>CM038679.1:173728826-174328826 GCA_021605205.1 Aegilops longissima
TCGGGGTTTGATGGGCCAACACAAAAACCAATAAACAAGACAGGATTTTATCCAGCTCTTACTTGTTTATTGACGGTCATTTAAAGAACCCCTTTAAAATTATCGAATGCCCCGATTCACCCAAAAGTTTTTAGAAAGTAGATGGGTGGTAGGCCAGCCAAATACAAGGGCAAAAAATAAGCGAAAAAGGAAACTTAATAGATTAAAAGGTATCTGAACACGGGAACCAAACAAAATAAATAATTGACAACAAGGATTTCATTAAAACCCCACCCGGTGATTTAATGGTTTATTGTTTTCACAACACTTAAATAAAATGCATAAGGGAGCAATTTAAAAAAGCAATTTACATGATTAGCCCGAGATTTTGAAATTTTTGAGACAATGCTGTTTCTTCCAGAATTTTTCCAAAAAAAGGAAAAGATTTAGTAGCAAGGTGGCCTCCAGGTTTTCCCTTGCGCAGAAGAAAGTCCTTAATACCGCTAGGTTTGGAATTTGCGACAAATCAGTTTGAACCTTAGCCAAATGGCCCCTTATGAACGGGGCTCCCAAAAATAGTAGATGACCATGTTGGCTTAGAAGCTTCAAAGCGTGCAGGCCTATAATTTCCGAAAATAAACGCAAAACCAAAAAGATATGAAGAACAAGCGCAAAAGAGGAAAATGCCAAAGGAGCTTCCTTTCCAGTATTAATCTTAATAAGTATTAATCTTCCATAAATGTAAAGGAAAATTCAGTCCCAACAAGAAAACTTCTTGAACTAAGTATAAGGGTGACAAAAGACCACCCCGGTGCTAAAAGGAAGGTAGAAATGAAAACATCAATGTTGTGGTTGAAAGAATAGCTCAAGGAAAAGGCAAAGGGAAAAGGAATTAAAGAAGGAAGAAGTGTTTGAGGAAAAGGCCCAATTTCCCAACCCAAAGGATTTTGCCAAGGAAGGATAGAACAACTCCCCAATAGGGGTAAGAAGGAGGCAAAGGAACAAAATTTGTAACAAAATTATGGACTTCATGATGACCCAGATTTGAATGCCTTTAAGAGAAATCCAGGATTGCACAAAAAAACAGTTAAGGGAATGAAGAGGTTGGAATATTCCAAATTATTGTCATCTGCCAACCCTTAACTTTATTATGTGGTAAAAATGAGGTGGAGCATAAAATATTTACAGTTTATTGCAATAACCATTCAAAAAGAGAATAAATTGTTGTTCGTTCTGAAAAAACCTTTATGGTTAACACCCAATAAAATGGCATTATTCACATTTAACCAATTTAATATTAAAAAAAATAAAGTTAATAATGTATGAATTATTTTAACCCTTGGCATATTGGGAAAGAAAAAAACCCAAGTACTTTTAACATTGATTAAATATTTATTTCTAACCTTTTTGGGCAAATACTAAAATTTTAACAATGGAAATTAAAATTTTGGAAATAAACATAGTTTGGATCCAATGAAATTGATGCCGGAAACCCATTTTCCACCTTCAAAGAGTTTGGAGAAGGGTTTCACTTGTGCGTTGAAAAGGAAAGGAAAGTTTCGGGAAGGGAAAACTGCCGTAAAGCCGCGACGTGGAGAGAAAAGGTTACAGTTTGGCCTGAAAACAATGGAAAGCCCCCGCCATGGGCAACCCCAAGGTTGCCCGCGAACGCATTTTATTTTGAATTGGGCTCAGAACCCAATTTCCATCTTTGGGGAAAGAAAGGGAACGCTTAATGGGGCACCAAAAGGAGAGACCCGAGAACAGGAGAAAGAACCAAGCTGGCTTTTGTTTGGGTGGCTTTGGGTTTTCACCATGCCAACCCAAACGGGCCCTTCAAGAAACCCAAAGGAAATTGGGTCCCCTCCGATCCGCGTTTTGGAAGGGTCCCAGGAAGAAGCCAAAGGGAGGGGAGGAAAGAGCTTGTGAGGAATTTACCCCTTTTGGAAAGGTTTCATCCGAAACGTTCCAAAGGGGAACCCAAAGAGGAAGAAGGAGACAGAAACCGAAAGTTGTCCAAATGGGCTTCCAATAAGTGCCTGGTTAGGTAAAGTTCGGAATCTGCTAGCCGATAACCACAAGAGGAACAGAGAGGTTGCAAATGGCTTGGGCCTGAAAGAGAAGGACCATGATGGCAAAGAGGAGTTGACGTATATCCAACCGTTAAATAAAGGTTTAAAGGGAAACAAATGATGATGATTTACTTTAAAAGCCTTTCAAAAAGGTTTTGAAAGTTCAATTTCAAAAAATTTTTCAACTAAAATTTTAATCCGGAAAACAGGCAATGACTTTTGAAACGGCAAAGGAGAAAACCACTTTAATGAATTTTTAAAAGGTTGATATGATGCAATGAAGTTTTGAATCCAAAGGACTAACAAATTGCAAAACTCCAAAACCACAAGGATAACATCTCAGGGAAATCGGAGGTTTATAAAGAATTTTTAAGTTTTAAACCTCTTTAAAAAAGGGGAGCCTAGCCCGAAAGAAGGAAGAATATTGTTTGGAAAAAGAAATTACCAAACTAAAGGGTTTTTAAGAAAACCCGAAGTTTAAATTGAACAAATCTAAAGAAGACAAGACCTTGATAATTTTTTAAAAATTTTAAATTTTAAGAGTTAAAATGGAACAAAAGAAAATTCCCTTTAAAAAGGGTGAAAGAGAAGATCAAAACCAGGAAAATAAAAAGAATGAAAGATTTATGTACCTGGTTTATAAAACTAGCTTTCCACTATTGAACCGTAATTTCAAGGAGACAAAATTGATTAGGATAGACTAATGGAAAACTCCTTAGTAGGATAAGGAAAATTTAATGGATGAAAAAGGCAAAGGCATGTCAAGAATGACCGATGTCTAAGTTAATTGAAAATTGAAAGGGGCAATTACTGAAGCCCCGCAAAGATTTGAATGAATTTTAAAAAAACTAATGGAAAAGCTGATGTTTAAGAAAAAATTCAATTAGATTTGGGTTTTCACAAGGAACAGATTATTGATCAGAAACCCTTTTGGGGGAATGAAACTTGGGTTTAATACAAATTAAATAAAATTTTAAAGGGTGAATAGAAAAATTTCAATGGGAGTAGGAAAATCCCTGGGCAAAATAAATTATTAACCCATTTCGAAAATGTTTAACACTAAATTGATTAAAAACAAATCATTGGAATCAAGAAAAAATTACTTACCATGTAGCCCTTTAATAAAGAGGTTAGTTTCCAACCATAACGGGATTTGAAATAACCCAATTAAGAAATTTGACGACCCACCTTAGCTTAGACTTGACCAGATGTTTAAGTTTTTAAACCAAATGCCGAATATAGATTTGAACTTTGAAGGAAATTTGGACTAAAAGAAAGGAACTGAATAAAGGATTTAAGGGCTCCAAAGGATTTTTTGGGACAGATTAGGTTTTTACCCATTATCGAATTTCCCTTTTTGATACAACCCTTTTTCATTACAACTAATGAGAGGTTTAGATAGATTGGGAACAAAAGGTTCCCGGATTAACTAGGATTGAAACGATAATCTTTAAGTAACAAGAGAAAAAACAACATTTTATGGGTTTGACCGAAAAGAAAGAGAATTGTAAACCAATAGGGCTCCATTGTATTTTAGACCGAGAATAGCTGGTAGAATATTCCGAACCCGTAGGGTGACCAGGTTTAGCTTTAATTATTTTATGAGTTTTGAGAAAGGACATCCTGAAGTCGGGTGAAGGATCTCAAATTAAAACAAAATGAAATTGGACACTATACGATTGGAAAGGTTCCGGGATTGGATTTTTCGGTCCATTCGGGAATACGGGAAAAATTGGGTTAATGGGCCATGGAAGGAAAGGGGGCCCCCCCTTTAATTGGAAAGGGTTTGGGGCAGCCCACCCTCCTTCCTTCCCCCCCTTTCCCCTTTATTACTAAAAAAGGAGTCCTATCCGGGGAAGGCTTTGGGGCCCCCTTAGGGGCCCCCCCTCCCTTTCCTTTAATAGGGGGGGCACCCCAGAAAAAGTTGATTAGGATCTTTCCTTAGGAAAGGTGTTAATTTAACTTGAATCTCGAGTTATAACCCCCAGAACAACTAAGTTAGGCCCAGGCCCTTTGGACATAAATTACACCCCATGACAATCACCCCGAATTTTGGATTGGACCGGGATGTAGCTAAGGGGCTAATGGATCCGGTTCCTTAGGGGATTGAAGAAAACCAAAAGTTTAATAACCTGCCGGAAGGGGAGGCGGAATCCCTGTTGATAAGGCCCGGGCTAGGAAAATTTTTGAAATTACTGCTAAAATATGCCCTGAGGAAATTAAAGATTAATTTTATTTCATGATAAAAGTTTATTATTCACTAGAATTGAAACCAAAAAAAATTGGAATAATGCAAAAAAGACTGATCCCCAACAAAAAAAGATGGTTTTTTCCCCAAAAAGGAGTTTTATTTGTTAAAGGCCACAAGGAAGACGTTTGGGACCCATTGACAAAAGCCGTTAGATGAATTTTAGACCCTACACCATAAATGAATTATGCCCCCCTAAGGGGAACCTTTTACTACCAAACGCCCAAAGGAATCGGGTATTATAAAGGATCCCTTTTCCCAAATCGTTGGGTTGGGATTTGGGAATTTTTCACCCAAATTCCTGCCACGTAATCCACACTTAACCGGGATCCCCAATGGTTGTTTGGAATAATTCAACAGTAAAGAACTCCGCCCAAAGAACGGTATTGGTACCACACAATCCAAAAATTGTGCAAAAACAACGACGGGGGACCGAAAAACTTAGGAAAATTTGGGGAACCGGGCACCACCCTATTGGTTAACCAGAAGGTTCTAATTTCAAGTTCCGAACCCGTGGGTCCAAATTTATGAAAAGAAGGAGCAAATTTACTCCCAGGCGGGAAAGACGAGGAAAACCATCGAAAATTCCAAGGATAAAACCAAATCCCATTTAATAAAAAGGGACTAAAACCAGCCCTCGAGTTTCCTTGAGGTGGCGCTGCACAAGACTCTAGTTTGGACCAACACTTAGACAAGCATTGGCCCGGGGCTGAATAAAGATGACCCTCGAGAGCGACTCCCAAGGGAAAAAGGCTAGGTGAGGCAAATGTAGAACCAATGTTGGGCCTTCTTTGGAAAAGTCTTATTCAAAGCGAACTGTCAAGGGGTCCTATAAATCACCCGACCGCGTTAGGGACGCAAAATCCGGGAACATAACACCGATATGACGGAAACTAGAGGCGGCAAGAGTGGAACAAAACACTGGGCATAAGGCCGAGCCTTCCACCCTTTACCAAGTATATAGATGCGTTAATTAAATAAGATATATTGTGATATCCCAACAAGTGAACATGTTCCAACAAGGAACAACATCTCCATGTTCCAACAAGGAACAAACTTCATCTTCACCGCAACTAACAACGCTATAAGAGGGCTGAGCAAAGCGGTAACATAGCCAAACAACGGTTTGCTAGGAAAGGATGGTTAGAGGTTTGACATGGCAATGTGGGTGGCATGATATAGCAAGTGGTAGGCATCGTAGCATAGGCATAGCAAAAGAGCGAGCATCTAGCAAGCAAAGATAGAAGTGATTTCGAGGTATGGTCATCTTGCTCGAAATCCCATAAGGAAGAAGATCAAGTCCATGAAGAGGACAAGCAGGCGTGGTCGAGCGAATCCTCACAACTCCGGAACGAACCCGAAGCTAACGAGAGAAGCAAACCGGAAAGAAGCAAACAACATAGTAAACACACAATCATGAACATGGCATGATGCACAAACAAGTATGATGCATGTCCGGTTTAAGGAGGCATGGCATGGCAATATGCACAAACAACACTACAAGTTAAGTGGAGCTCAATATGCAACGAGTTGCATATTGACGGAACACCACAACACTTATTTAGTTCGATCCCGTTTAGGTACTCAACAATATTAAATGTTGTTAAACATGGCAAGAGGTGGAGCATAATTAAACTAACTATTTAGGCAAGTTTAAATGAGGCCGGAAATAAGAAACACCAATTCCGGAAAATCCCCATGAGCAATATTTTAGATTCGGTCCTGTTCTGCCCTAAACGCAATTTTAGAGTTGTTAAACAGCAACATAAAGTGGACCAGGTTAATCTAGGCATTTTTCCACCCCATTTACATATAAAGAACATTTAAATCCGAGTTACGGTTATTAAGTTATGAATTAAATCATTTTAACATGGCATATTAGCAAAGTTAAATAAACAGCAAGCTAAACATTTTAAACATAGATGAAAGTGGCATATTATTAATCTACACAATATTCTGAGCATATTACATATAAAGTTTGTTTAAATCCGATGCACGGTTAATTAATTATTGATGCATGAACATGGAGGGTTTTTCTGTAAAACTGTTAAATCCTGGGATAAATTAGTAAAATCGCAGAACGGAAAAAAAAACCACTGGGGGCGGCCTGGCTGGCCAGAAGCTCGAGAGAGAGGCGGCGCTGCTCACATTGGGCTCGGCCCGGTCGGTGGAGAGGAGGAGAGCTAGTCAGTGGGCCTCGGGAGGCCAGCCTTGGCCGGGCAGGCCTGGGCCGAGGAGGCCCACGCGACCTTGACAGCCTGACGAGCGGGCGCCGTCCTAGCAGAGATGGAGCAGGCGCCGCCGAGAAGGCCATGGACGGCGGGATCCGGCAAGGCAGGGCGAGGGCGAAGGAGGCCATGGGGCGGCGGCTCGGCCGGATCCGGACGGACCTAGCATGAGACTCCGTTCAAGAACGGCGAGGTCCACCGGCGATGGGGCGGCGAGGAGGCGAGGAGCTCTGGGCGCCGGTCATGGCAGCGGCGACCTGCGGGAAGAGAGGCGACGTGAGAGAGAGACGACGGGGAGAGAGGGAGCAAGGCGGAGCTGGCCTGGGGTCGGCTTGGGAGGTCGCCGGCGGCGGGCTCCGGCCATGTGCGGATCAGCCGAGGCCCGCGGCCAGGGGTGCGAGGCGAGCGCCCCACGCTGGGCGACGGCAGTGCAGGCTCTCGCCCGGGCCAGATGGGCTCAGCGGGCCCGATGGGCTTTCAGGCGGGCTGGGGGAGGGAGAGGCTGGGACGCGTGGCGACGCGGGAGTGGAGGGGAGGGCCTTGGCCAGGTGACGGCGGCGAATCCAGCGGCCAAGTGGCGAGGATGAGGTGGCTGGCGGATCTGGAGGGGGGAGGGCGCGGCTGCCCCGAGGTGGGAGGAGGCGCCAAAAAAGAGGAGGAGGGGTAGGACGGCCAGATTTGGAAGGAGGGGGTTAGGCTGCCCAAAATGGAAGGGGCTTCCATTTATAGGTAGGGCTAGGGTTTGAGGGTTAGGAGGGGGTTTGGGACCGTTTGAGCCTCCGATCACGATCCGACGATCGAGAACGGAGGGGAAACTAGGAGAGGGTTGGTGGGCTGTGTAGAATGCCTCGGGCTGAGAAGAGAGAGGAACAGGCGACCCGGCATCTGCTTCCGGAGACCGAAACGTCAAGCGAATATACCGGCTATATCAGCGGTAGTAGGTTTAACGGTTGGGCTATCAAATGGACTCGAATGCGATTTAAACTTGGCGGCGGCCTGTCTACACTATAATAAGACCGCATGACAAGTTGCAACCCATTCGAGAACATTTTTATGCCACTTATAAAATAATATTTCGGAGGTGCAGCGGTAGCGTGCGAGTGTAACCGGACTTCGGAGCGGACAACGGAGAGAACCGGCGGAACCGAGCGGATGCAAGTTTTGAAAAACATGCGGATGAAATGCAGATGATGCCATGAGATGAAATGCAAGACATGAACAAAATGCAAAACAACAGACAAAAACCCAACCACGAAGGAAATAAAATAACACATCTCCGGAAAGGGCAAGAGTCGGAGTTACGAATATGGAAAGTTGTATCCGGGGTGTTACACAGTTCATTATGAGTTTATAAGTATTGATGCACCGAAGTTTGTTCGGAGTCCCGGATGTGATCACGGACATGACGAGGAGTCTCGAAATGGTCGAGACATAAAGATTGATATATTGGAAGCCTATGTTTGGACTTGAATGGTTCCGAGTGAAAGCAGGATATTATGGAACACCGGGGTTACGGAACCCCGGGGAGTATATGGGCCTTCATGGGCCTCAAGGGAGAAGAGGAAGGGCCGGCCAGGTGGGCTGCGCGCCCCCTCCCCTCTGGTCCGAATAGGACAAGGAGAGGGGCGGCGCCTTCCCTCTTCCCTCCCCAATCCTACTCCAACTAGGAGAGGGGGAGTCCTACTCCGATGGGAGTAGGACTCCTCCTTGCGCGCCTCCCCTTGGGCCGCCACCTTCCCTTGTCTCCTTTATATCTGGGGCAGGGGGCACCCCATGACACACAAGTTGATCTCGATCTTTCCTTAGCCGTGTGCAGAGCCCCTTCCACCATATTCCACTTGATCATATCGTCATGAGCTTAGGCGAAGCCTGCGCGGAGAAGTCATATCGTCGCGGAGCTTAGGCGAAGCCCTGCGTCGGTGGAGCATCAACATCGCCACCACGCCGTCGTCTTGTGGAACTCATCCCGACACTTTCTGGATCGGTCCGGGATCGCCATCGAGCTGAGCGTGTGCGAGAACTCGGAGGTGCCGTGACGTTCGGTGCTTGGATCGGTCGGATCGTGAAGACGTCGACTACATCAACAGCGTTGTTATAACGCTTCCGCTTTCGGTCTCACGAGGGTACGTGGACGGACCTCTCCCCTCTCGTTGCTATGCCATCACCATGGTCTTGCGTGATCGTAGGAAATTTTTTGAAATTACTCGTTCCCCAACAAAGGCATCCGAGCCTGGTTTTATGCGTTGATGTCATGTGCACGAGTAGAACACAAGTGAGTTGTGGACGATACAAGTCATACTGCCTACCAGCATGTCATACTTTGGTTCAGCGGTATTGTGAGATGAAGCGGCCGGACCGACATTACGCGTCGCTTACGCGAGACTGGTTTCACCGCTCGAGCACTCGTTGCTTAAAGGTGACCGGCGGGTGTCTGTCTCTCTCACTTTAGTTGAATCGAGTGTGGCTCGCCCGTCCTTGAGAAGGTTAAAACGGAGTCTATTTGACGAATATCGTTGTGGTTTTGATGCGTAGGTAAGAACGGTTCTTGCTCAGCCCGTAGCAGCCACGTAAAACTTGCAACAACAAAGTAGAGGACGTCTAACTTGTTTTTGCAGGGCATGTTGTGATGTGATATGGTCAAGGCGTGATGCTATATTTTATTGTATGAGATGATCATGTTTTGTAACCGAGTTATCGGCAATCGGCGAGAGCCATATGGTTGTCGCTTTATTGTATGAAATGCAAACGCCATGTAATTGCTTTACTTTATCACTAAGGAGTAGCGATAGTCGTAGAAGCAATAGTTGGCGAAACGACAACGATGCTACGATGGAGATCAAGGTGTCGCGCCGGTGACAATGGTGATCATGACGGTGCTTAGGCGATGGAGATCACAAGCACAAGATGATGATGACCATATCATATCACTTATATTGATTGCATGTGATGTTTATCCTTTATGCATCTTATCTTGCTTTGATTGACGGTAGCATTATAAGATGATCTCTCACCAAAATTATCAAGAAGTGTTCTCCCTGAGTATGCACCGTTGCGAAAGTTCTTCGTCTTTGAGACACCACGTGATGATCGGGTGTGATGGCTCTACGTTCAAATACAACGGTGCAAAACAGTTGCATACGCAGAATACTCAAGTTAAACTTGACGAGCCTAGCATATAATGATATGGCCTCGGAACACGGAGACCGAAAGGTCGAGCGTGAATCATATAGTAGATATGATCAACATAGTGATGTTCACCATTGAAACTACTCCATCTCACGTGATGATCGGACATGGTTTAGTTGATTTGGATCACGTGATCACTTAGATGACTAGAGAGATGTCTGTCTAAGTGGGAGTTTTAATATGATTAATTGAACTTTAATTTATCATGAACTTAGTCCCGTAGTATTTTGCAAATTATGTTGTAGATCAATAGCTCGCGTTGTTGCTTCCCTATGTTTTTATATGTGTTCCTAGAAAAATTGTATTGAAAGATGTTAGTAGAAATGATGCGGATTGGATCCGTGATCTGAGGTTTATCCTCATTGCTGCGCAGAAGAATTATGTCCTTAATGCACGCTAGGTAATGACCTATTGCAGGAGCGATCTGAGCGTTATGAGCGTTTGGCTAGCTCAATATGAGCGATCTGACGTTATGAGCGTTTGGCTAGCTCAATATGATGACTACTTGATAGTTTAGTGCACCATGCTTAACGGCTTAGAATCGGGACTTCAAAGGCGTTTTGAGCGTCATGGACCATATGAGATGTTCCAGAATTGAAGTTAATATTTTAAGCAAATACCGAGTTGAGAGATATGAAGTCTCCAACAAGTTCTATAGCTAAAAGATGGAGGAGAATCGCTCAACTAGTGAGCATGTGCTCAGATTGTCCGAGTACTTCAAACACTTGAATCAAGTGGGAGTTAATCTTCCGATAAGATAGTGATTGACAGAATTCTCTAGTCACCATCACTAGGTTAGTAGAACTTCGTGATGAACTATAGTATGCAAGGGATGACGAAAAAGATTCTCGAGCTCTTGGCGATGCTAAAATCGGCGAAGGTAGAAATCAAGAAAAACATCAAGTGTTGATGGTTGACAAGACTATTAGTCTCAAGGAAAATGGCAAAGGGAAGAAGGGGAACTTCAAAAGGAACGGCAAGCAAGTTGCTGCTCGAGTGAAGAAGCCCAAGTCTAGACCTAAGCACGAGACCGAGTACTTTTGCTGCAATGGAACTGGTCCTTTGAAGCGGAACTACCCTGAATATTTGGTGGATAAGAAGGATGGCAAAGTGAACAAGGTTATATTTGATATACAGGTTATTGATGTGTACCTTACTAGTGTTTATAGTAGCCCCAGTATTTGATACTTGTTCGGTTGCTAAGATTAGTAACTCAAAGCAGGAGTTACGAATAAAAGCGAAACTAGTTGAAGGGAAGTAACGATGAGTGTTGGAAGTAGTTCAAGATTGATATGATCATCATCACACTCCCTATATTTTCGAGAATAGTGTTAAAAGACAAATAAATGTTATTTAGCGTTATGCGTTGAGCATGAATATGATTTGATCATGTTTATTGCGTACGGTTATTCATTTAAGTTAAAGAATAATTGTTATTCTGCTTACATGAATAAGACCTTCGATGGTTATGCACCCAATGAAAATAGTTTGTTGGATCTCGATCGTAGTGATACACATATTCATAATATTGATGCCAAAAGATGCAAAGTTAATAATGATAGTGCAACTTATTTGTGGCAATCGCCGTTTAGGTCATATTGGTGTAAAACGCATGAAGAAACTCCATCTTGATGGACTTTGGAATCACTTGGTTATGAATCATTTGATGCTTGCGAACCGTGCCGTTTGGGCAAGATGACTAAAACTCCGTTCTCGGAACAATGGAACAAACTCTTGACTTATTGGAAATAATACATACCGATGTATGCGATCCAATAAGTGTTGATGCTCGTGGCAAGTATCGTTATTTTCGACCTTCACAAGATGATTTGAGCAGATATGGGTATATCTACTTGATGAAACATAAGTCTGAAATAGTTGAAAGGTTCAAAGAATTTCAGAGTGAAGTGGAAAATCATCGTAACAAGAAAATAAAGTTTCTGCGATCTGATCGTGGAGATGAATATTTGAGTTCTGAGTTTGGTCTTCAATTAAAACAAAGTGGAATAGTTTCACAGCTCACGCCACATGGAACACCACAACATAAATGGTGTGTCCGAACGTCGTAAACGCACTTTATTGGATATGGTGTGATCTATGATGTATCTTACCGATTTACCACTATCGTTTTGGGGTTATGCATTAGAGACAGCTGCATTCACGTTTAATAGGGCACCATCTAAATCCGTTGAGGCGACACCGTATGAACTATGGTTTAACGAGAAACCTAAGTCATCGTTTCTTAAAAGTTTGGAGTTGTGATACTTATGTGAAAAAGTTTTCACCGATAAGCTCGAACCCAAATCGAGAAGTGCGTCTTCATAGAATACCCAAAGGTAACTATTGGGTACACCTTCTATCACAGATCCGAAGGCAAGTTTTTCGTTGCTAAGATGGATCCTTTCTAGAGAAGAAGTTTCTCTCAAAAGAAGTGAGTGGGAGGAAAGTAGAACTTGATGAGGTAATTGTACCTTCTCCCTTATTGGAAAGTAGTTCATCACGTAAATCAGTTCCAATGATTCCTACACCAATTAGTGAGGAAGTTAATGATGATGATCATGAAACTTGAGATCAAGTTGCTACCAAACCTCGTGGGTCTTCGAGCAAAATCCGCACCGGAGTGGTACGGTAATCGTGTTCGGAAGTCATGTTACTAGACCATGATGAACCTACGAACTATGAGGAAGCGATGATGAGCCCAGATTCAGCGAAATGGCTTGAGGCCATAAAATCTGAGATAGGATCCATATATGAGAACAAAGTGTGGACTTTGGTTGACTTGCTCGATGATCAGCAAGACAAGTTAAATAAATGGATCTTCAAGAGGAAGACAGATCTTGATAGTAGTGTTACTATCTACAAAGCTCGACTTGTCGCAAAAAGGTTTTCGACAAATTCAAAAGTGTTGACTACAATGAGATTTACTCAACCGTAGCGATGCTTAAAGTCTGTCCGAATCATGTTAGCAATTGCCACATTTTATGAAATCTGGCAAATGGATGTCAAAACTACATTCTTTAATGGATTTATTAAAGAAGAGTTGTATATGATGCAACCAGAAGGTTTTGTCAATCCTAAAGGTGCTAACAAAATGTGCAAGCTCCAGCGATCCATCAATGGACTGGTGCAAGCATCTCGGAGTTGGAATATACGCTTTTGATGTGTTGATCAAAGCATATGATTTTATATGAGACTTTTGGAAGGCCTGTATTTACAAGAAAGTGAGTGGGAGCACTACAGCCTTTCGATAAGTATATGTGATTGACATATTGTTGATCGGAAATAATGTAGAATTATTCGCAAAGCATAAAGAAGTGTTTGAAAGAAGTTTTTCAAAGAAAGACCTCGTTGAAGCTGCTTACATATTGAGCATCAAGATCTATAAAGATAGATCAAGGCGCTTGATAAGTTTTTCAATAAATATATACCTTGTCAAGATTTTGAAGTAGTTCAAAATGGAACAGTCAAAAAAAGTTCTTGCCTGTGTTGCAAAGGTGTGAAATTGAGTAAGACTCAAATCCCGACCACGGCGAGAAAATAGAAAAGAGAATGAAAGTCATTCCATATGCCTCACCATAGGTTCTATAAAGTATGCTATGCTATGTACCGACCTATTGTATACCTTGCTCTGAATTTGGCAAGGAGTACAATGGTGATCTAGGAGTAGATCATCGGACATTGGTCAAGAACATCCTTAGTGAGGACTAAGGAAATATTTCTCGATTATGGAGGTGATAAAAGAGCCCGTCGTAAAGAGTTACATCGATGCAAGCTTTTTACACTGATCCAGATGACTCTAAGTCTCAATCTGGATACATATTGTAAGTGGGAGCAATTAGCTAGAGTAGCCCGTGCGAGAGCATTGTAGACATAGAATATTTGCAAAATACATACGGCTCAAATGTGATGCACCCGTTGACTAAGCTTCTCTCACGAGCAAAACATGATCATCCCTTAGTACTCTTTGGGTGTTAATCACATAGCGATGTGAACTAGATTATTGACTCTAGTAAAACCCTTTGGGTGTTGGTCACATGACGATGTGAACTATGGGTGTTAATCACATACAGATGTGAATATTAGTGTTGAATCACATGATGATGTGAACTAGATTATTGACTCTAGTGCAAGTGGGAGACTGAAGGAAATATGCCCTAGAGGCAATAATAAAGTTATTATTTATTTCCTTATTTCATGATAAATGTTTATTATTCATGCTAGAATTGTATTAACCGGAAACATAATACATGTGTGAATATATAGACAAACAATATGTCACTAGTATGCCTCTACTTGACTAGCTT
Source organism: Aegilops longissima (assembly GCA_021605205.1). NCBI lineage: Eukaryota > Viridiplantae > Streptophyta > Magnoliopsida > Poales > Poaceae > Aegilops > Aegilops longissima. The sequence goes on from CM038679.1 coordinate 173,742,844, forward strand.
GTTAATCAAAGATGGTTATGTTTCCTAACCATGAACAAGGAGTTGTTATTTGATTAACAAGGTCACATCATTAGTTGAATGATCTGATTGACATGACCCATTCCGTTAGCTTAACTGTTGATCGTTTAGTATGTTAATGCTTTCTTCATGACCCATACATGTTCCTATAACTATGAGATTATGCAACTCCCGTTTACGGAGGAACACTTTGGGTACTACCAAACGTCACAACGAATCGGGTGATTATAAAGGAGTACTACAGGTGTCTCCAAAGGTACTTGTTGGATTGGCGTATTTCGAGATTAGGTTTTGTCCTTTGTCGGAGAGGTATCTCCAGGCCTTCTCGGTAATGCACATCACTTAAGCCTTGCAAGCATTACAACTAATGAGTTAGTTGTGAGATGATGTATTACTGAACGAGTAAAGAGACTTACCGGTAACGAGATTGAACTAGGTATTGGATACCGACGATCGAATCTCGGGTAAGTAACATACCGATGACAAAGGGAACAACGTATGTCGTTATGCGGTTTGACCGATAAAGATCTTCGTAGAATATGTAGGAACCAATATGGGCATCCAGGTTCCGCTATTGGTTATTGACCGAGAATGGTTCTAGGTCATGTCTACATAGTTCTCGAACCCGTAGGGTCCGCACGCTTAACGTTTCGATGACAGTTCATTATGAGTTTATAAGTATTGATGCACGAAGTTTGTTCGAGTCCGGATGTGATCACGCACATGACGAGGAGTCTCGAAATGGTCGAGACATAAAGATTGATATATTGGAAGCCTATGTTTGGACTTCGGAATGGTTCCGAGTGAAAACAGGATGTTACCGGAACACCGGGGGGTTACCGGAACCCCCCGGGGAGTATATGGGCCTTCATGGGCCTCAAGGGAGAAGAGGAAGGGCCGGCCAGGTGGGCTGCGCGCCCCCCTCCCCCCTCTGGTCCGAATAGGACAAGGAGAGGGGGGGCGGCGCCCCTTCCCTCTTCCCCCCTCCCCAATCCTACTCCAACTAGGAGAGGGGGGGGGGGGGAGTCCTACTCCGATGGGAGTAGGACTCCTCCTTAGTCGCGCCCCCTTGGGCCGCCACCTTCCCTTGTCTCCTTTATATCGGGGCAGGGGCACCCCATGACACACAAGTTGATCTCACGATCTTTCCTTAGCCGTGTGCGGTGCCCCTTCCACCATATTCCACTTGATCATATCGTCATGAGCTTAGGCGAAGCCTGCGCGGAGAGAAGTCATATCGTCATGAGCTTAGGCGAAGCCCTGCGTCGGTGGAGCATCAACATCGTCCTGCCGCCGTCGTCTTGTGGAACTCATCCCCGACACTTTGCTGGATCGGTCCGGGATCGTCATCGAGCTGAGCGTGTGCGTAACTCGGAGGTGCCGTCGTTCGGTGCTTGGATCGGTCGGATCGTGAAGACGTCGACTACATCAACCGCGTTGTTATAACGCTTCGCTTCGGTCTCACGAGGGCGTGGGCGGACACTCTCCCCTCTCGTTGCTATGCCATCACCATGGTCTTGCGTGATCGTAGGAATTTTTTTGAAATTACTACGTTCCCCAACACGCTATTCCCCGGCAACGTCGCCAAAATGATCAATTGTAAGTATAGCAGGGTTTTTACACCCTAAACTACGGATGTCGTGTTCTCCACAGGGACTAGGCGATCAATGGCTATGCTCGGCTAAAGATAGGTAACATGATATTGCATGAAGAAGACAGGAAATAAACCTAACTCTAACAAGGATCGTCAACAAAGGAAATGACAAAGAAACAAAGGGAGGTTCAGATTTCACTTCACTTTCTTTTTGGCATTTTTGTTTTACTAGAGACACCAGAACACTAACACAGAGGGAAACCACAGGACATGCCCACATATAGCAGAATAGATATGTTTCACATTACAAAAAAAAGATTTGTCACATGGACGAAGCTATCAGAGAGACTGAAATTAAACACATACAGAATTAACTAGTACAAAGGACTAGTACACTAGGTGAACACACACACACACACACACACACTACATAATGCTTATTACTAGAATAAATCTATATGACAGATTAATTATTACTAAAAGTAACAGTACTAGAACTAGTTAGTAAACACAAAATGATCTTCATTAACATCCACCAACTTTTAACATTACATAATCTTTTGCATTACAGATCCAGAGAAAATTAACAAACAGTGACCACTATCATTTATTTGCATCTAAAATGAATTACAGAGAGAGAGAGAAGCACATGGGTAGGGGAAGAGCAGCAAAACGCAGAAGCAACAGGTCAGGGCGGCGGCAGAGAGCAAAAGCAGCAGGTTGGGGCAAGGGGAGGTGAAGAGGAGTAGCAAGAGGACTTTGAGAAAAGTAGCAAAGAGGATTTGAGGAAGGTTCGGAGAAAAGTGCAAGATGTGGTTCAGGAAAGAAGAAGGGCAGCGACAGGGGTTAAGATAAGAAGAGGAAAGCAGCGAGGCGCAAGAAGAGCAGCAGCGAGGGACGCGGGAAGAATAAGCGATGCAGGTTTGAGTTGAGAAGTGGAGGAGCAGCGAGAAGGCGAGGTAAGATAGAAGAGCAATAGCGGTAGCGGGTACCCATCGTCTTTGTCTGGTGGGTCGCGCTGCTCCTTTCTTCGATCTGGAGCATGGGTGTTGGTGGTGGCGCTCGAATGGATGGGGTGGTGCTGGTGGTGCGTGGTGCAGTGGTGGCTGGAGGCGATGGTGTTGCTGGTGGATGGATGGCGCGGTGGCACTGGTATTGGTGGATGGAAATGGGTGAAGTAGTGGATGGCGCTGATGGTGGTGTGGTGGAGATGGAGTGGATGGATGGATTGATGGGAGGCGCACCACCAAGCCGGCCTGGCCGTGGCGGCGGACGGAGTTGGAGAAGGAGAGGTGGGGGAGATGGAGATTCTAGGCCTGAAAGGGGATCAGGGCTGCTGCTAGGGATTTTGACCCTCTCCTCAGATCTGCATTTTTGCACTTCGGCCCTTCTACTTCTCTGCCTACTTCACAAGTTGATCCCTCCACTCTTTCTTTCTTGCCCTTGAAGCTTTAATATTCATCACACTCAAGTCCCTCTTCCTTCTCTTCTTTCATATTCTCATCTCGATTGCCACATGGACAGAAACTTGTACTTTATAGTGCCTTTGCGCACTTTGCTGCAAAATAGACAATTCACTAGTCAACATTCCCTTTTATGATTATCATTCGAATATTCAACAATTCTTAGCAAGAATGGATGGATATATCTCAGTTAATGGTATATTTGAGCATGAAATTATGTATATGAAATGTGCTTATCACAAACCGTAAAATTACGGTACATAATCAGGCGTCATGTAAATCACTATGTATGATCCGCATCATGGTCCCAGTCATCTTGGTCCGTTAACAAGCCTAAATGTAAACTAGCCCACTAGTAGTTTTGGGCCTTTAATAGGACGAGTAAACCGCCAGCCCTATTTTCGCAAGAAAATTCAATGGGCTTTTAGTAGGCGGAAAAGTAGGTTGGGCCTGAAACATGTCGAATAGCTCATGGGCTGATAGCAGGCCGAAATAGACCCCGGCCCATGATTGTGCAATCACATCACGGGCCGTTAACATGCCAAAATTGTATCAGTCCTTGTTTGGCCCAATCAGATTATCAGCTGTGAGCAGGTCGGATGCAAAGTAGGCCATAGTCAGGCCCAACTATATGACGGGCTTTTAACAGGCAGAAATAAATATAGGGCCGAAATGTGAAATGGTCCTTTAACAGCCCGAAACTAATATCAGGCCATATTACTAAATGGGCCTTTAGCAAACAAAAATCTTGACCGGGCCTCAAGTGGGCCCAAAAGCAGAACGTCCAGTTGACGGGCCGAATATGATATGGCCATAATTTAGCCCAAAGCCTCTTAAAGTGACGGATCTTATCTGGGCCGTAATATGGGCCAGAACGTGGTAGGCTATTAATGGGCCGGATCTCATATGATCCTTTATTAGGCCCAGAACGTGCAGGCTATTAATGGACCGGATCAAATATGGGCCGACATTTGGCCCAAAACATGGCAGCATGTTAACGAGCCGGCCCACTAGTGTCCTCAAAATCTTTGGGCCTTTAGCTGGGCCAGCCCATTATGGTCAGCAAAATCTTGTGGGCCTTTAGCTGGGCCGGCCCATTATGGTCCACAAAATATTGTGGGTCTTTAGTTGGGCCAGCCATTTAATCTTTATGGGCCACTTTTGGGCCAGTCCACGTGTTAACATATAGGCGCATCTAGCCCATTGGATGAGTGACACATGTGCCAATGCGGAGCTGACACGTGGTTCCGTCGGCCAATGAGAATTTTACACGTGGAAAATCGGCATTGGTCGTGGCTGTTAGCGGGTTATCGGATCCAAAACCGGACTCGATAGCTTAACGGCTACCCATTATGGTGGATGCCATGTGTCGGTCACCCTTGATGAAAGCACTTCCATGATGTGGCATTTATCGTCATGGAAGTGGACACTTCCGTGATGATAATTTTGGTAATCTCATGGAACACTTCTATGACATCACATGTATGACTATCTTGATTCTGTCATAAAATCGTCATGGGTGTACATGCATGATAGAAAACGTGACCTACTATGACAAACACATATCATCATGGATGTGTATTTTTTGTAGTGTAAAGAGTTTAATGTGGAGAGTGCGGCGGGAGATTTCAAGAGCTATGTTAAAGATGGGGAAGACTTGCTCAGTGTCAACCTTGTGAGATCTACTAGCTGATTTTTTTTGTGATGCTGGTTTTTATTTTGAATATTCAATATCTATTTTTGGTCATTTGTTTTTAGATCATGATGCCTCTATTAAAACCTATGGTTTTATCAAAGGATTTTAAAGTGAACCACTTTTACTTATATGTCATGAATCGGTACCGAAGTACCGTTGACATCCTTGACCCTTAACCTTATGGGAAGAACCATCGTCCTTCAAAGAACACCTATCACAAAGACTGCGAGAAGATTGTGAGTGACATTTATTATATGTACTAGATTAATTTTTCCGCCTCTTTGTTTCTGCTTTGCTGACACCTAAAAATGTGTGGTTTCTTTTCTTTATTTACAGATATCTAGATTGGTCCAAGTAATGAAGGCTGTGTATGGTGATGCTCGGTATAATGCAAGCAAGTAGCCCAAATGGGAGATTTCTGCAAAGAAACCAAAGATTGTGAAGGTTCCACTTCAAGGGTTGAATGAATGTGGCCATTATACTCTGAAGTATGCGGGAACCTATGATGGTGAAAAGATCATTGAGAACATTTGAAATAATGACGCGGGTTTTAGTTCAGCTTTCACTTCATGTGTTTGGCTGATTGTCTATTCTATTTTTATGTGTCATGATTTTTGATAATTTGTTTTATTGTTTTGCAGCCGCGTATTGTTGATTGGAATTCTGAGGATCTGTATACATTTGAGGTCAACTGGAATAACCAGGTTATGGTGGTGGGGCTTCCCGAGGAGATTCAGGCTTTGGATCCTGGTGCATATAAGAAATGGTTATCATTTGCGTAGTGAATGGGATAATTGTGTGTGTCGGATTAAGGGTTCCGACAAAACCCTTGATGTTCGAACACTGAGGTGCGGACGAAGATCTCTCTCCCCCTGGCCCACTCTTGCAACGTGTAACGCCCCCGATGTGGCTATATCTCCCACGTGTCGAGGTACGACTTAGAGGCATAACCGCATTGAAAGCAATGTCGCAAGTGAGGTAATCTTCACACAACCCATGTAATAAATAAGGGAAAAAGATACATAGTTGGCTTACAATGCCCACTTCACACAATACATAAATAAACATCCATCATTCAGAGTACACTCAAGGTCCGACTACGGAACCAAAATAAAAGAAGATACCCCAAATGCTACAGATCCCGAATCGTCCCAACTGGGCACCACTCTGATCATCGGAAAAGACACATAGTAACGACCACGTTCCTCGTCGAACTCCCACTTGAGCTCGGTTGAGTCACCTGACCGCATCGTCGGAACCTGCAACTGTTTGGAAGTATCATGAGTCACGGGGACTCAGCAATCTCACACCAGCGAGATCAAGACTATTTAAGCTTATAGGAAGGACGAGTAGTGAAGTGGAGCTGCAGCAGCGACTAGCATATATGGTGGCTACATCGCAAAAGAGAGCGAGAAGAGGAGCAAAGCACGGTCGTGAAACTAGTAGCGATCAAGAAGTGATCTGAACTACTTCGTCGGACATAACTCCAACACCGTGTTCACTTCCGGACACCGCCGAAGAGACCATCACGGTTACACACGATTGATGTGTATTTTATTTGAGGTCAACTTTGGGTTTTCTACAACCGACATTAACAAATTCCCATCTGCCTCATAACCATGAGCACGGCTTTGAAAGATATTACCTGCAGGGTGTCCCAACAGCCCATTATAAGCTCTCACGGTCAACGAAGGATATTCCTTCTACCGGAAGACCGATCAATCTCGAATCCGGACTACAAGACATTTCGACAGCAATAAAACAAGACCAGCAAAGCCGCCCGAATGTGCCGACAAATCCCGATAGGAGCTGCACATATCTCGTTCTCGCACACCGGATTGTCCAAACTTCCGATAGGCCAGCTCGAGTTGCCCCGATGGCCACGGCGGTCGATGTTTGGACCAAGACTCGAGGAGAACTGGCCCGGGGTTAAAATAAAGATGACCCTCGGGCTCGCGAAAACCCGGGGAAAAGGCTTAGGCGGCAAATGGTAAAACCAAAGTTGGGCCATCTTGGGCGAGTCTTATTCAAAGCGAACTGTCAAGGGGTCCCATAAATCACCCAACCGTGTAGGAACATAAAATCAAGGAACATAACACGGTATGACGGAAACTAGGGTGGCAAGAGTGGAACAAAACACCGGGCATAAGGCCGAGCCTTCCACCCTTTACCAAGTATATAGATGTATCAATTATAGCAGATAAATATTGTGATATCCCCAACAAGTAAACATGTTCCAAAAGGAACAACAACTCCATGTTCAACAAGGAACAAACTTCACTTCACTGCAACTAGCAACGCTATAAGAGGGCTGAGCAAAGCGGTAACATAGCCAATCAACGGTTTGCTAGGAAAGGATGGTTAGGGGCTGACATGGCAATATGGGTGGCATGATATAGCAGTGGTAGGCATCGCAGCATAGGCATAGCAAAAGAGCGAGCAACTAGCATAGCAAAGATAGAAGTGATTTCGAGGGTATGGTCATCTTGCCTGCAATGTTCTCAGAGTTGTCGAAAGCTTGATCCTCGTAAGCATTCTCAACAGGTTCCTCGTTCACGTACTCGTCTCCCAGCTCTACCCAAAGCAACAACACAAACAAAGGAACCACAATAAATCACGGTGCAATGCACAATCAACATGATGCAAAACATGACATGATATGCGGGATGTGATATGCAATGCGTATGCGCGCTCCGGAAGGAAAATGATGAACCAGGCATCAACTTGGCAAACCAAGTATGCCACTGGAAAGATGAGATGATTTCGGTTGAAATCGATATAAAGATCACCGGAATCGGATGCACGGTTTGGAAATGACAAGCAAAACAAGAATGGCACAAATCTGCCATTAACAGCATGATGCCACTTAGCAAGCAACAAATAATTAAGCTACTGCACCCAAACGTATCAACAAAGTACATGGCAGTGATCTACACAAGATGCTCGACAAAAGATGAGCACTGAGCTACGGCTAGTTCACATCATAACAGGTTCAAACAAGCATGACAAAAGTGCACAAAATATCAGGCTGGACATGGCAAAAACAGCATCAGGTTGCAATGTTCAGAGCAACAAAACTACATGCTACAGGAACTTAAAATAGCAAAACATGGCATGGCATGAATCTACTCAAAGCATAGAACAAAAGTCCCTTACTGACCATAAGCCAAAAAGGATCATAAAATATAGTAACACCCATGTCAATATTGAAAGTTTCGTTAACAGATTCAGCAACATGGCATGTCAAAAACTGATAACGAGTAGGCATGTTTACAAGCTCAATGCACTCACTACAGAGCCTTAAATGATAAACTAAGCATACATACATCAAGAAGACATGAAATAGAAGACATACATGGCAAGAACAATAACATAGCATGCATGGGTCAACCACAACAACCTAGGCAAAATCGAATAACATGTATACAATCTGCCAGGAAACATTTGATAGCAAAAGTAGAGCTCGATTGACTCAAGCTATGGCACTCCATAATTGCAAACAAGGGCATGGATGGATAGAGCAAGACATGTTTTACAAAACACCCTTACTGAAGTATCTCAAAATATGCATAGATCTCTTGGTATCATCAAGTTAACATGGCATCAAAATCAGCTAAAACAGGGCTGAAATCAGCAACATCAGGACACCTACTTTGCATGCTTGTGCTAGTCACCACGTAGATCACAAAAATACATGGCATACACCCCTGGAAAGATGGCATGGCATTTTACAAAACACATGTAGGACTCAAATTCATAGGGTGCACACAATAATCATGGCAAAAATAACAAAAGTGCAAGTTCTGTTAAGAAACAGAAACTAACATCACATAGCACTCTTCCAACAGCATTTCGGGCATCAAGATGAGCTCAAATGAAAGTTATGCAATGAGATGAAATGATCTACTCTTCGAGACGAACATTTTGACATATTATACGCGCAAAATGGATCTACAGATGCAAAGATATACCACTTTGAAAATGACACAAAATAACAAAGATATCGAGACTTAGAAGAAAAAGAGAGGGAAAGAGAAGTCAACGGCGCGGGAACCGAGGCCGGATCGGGGCCCGACCCGATCGGATCTGGCGACGGCGGTGGAGGAGCTTCGCCGGGAGGCGGCCGGCGAGGTGTGGCGCCGGCAGCGGGGGCGCCAGCGAAGCGTCGTCGGCTCGGGCGCCCATGGCAGTGAGTGGCCGGCCGGAGGAGCGCAAGGCCAGGCGACCAGAGAAAGGGCGGCCGGAGGTCGGGCGGTGGCCGGCCGAGAAGAGAGGCGGCGGCGGCGGGAGGCGGCGGCGAAGCGGCGGCGGGCGCTGGGCGAAGGCGCGGGCGGGCCGGAGGGCAAGGCAAGCGGCGATGTGGGCGCCCGGCGGCTGGCGTGGCAGCCTCGCGATTGGCCGGGCGGCGAGGGAGCGGACGCTCCAGCTCGCCGGACGTGTCCGGCGGCGCGGAGGGGAAATTTGCTAGGGTTTCGGGATGATCCGGATTTTGGGAGGTGCTTAAATAGGCATAGAGGGAGCTAGGAGAGTCCAAATGGGGTGTAGTTTTACCCCACGATCGTGATCGAGCGAGCCTGAAAACATGGAGGTGACTTAGATGGGTTATTGGGCTGTTTTGAAGGGGTGTTGGGCTGCAACTTAAAAGAGGCCTTTGCGAGAGTGCGGTTAACCGTTGGAGTACCAAACGAGCTCAAATGACCAAACTTGACCGGTGGTCTCGGGTGGTATACCAAGGCCACTAGACAAACCTCGGTCCATTTCGAGAAGGTTTAGTACCCGCACACGGAAAACCGTAAAAGGGCGCAGCGGGGAGATAGGAGTGCGGATTGCAAAATGCAGACAACGGGAAAAATGCTCGGAATCATGAGGCGAACACGTATGCAAATGCGATGCACATGATGACATGATAAAATGCATGACATGGACAAAATGCAAAAAGAGGAAAAACCCAACCACGGAGGGAATATCATATATCAATGCCGAAAATGGCAAGAGTTGGAGTTACAAATATGGAAAATTACTTCCGGGGTGTTACACAACGATCTCGAGGCCTAGCTCAACGAACCCAAGGAATAAGGGACACAAGAGTTTATACTGGTTCGGGCCACCGATGTGGTGTAATACCCTACTCCAGTGTGGTGTGGTGGATTGCCTTATAGATTGAGGATGAACAAGTACAAGGGAAGAACAACCTCCTGAGGAGAGGCATTCTCGAGCTCGATGAGCTTGTGTGGTTGGGGACGATCTGAATTGTCCTCGATCCATCCTCTCCTGCGGTGGTGGCTAGTCCTATTTATAGAGGCCCTGGTCCTCTTACCAAATGTTTAGGCGGGAAGGGATCCCACAACGGCCAATTTGAAGGGGGATAGCTAGTACAAGCTATCCTGACAAAAGGTGGTCTTCGCCTGCCAAAGGCTCTGGTGGTGACGCCATCGTGGGCTCCGCGATGACGTCCGTCCTACCGTCCTGCTGGTCTTGGTCTCGTTGCACCGATATGGAAACCTTTGCGTGATGCCTTGGGACTCCTCACCTGCACCTGCCCCTTTAGCACCAAAGAGGCAACCGGTACTCTGCGCTCGTTGGCGCCCGCCTAGCACCCGCCTGGCCTTGGTCGTCATGGCGCACGTCATGGAAACCTCGCGAGGTTCCCCTCGCCTTGATCTCTCCGCTCCTCGCGAGCCAGACTAGTGAGGCTGCCCCTGAGGAGGTCTTGTGTCATCCGCCTCTCGAGGCTTGGCCCCCCGCGAGGGTCTTGAGTGTTTGCTGATGAAGATGGGCCATACCAGGCTGTTAGTGGAGCCATGCCGTGGGCCGCGGGCAGGCAGTCTGGGGACCCCCATTCCCAGGACGCCGATAGTAGCCCCCGGGCCCAAGGCGCGCTCGGACTTGGCTTCGAGGCGAAGCCAAGGCCAAGTGCGGAGCGCCGCGGGCCCCATAGCCTGCGGCCTTGATTGGCGTGTGGCGATTGATGGGACGTGGGCGTCTCCGCTTCCCCACGCTGCCTCGGTAACTGCCCCTAACTTACAAAAGGCTGGCGCGCGCCGTGCTGCCTTCATTGCTCCCCTTCGTCCTGCTCCAGATCCCCTTTCTTGCTGCTCGCTTCCAAAGACTCCAGATCCACACAAATCCTCCTCCGAGCCTGCCATCAATGGCGCCCAGCAAGGCTCAGGCTGCTCCTCCGCCCTCCTGGTACGAACCTGTGCTGAAAGCGCCTAGCGTCTCGGAGAAGAACCTCACCGCCACGCTCCTGATGACGGCGGAGGGCGATGAGAAGAGAAAGACCGTGCTCCAGGCTGGCTCCGTTGAGCCAGAGGCTTCGGGCAGCACCTTCTATCCCTTCTTCATGAGCAGTGTTATCGTTGGGTTGGTTCCCCCCTTTTTCGATTTTTCCTACTCCGTCCTCAGCCATTACAAGCTGTATGCCCTCCATCTTCATCCCAACTCCGTCCTCCTTATGTCAATCTTCGCCTTCTATTGCGAGGCATACGTTGGGGTGATGCCGTCCGTGGCGCTGCTGCGCCACTTCTTCTATCTCTGGATCAAGGACGGCCACTGCTCGGGGTGCGCCAACTTCTTTGCGGCCAACAAGGCCAACGCGATCGCGAAGGCGGTGAAGAAGGCCGAGGGCTTTAGGAGCAAGTGGGTCTTGATGGATGCCTAGTGCTCGCACCCCCGGCTGGTGCTGCCGACGGAGATGCCCACATCTCATGACGGGTGGTTCCGCGTGAGGCTCACCAACCCCCGGGCGGAGCAGGTGCTGGAGAGGATGACCACCAACCTGAAGCCTGATGACCCAAAAGCGGCAAAGCTGACAGGAGGCATGATCGTCAAGGAATTCCTGGTGCAACGTGTGGCTCCTCTCCAGGCGCACTCACGCCCCTTGTGGATGCTTGGGGATGAAGGAGAGGACCTCCTCCTGTGTTCGGAGGCCTTGTCTGATGAGGAGCTGGGCATGGTTCTTCGCCTCTTGGTCGGGGACGACCAGGGGTATCCGCCGGGCATCTTCGTTCCCTTGTACTATCACCCGGACGGGGCGAAGATCAGCGCTGCCATGCATGTCTTCTATGGGCGCGGGCTTGTGCCGCCGGCGCCCTCTGAGGCCCCAGTGGTGACGGCTCCGGTGATGGTGTCCTCCGATGACTCTGACGAGGAGGAGGAGTAGGACTCGAAGGCTACCCCGGAGGGGACTGGGGAGACCTCGCCTTCACGTAAGGCCGATCTCCTACGCACCTTGCCTGACGACGATGCTGACGACCACCCGGTGAGGGAAGTCCTGCCCCCTGCTGGGATCACTACGAGGTCCAGGGTCTCCCCCTCGAAGAAGCCACCACCTCGGGTCCCAAAGAAGAGCAGATCGGCGCTGATCTGTCAGGGTGATTCCTCCGCCTTGTCGTCGCCCAGCGCCGCCGCGGCCTCGTCGACTCCTAGGGCCCGCACGTCAGAGCCCCAGGCTGCGAGGCCCCTAGGCTCCGCACTTCTGAAGAGGCCACGGGACTACGCCATGGTAGACCAGTGAGTATCCTATCTTGACTTTGCCTTTGCTCCTGCTTCCGTTGCAGCTTCCTGATGTCCCTTCCTTGTGCTGCTAGGCCGACGCTGTCATCGAAAAAGAAGAAGGAGAGGGTGGCCGCATCCTCAGGGACCCAACAGCCTGGCATGGCCGCACCTCCTCCGGCGCAGCAGGGCGGTGATGGCGCCTGTACTTCTCCCGCTCGGTCATCCTCGCGAGACCTAGCAGACCATCCTTAGGAGAAGGCGACCCCCAGTGCTATGCCAGCTCCTAGGGCGCCCATCTCCAGCTCGCTAGTCGAGGTCCCGCAGGCTCCGGAGCTCCTGACCTCTTCTTCCGCTGCCGTCGACCTGCAGGTCCTGACGATGATGCTGCCTTCTTCGTTCGCCGCACCACAAGCTCGTGGTCCTTCCGCTACGCCTGACGCCCTGGACCATGCCCTTTCTACGCTGGCCCGGCTGCGGGATGATCTTCAAGGCACCGACCATTGCCTGGTGGCGGGGCGCCTGGAGCTGATCTCGGGATGGCTGCACTCCGATGCGTTCGTTAGGGAGGCATTGGGCTAGGCCATGGCAGCTTCCGAGGAGGGAAAATGAGCCGCCGACCAAGCCGCATCCAACCTTGAGGTGGCGCTGAAGGATGCCGAAGCCGCCAAGGAGCGCTACCGGTCGATGGAGGCCGAGCTGGAGACCATGCGCAACGAGCGCGCGGCCGAGGCCCACAATCGCAAGGTAACGGAGGAGAAGATGAAGGCTGGAGAAGCTGGAGCAGAAGGTGGAGGCAGAGAAGACCGAGCTGGAAGCCAAAGCGAAGATTCTGGCTGAGGATCACGTGGCCTTCTAGTCCCTCGAGGAGAGATCCCACGAGGCGTTGCGAGCGCTTTACGAGAAGGGCTTGGAGAAGCCACTGGTGACAGACGACGAAGGTCCCGCCTAGCTGCTTCCCTATCTTGTCATGGCGCTCGAGGGCGTCGTCGACGGGATCGGCCCCATGGTAGAGGGGGAAGCCCATGCACTTTCTTCTTCAGCTTTGACGCGCATATTCAGCCACTTTCATCTCCGTGATCTTGAGGCTGACCTTGGCGAGCTGCTCGAGCCCGTGGAGGAGGAGCACTGCGAAGCTGCTGCCGCAGCCGTGAAGAAGAAGTTCCTTGTCGTCGACCCTGCTCCTCCAGCCGGTGGTTCCGCCCATCCTGCAACCGGGGTTGGCGATGTTGCTGACATAAAGGTGCTTCTTGGTGACGGTGCCCAGGGCTGAGGAGGAGGCCTGCTGGTGAGCGGTGGCGTTGCTTCTGGTATTATCTTCCTGCAAACTTTTCTTAGATGCATGATGTGCCTCGAGGAGGCGTTAAAACTCTGCTTGATGTCTGGTGACAATATGCTTTGTAATATTTAGTTAAGATTCCGTGTTTTCCTTCCCATTTTTCTTGGTGTTCTGGGTCGGAAGGGCCCGTCCCCGCGCATACCTCGACCGCTGTTGGGTCGTCCGGATCGCCAGGACGGAACCAAGGAGTGAGGGGCTACGTGGCTAGTTAGGCTCCTAAGTCGCGATGCTCAGGAGTCCCCCTTGACGGGAAAACATCTTATGGAAAGGAAATGCAGAAGTAGGCCTAGTGTTCTATGTCGACAGGGCCCGACCCCGCGCATACCTCGACCGCTGTTGGGCTGTCCGGATCGCCAGGACGGAGCCAAGGAGTAAGGGGCTGCGTGGCTAGTTAGGCTCCTGAGTCGCGATGCTCAGGAATCCCCTTGACGTACGAATGACCTCATACCTTTTCCTTCGCCGAGGCTCCGCTCGGGAGGGACGCATGTCGACCAAGTCTGAGGGACCTGGAGGGCGGCGTACGCTCGGGCGTGACCCGGGCGCAGCCCCCGTGCCCAGCCCCCTCGCGCGACTCTCCTGAGGGGAAGTGTTGCGACGAGACTGGACACCGAGCCCTAGGGATCCTTGAGGTTGGTACGGCCATGGGGCCGCCCCCAATTGTTTATCACCATCGCGGAGCGTAGCGCTTCCGCACTTGCATGGGCATAGCCGCTCCTCGACCGTGTCGACTGCCAGCGCGGAGCATGGTGCTTCCTCTGGTGCGTGGGTGAGGGCTCCCTCTAAGTGGAGCCCCCGGGGCGTGTACAGCCCCGCCCTGACACGTGGCTTGCATGGTAAGGCTGGACGAGGTGTCTCTGGGCACTCGTGAGCTAGTGCGGGACTCATGAGGCCCTACCTCAAGGCGGGTTGCGCCTGGTCTTAATTCTTGACGGCTATGGTGGTCCTGCGAGATGGTTAGGCAACCTGCGCCGGACGAATCTCCTGAGGCGATCACATGAGAAGCCAAACACCAACAAACCTAGGAGGTGACGTGAACGGGGCCGGCCCGTTAGACAGAGCTCGGTCGCTGGATTTATCGACGCAGCAGGGACGGACCTGAGCACAGACGCCGTGCCTAGTCTTCTCATGCGAAGGATCCTGAAGAAAGACGTCGGGGCGCGGCTCCCGCGGTGGCGAGGCATCGGGTCACGCGCCCTAGCCTGCCCATCCATGATTAGCTCATGCGAGAACAAGGCACCAAGGGCCATGGGAGGTGACGTACACGGCAGCGGGCCCGCGAGCCAGAGCTCAGCCTCTTGGGTTTGGCAACGCTGCAGGGACGGACCCGAGCACAGATGCCGTGCCAGTCCTTAATCATGAGGCGGTCATGGGCGGGCTTGCAAGGGCATACGACGTTCATGGCATCGAAGTGCGGGGCAGGCAGGTTGTAAATGTAGGTAACCCATGCAAGGGAACAAGCTATTTTAAATAGATGCAGGGATGATACATGCCACTGGGATGGACCCAAGCGGCCTGGGGATGATGCAGCCCGAGGGGCGCCCCCGACAGAGTAAGCTAAAGATGCAAAAAGATACATTCCGCAGGGACAGGCCCGTGCGAACTAGGAATGGTGCAGCCCGAGGGGCGCTCCCAACTAAGTAAACCGGAAAATGTCACCTGGTACCGTTGTCAAAGGAGTGTTGAGGTAGCTGGAGGCGTGCGCTGAAGGAGTCACTCCTCATGGACCACCAGGGCCGTGAGCCTCAGGAGGCTCTGGGGGCTCGGGTGGTTCCTTGAGTACCGTCGCCATCTCCGCCAGTACTTTGTGATGCCTAGCCTCCTGAGCCGCCAGGATGCTCCGTAAACGGCGCTGGAAAGTGACAGCCGTGTTCGGCAGGCCAAATGGCATGCAAACATAGCTGTGAGGTGGACCCTCGCATCGGCCAACGCACAAAGGCCAGAAGCGCTCCTGAGATGCGGCCCTGTTGAGCCCTGGAATGTCGATTCAGACGCATAGCCCGCCGTCCTCGCCAGGATGGGGAGCTACGCCGGGCGGTGGGCGGTGGACGCCGCGTATGGTCCTTGCCTCTTGAAGCTCCCAGCTCGCCTTCACGATGAACTCCTGAGCACCGGGCGCTCCTCTCCCAACGCCCTTCAGTGGGAAACGTGCGGCGAAGCAAGCCACCACATGGTGCCCGAGCGCCGCCCTCTTGATGTTGGCTAGGTCTGAGGACCTCCAGAAGAGAGCCTCTGAGCCTTGCCCGAGGAGGGCGCCGGGCGCGCCCTCCTATGCAAGGGAAGGAGGCGCCCCAACCACGGGCGTGGATCTTGAAGTGGTGCCGCCGGAGACGCCGCTCTCCTGAGGCCCTGGGTGGAGTAGCTATTTCTTCTTCATGGGGATGGCCTCAGGACGGTACAAGGTGCCTTCATTGTCAGGGTCTTCGATCGTTGCGGCTTGGATGGTGCGCTGGAGGGAGCACACCGCATCTCTTTCTTCATATGGGACCGCGATGACTCCGCCGCTCCCTGGCATTTGAGGACGTTGTAGCTGTGGTGGGTCACTGCCATAAACTTGGCCAAAGCTAGATACCCAAGGATGCCGTTGTACGGCAGACGGATGTGGGCGACGTCGAAGTCAATGAGCTTGGTGCGGTATTTGTTATGCCGGCCGAAGGAGACAGGGAGGCGAACCTACCCTATCAGGGTGGTGGAGCCATCGGTCACTCCTGAGCAAGGCTTGATAGGTTGTAGCTCATCATATGGTACTTGGAAGCTATCGAATGTCTCGACGGACAAGACATTGAGCCATGCGCCGCCGCCGATGAGGGTCTTGGTGACCTGTAAGTTGCTGATGACGGGTGAGCAAAGCATCAGGAGGGCGCCGGCAGTAGCCGCACATTTGAGCTAGTCCGACGAGCAGAAGGTGATGGCGCACTTGGACCACCTGAGCTGGCGCGTGGCCTCAAGCCTGGGAAGGGCCGCGTTCACTTGATGAGGAAACTGCTTGAAGATGCACTAGGATGCTAGGGCCTGACCACCGCCCAAGATGCAGGCGATAGGGCGCGACTCCTGGAAGCCCCCAACCCCCTCATTCTGATGGTGGTCGTCGTTCCTTCTTGGCGGTGGCGGCAACGGAGGGAGGCTAGTATTGCCCTGAGGACGGTCCTCACGAGGCTGGTCCCTCCAGGCGCCCTCACGAGGCTGGTCCTGCCAGTGGTCCTCGCAAGGCCGGTCGCGCCACTCCTGACAGGGGCCGCGGTCCTCCCCGTATCCTCCACTTTGTCGTCCTCCTCGGCTGTAGCCCTGGTCGCTGCGCTCGAGGCGTTGACCGAAGTGTCCATCTCGAATGGCCCTGAGCTCTTGGCAGTCATTGGTGTTGTGGCTGTGTACATTGTGGAAGGCGCAGAACCGACAGCTGCTCTTAGACGATTCGGGGTGGTCCCGGCCGTGCTTCGTGTCTGGCTCTGCCGCGAGCACGGCTACTCCCTTGCAATTCACGTCCTTGGCCTTGGCTTTCTTCTCTTCTGGGTCGGTAGCAGGGAGCTCGAGGAGGGAGAGGCGCCCCTCCTCATCTCTTGCGCACTTAGTCGCCATGTTGAACATCTCCAGGGCCTTGCATAGCTCGTCGTGGATGGCGAGTTCCTCCTTCATCTTCACGTTGCGGACACCATCAGAGAACTTTGAAATAATGGCCTCGTCCGTCAACTTGGGAATCTTGAGGCGAACGTTGTTGAAGCGCTGGATGTACTTCTGCAGGGTCTCTCCTGGCTGTTGCTTGATGCGGCGTAGGTCACCCGCAGCCGGCGGGCGATCGCAAGTGCCCTGGAAGTTGGCGACGAAGCGGTCGCGCATCTCACCCCAGAAGGAGATTGACCCCGGGGGCAAATTCAGGAGCCATGAGCGAGCACCATTTTTGAGAGCCATGGGAAACCAGTTCGCCATGACTTCACGTCGCCATTGGCCGCCTCGATGCTCAGCTCATAGAGCTGCAAGAACTTCGCAGGGTCGGGGGTGCCGTCATAGCGCGGGGGCAGGTCTGGCTTGAACTTGCCTGGCCAAACGACGCCACACAGCTCTGGAGTGAAGGCACATCAGCCTGTTGTGGCCATCGGGGCCCGTCGCGGGGGCGGAGCTTGATCTTGACGCCCATGCTCTGCGACCACAGGCGGCACGCGGTCTTGACATGGTGGCGCCGGGAGCGCTGGAGCGTTTCCTTGCAGTCGGGGAACCTCTTGGCAGCTTCCTTCTTCGTACACGCGCCCGGCGTGGCAGGTCGTGTCGAGGGGCCGCGCGCCTTGGTGCCAGGATGCCGTCTTGGTGCGGAGGTGGCGGAGGCGTTGCGTGAGCTACATCGCCCGCAGCTGGAGGAGGGCAAGGCAGCGAGAGGGATGATACGGGGGAGCTCACAGCGGCGCTGACGAGCTCGGCGATGCGGTCCAGCCAGTCCTCGTAGAGGTCATCGACCAGGCGGTAGCACAGGAGCTCGTGTGCCATGAGCAGCGCGGCCTGCGTGTCCATGGGCGTGCGACGAGCATGGGACGATGAGCCGGCCGGAGTCAGCAACGGGGTGGCGGTGCGGCCGTCCCGCCGCACCGAGGGGTGCAACAATGATGCTTGCTGCTCGTTTCACGTCGGGCCGGTGATGGGTTGGCGGCTGGTGATGGAGAACGATGGGGAGGCCTACCGACAGGAGCTGTCTGAGCGACACGGGCAGCCATGGTAGCCCGGCACTCGGCGCGGGCTCGGCGAGCGTCCGCCATGTACGCAGTGGAGTAGTGGAGCGTGGATCGACGGAAGAAAGGCTTCAGCGCACCCCTACCTGGTGCGCCAAATGTCAGATTACGCGTTCCGGCAAAACCCTTGAGGTTCGAACACTGGGGTGCGCACAAAGATCTCTCTCCCCCTAGCCCACTATCGCAACGATCTCAAGGCCTAGCTCGCCGAACCCAAGGAACAGCGGACACAAGAGTTTATACTGGTTCGGCCCATCGATGTGGTGTAATACCCTACTCTAGTGTGGTGTGGTGGATTGCCTTATAGATTGAGGATGAACAAGTACAAGGGAAGAACAACCTCCTGAGGAGAGGCGGTTCTCGAGCTTGTGTGGTTGGGGATGATCTGAATCGTCCTCGATCCATCCTCTTCTATGGTGGTGGCTAGTACTATTTATAGAGGCCCTGGTCCTCTTCCCAAATGTTTAGGCAGGAAGGGATCCCACAACGGCCAATTTGAAGGGGGGCAGCTAGTACAAGCTATCCTGACAAAAGGTGGTCTTCACCTGCCAAAGGCTCTGGTGGTGACGCCATCATGGGCTCTGCGATGACCTCCGTCCTGCAGTCCTGCTGGTCTTGGTCTCGTTGCACCGATATGGAAATATTTGCCTGATGCCTCGGGAATCCTCGCCTGCACCTGCCCCTTTAGCACTAAAGAGGCAACTGGTACTCTACGCCCGCTGGCGCCCGCTTGGCCTTGGTCGTCATGGCTCACATCACGGAAACCTCGTGAGGTGCCCCTCGTCTTGATCTCTCCGCTCCTCACGAGCCAGCCTAGTGAGGCTGCCCCTGAGGAGGTCTTGTATCATCCGCCTCGCGAGGCTTGGCCCCCTGCGAGGGTCTTGAATGTTTGCGATGAAGATGGGCCGTACCAGGTCATTAGATGAGCCACGCCGTGGCCGCAGACAGGCAAGTCTGGGGACCCCCGTTCCTAGGACGCCGACAATGTGATTTATATCTTGAAAGCATTGTAGGATTTGTTTCTAGTGTTTGGATGTCTTGTCAACTATGTAATAACTGGTATACTTTGTGATGTTTTTAAGTGTGGCACAACATTTTACAAACTTTTTTTCATGATGAGAATGTGGTTGAACAACTGTTTCACTTGTGTATGTTTCATCGGGAATTCATTCTGGTTGTTTTATTTTTGCACTGAAGTTTTATACACTAGTTGAACTGAAACGCTTTTTTTCATGTGCATTACGAGTTGTTGCTGAAAAAGTGAGATTTATTTTATTTTCATCTGTCCCAACCTAAGTTGGACCTTTATAGTTTCTGTACCCTCTTTTCTTGTACTTGTGGTATAGTTCTGTGAGTACTGAATTGTAATTTCATTCAGCGTAAGGCTTTTAAAATTTGGTGTCACAATAGTATTTGTGGATCTAGCGTGAGTGGAGTGATGCTTCCTTGTTATGTAGAACTGATGTCATATAATGTATTAGAAGTGAAGTTTTTTTGGGACTGAAATTATTTACGACAAAATTGATACGTGATCTCTAGCCAGATTTTATTTAAATATAAGAAATTTAGCAAAATTGAGAGCCAAATATTTGTTTGAACTTGTTGCATTTTAGTAATTGAACTTCATAGTAAAAGTTAAAGCACTAGTTTAAATTAGCTACATTAAAAATATAGCCCTATTAAGTTCATAATTATTTTTGTAGCATATATAGTTGAACTTCAAAGTATCATTGGTTTTGTAGCATATTTTAATCCTCTTATCTGTGCTGAAGAGGTAAATTTATTTTATTTTTATATTTAAATTTAAAATTATTTTGCTTGCAAACATACATGTATTTGAACGTTTATGTATTCAGTTTTTGTACTTTTTTGTACTAGTTTATATTTTCTTAGCCACGCGCTCTAGTTTATTCAGTGGTGTGGGTGAGGAGAGTTTGGAGAGGAGGGAGTAGCAGTCGTATTGGGCCCTTTTTTGGGCCAAATGGCCCATGCATGCGACTGTGGACTGCTAGCTTCGCGTGCGCTCTGAGTTTAGTCCCACCTCGCTAGCCGAGGAGGCTCTCGACCGGTTTATAAGCATTGTCGTGCCTTGCCTATCGATCTCCTCTGTATACTGACTTGGGCACTTATACATGGCGCTCTCTCTCTGTTCCATGACTCGTGGGCCGTTGACGGCTGGCCCGCACAGTCTCTATTACTATGGATTCGCCAATGGTATCGCCTTGGGCTCGAGTCCAAGTGTATCCTCCTGTGCGTGGCTAGCGCGTGTCCTTGGGCGGTCATCATTTTGTTGTTGTTTTTTGAAACTAGTACCTCACCGGTCAATGTGGATTGTTGCTTCTATTGTTTGTTCTTGTGAAGTTTTGTCCTAGGTTGAACTGTAATCTATTTGGTTGAGTCTTGGCCTTCTTTTTCAAGGAATTAATTGGTATCATCATCATACTTACCGAATAAATGAAGTTGTACTGAGATTTCAATCGTAATAGTACTGTGATCATTTTATTTTTGTGTTGTTTGAAATTAGTTCCTCACTGGTCAATGTGGACTGATGCTTTCTATTGTCTTTCCTTTGATTTTTCTCCTTGGTCGAACTGATATCTTTTTATTTAGTTTTGGCCTTCTTTATTCTAGGCTGTCGCATCATCATAGTACTTGCCATATAAAATAAGTTGTACTGAGATTTCAATTGTACTAGCACTGTTATTCTTAGTGTGTCACTGTTTTAGGGAATGTGAACTGAAGATTCCCGGTCCTTTTTATTTTTTGTAGAATGGATGTACTGTGTGTTCAAGTGTACCAGTACTTTCACTCCTAGTACGCTAGTGACTATGAAATACGTATTGATGGTTCTTGGCTTTTCCTGTTGTAGTACTTAGTAATTTTCTAACTACTTTTAGCATGATGTTGTTAGTACTGAATGTTGTCATCGGCTGCAACTTTGTCTTTTTAGTGTTCTTCTGAAACTAAAAATTGTTTTTTAGTGTGATAGTACTACCGTACAAGACTAAGCTGTATTGAGCGTCCAAGGCTACTATTTGTTGTTGTCCTTAGTCTGTCACTGTTTTTGTGAAAATATCCATGTGTGATTTGTTGCTCCATGACTAGTGCTGCATAGCATCCATCAAGTTTCATTCACAACCTACTTTGACTTCAAATGATGGATAAACAAAATAGGGAGCTAGCAAACTTGTTGAACGGCATAAGCAAACGATGTACTTGATAGACATAAGCAAACGATGTACTTGATAGACATAAGAAAACTCGTTCAAACCCTGACAAAAATGACACAACCAAGTTGGTTCAACCTAACAAAAGCAAACTACAAATTTGAAACAACAAGATAAAGGACAAGCACGAGCGCAAGCAACACGAAGGCAGGCTATCATGTCCCTTCATCCCGCGTAGTGGCAGCGGTAGTAGGGGCAACCTCCTGCTGTTTTGAAATTTCCCAACTATTATGATGTTTTCGATTATCTTCCATGACTTGTACGTGGCGTACACATCTCTTCCTGCGTACTCGATGAGCTTGTCTGGCAGCGGGCTGATCCCCCACAGTTTGTGGTCTTCCTCCCTGTTGATCTTCTTCTTCATGCTTTTGTAGAATGGGTGGATGACGCTGGAAGCAACATCCGCCAAGGAGTCGTACTCTTTTCCAGTGCCAGGAACTCTCCAGAGTTGCTGAATGTCAGCAAAGTTCTTAGGGTTGATCTCCAAACCAGACATGTTCAACATCCTCTTGTCACGTTCAATGCTGAAACTGGCAAATGTGTACAATTTCTCCTCCTGCAGGAACACTTTGAGGCGCTTGGGCCTGCAAGGGGGAGACACATATTGAAGATTAGTGTTTGTTTTTGAAGATTTAATTCTTCTGTTTTTGGTTTACAAGTGATAATCCATGAGGAAGATGCTTATATAGTATAAGTCATGGATGAATGTAGTTGAGAAACCAGTACACAAAGTTCTAAAATTAAATTCAACTACACCATGTTATTTTTCTTTTTTGGTATCTTCAATGCTACGCCAAGTTCAAGAACCTATTTACCAGAGTCAATGATCTATGTGCGGCTTGCTTCAAGTTTAGTTTTCTTTTTGTTGAATAAAATACCTATACCAGTGCTTCACCAAGTTCTTACTTTATTTTTTGCTGCTGAAAATAACATCAAACAAGGTTCAGAAACTACTTTTGTACATCAAGTTTAGAAACATCCTTTAATACATCAACTGTATAAACTACACTAGTGCATCAAGGTAAGAAACTATGCTAGTACATCAAGTTTAGAAATTAATCTGGTGAAACAATTTCAGATGCTAATCCGGTGCATCAGTTTCAAAATATATTGTAGTGTATCTACTCGAGAAACATGTACTCAGTAGTACTAGTAGAACAGATGAATGAAGAGTAGTATGGATCACCATTTTGTGGCCGCTGCGATGTGGTACACCAAGCAGAGTTCCCCCACGCATAATTGCAGGACTGCTGCCATCTAGGGAGGTTCATCTTTTCTGGTAAACTCCACATCAACTCCGATGAAGCTAGGATACAAGCCGTCGCATTTCATCCTAAGCCTGATCATCATCTCGTCGGCCTTGTCTCGTTCGCTGGTGCAAACGATCTCTAGTGTCTCCTTGCCGTGGAGGTCAACCCCTGTGAGGGTTTTGGTGTACTCGCGCTTCTCGCCGGGGACGTGAACATTGTCGAGGTTGCTTCTCTTGTCGGACATTCGCCACGATGACGCTTGGCAGACGGTTCCACCGCCATTGCCCTCCTCTGGCGACTGTGGGCTCGGAAGCGACATGTTTGTGGGTTATTTCTAGTGGAGATGGAAGCGGAAATTGTGGTTTTTGGAGATGTTGCAGGGATGGAGTCGATTTGGAGATTTTTGAGGGTGTGTGTTTGGGACATGGGGGAGGCGGTTCTTCCCGATCGTGGGGGTAGTGGTCGTGGGGCCGCCATTGCAGTCCGTCATGGTAACCGCTCAGTGGGTGGCATGGGTGGTGGCCTGGAAGAACCAAACATCCAAGCCAAGGTTTTTTTACTGGCCGCACTGAGTAGTCTTGTCAAGTTGTACTTATCATCTGCTTATCCTACTTGCACGTCTTAGGGTCGGTGATGATGGCATTTTGTACTGTTTAAGTGACGTATACTTTGTGATGTTTTTAGTGTGGAGGTTAAGTCTTCTTTTTTGCACTTAAGTCTTATACACTAGTTGATCTAAAAAAAATTCACTGCCCTGCGAGTTGTTCCTCAATACTGGGACTTATTTTATTTTCATCTGTCCCAACCTAAGTTAGGCCTGCAGACTAAGGCATAGCCTAGTGGTGGGGAGGGGTTGATGCCTTCCCACCCACCCAGGTTCAAGGGAATGGTACTTGCAATTTGGGTTTGTTGCACCAATTATGCTGTAGGGGGTTCCCTTACAGTCTTTCTATCAAAAAAACTTAAGTTAGGCCTTTATAGTTTTTGTACTCTCTTTTTTGTGTACTTATGGTTTAGTGCTGTGTGTACTAAATTGTAATTTCATACGGCGTATGGTTTTGAAAAATTTGTGTCACAGTGGTGTGAGTGGCCTGACCCTTCCTGGTTTTGTAGTACTGATGTCATATGTATGTTTGAACTGAGTTTTTTTTGGGACTGTGATTATTTACGATGAAATCGTTGGTTGAGCTCTAGTCAGATTCCATATAAATAAGAAATTCAGCAGAATTGACAAATAATATCTATTAGAACTTCTTGCATTTTAGTAGTTGTAGTAGTCAGATTTTATATAAATAAGAAATTTAGCAGAATTGACAAACAATATCTATTTGAACTTCTTGCATTTTAGTAGTTGAACTAGTCATATTTTATATAAATAAGAAATTTAGCAGAATTGACATACAATGTCTATTTGAACTTCTTGCATTTTAGTAATTGAACTTGAAAGTAATATTTAATTCGCTGGTTTAAATTATGTACATTTAACAGATTGCCTATTAAGTTCTCCGCTTTTTAAAGTTTCGTTGTTTTTGTATCATACTTTTTCCTTTTTTATCATCCGTGGTGCAGAGCTAAAATTATTTATATTTATATTTTTGTATTTAAAATTATTGCATGCGAACTAGTATTTGAACTTTTCTATTTTCAGTTTTAAAACATGTTTTGTAGTTTATATTTCTTTGCCCCGCGCTCTGCTTTATTCAACTGGCCTTATTGGTGGGGTGTTTGGAGATGATGGAGGCTATTGGGCCCTTTTCCGGCCCAAATGGCCCCCGCGGGCGATCTGAGGACTGATGGATGTGTGCGTGCTCTAGGTTTAGTCCCACCTCGCTAAGGGAGCGGGCTATTGACCTGTTTATAAGCGTTGCCGAGTCCTACTGGTCGAACTCCTCTGAATACTTACCTGAGCGCTTATACACGGCTCTCTCTCTCTCTCATGACCTGTGGGCCCTGGTCGGCTGGCCCTGCGTTGTGCAGATTACTAAGGATTTGCCAACGGTTCCGCCGTGGGCTCGAGTTTAAGTATCTAGCTGCGTCAGGGCCTGCTTGTCTTCGGGAGGTCAATTTTTTTATTTTGGTTTGAATCTAGTACTTGACGCCACCAGTAATGTGGACTGATAATTTTTGTTGTAGTTCTTGTGAGTTTTGTGGAAGTGTTATATTTTCATTGAGTTTTTGCCTTCTTTTTGTGTTTGTTGTGTTTGTTTTTGTGATTATTTGCATGGGTCTTCTGGTATCATTTTTAGAACTATAGTACTTGCGTGTAAACTAAGTTGTACTGAGAGTTCATTCATAGTAGCACTTATGTGGTTAGTCTGACATTTCTTTTTTTGAGGGAGTGCGAACTGATGCTTCTTTGTTCTTTTTATTGTAGTAAGTATGTACTGTCCGGTCAACTGTACTAGTATTGTCATTCTTAGTCTGCAAGTGACCAATATAAGTGTGTGTTGATGCTTCTTAACTTTTTTTGTTGTAGTACTTGTTAATTTTCTAGCAGCTACATATTAATGAGAATAGTACATGAAGTACTTAGATTTTTTGCTTCAGCTTTTGAAGCATTGTTAAGCAACCCAAATTGTACTGATTGTTTTCAACGTTATGTTTTCCATACAATACTGAATGGAACATCCTTGTGTGATTAGTTGCTTCATAACTAGTACTGAAGAGTAGCCACAACGTTCCATCCACAAGCTACTTTGAATTTGAAATGATGCATTAACAAAATACGAAGCTACCAAACTTATATAACGAGATAAGCAAACAATGTACTTGATGACATAAGCAAACTTGTTCAACCGTGACAAGCACGAAATAAGCAGACTGGTTCAACCCTGACACACAAGACATAAGCAAAGTGGTTTAACCTAACAAGAGCAAACTACGAATTTGAAACAACAATATAAAAGGCAAGCACTAGCGCACGCAACACAAAGGCAGACTTTGATGTATCTTCATCCCGCATAGTGGCAGTGGTAGTAGGGGTCAGCCTCCTGCTCTTTGAAATTTCAGAACCTGTTGTGATGTTGTCAATTATCTTCCCTGACATGTAGGTGGCATACGCATCTATCTCTGCGTACTCAATGATGTAATTTGGATGCGGGCTGATCCCCCACAGTTTATGGTCTTCCTTCCTGTCGATCTTCTTCTTCATGTCTTTGTAGTGGATGACGCTGGCTGCAACATCAGCCAAGGTGTCATACTCTTTTCCGGTGTATGGAACTCTCAAGTTGTGCTGAATGTTGATGTACTTGTCGGGGTTGATCTCCAAACCAAACATCTTCAGCTTCTCTTTGTCACCTTCAATGCTGAAACCGGCAAATGTGAACAAAATCTCATGCTTCAGCATGTCATTGAGGCGCTTGGGCCTACAAGGGGAGAGACATATTGAAGATTAGTATTATTTTGATGTTTGAATTCTTCCATTTTTTGTTTTACAAGTGATGAATCCATGAAGTAGATGCTTATATAGTACAATTAATGGATGAATGTACTCCAAAAACTAGTAAACAAAGTTCTGAAATTAAACTCAAGTACACCATGTTATTTTTCATTTTGGAATATATACAGTTTGAGTCAATGATGTATGTGCTGCGTTAGTACTAGTTTAATTTACTTTTGTTGAACAGAACAAAACATACCAGTGCTTCACCAAGTTCTTAGTTTTTTTGCTTAAGAAAATAACACCAGACCAAGTTCAGAAACTACTTTACTACATCAAGTTCAGAAACATCTTTTTAATTCATCGAGTGCAGAAACTACACTATTGGATCAAGATCAGAAACTACACTAGTACATCAACTTCAGAAATTAATCTTCTGCAAGATTTTCAAATAGTAATCCAGTTCATCAGGTTCAAAAATATATTATGGTGCATCTACTTGAGAAAGTGCAGTAGTGCATCTACTTTCACAAACTACACTAGTAAATCTAGTTGGGAAACAAATTTGATGATTTTTTGAGGATACAGTACTAATTAAACAGATGAACCAAATAGGGCAAATGAGTAGGATGGCTCACCATTTTGTGGCTGCTGCGATGTGGTACACCAAGCAGAGTTCCTCCACGCACAACTACAGAACAGCTGCGCTCTACGGAGGTTCGCTTCCCTGGTGCACTCCACGTCAACACCGAAGAACCTAGGCTACAAGCCGCCAGCATTCTTCCAGAGCTTGGTGATCATCTCGTCGGCCTTGTCTGGTTCGCTGGTGCAGACGATCTCCAGCATCTCCTTGACGTGGAGCTCAACCCCTGTGAGGGGTTTGGTGTACTCGCGCTTCTCGCCGGGGACGTGAACGTCGTCGAGGTTACTGCTTTGGTCGGACGTCTCGCCATGATGACGCTTGGTAGACTGTTCCTCCGCCATCGTCCTCCTCCGGCGACTGTGGGCTTGGAAGAGAGAAATTTATGGGTTGTTTGTAGTGGAGATGGAAGCGGCAGTGGTGGTTCTATGAATGTGGCAGAGACGGAAGACAATGGGTTATTTCCCGTGCGTCGACGGGGATGTGTGGGAGGCGGTTCATTGGGGACGTGGGTGTAGTGGTCGTGGGGCGCATTTGCAGTCTGTCTTGGCAACCGCCCAGTGGGCGGTGCAGGCGCTGGCCTGGAAGAACCAACCGTCCAAGCCAATTTCTTTGCCAGGGTACTTATTGGTCGCATTGAGTAGTCTTGTCAAGCTTTCCTTACCAATTAATTATCCCACTTTCACATCTCAGGTTCGGTGATGATGGAATTTTACTATCGCACTGATCCATCTTGTCAAGCTGTACGTATCAGCTGCTTATCCCAGTTGCATGTGTCAGGGTAGGTGATGATGGCGCTTTGTACTCCTCTTCTGTGGGTACTTGGACGGGTGATTGAAGTGTAATTGAACTTATGAAATACAAGTTCAGACTATGTGTGTCATGCTAATCTTTTTAAAACAATTTTTAAAGGATTGTTTATATCAACATAATCTTTGAAAGTATTTTTATAGATAAATTAGTTTTTCATCAGTACACCTTTGTATTATATTTGCACTTTCATTTTTTTGTTTGCTTGAGGTAATTATTTTTATGTACTGATGGAATTTCTAAACTAGGACTAGCAGAACCAGTCATAGCTTGTTTTTTAAATGATGTTTTTTGAGTTGTTCACGGGTACTGACGAGTGAGAATTATCAGTACTGATGTACTATAAGAGCTTAAATTTTCCTTAACATATTTTTGCTGAGTTACTGGTCGACAGTAGTGTTGACGTTACATAAATCTAGATCAGTTTTTTCAAATATATTTGTGACTGCATTCAAAAGGTTTATCAAATGGTTTACATAATAATATCACTGGTCCAACGGGCACAAATCACAAATTATATCTTAACTATAGTACTGATCGAGAAATCGATGATAAAGCTAAATAAGTTTTGGTAACGGCAATGTTTCTTATATGATTCCTCATTGTGTACCGAGGAAACCGATAGTACAAGCTTATTTTTTAGTTGACGCGGCAGCATAACCACTATGATTCTTCAGTCCTAAGCTCCTTTTAACTGGCCACGAATGTTGTCCCTTGTCGGCGTCCTTTCCTGCTTGAGCTTTGGCAGCTGCATCATCGGTTTCAGTTTCCTCGTCCCCAATACTGTCATCTTCATTGTCTTCGTCTGATTGGTCATCATTCTCGTCAAACTCTTCTTCTTCATCCTCTTCTTTTTATTTCTTCAAACTCTGGACCTTGCCATGTTTCTGTTCAGCGCCACTGACCTCCTTTCCCACTTTGCATGTGCGGGCATTATGTCTGTCAGTCCCTCCACACTTGCTACAAGTGTAGGTGTTACGTGTGTCGTCTCCATTGGTAGAAACCTGGGCGGCTCCAATCTGCTTCTGCAGCTTTTGCTTGTTGACAATGACATCTGTGCGGAGTGGGCATGTGCGGTAATTATGATTGGTCACCATGTTGTAGAATCAGCATGCCCTTATCCCAAGAGGTTTGTCGTCCGAGCCGAATTCCACGTGTTTGATGGGGCGTGGCGGCTTTTTGGCTGCTGCTTGCGTCTTACTCTTCCTCCCCTTTGTGTTTGAGAATATGGGTGGTTTAATTACCCTTTCCTGCTGCTGCTGGTAGGATGTCCTATTGTCATGTCATTCGCCTACAGCACCATCAAGCTCATGATCTTGCACGTGAGCATGTTGCTGCTCTTGAGTGTGCATATGGGCAAGCTCTGGTTGCCGTTGCTCCTCTTCCTCATTGTCGAATGGGTCAATAGCTCCCAGATGGTTTATCTCGGATAAGATAGTAGCAATATCTTGCTCAATGGCTTCGTTGTCTGCAACACCTCCATTGTCAGCAGAATGCATGGCGTCAAGTTCTTGTTCAAGTCTTTCCATGACGACCTGTGACCTTGCCATTTGGTCTTGGTTTCTCAAGATTTTTCTGTTAACACCCTCATGTTCAGCTGCAGCAGTGCGCTTTCAATGTAGTATTGGGAGGCCTTGTTTAACGCTAATGTCCTCAAGTCATTTCTATTGAATGTTGGCTAGATGTTCGGGAGTTTGGTGTATCTCCTGAGGATGTATTTCTGTGGAACGCTGTCAGCCTTAATTGTCTGCATCATGCACAGGACATGCAGGCACAAAATACCTATATTTTTTGGAAGAGGTGCATGTTTTTTGTCATTTCATCCGAACAAAAACTTTGCAAAAGTAAGTAGTACAGTATGTAACATATTTTTTTAGTCCTCACTTGTGTGGTCCCAAAGCTTGCACTCGCAGTCATCTATTTCTCCCACGGGGGGTCTACAACCACCTAGAACGCATGCTGAGACCATGCAAAAGTTCTTGTGGTATGTTGTAGCGCACGAGGTACTTTGTGGGCTCTTCCGTCTCTGTCACCGTGAAGAGGGTACTCAGTTTTAGCCTTTTTCTGATCTCGCTGTACACAGCTTGTGAGTAAAGATTTTCCATCTGAGTGTCAAACCCATAGAAGGTCAGCGTGTTTTGATCCTTCTGAGCAAGCAAGAGTGATGAACAAATTATTAGTTTTCTCGCAACAAAAACTTGTCTAACTAAGAAAGATTTACTTTAGTAAGCACGTTATTGTGTCTTGCGACAGGTGATAGAGCTATACCCGGTTAGCCATTGTCTCCTGGTTCTCTGTCTACCTCCTGGTTTTGACGCATGAGTTTACCTGGCTGACAAACCGGTGCAGGTTTTGTCTCTCACTTATGAAGTTCTTCTTGAGCACATAGTTCATGCTCTCACTCGGTTGTGTGGACGTCATTTTGGCACAGAAAATTTCTTTGAAGTAAGCTGTTATCCATCTCTTGCGCTCGTTCCACATTGCCACCATCATGGCATCATCGTGGAGGTTGTACTTATCCATGAGTGCTTTCCAGGCATCCTCAAACTCAGTTGGCATGAGGGGCCAGTTGAGGATTGCTGTGAATTCATCCTTAAAGTCTTCGTGTAGGTTGTACAGGTATGCAAGGTGTTACCTGTACTTCTTCATAATGTGCCAACGCCATAGCTTGTGTAATGTGTTCCCGAAAGCATCTGGGATCGCCATAGCCATTGCCGGGCACTGGTCTGGTAAAGAGAAAAGAGACGTGGAGTAGTAAGTAGATGGTAGTCCATATATACAAATAGAACTGACACAACAATTTTACTATGTTATTTTCCTTGGGGGGGGGGGGGGTGGCGGTTGTACCTATGAGGATGCATGTAGGAGCCTTCCCTGTCATGCACCTTTAAAATGTTTTGAACAGCCATCTGAACGAATCTGCATCCTCATCTCTTATCAGGGCAAAAGCAAAGAATGTAGTCTGTAAGTGGTTGTTAGTACCCACAAACACCCCAAGTGGCACGTGGTACTTGTTGGTCTTATATGTGGTGTCAAACGTTACGCAGTCACCAAAGTCTTGATACGTCCCTCGGCAGCTTGCCTTCACCCAGAATATGTTCTTAACTCTGTCGGACACATCAAGTTGTATGTCGCAGAAGAACTCCATGTTTAACTCTTTCATCTCCCTAAAGAAGTTGACAATCTTTACTACACCGTCCACATCATCCATCCTTGAATTCTTTAATTTGCTGCATATTAAAAGTGAACAGTCATTCAAAAATACATGTTGAACTGGCATCAGGTTGTGTTGTGTAATATGTTTGTACTGACGGAGGAAAAAAGACGACGGGGGTTTATGGGAGGAGAACAAGTCTGTAGTTACATGTTAATCAGGTCTTTGGCATTCATTTCGAGGAAGTAGCTACCGGGGTCATCACTGCCCAGTATGCTCATGATCTGCGCCTGTTCAATGCCTTTGAATTGCAGGTACTTGACGTACTCCAAGATTGTTTTTCAAAGTTTTTGTGGGAGTGCAAGAAGACAAGCATTTGGGGGGAGAGCTGTAGCCTGTGGTTGTGTTCCTGGACTATCTCTTTTACGACAAGTGTTACATCATTTTCCCTCTTCAGCCTCATTTTAGCCCCGCAGTTAGTCCTGTATGTGGTCTTGTTCCGTTGTCTATTTGCTTCTGTCACCTTCGATTCATAGACTCCATAGCACGTGCAATAAAAGGTAGACTCTGGTGTTAACCTTGGAGCCTTCCCTGACAGCAAAACCCGCGTGCTTTGCATAGATGTTGTAGAAGTTATTTGCTTCTTTGAAAGTTTCAAAGCGCATCTCTAGCCTTGGCAGAACGTAAGCTTCAATGTTAGGTGACTACACGCAACAGTGAGCAAACAAAAACACAGTTATGAAAATGTTAGATGGGGTGGTGATAGTACAAGGGTATGGACTATGCTTGTATGTTTTTTCTGAATGGACACTTACATGTTTATAGCTCCGTGCTGTCTCCGGTGTTTGGTGTCACCCTCGGCACATGCAACAATGCATCTCATGGAGGGAGCAATGTTTACGGCCATATTCCCTCAGATTCGTTGTGAGGTTGCTCTTGCCTATATGGCTCATATCTTCTACTTTGCACCCTGCTAGAGTGGCCAACATTTTTGTCTCTTTGGCTTGGTCTTCTCGTCGCAACCGCTTTTGCACCACAGATGATTGATGTTGGTGGAGCGACTGGTGGAAGCATGTGTGTCCTTGCCTTTCTGCATGCACTAGGGAAGGAAAACATTTGTTGTTGGGGAAATTATTGACCTTGCTCACCCAGCAGTGGCAAAGCTTGTATTCCCAGATATCAGTGTTTGCTACATAGAAGAACCAGTCCGTGCTTCTGACAATTCCGGTGTAGCTTGAAATCTGCCTCTATTGTTGAAGTATCCAGGTGATATATTTGTTGTTACCCAACCAGGCGGTGCCCATATCTGCGTGGCTCATCAAACCCTCGCTGCGTGTGCCACCTTGCATGTTTCTGAAATGACATTCAACAGTTTTGGGATTAAGTTTTTCTGCATTTTCTCGTATACATGATATGGGTAACATGTAATGCACTGAAGGTAATGCACAAGTTGAACTTGCATCGCTGGGCGTTATTAAACTTTGTTGTCTATTTTGTATCTAATTTAATTTCAGTTGAACTGATGAATGGACATGTTCAGCACTGATGTACTGATTTTAGCGCTGATGCATCTGTTATGGACAGTTTTTTTATATCTTTTTCCATATAACTGATGCATAAATATTTGGTGCACTGCTTGTAAATTGAACATTGAACTTCGGAGCAGTATGCATATGCATATATATATATATATATACATATATATATTATATAACTGATGCATGTCTTCTCTTTTTTTCATCTAGAACTTATGCAACTACATTAGAAGTACTCCTAGTTTATGTATCATTGAACTTACTGTGTAACAAGTGTATATTTTTTCAACAACATTCTGTTACTCATTCGAATTGACGCAACTACATGACATGTACTATTAGAAATAACAACATACAACTTGAAGTGGTAGCTGAACCTTATATAAAGCGTAGTAGCTACTTGGACTGATGCATAAGTTTATTTTTTTTGACTTGAACTGAAGCTAGCATACTAGAGATACTGACAGTAACCTCGACATATAAATTGTGCATCAAGTGGCAGGGGTGTAATGAACTCATGCAAGAATTTGCAATGTACTATCAGCTTCTACATCATAGGAACATGTGTCACTGATGCAACACACATGTAGTACTGATGAATCTAATAGTGTAACATGTAGGGAGATCATAGTGTGTGCGATTTTTAAATTGAATCTTCTGCATAGTAGGACTGATGAACTGACACAAACGTGGTATTTTTCTTCAGGCAAAGCCAGATATGAAAACATTTTTTGAACTGATCGTTTGTGCTTCAGTAGCAATCAGGGAGATTCAATTTTGAGGAAAATTAGTGTGGGGAGCAGCCATCACCTCCAGTGGCATGTTCTTGGATCTGGCTTCTACTTCTTCCTCTCGTGGGCGGCGTACTGGCATAATCTTGGAAGGCGGTGCCATTAATGCAGGCAAGGAGCTTGGGGAGACGACGACGCTCCTACTTGTGGTGGAGCACCGGCGACAAGGTCCGGGAAGGCAGCAGCTGGTGGCGGAGATCACGGATCCGTCGAAGGAGCTCCAACGAGGGGGAGGCAGGAGGCGGGGATCACGACACCGTCGAAGGAGCTCCGGCGAGGGGGGAAGGCGGGAGGCGAGGATCACGGCCCCGGCGACGGAGCCCCGGCGATGAAGGGAGGCAGAAGGCGGGGATCACGACCCCGTCATTGCTTTGCCAGCAAGGAAGGGGATGGCGGTGGTGGATCCATCGAGGGCCAGTCGTGGCACCGCGGGCTCCCTCGCTTCGGCTGACACTGTCGCCCGCTCGCCCACGACGGGTGCCTCCGACGGAAGGAGGTGGGTTGGGTTCGGGCTGGGTCAGGGAGATTTTACGGTGTAGGCGCGTCGCTCCCTTATAGGGTCGGGGGTAACAGAATAGTCCAGCCATATATATAAGGTGGGTCTATTCCAATAACACCCTTAAGAGTCTTTTTTTTGAAAATAACACCTTTAAGAGTCTTATTCTAATAACAATAGACTTATTCTGGTAACACTTTAGCACCGCTAAAAGCACCATGCCGACCATCCTACCCACCCCAAACGAACCGCAGCTACAAAATAAAAAAGCCCACCTGGCCGCCCGCACGATCACCCACCTCTCTCACCCCTTCTTCCCCGACCTACTAGCTTCTGCCGCCGGGGGCCAAGGTCGCGCCGCCGGCTGCGCCTGCCTCCGGCCTCGCACCCCAGCACCGTCACCATCCATTCTACTCCCCTGGCGCCGCCCCTCGCTCCCCTCTTTCCTTCTTCCCCAGCGCGCGGAGGTCACCCCAACCCACTCCTACCTCACCTTCCCCGACCCCCTAGCTTCTGCCACCGGGGGCAAGGGCCGCGCTGCCGGCCGCGTGCCCGGTGCCCTCCAACCTCCTACCCCGGCGCCTCCCCTCCTTCCCCTCTTCCCTTCTTCCCCAGACACGCGGACACGCTGCTCCCCTTCCCTCCTCTCCTACCTTTGCAATCGGCGACGAGGAGCCCCCCGCACGCTGCACCCCCTCCCGGCTAGTCGCGCCACTACCCACGAGCCTCCCCGCGGCACGCCGACACTCCACGGCCCTGGGCCTGCAGGAATCCCCCACCCCCGCACCGCCATGGCGATGGATCAGATCCACTCTTGCGTGACCCCCACCTCGGGTCGGTGCTCCTCTGCAACGAAAACAAGCAGCATCAGCCCTCCCCAAGCTCAGTTGACCTCCCGTTCATGGATTCGTGAATGGTGAGATCTCGTTGACTCCTTTGCTCCATGTCCCGGATCCGGTAAGCATTTGGTCTTTAGGGAGAAAATTCACATCTCTACCATGATGTGCAGGCACCAGGAGGCCACCTACTATCCTCTCCCAAGCTTCTCTACAGCTAAGCAACGGAAGAGCCTCCTAGTGAGCACTTGCTCCAGCCGTGGGATCTCAACTCCTCCCTATGTCATGTATCCACGATGGGGCGGCATGGTGATGCAGTTCGGCATGCGCTCGCGTGCAGGATGGTTGTGGCGGTGAGGCAGCTCGTGTAGTTTCCTTCAGGTAGTGGAGCGCTCCCCTTTCGTTCAGAAAAAATAATGGTTCAGATTTTGCCGATGCAATGCGGTGAGCAATTCAACTATGTGTTTCCCAGATTTTGCCTTTAACTTGGTTTGCGTGTGCAGTGTAGTTTCTTGCTACGGGGCTGGCGTCAACGTGCCTCCAGAAGCAGCTCTCTCCTCAACACGTAGCAGTTCCCCGGCAACGTGAGAGAAGTGCAATGCTCTAGGGAGCTCTCCTTCACGGGGACACGTGGACGTTCACGGCTGTTGGCTCTGCAGTTCTCTTGTGTGGCCGTGGACGTGCAGTTCATGTGCCGGTCGAGCCTCTGAGAGGTGAGTAACTAAGGAGAAGAGAGCATCAATGTTCCTTTAAAAGAAGTTCATTTTGTTGTTTGAGAAAATGCAGATAGGAAATGAGAGTAGAAAATGGTTGTGGATGAATGCTTATGTGTAATAGGTAGCGTGCAAGCAAAAATTGAGTCCACTCACCTCGTCCCTGCAGTGAATATTTCATTATTAACCCATAAAAATATATGCAGCGCACTACGGGAAAACCAAAACTCTAGAGAGAGAAAATAAAAAAGAAATGCAGTGCACTCCGGTCTTTAAAAATGTCGACTCTGAAGGACTTTGAAGTGCACTTCATTTTAAAAAATGTATTTGCAAAAGTTTACGTTGTGTTCACTGAAAAAGTTTAAAAATACAAAAAAGAGTAGTGTGTTTCATTTTTGAGAGTGCTTGCGGCTCATTTTCAAGAGTGTTGCGGTTCACATAGACCCAAAATAAAAACACAAAAAATAGGTAAAATGAAAAATTAATGTGATTCACTTTCGGTAGTGTCGTGGTTCACTCACTACCGTTGTGAAGTGCAGGAAAAATGTCGCACAAACGAATAAAATAATGTGGTTCATTCCTCAATACTCTTGTGGTTCACTTATGTCCAACGTGAAGCACGATTCACTCGCTAAACTTATGTCTAACAAAAAAAACCATGAAGTTCACTTGCCCCTCTGATGCAGTGCGGTTTTCATTCTGAAGCAGTGTGTCATTCTGCCTGATGAAGTTCCCTCATCAATTTCGGGGTCGCGAAAAATAGAGTAGCCGCATTTTGGTAAAAAAACAAAACTGCTCTTAAACTGTAAGGAATTAGACAGAGTGTTCTACAGAAAAAGTTGTGTCTCGATGATATCTTTCCAACGGCATATCGTTTGGATCATTCCGACGAGCGGTTTGAAAAAAAAATACGAAAAAACAGCCGATGCCACTCGTCGTCCGCCGCATGATTTTCAAAATTAACTTAAAACGGTACGGAATCATAAAAACATTTCAAAATATGAAAGTTGTGCCTCGTCCATAGCTTTTCAATGGTATATTAGACGCCTAGTTTCGAGAAACGGTTAGAAAATTGGAGCGAAAATAGTACCTAAAAATTGTTCCCCTCGAAGCACTCTGAATCAACTTGCGAGAGAGGTTTTGTGCGGCGAACTTGCATGCTGCTTTTCTGCTTCTTCCTTTTATTTCTGAACTTTAACAAGATCATGCCGCGGCTCTGGCGCTCCTACCGGATTGGGCCATCCCACGATCGAGCACTCAGTCCACGACCTCCCTACTATCGCTCCACGGATCGCACAAGCTGTGTCTCGCGGAGGCAACTAACAACCTGATACGAAAATCTAACTGAATCGCTAACTGAAAAACTACTACGGTGCAAAGTCTGAAACCTGAAACTTGTCATGCTAGCTAAACTAGCTTATTGTGCAACAAACTCCCCCTAAGCTAGGTTGGCTGATAGATGATGACCCCCAAGCGATCACGCATCTCCTGAAACTGAGTTCGTCCGAGCGCTTTTGTGAGGATGTCCGCAAGCTGATCGCCAGTCCGCACATACTGAACGTTAATGCCGCCGTCCTCGATGCACTGACGAATGAAATGGTAGCGCAGCTCAATGCGTTTGCTCCTATCATGGAAGACAGGGTTTTTGCTCAGTGCGATCGCTAAGTTGTTGTCGATGCAGAGCCTGGTGGCGCCGTCGTCACGCCCAAGCAATTCTCCGATCAGCCGCTTTGAGCGGATGCCTCGACAGCGGCTCGGCCGCGATAACGTACTCCGCGCACGAGGAGAGTCGACGATCTTCTGCTTGGTGGCGCCACGACACCAGGCCGCCACGAAGAAGATGGTGCCACTGGTGCTCTTGCGGTCATCCGAGTCTCCCGATATCCGAAGTCGTAGAGCCGACGAGCTCTGCGCAGCGCGCGTGCGAACATAGCAACACCCAGTTGCCGTGTCTGCGGCGATGTACGAAGAAGCCTTCCACGCTGACCCAATGCTCGCTCGTCGGTGCCTCCATGAACCTGCTGACATACCTGACGGTGTAGGTGATGTCAGGTCGCGTATGGGTGAGGTAGTGTAGGCTCCCCACCACGCTCATGTAGTATATGGCGTCCACGGGCTCGCCGGCCCCCTCCCGCCCGAGCTTGAGCGCGGCTGCATCGGCATGGCCATGGGGTGACAGTCGGCCATGCCGGCCTTCTCCAACAGCTTGCCGGTGTACGAGGACTGCGCGATGACGATCCGGCCCGGCCTCTGGTCCACCTCGATGCCAAGGTAGTAGCTCAGTAGCCCCAGATCGCTCATCTTGAAGAGTGCCCTCATCTCCTTCTTGAACTCAGCGATCGGTGCCGTGGACGCTCCGGTGATGATCAAGTCGTCGACGTACACGCCCACCAGTGGCCGGCTGCCGTGGCCAGCGCGCGTGTACACTGCATGCTCGGATGGGCATTTCTCGAAGACGAGAGCGTTGAGGCTGCTGTTGAGCTTGGCGTACCACGCCCTTCGTGCCTGACGTAGTCCATAGAGCACTTTGTGCAGCCAGAGCACCTTGCTCGTCGCGTCGACATGCTCGAATCCGGGGGGCTGCACTACATACACCTCCTCCTCAAGTTCGCCGTTGAGGAAGGACGATTTGACGTCCAGGTGGTGCACCTCCCACCCCTCCGGGGCGAAGACTTCTTCAAAATCAATGCCGGCGCGCTACACAAAACCCTTCGCCACCAGGCGGGCCTTGTGTTTGATCACCTCGTCAGCGGTGTTCCTCTTTTCCTAGAAGACCCATTTCAGGCCGATGGGTCGGTGACCTGTAGGCAGATGCAGAGAGACCATGTCTGTTAGACTCAATGCACGCCATCTCTTCGATGGTCGCTGCTCGCCACGCCGCATGGGGCTCGCCTGCCCGAACGTCGCGGCTCCCCTCGAGTAGCGAGGCGGATGCTCCGTCCTCCTGCCTTGCGCCGCGCCAGGGTCGAGCACATCGTCCAGGCGGCAAAAGCGGTGGACGGCGTCGGGGTCGTCTGCGTCGTTGAACATGTCCGCGTCATGAGGCGGCGGCGTTATGAATCGCACATCTGCCCGGTGGAGTGGCGGGGATCGTCGCTTCTTCTGGGCGAGTTCTGTCGCGGCATAAAAAATGGAGCGTGCCGATGTAGGCGTGCTCGATCCAGCCCCCCTCCCCCCGCTGGCAGGTTCGGGTGGCGGTGGAGCAAGGGTTCTCGCCGGCGTGACCGCGTCCTCGAGAGGTCCACCATATGCCGAAAAGTCGACGACGAAGGAGCTGCCTGCGCCCACCGTCTCATTGCTCCAGTCCCAGCTCACGCTCTCGTCAAACACGACGTCGCGGTACATGTGCACTCGACGCGTCACCGGGTCGTACACCCTGTACGCCTTGGAGTCGGCCTCGTACCCGACGAGCACCATGGGAGTGCTCCGATCATCCAGCTTCTTGAGAAGGGGGCGCACGCTCTTGACGTGCGCCACGCACCCGAAGACACGCAGGTGGCTCACCTCCGGCTTCCTGTCGTGCCAGGCCTCTTACAAAGTCGTTCCATCCACGCTGCGCATGAACGCTCGGTTCAGGAGGTAGACGGCCGTGGTCACCGCCTCTCCCCAGAAGTAGTCCGGCATGCCCTTGGCCTTCATCATGCTCCTCGCCATGCCCACCACCGTCTGGTTGCGCCTCTCGACCAAGCCGTTCTGTTGAGTGAGTAAGACGCAGTTAGGTGGCGCTGGACTCCGGTGGACGCGAAGTGCTTCGCCAGCGCCGTGGACGTGAACTCTCCACCGCGGTCTATCCGTAGTGTGCCTAGCTTACGCCGTGCCTCCATCTCAGCACGCGCCTGGAATTCCTTGATCGCCACAGCGGCCTCGTCTTTGCTTGTCAGCAGGGTGAGCCACATGTAGCGGCTGTGGTCGTCCACGCGGAGCAGGAAGTAGCGCCGTCCTCCAGGTGTCACTGGCGAGATCGCCCCGCAGAGGTCCGCGTGGATGAGGTCGAGCGGTGCCTCCGCTCTGTACTTGGCCATCTGGGGAAACGGTGCCCGACGCTGCTTGCCACCGAGGCACGCCTGGCAGAGCTCTCCAGAGTGCTCAATGCCTGGCAGCCCTCGCACCATTTCTCCCCGCGCCATCCTCTGCAGAGCATCGATGTCCAGGTGGCCGAAGCGGGTGTGCCAGCGCCATGACACGCTGTCCGTGCACGCACCGAGACAGACCGGGCGCACGGGGTGAATGTGCAATTTGTACAGGTGATTTGGAGATCGCTTTACCTTGACAATTAGAGCGCCGCGATGGTCATGGACGAAGAGGACGCCGTGGTGGACATTGATGTCGCAGCCGTTCTCGTCGAGCTGTCCGAGGCTCACCACGCTGCTCTTGAGCCTGGGGATGTAGTACACGTCCATGAGGGCGCGTTGCGCTCCCCCGTCGATGGCGAATGCGACGGTGCCGCCCCCTTCGATCTGGACCACCGACCCGTCTTCCGAACCGCACGGATCTGGTGATCACGTTGTCGAGCTCGGTGAAGGCCGCACGGTCGCTGGTCATGTGGTTGGACGCGCCAGTGTTCAGGAACCACACCGGGGCCGGGGCGGCGTCCCTACGACTGGAGCGACGCTGGACGCTCCTCGTTGAGGAAGAAAGCGGCCTGCGGTGGGTCGTGACGACCATCGGCCGGCGACCCGTCTGGATCGGGTGCACGAGCTCGACCACCTCGGTGAACAGCATCTAAGGATCGACCTCTTCGTCGGCCTGGGCGAGAAGGGCCTCCTCCTTCCTCTTCTTCTTCCTGAATTCGTGGGCCCAGTGGCCCTTGATGCTGCAGTTGCGGCACTTTTCCTTGTCCCCGGCGCTCTTATCGGGCTAGTCACCACCACGTCTGCCGCCGCGGCCACGGCCACCGCCCGTACGATGATTGTAGATGCCGCCTGGAGGAGGGCCCTGATCGCTGGAGTGCAGGCGGGCCTGCCACTCCACCGGTGAGAACAGCGGCCGCCACCGCTACGCCACCGCTCTACGATGTCGTCGGCGTTCTTGCCTGACGCAGCGACTTCTTTAGTGACCTTGTCCGGGGAGAGCATCTTGATGTCCAAAGCGTCTCGATTCGATCGCCACCGCATTTAACTTGCGGCATGACATGAAAAAACTTGGCAACTACCTTAGATTCCTCTAGGGTGTCCCCGAGCGCGCACAGGCCGGAGACGATGCCGGAAAGACGAAGGGAGAAGTCGTCGATGGTTTCTCCGTCACAGAAGGCGATGCTCTCGAAGTCGCGACAGAGCTTCTGTGCGTTGGCTTCGCGCACCTGCGTGGCGCCGAGGTGTTGCATGGCGATGGCATCCCACGCCTCCTTGGCGTTCTCCTTCTCTCCCATGGCGAGAAACACATCTGTGGGAAGACCACGGAGGATGACGTTCATGGCGTTGCGCTCGTCGTGGTAGGGGGCGTCGCCGTGCGACCTGACCCGCCACCACCGTGGGCTCAAGATACACCTTCATCGATGGCGACCACTCGGGTAGTTGGTGCCGCGTCGGCATTGGGAGCGCGCCTTGATGGATGGCGCCGGTACCCCTCGCCGCACCACCATGTCCTCATGATCGCTCTTGACGCTCACCGGTGACCTCGACATGGCTCTGTTGCCACTTTTTCCCCTCGAAGCACTCTGAATCAACTCGCGAGAGAGAGGTTTTGCGCAGCAAACGTGCATGTTGCTTTTCTGCTTCTTCTTCCTTCTATTTCTGAACTTGACAAGATCATGCCGCGGCTCTGGCGCTCCTACCGAATCGTGCCATCCCACGATCGAGCATTCAGTCCACGGCCTCCCTACAATCGCTCCACGGATCGCACAAGCTGCGTCTCGCGGAGGCTACTAACAACCTGACGGGAAAATCTAACTGATGAAAAACTACCACAGTGCAAAGTCTGAAACCTAAAACTTGTCATGCTAGCTAAACTAGCTTATTGTGCAACAAAAATTGGAAGTTTTTGAAAAATATAATTCCGTGATTTTGTAAATTGAAACTGCTTTTAAACCGTAATGAATTAGAGAAAGTAATAGATATGAAAAAGATGCACATCGACGATATCTTTAGAACGGTCTATCATTTGCTTCATTCGGATAAGCGGTTTGCTAAAAATGCAAAAATACGCTCGCTGCCACTCGTTGGGTGCCCACCGTTTTCAAAACTGCTCTTAAACCGCGAGAAATCTCGAAAAGTGTTCAACATGGCGAAGTTGCGCCTAATCCATAGCTTTCCAAAAATATATTATATGTTTCGGTCCGACAAATAGTTAAAAATTTGGAGTGAAAATAGTACCGAGAAAACACCCCGTGCAGTTTTTTGAGACGGAAGTTCACTAATCTGTGTAAAACAGTCGGTCTATTCTGCTAATATTAGCAGAATAACTATGTCTTCAAATTATTAGCAGAATAACTATGTTTTGTCCTCTACAACATTCACTTATAGTTATGTCTTCAAATTTGCTCCGAACTAAGTGAATGTGATCGGACCCTAACCCCTTCTGTGCTTATCCCTCAAATTCTCTTTGTCTCTTCATATGCATTTTGTTGACACATGTCAAATATCTTCACCGTGTCCTTGTCAGCTGAAGATACAGAGACAATCATTTAAAATTGTTTTTAATGTTGTTACCTCTTTTGTCTGAATACCGGAGAAGCCGGAACGACCACCAGACAAACCAGGCGCGCGTGGGATCGTGGCTCAACCCTCGATAAGTTGCATGCTTGCCACGTGTCCAGCAGATGTGAACCGCCAGGGGTAACTGCGTAATTGCGCTGCGCCGCCCCTTCTCCTTATAAATACTTCACCCCCACACGGTCATTATCTCTTCTCCAGCTGTTTAGGTGTCACTGGAGTATTTCTGTCCGCGTGACCTGAAGTCTTCTTACACTTGAGGACTGTGCATCCTCCAGCCGGTTATGCGTCATGTTATGAGGATCCAAGAGTCATTCTGAATCACTAGTGAACGGACTCTGTGAAGGTTTGGAAGTCTACCTTGAAGAGTTACCAGAGTGATTGGGCAAGGACTGGGTGTCCTTAGCTCAAGGGGTAAAAGGTGAAGACACAGTCTTGTAAGTTCAGTCTCAGCCTCCCAAACCAGATGTACAGTTGTCACAACAACTGGAACTCGTCTACCAAATCCTTGTCTTCACCAAGCTACTTGTTCTATCCACTGCTTCCTTTACTTTTCAGTTTGTCTACATGAAATCATTGCTTGGCTGCCTGATTTGTTTGACTTCACTATGCGAAGACTATTACCTGTTTGGCTTCATACTCTCTTCCATTCCGATCCATACTACCTTGCTGCTGTTAGTCTTCGTGCTTTCGCTACATTGCTTAATTGACTATGGCTGGTCTAGTGTAGTTCATCTTCCACTGCATATCATATAGGTTCATTCTAACAGTTTGTCTTCAAAGACCTTGTGTTTTGAAGACTTTCATAAAATCGCCTATTCAACCCCCCTCTAGTCGGTAACTAGCACTTTCAAGGTCCTTTGTAGTATTGTCACAGCGATGTCTGCCCCTTTCTAAGCAGATTTACCACTGACCATTGGATTCAGAAAACTGATTGGCTT
Organism: Aegilops longissima; assembly: GCA_021605205.1. Taxonomy (NCBI): domain Eukaryota; kingdom Viridiplantae; phylum Streptophyta; class Magnoliopsida; order Poales; family Poaceae; genus Aegilops; species Aegilops longissima. The sequence goes on from CM038679.1 coordinate 173,785,582, forward strand.
AACAAAAGTGATAGGCTTCACTTTACTTGACAGACAAGAGCTGGCTTCAGGAGATTCAATATGTTGTTGTAAGAAATCTGCAAATGAATTCAGACTATGAGAACCAAGAGACTCGCCCACGGACATATTCCCGTGACAGCATGAGAGATGCGAGGGAAATAGGAGAGGTCATATGCATTCTCCGAGGATTTTGAAGATAAATTCAGTTTGAAACATTGGCCTCATAGTACGAAGACATTCACTTATAGGGATAAGTTGGTTCCAGGTTTGTACGAATCCACAAATAGGTACAAGTGAGGAATCAAACATTGGAAGATCTAGATTTGGAAGTGATAAAACAACTTCCGTAAGATAAAGAAAGTTCAACAGATCAAATGTGCGGTAAAAAGTAAGCTTTTATTTACAGCTCAGGAACAGTTTAGGAACTTCTGGACGAGTTGGGACGGAGGCCGAGCAGTTCGATCTCCCGCGCCCTAACTTGGTGGCAGAAGACAGCTACGGTGGCGGCGGGAAGAAGAAGTCCGCGGCCGGCGTGAAGATGACAACGAAGAAGTCACGGTACGGAAGTGCTTCTTCTTCGGCGACGACGAGAGCTAGCGACGGGCTAGGGTTACGGGCGAGACAACGAGGGGAGTAAGATTTAATGACCACGGGGGTTATGTATTTATAAGGAAGGATGTGGAGCAGTGAAATTACTCAGCTACCCCTGGCGTTACGCATCTGAGCGAGGCGTGGCACACATGCAACAGTCTAAAAACTGTGTCACGATCCCATGTTCACCTCGTATGACGGGCGGTCGTTCCGTCTTCTCTGGATTCTGACATTAATGATAAGGATATTAAATGCATTTTGAAAGTTTGTCTCTTAATCTTTGACTGACAAGGACACACCGAAGACAATCAACACGTGTCAACAGAATGCATATGAAGAATTAGAGAAAGTAGGAGAGATAAGCACAGATGGGGTTAGGGTCTGATCACATTCACTTAGTGCAGAAACCACCAATAATGAATGTGATCACATTCACTTAGTGCAGAAAATAATGAATATTATTGGCACCAAATGAAGATAAATCATGAAGATAAACCAATGTTGAAGACAAATCAATTTTGAAGATAATGCAATATGACGCCAAACATAAATCTTCAATAAAGATTGGTGGTGGCATTACACACCGCATGGGAATTATTAGACCCATACATGGCACACAATTATTGTGGCGCTCCGAAGTCAAATTTCACATTAATGTCTTCACACTTAGAGTGTATGTCTTCATGAGTTGAAAACACATGTTACTTTGTGTGTTGCGCACCTAAGTCATCAACATGCATAAGTGTTAGGATGTGTGTGCATTCACATGACATTCGAGGATTCTAAGATATTTAGCTCACATCGCGACTTGCAAAACCTTTCCTCATCCAAGGGCTTCGTGAAGATATCTGCCAATTGCTCTTTAGTGTTGACGTGAGTGATATCCATGTCTTCCTTCAACACATGATCTCTGAGAAAGGGATGACGGATCTTAATGTGCTTTGTCTTCAAGTGCTGAACTGGATTGTGAGCAATCTTGATGGCACTTTCATTGTCGCAGTAGAGGTGCACCATCTTCAGGTTGATGCCATAGTCCTTGAGAGTTTGCTTCATCCAGAGAAGCTGAGCGCAACAAGATCCAGCAACAATATATCCAGCTTCAGTAGTAGAGAGTGATACAAGTTCTGCTTCTTTGAAGACCAACAGACAAGTGATCGTCCAAGCATAATCAGCATCTGAGAATCTGATTAGATCAAACTTTGAGCCCTTTGGATACAATAATCCTAGCATTGGGGTGTGAGCCAAATATCGAAGTATTCGCTTCACTGCGAGGTGATGCGACTCCTTTGGTGCCGCTTGGAATAGCGCACAGATGCAAATGCTAAGCATTATATCTGGCCTAGATGCACATAAGTACAACAAAGAACCAATCATGGAGCGGTATACCTTTTGATCGAACTCTTTACCACTGTCGTCGGAGCCCAATTGACCTTTGGTTGGCATTGGCGTCGTGTACCCGTTGCAATCTTGCATTCCAAACTTCTTCAGGCAATCTTTGAGGTATTTTTCTTGTGATATGAAGATGCCATTGCTTTGTTGACGGATTTGAAGACCAAGGAAGAATTTCAGCTCCCCCGTCATGGACATCTGATATTGCTCTTGCATCATATGACCAGATTCATCGCTGTATCTTTTGTCAGTGTAGCCGAAGATAATGTCATCCACATAGGTTTGGCACACAAACAGTTCTCCATCATATGTCTTCGTGAAGAGAGTGGGATCTAGAGAACCATGTTTTAACTCTTTGCTCTTTAGGAATTATTTGAGTGTGTCATACCAATCTCAAGGTGCTTGTTTGAGGCCATACAATGCCTTATTGTGCTTGTAGACCATGTCAGGATGCTTTGGATATTCAAAACCAGGTGGTTGTGCTACGTAGACTTCTTCTTCAATTTTGCCATTGAGGAAAGTGCTCTTAACATCCATTTGATACAGAAGGATGTTACTGTGGTTAGCGTAGGCTAGCAGTATGCGAATGGCTTCAAGCCTAGCTACAGGAGCAAAGGTTTGATCGAAGTCAATTCCCTCTACTTGTGTGTAACCTTGAGCATCGAGACGAACTTTATTTCTGACGACTTGACCATGTTCATCTTGTTTGTTGCGATAGATCCATTTGGTGCCAATAATATTGTGCTTGCGAGGATTAGGACGCTTGACTAGATCATAGAAATCGTTGAGCTCAAATTGTTGAAGCTCTTCTTGCATAGCCTAAATCCATTCTGGTTCCATAAAGGCTTCATCAACTTTATTGGCTCCAGATATGGATACAAATGCAAAGTTCCCGCAGAAGATTGCTAGTTGCGTAGCTCTTGATCAAGTAAGCGGACCAGGTGCATTGATGCTATCAACTATCTTCTCAATATTAACTTCATTGGCCACACGAGGAGGAACAGGGTGAAGACTTTGTTGTTGCTGACCATTGTCTTCATCTTCAGCATTGTCTTCAGGCTCAGCATTGTCTTCACGTCGAGTTGGAGCTCGAATGACAACTTCCTCTTATGCCTTTTCCTCGGTGGGTATGATTTCTCCTATACCCATTATCTTGTCCCTAGGAGAAGCTTCATCTAGCACATTTGGCAGGTGCTCTCTTTGCGAGCCGTTAGTCTCACTGGACCGTGCATCTACAGTTTCAACCACCTTATAGTGAAAGAGGTTGAAGACTTTGTAGGTGTGCGAATCCTTTTTGTAACCAAGCATAACACCTTCATGTGCTTTCAGTGCAAATTTGGAAGTGTGATGTGGATCCTTGTTCCAGCACCTAGCACCGAAAACTTTGAAATAACTTACATTCAGCTTGTTACCAGTGATTAGTTCATAAGATGTCTTCTTGAAGAATTTACGAAGATATAGTCTGTTGATGATGTGTGAAAGTGCTAGTTATCGACTAGAGGGGGGTGAATAGTCGCTTTTTATGAACGTCTTCAAAACATGGGGGTTTCGAAGACAAACAATAGAAATGAACTTATTGATATGCAGCGGAAGGTAGACTACACTAGACAAGCCATATTCAAGTAAGCAATGAAGTGAAATCACGAAGACTATTAGCAGCTAGGTAGTATGGATCAGGATGGAAGATAGTATGAAGCCAAACAACAACAGTCTTCACACAGTGAAGCCAATCAGATCGTGCAAGCAGGCAATGACTTCACGAAGACATACTGTAAGTAAAGAGAGGTAAGAGATAGAACCAGTAGCTTGGTGAGGACAAGGATTTGTTGGACCCGAGTTCGATTCTTTGTGACAAGCTATGCGTCACAGTTAGGGAGGCTGAGATTTAACTCAGAAGACCGCGTCTTCACCTTATTCCCCTTGAGCTAAGGACACTTAGTCCTCGCCCAATCACTCTGGTAAGTCTTCAACGGCAATCCACAATGACTGTTGGATGCTCAGAACGCGATGCCTAACCGGCTGGAGGATTCATAGTTCTCAAGTGTAACAAGTGTTTAGATCACGCGGACAGAAATACTTCATTGATGCCTAACACTCTTTGGCTCTGGGTGTTTTGGGCTTTGTCCTGCAAGGATCTCTCTCTCAAATGCTTGGTGGGTTGCTCTCAAGCGACAAAAGCCGTGCACTAACTCTGGCGACCACCAATTTATGGTGTAGGGTGGGCTATTTATAGCCGGGAGGCAACTTCGACTGATTTGTCGAAATGACCACAGGTCACTAAAGGCCCGACACGTGTCCAACGATCGATTTCAAACACGCGGCAGCTTGACTTGGGCTACAAGTAAAGGCGACTCATCCGACTACTGGATAAGATTTGCTCTCATTGTCTTCGGCTCGAAGACATAGGATTAGTTGAGCGTCACATCGGTCACTCGACTTTGTTCACTTAGACCCCACTTAACAGTGCGGTGGTTCCTATGACTCAACAAAGAAGAAAAGGAAACTACAAAACAACTATTTCTTCGCACTTCATAGTCTTCACGTGAATGTCTTCTCGAGTCATAATCTTCGATGTGAATATCTTCATAGACCACCATTGTCTTCAATATCTTCACACATTTTTAGGGTTCATCTCTGGTAGGTAAACCAAATCAATGAGGGACTACTACCTGTGTTATCCTGCAATTCTCACAAACACATTAGTCCCTCAACCAAGTTTGTCATCAATACTCCAAAACCAACTAGGGGTGGCACTAGATGCACTTATAATCTCCCCCTTTTTGGTGATTGATGAAAAACTGGTTGAAGTTTTCAACGGGGAGAAAAGTATGTGAAAGTGTAAGGATTGAGGCATTGTCTTCATAAATAAAAAAGCCCCCCCCCCCCCAAGATGTGCCTATAAGTAGTTTGCTTTTGAATGCAAATGCACATGGCAGGTTTTACTTTGTGGAGATCCTCTTCACCTTATGAAGACAAATCATCATGTATATAAAGATATAAAGAACATAATGATATGCATAATGAAAAATGGACGTCTGCGGAATGACTTCATGTGGAATTTATCATCGCATCACAAAGTAGCAGAAAAAAAATAGCAGACGTCCATCAAGTTTAAGTGTTACAACCCAAAGAACCAAATGTATCAAAAGACGAGAGTTGTAAACACTTGGCAAAAATAGCAACCACCCATGAAGGACCCGTTTGAAGACTATCAACTCATATGCTTCTCCCCCTTTTGTCAGTAAGGACCAAAAAGGTTTGAAGACATAGAGTATCTTCTCGTTCCCATCAGGAGTAGATGAAGGTGCAGGGTCGACTTTGGAGTTCGGTGGTGTAGAGGGGCCTGGTGCAGTGTCGAGATGCGGTGAAGCCATGGTTGGTGAGGTGGCATCGTCTGCTTCATCGACGACTCTTGCAACAACAGTTGTAGCCGAAGATGAATACTCAGAGTCTTCTATGGAAGGAGTCCGACGCCAGCTTGCATTCTAGGGAGGCCTAGAATAAAATTTGAAATCCTCAGTGAATCCATCTTCGCGAAGATCAGCTTCAGGACATAGCAGGGTGAGGCTCTTGCAGGACTTCCGACAGGCTTCATGAGCAACGAACGAGTTATTGGTGGCAAGGTTTCGGATACGATTGACATCCACCAAGATGCTCTGCATCTGACGCTTGAGCCAGTCATGGTGCCTATCCTGTTTCTGGTGTAAGGCCACAAGAAGCTCTCGGTCATTGAGTACACGAGAACGCTTCCGAGGCCTTTGTGCAACTGTACTATTAGTGGCTACGGTGTGTGCACGATGAGGCACACTCATATTTCCAGCCAGAGGATAGACTCGGGTTGCAGCAAGAACACCCTCCATTGGTTGCGTGAAGCTTTGATGATCAACACTGTGAAGATATAGTGGCTCCTTTGCAGGCTCGGGGTAGATGGCTTCGACGGACAGATCAACCTCAGGCAGAAAGACCAGATGGTTGCATGCTAAGGGCTAATGTCAACAGAAGAGTGGAGTTTGATCAAGCGCATAACCCACGGAGCATAAAACTTCACGCCAAACAGATCAATCCCGATCACTAGTTGTGCGATGAAGAAATCCGGGGAGTTGAATCGATGCCATTGACAATATAGAACACCAAAGTCTTCATGGCTCCTTCAAGTTTGGCTTGATGATATATCCCTTGATTGCCCATAGAATGCAGCTTGAGAATGTGATAGGCATGCGGGCGGTACTCAAGGTCCTTGACGAATAATTCCTTGGGATATTCAGCATCTTGAGGCAATGGTTTCATCATGCTGAGCATCTGGCTCATATTCGGCTCAGGCTTCTGAAATATACTCTGCAGTTCATTTTGGTGTAGCTGACAACCAGGCTCATAGAGCTCACCTGGAGTGGGCAGGGAAGACAGCTCGACGATATCTTGAACTTTGGCTTCATGATGCACATCCCCTGACATCCACTCAAGGACCCATGTCTTCGGATCCCTGTTGTAGCCACGAATGTTAAGAGTGGCACAGAACTGCAGCAGAAGCTCTTCATTCCAGTGCTCCTTGTCCGTGACAAATGGCAGAAGACCAACCTCCCTGAAACAGTCAAGGGCTTCTTCGAGACAGCGCAACCTAGTAATAGCATCACAATCATGGCGCATGTGTGGAAAGATTCGCCCTTGATTGTATATAATACATGAGTAGTAACTGCACTGCTGATAGCTCCAGAAGTGATCAGAAGAGATCTTTGGCTTCGTGTAAGGATTCTTGGCGCTATCGAAGAAGGTGTTGTGGGCTCTGAATCTGTTGACGCTGAAAGGTCCTGGCGATGTAGCACGACCTGGAAGCCTTGGCAACCTTGGTTTTGGCTTCTGAACTTGTGGCCTCTGCTCCACAAGATAGTCATATTGAGGTCCGGGAGCAGTGGGAGGCACCATTATGGGCCATCGAACTGTGGCAATTTCACCACGATTGTAGGCCTGCTCAATAGTGTGTGGCCTTGGGGTGGAACTGTGGCATCAGCATCCACATTGGCTTCTGGTTGCTCATGAGCTTCAGGCACCACATTAGCTTCAGGCGCTACATGGTCTTCAGCCATGACAGTATCATTGGCTTCAGTATCATTGTTGGTGGCAGCCTCAGTGGTTTCAACCTCCGTGTCTTCAATAGCGGGAGGATCGAACCTGATCACATTCTCCTTGAGAATGACTTCTTTAGTAACAGGGAGTGTGGCAACTCTTGCTTCTTCTTCTCTTAATTTTTGATTTTCATCGGTGATCGGTAGGAATGTCTTCAATGACTTTTGCTTGAACAGAGAGACATTAGCGATAGGGTGGCTTGAGAAACACTTCACGTGCTACTAACATTTGTTGCACTTCTCCTTCTAGAATTCTCGACATGGTGACCTGTGGCCTAGGGCCTTTGCGAAGCCTGCGGAATGCGGGTGACGCCTGTGGAGAGGGAGTAGTATGCAGAATATAGTCATCGTCAAGCACCGGTGTGGTGCCTTGAGGTGTTGGAGTTCTGGGAGTTTCATCATGAACAGGGGTGTCTTGTTGGGGGCGATCAGTCCACGAATCATCCTGAGCAATTGGCGTCGAAGGGCGACCAATCTTTGATGAGTTATTTGTTAAATGCGAGCGGCGACGATATCGGTTGGTTCTTGAGTTGAGGAAGGACTTCATCATCTTCTACATTGTCGTCACGACCAATGTCTTTAGCTGTGATGGGGTCAACAACTGGTACTACTTCATTTTAGGAGCCTCTGTGAAAGCGGGCTCGTGGATCCTAAGTTAGCGCTCTTGGTTGGTGGAGGTGGGCCGAGCAGCGGAGATGGGCTCGACAACAAGTGGGTCGAGGGCGCATGATCGCTCTTTCTTTCAAGACTTCTTCAATTTCTTCTTTGATGGTGCATCATCGAAGCATTCACAATGCTTGCGCTTCTTGGCCGGCTTGGTGCCCTTGTCTTCTTGGATCTGAAGGCGTGATATGTCTCCAACGTATCTATAATTTTGATTTCTCCATGCTATTATATATTACATTTTGGATGTTTATTGGGCTTTATTATACACTTTTATATTATTTTGGGACTAACCTATTAACCCAAGGCCCAAAGCAAATTCTTGTTTTTTTTGCCTATTTCGGTGTTTCAACGAAAAGGAATATCAAGCGAGTCAAGCGGAATGAAACCTTGGAGCATGATTTTGGAACAAACATGATCCGAGAGGACTTGGAGTGGGCGTCAAGCAATCAGCGAGGAGGCCACGAGGCGGGCGCGCCTACCCCTAGGCATGCCCTCCACCCTCGTGGGCCCCTCGTGGCTCCATCGACCTACTTCTTCCTCCTATATATACCTCATTACCCGAATCCATCATGGAGCACCACGAAAAAATAACTCCCTTTGCCGCAACCTTACATGCAGTGAGATCCCATCTTGGGGCCTTTTAGGTGCTTTCTGCTTGGGAGGGGCATCGATCACGGAGGGCTTCTACATCAACACCATAGCCTCTCCGACGATGTGTGAGTAGTTTACCACACACCTTCGAGTCCATAGTTATTAGCTAGATGGCTTCTTCTCTCTCTTTGGATCTCAATACAAAGTTCTCCTCGATCTTCTTGGAGTTCTATTCTATGTAAATCTTTTTGCGGTGTGTTTGTCGAGATCCGATGAATTGTGGGTTTATGATCAAGATTATTTATGAACAATATTTGAATCTTCTCTGAATTCTTTTATGTATGATTGGTTATCTTTGCAAGTCTCTACGAATTATCAGTTTGGTTTGGCCTACTAGATTGATCTTTCTTGCAATGGGAAAAGTGCTTAGCTTTGGATTCAATCATGCGGTGCTCGATCGCAGTGACAGTGTCAGGACCCCGATTCCAAGTCACATCGATCTAGCCGGTAACACCTCATATCACTTTGCGGCCTCACGCACGGTATTCCACAATTGTCGCCTTACCATGGCGGGACCGTTTATGTCTTTTGGCTCACGTATATGATAGTGTCGCTAGCATCCATATGACAAAGAACCCGAGCCGACATGGCTGAGTCGTGAACCCAAAGCGGCGCTAACCTATGGGAACGAGCATACATGAATCACATCGAGCATGTCGGTCATCAACGTATAAATTGAGTCATGTAGCCTTGGGCTATGAGGACTCGGTATCCCGGTTTATGTGAGCTAAGCGGACTCGAATAACACCGCGTGACATTTCCCGAAGGAACGGACATAAGGCGAAGTGAAACACATGCCGGCCGATCAAGTGTCCAAGCGGTAGTCTTTGGGCTAGCGAGACTCCGTGAGCCGGGCATGGCGGACTACTAGCGCTCGAAGCATGAGACTACATTTCCCCATATGAGAGTGCGCCAGGATAAACAACTAGTTTGTCGGATCCCACACATACCAAGCATTTCAAACATACACACAATATGCTCAATATGTGCGAGATACAACATGGCATCACAACATAACTCTCGACTCAAAGTATTTATTTATTAGGCTCAGGGCGAGAGATTACAAACATGGGTCTCATGACCCAACACTCGAAACATACAAGTCAAAGCACAAGCGGAAGCTAAACATGTCGAGTCTGAGACAACTATAAATGAAAAAGGTGAGAGGCACGACTATCTACCGAGATCTGCCGAGGGCACAAGATCGTGGTGAGGTAACAAGCTAAGCGTCGAAGTCCACGTGGAACTACTAAGCGAGGCCGCGTCTCTCGCAAAACATAAAATAAGCAAGCGTGAGTACAATTGTACTCAGCAAGACTTATCGTAACTAACTACATATGCATCATTATTAAAGGGGGTGGTGGAGTTTGGCTGCGACAAGCCAGCTTTGACTCGGTGGCTATCTGAACTACATTTGCAAGTAACTCTTTTGAGGTGGCACACACGAGTCCACATATTCACCATATCAATACACCACTATGGATCCGCTCCCGTCTACCTCGAAGCGCCATCCATAGCACTCACGCTTATCTTGCGTATTTTAGAGTATCCACTTTCACTTGTCTATGAACTATGCAAGGGGTCCAAGTTTCCATATCCGAGGAATCCGGCTATTGAATAGATAATGATAACCCTGCGGTGTACTTCTTCACACGCTCTCGCCACTTATCGCCTACAGACACCGTCATGTACCTCGGCAACCTTCAAGCAGGCCGGGCGAGGAGTCGACCACGACACGACTAACCACACAAGTCTCTCGTCGGGTTTATCGCCTATTCGGGTTCCATCCATAAGGAGATCCGGCGGGGTGTCGCTCCGGCCCCAAGCGATGTGAGCGGGGTTCCCAAGTCAGTAACACCGGAAGTAACTTTCCATATTTGTAACTCCAACTCTTGCCATCTTGGCATTGTGATATGATATTCCCTCCGTGGTTGGGTTTTCTTCATTTTGCATTTTGTCCATGTCATGCATTTTATATCATGTCATCATGTGCATCGCATTTGCATACGTGTTAGTCTCATGATCCGAGCATTTTCCCGTTGTCCGTTTTGCAATCCGGCACTCCTATCTTCCCCGGCGCCTCTTTTACGTTTTTCGTGTGCGGGTCTTGAACCTTCTCGAAATGGACCGAGGTTTGTCTAGTGGCCTTGGTATACCACCGTAGACCACGGTCAAGTTTGGTCATTTGGAGCTCGTTTGGTACTCAGCAGTTAACCGCACTCTCGCAAAGGCCTCTTTTAAGTTGCAGCCCAACACCCCTTCAAAACAGCCCAATAACCCATCTAAGTCACTTCCATGCTCTCCGTCGTTTGATCATGATCGTGTGGTAAAACTACACCTCATTTGGACACTCCTAGCTCCCTCTATGCCTATTTAAACATCTTCCCGTCCAAATCCGGGTCTTCTTCCTCGAAACCCTAAAAATCCCTTGCGCGCCGGGACGCGTCCTTGCCCGCCAGACGAAGCCGCCGCCATTCCACCTACCAGCGCGTGACACGTGGCCCGCCCGCCGCCTCCGCCGCCCAGCGGTCCGGCCAACCAGCAGGCCCTCCCGGCCGGTCGCCCCGCCCATGGCGCCGAGCCAGCGCCAGCTGCGGCCAGCAGTCGCCTCCCGGCCAGCGCCTCCGCCGCCGCCGCCGCCAGCGCCGCCCATGCCATGCCACCGGCAGCCAGCGCCGTCGGCCGCCCGGTTTCCCTCCCGCGCCGCCGTCCCGCCGCCTCGGCGCCCGTCATCCACTCGGCTCGGCCATCGCCCCTCCACGGGAGCTCGTCGGCCCGGCTCCGGCCTCTCCCGCCTCCTCCTCGCCCGGGCTCCGGTGAGCCAGCGCCGCCGCCGCCGTCGCCGATCGGCCCGGGTCCCGATCCGGTTCCCGACCTAACCGAGCCCGTTGACCTTCTTCCCCCTCATATTTTTCTCTAATTTATCTCATTGTTATTTCGTGGCTCTTTCATCGTAGTATAACTCTGTCATCGTAGCTCCATTTTGCGCGTTTAATATATCAAAATGTTCGTCTCGAAGAGTAGATCATTTCATCTCATTGCATCATTTTCATTTGAGCTCATCTTGATGCCCGAAATGCTGTTGGAAGAGGGCTATGTGATGTTAGTTTCGCTTTCTTAACAGAACTTGCACTTTGTTATTTTGCCATGATTGATGTGTGCACCCTATGAATTGGAGTCCTACATGTGTTTTGTAATATGCTATGCCATCTTTCCAGGGTGTATGCCATGTATTTTTGTGATCTATGTGGTGACTAGCACAAGCATGCAAAGTAGGTGTCTGATGTTGCTGATTTCAGCCTGTTTAGCTGATTTTGATGCCATGTTAACTTGATGCTACCAAGAGATCCATGCATATTTTGAGATACTTCAGTAAGGATGTTTTGTTAGACATGTCTTGCTCTATCCATCCATTCCTTTGTTTGCAATTATGGAGTGCCATAGCTTGAGTCAATCGAGCTCTACTTTTGCTATCAAATGTTTCCTGGCAGATTGTTTACATGTTATTCAATTTTGCCTGGGTTGTTGTGGTTGATCCATGTATGCTATGTTATTGTTCTTGCCATGTATTTCTTCTATGACATGTCTTCTTGATGTATGTATGCTTAGTTTATCATATAAGGCTCTATAGTGAGTGCATTGAGCTTGTAAACATGCCTACTTGTTATCAGTTTTTGACATGTCATGTTGCTAAATCTGTTAACGAAACTTTAAATATTGACATGGGTGTTACTATATTTTCTGATCCTTTTTGGCTTATGGTCAGTAAGGGACTTTTGTTCTATGCTTTGAGTAGATTCATGCCATGCCTTGTTTTGTTATTTTAAGTTCCTGTAGCATGTAGTTTTGTTGCTCTGAACATTGCAACTTTGATGCTGTTTTTGCCATGTCCACTGATATTTTGTGCACTTTTGCCATGCTTGTTTGAACCTGTTATGATGTGAACTAGCCGTAGCTCAGTGCTCATATTTTGTCGAGCATCTTGTGTAGATCACTGCCATATACTTTGTTGATACGTTTGGGTGCATAGCTTACTTTCTTGTTGCTTGCTAAGTGGCATCATCTTTGTTAATGGCGATTTTGCGCCATTCTTGTTTTGCTTGTCATTTCAAACCGTGCATCCGATTCGGTGATCTTTATATCGATTTCAACGAAATCATCTTATCTTTCGATGGCATACTTGGTTTGCCAAGTTGATGCCTGGTTCATCATTTCCTTCGGGCGCACATAAGCATTGCATATCACATCTCGCATATCATGTCATGTTTTGCATCATGTTGCTTGTGCATTGCACCGTGATTTATTGTGGTTCCTTTGTTTGTGTTGTTGCTTTGGGTAGAGCCGGAGGCGAGTGCGTGAGCGAGGAACCTGTTGAGAACGCTTCGAGGATCAAGCTTTCGACAACTCTGAGAACATTGCGAGCAAGATGACCATACCCTCGAAATCACTTCTATCTTTGCTATGCTAGTTGCTCGCTCTTTTGCTATGCCTATGCTGCGATGCCTACCACTTGCAATATCATGCCACCCATATTGCCATGTCAGCCCTAACCATCCTTTTCCTAGCAAACCGTTGATTGGCTTGTTACCGCTTTGCTCGGCCCTCTTATAGCGTTGCTAGTTGCGAGTGAAGTGAAGTTTGTTCCTTGTTGGAACATGGAGATGTTGTTCCTTGTTGGAACATGTTTACTTGTTGGGGATATCACAATATATATATCTGCTATAATTAATGAATCTATATACTTGGTAAAGGGTGGAAGGCTCGGCCTTATGCAGTGTTTTGTTCCTCTTGCCACCCTAGTTTTCGTCATACGGTGTTATGTTCCTTGATTTCGCGTTCCTTACGGTTGGGTGATTTATGGGACCCCCTTGACGATTCGCTTTGAATAAGACTCGTCCGGCAAGGCCCAACATTGGTTTTACCATTTGCCACCTAAGCCTTTTTCCCCGGGTTTTCGCGAGCCCGAGGTCATCTTTATTTTAACCCCCGGACGGTGCTCCTTGAGTCTTGGCCCGAACCGGCGATGCGGGGGCCACCAGGGGCAACTCGAGGCTGGTTTTACTCGTGGTGACCTATCCGGTGTGCCACGAGCGAGATATGTGCAGCTCCTATCGGGTTTTGTCGGCACAATCGGGTGGCTTTGCTGGTCTTGTTTTATTCTTTGTCGAAATGTCTTGTAGTCCGGGATTCGAGATTGATCGGGTCTTCCGGTAGAAGGAATATCCTTCGTTGACCGTGAGAGCTTATAATGGGCTAAGTTGGGACACCCTGCGGGTAATATCTTTGAAAGCCGTGCCTGCGGTTATGAGGCGGATGGGAATTTGTTAATATCGGTTGTAGAAAACCGAAGTTGACCTCAATTAATATACACATCAACGGCGTGTGTAGCCGTGATGGTCTCTTCTCGTGGAGTCAGGAAGTGAACACGGTGTTGGAGTTATGTCGGCGTAAGTAGTTCAGGATCACTTCTTGATCGCTACTAGTTTCACGACCGTGCTTTGCTCCTCTTCTCGCTCTCTTTTGCGAAATAGCCACCATATATGCTAGTCGCTTGCTGCAGCTCCACCTTACTATCTGTCCTTCCTATAGCTTAAATAGTCTTGATCTCGCGGTGTGAGATTGCTGAGTCCCGTGACTCACAGATTCTACCAAAACAGTTGCAGTGTGCCGATGATGCGGTCAGGTGGCGCAACCGAGCTCAAGTGGGAGTTCGACGAGGAACGTGGTCGTTACTATGTGTCTTTTCACGATGATCGATAGTGGTGCCCAGATTGGGACGATCGGGGATCATGTAGCATTTGGGGTATCTTCTTTTATTTTGGTTCCGTGGTCGGACCTTGAGTGTACTCAATGATGGATGTTTATTTATGTCTTTGTGTGAAGTGGCATTGTAAGCCAACTATGTATCTCTTTCCCTTATTTATTACATGGGTTGTGTGAAGTTTACCTCACTTGCGACATTGCTTTCAATGCGGTTATGCCTCTAAGTCGTGCCTCGACACGTGGGAGATATAGCCGCATCGAGGCGCTATAAGTTGGTAATCGAGCCTTCCCGACTTAGGAGCCCCTACTTGATTGTTTGTTGGCGTTGTTGAGTCTAGAATGGAAAATGTTTTGAGTCTTAGGATTATATATATCGGAGTAGGATTCTTTTTACTCCCAGTCCTTAAATCCGCTCTGTGAGGTCTCTGACGTGAGTTTTGACTCTCCTCTTCTCAAATTTCACTAAAATTTTTTTAGGATCACGTGGGTATCTTGGAATCGTTCGATGGTTTTGTGGCGAGAACATTGTTCTTGGTGCCTCGACATTTAGGGGTTGTGGCGGTGTCCGGGAGTTGAGCTCCGAGGTGTTGTCGTCACAATTTTATCGTTGCGATTCGGAATACTTGAGATTTGCCGACATCGAAATCTCTTTTGTGCGATTGTTGGTGAGATAACCCGATAACCCAAAGATCTTGTGGCGAGTCTTGGGAGTATTGCCATGACTTGTATAACGGATGTTTTTGAAGGTCGAGGTACACGATTTTCGAGGATTTCTTGGTTATGTGTTGACGGATGGATCAATGTTTGGATCTAGGTATTGTTAGTTTGGGTGATATATTTTGTGTCCCTGTATCACCAACACCAGATTGCATAACGAGAAAGTTTCGGGAGTTTATAGGTGGGAATTCTAGTAGCTTACGGGATATCTTTCCGACGGATGTATGATTTGAGATTGGGGTTCAACGTCTAGTGGTCCGCCCATTCACGGTCGATTCTGATGGTCGCGAGGCGTCTTAAAGAATCCTTGGCTATGCTGATTCGGGGCGTCTTGTTTGTCATTCGTGACGTCCGCTATCGTCGTCAGTCGTGTGGGCCCCACCACGAACACTTTGGGCGAAATCTCCATCATGTGTTTGTTCCGGCTCATTCTAGAAGCCAATCTTTTGTTTTCAGTTGTGATATTCGATTTGTTTCTAAGACAAATGTTGTTTACATATCTTTATCTAAGTGGCTTCTCACTTTAATGGACGTGTGATGATTAACTTTTGGAATTCATTCGTTCATTCTTGTTCGAATGTTTATTGTGAAGACTATATGTTGCAATTTCTATCCGTTGATTCTACTTATCTTTTGTCTATCAAAGGACTAACGGATGTCACCCTCTTGAGATGGCTCCGCCAACGCGTCGAATCCGGATCGCAATGATGGGGATCGGTCGAACCCTCCACCTCCACCTCCGCCTCCGGAGGCACGGCAAGCTATCATGGCAGCCACCAATGCCAATGCTCGAGATGATTTTGCAGCTCTTGCAAGAACGTACTCGAGGGCAAGGCAATCAAGAAATCAAGGTCAAGGCAACAACCAGCCGCACTTTGCTACTCTCGGTCGGTTCCTCGCTAATCAGCGAAGTCTTTCGGTTTACGTATCGAGGCCACAGATCTTGACGATTGGTTAGTGGACATCTGCAAGCATTTTGATTGTAGCAATGTCGGACACGAGGACTTTGTCAAGTTTGCATCGTTTCAACTCAAGGATCAAGCTGCTTTGAGTGGTACCGACAATACAAAGATTCGAGAGGAGGTCGTGTCATTACAGGATGAGTTCGCCGAGATTTGAGCTCACCACATTCAAAAGTGTTGTTGAGAGCAAGCGTGAGGAGTTCCGCAATCTCAAGCAAGGCAACATGTCTGTCTATCAATACAATATCCAGTTCGAGCTTCGCTTCGTTTTGCTAAGCAAGGCGTGCACGATGAAAAGAGTATGATCTATCAATTCGAGGTGGTGCGAGAGAAGATCGCAATTAGCTCTTGTGCTTTTGAGCGAGAAAAGTATGATGAATTCTACAACATGGCACTCAAGCAAGAAGCTGCCCAGCTCAAATGTGAGGCTTCTAAGAAGAGAATCGGGGATGCGATTCAGTCTTCTTCTTCCTCTCAAGTGGCAGCTAAGCGGCGAAGTTCTACCTTCCTCCTCCTCCGTTCCGTCGGCCTTATCGGAAGAAGAACTCGGTGGCGTGGATCTTCCCACCCACCCAACCCAAGCTATCGTAACAAGTCTAATTCTCAAGCTCCAAGGTCAAGTGCTCCTTACCACCGTCCGCTCTACGAGGTGACTTGCAACAAATGTCGTGAGAAGGTCACTATGCGAACAAGTGCTTCAACCAAAGGCGCCTTCGCCTCCTCCTCTGTGAAATCTTCCAAGAATGCGGTGGTCAAGCATAATCCCAAGTTTGCAAAGGTCAATATGATGAATGCAGCTCAAGCGGAGGATTCTTCCGATGTGATCATGGGTAATCTTCTTGTTAATGATATTCTGCAAAAGTCTTATTTGATCTTGGTGCATCGCATTGTTTCATGTCGAGACCGTTTTTGCCAAGCATGATTTCACTTGAATTCTTGGTTAAACCTCTAGCAATTGTTTCCCGGGCAAGCATATGAGTTCTAGCTTGGTGGTTCGAATGTCGGTATCAAGATGGGCGATTATAGATTTACGGCCAAACCAATTGTTCTCGGTGACTCGGATATTGATCTCATTCTCGGGATGGATGGCTTTATCGGCACAAAGCTCAGCTTGATTGTGCTGCCGGGAAATTCAATTGACTCACTCTTCTAATGATGTGATCATCTATGCGCTCGTGATGAAACCATTGGTTGTTTTCTCTCAATGAGAAGGGCGAATTGGATGCTATCTCTCGATTCGATCGTTTGTGAGTACCAAGATGTCTTTCGGAAGAGCTTCGGGTATGCCTCCTCATCGGCCGATTGAGTTCGTTATCGATCTTGAGCACGCCTTGAACCCGTTTGCAAGCGTCCATACAAGCTTGGACTGATGAGCTGAAGGAATTGAAGAAGCAGCTCGATGAACAAGAGCGTCTGGTTTGATCGGACCGAGTTCATCTCCTTGGGGTTGTGGTGTTCTTTTGTCCGAAGAAGGATGGCGCGGACCGACTTTCGTCGATTACCGTCCATTGAATAAGAAGACTATCAAGAACAAGTATCCACTTCCCAACATCAATGAGCTTTTCGAGCAACTCAAAGGTGCTAAAGTGTTCTCAAGCTTGACTTTCATGGGGTATCATCAGATTCGCATTCGTGAACAAGATATTCCCAAGACAGCATTCAGAACAAGCTTTGGTTCTTATGAATATACTGTCATGTCTTTCGGCCTTGTCAATGCTCCTCCGACATTCTCTCGGATGATGAATTTCATCTTCAACCCCTACACAAATGAATTCGTCTTGGTCTATCTTGATGATATTTTGGTCTTCTCCAAGAATAAGAAGGATCATGCCAAACATTTGCGATTGGTGCTAGGCAAGCTCAGAGAGTATCAATTCTATGCTAAGTTCTCCAAATGTGAATTTTGGCTTGATGAAGTGCTTTATCTTGGTCATATCATCTCCGCCAAGGGCATCGCTGTTAATCCAGAAGGTGTCCGCAATTGTGAATTGGGAACCTCCTCGGAATGTCAAGCAGCTCCATGATTTTCTTGGTCTTGCAAGCTATTGCGAAGATTCGTTGAGAACTTCTCCAAGATTGCAAAGCCTCTTTCCAACCTCCTCGAGAAGCATGTGAAGTATATCGGTCTCCCGAGTGTGGCGTTGCTTTCAATACCCTCATAGAAACTCGTCACAGCTCTGTCTTGACTCCTCTGATGAATCCAAGCCATTTGAAGTTTTACGTGATGCTTCTCTTCAAGGTCTCGGTCTGTGTTAATGCAAGAGAAGAGAGTTGTGGCTTATACCTCTCGCCAGATTGAAGCCCAACGAAAAGAACTACCCCACTCACGATCTTGAGTTGGCGGCGATTGTCCATGCATTGATAACATGGAGACATCTCTTGTTGGGAAGGAAAGTGGACATTTTCACCGATCACAAGAGTCTCAAGTACATTTTCACTCAGCCCAACCTCAACCTCGAGGCGACTCGATGGGTGAAATGATTCAAGAGTACAACCCAAGTATTGAATATACTCCGGCAAGGCCAATGTCATTGCAGATGCTTTGGCGGGAAGGCTTCTCGCAACAGTTTAATCCTCAAGCCCTTTCAACCGGATCTCTGTGAAGCTTTCCATAGCTGAATCTTCAAGTTGTTCCTCAAGGCTTTCTTGCCAACCTCATAGTCTCTCCTACTTTGGAAGATCAGATTCGTGAGGCTCAACTTCGGATACCATGGTGAAAAAGGTGAAGCGTGGTATCGACAAGGGCATTTCAAGTACAAGTGCTTCCACATTGATGACAAAGATACTCTTTTCTTTGAGGACGGATTGTGGTTCCTAAGGGTGATCTGAGAAAAGTCATTATGAGCGAGGCTCACAATTCGCTTCTATCCATTCATCCTGGAAGTACGAAGATGTACCAGGACCTCAAGCAGTCATATTGGTGGACTCGAATGAAGCGAGAAATTGCTCAATTCGGGAATGAGTGTGACGTCTGCAGGAGAGTGAAAGCAGAACACCAAAGACCAGCTGGTCTCCTCCAACCTCTTGCTATTCCAGAATGGAAGTTTGATCATATTGAAATGGACTTCGTGACTGGATTTCCAAAGTCCAAGCGTGGAAATGATGCTATCTTCGTTGTCATTGACAAGCTTACTAAAGTGGCTCATTTTCTTCCTATCAAAGAATCCATCACAGCAGCTCGGTTGGCGAGCTATACACCTCGAGATTGTCTCCTTGCGGCATTCCACAAGTGATCTCTTGAGACCGTGGCAGCATCTTTACCTCCAAGTTTTGGGATTCTTTTCGAAGGCCATGGGCACCAACATTCGTTTCAAAGACAGCTTTCCATCCTCAAATAAGTGGCCAAGTTGAGCGAGTAAATCAAATCCTTGAAGATATGCTCGGGGCTTGTGTCATTTCTTTCGATATGAAGTGGGAAGATTGTCTTCCATATGCCGAGTTCTCCTACAACAACAGCTTCCAGCGAGTTGGGCAAGGCCCCATTCGAAATTCTCTATGGCGAAAGTGCGTACTCCTCTCAATTGGTGCAGAGACAATGAACGCCAACTTCTTGGCAATGACTTGATCACGAAGCGGAAGAAATGTGCAAAGTCATTCGTGAGAATCTCAAAGCCGCATAATCGCGCGGAAAAGCTATTATGATGATAAGCACCGTGATGTGGCTTTTGAAATCGGAGACCATGTCTACCTCGCGTCTCTCAATGAAAGGCACTCGTCGCTCCCGGTATCAAAGGAAGCTTGCCCCTAGATCGTGGGTCCTTTCAAGATCATTGGCAAAAGAGGCGATCTCGCCTATCAACGAGCTTCCATCCAACTTTGCAAGCGTGCGATGTGTTTCACGTGTCACAGCTTCGCAAGTGCTTCAAGACTCTGAGCGCACTATCAACTTCAAGAGATTGACCTTCAAGAAGAATCTCTCTTATCATGAGCACCCATTGCTATTCTTGAAGAAACGGCGCGCAAGACTCGCAACAAGTCAATAAAATTCCTCAAAGTGAAGTGGTCACACCATTCCGAGAAGCCACACGGGGCGCGAGGATCACCTCCGTTCGAATATCCGGAGTTCTTTCGGTCCTAGATCTCGGGCGAGATCCTCTTGTAGTGGTGGAGTGTTGTAACACCGGAAGTAACTTTCCATATTTGTAACTCCAACTCTTGCCATTTTCGGCATTGTGATATGATATTCCCTCCGTGGTTGGGTTTTCTTCATTTTGCATTTTGTCCATGTCATGCATTTTATATCATGTCATCATGTGCATCGCATTTGCATACGTGTTCGTCTCATGATCCCGAGCATTTTTCCCGTTGTCCGTTTTGCAATCCGGCACTCCTATCTTCCCCGACGGCCTCTTTTACGTTTTTCCGTGTGCGGGTACTGAACCTTCTCGAAATGGACCGAGGTTTGTCTAGTGGCCTTGGTAAACCACCCGTAGACCACCGGTCAAGTTTCGGGTCATTTGGAGCTCGTTTGGTACTCCAACGGTTAACCGCACTCTCGCAAAGGCCTCTTTTAAGTTGCAGCCCAACACCCCTTCAAAACAGCCCAATAACCCATCTAAGTCCCTGCCATGCTCTCCGTCGTTCGATCACGATTGTGTGGGCGAAAACTACACCTCATTTGGACTCTCCTAGCTCCCTCTATGCCTATTTAAACATCTCCCCCGTCCAAATCCGGGTCTTCTTCCCGAAACCCTAAAAATCCCTCCTCACCACCGGACGCGTCCGCCGCCAAGGTCCGCACCTACCAGCGCCACGACCACGTGGCCCGCCCGCCTCTGCCGCGCTGCCGCCCGCCAGAGCAAGCAGAACCCTCCCGGCCCGGTCGCCGCATGCCATGGCGCCGAGCCAGCAGCCACATCCACCGCCCGGCCGTCGCCTCCCGCCCAGCAGCCTCCGCCGCCGCCGCCGCCGCCGCCCGCCACCACCAGCGCCGCCGCCAGCCGCCCGGTTCCCTCACGCCCGCCGTCCCGCCGCCTCCGGCCCGTCATCACACGGCTCCGGCCACCGCGCCCCTCACCGGGCTCGTCGGCCCGGCTCGGCCTCTCCGCCTCCTCCTCGCCTGGGCTCCGGCGAGCCCGCCCGCCGCCGCCGTCGCCCGATCGGGCGGGTCCCGATCCGGTTCCCGACCTAACCAAGCCGTTGACCTTCTTCCCCTCATATTTTTCTCTAAGTTTTTATCTCATTGTTATTTCGTGGCTTTTTCATCGTAGTATAACTCTGTCATCGTAGCTCCATTTTGCGCGTTTAATATACCAAATTGTTCGCCTCGAAGAGTAGATCATTTCATCTCATTGCATCATTTTCATTTGAGCTCATCTTGATGCCCGAAATGCTGTTGGAAGAGGGCTATGTGATATTAGTTTACATTTCTTAACAGAACTTGCACTTTTGTTATTTTGCCATGATTGATGTGTGCACCCTATCAATTGGAGTCCTACATGTGTTTTGTAATATGCTATGCCATCTTTCCAGGGTGTATGCCATGTATTTTGTGATCTATGTGGTGACTAGCACAAGCATGCAAAGTAGGCGTCCTGATGTTGCTGATTTCAGCCTGTTTAGGCGATATTTTGATGCCATGTTAACTTGATGCTACCAAGAGATCCATGCATATTTTGAGATACTTCATTAAGGATGTTTTGTTAAACATGTCTTGCTCTATCCATCCATGCCTTTGTTTGCAATTATGGAGTGCCATAGCTTGAGTCAATCGAGCTCTACTTTTGCTATCAAATGTTTCCTGGCAGATTGTTTACATGTTATTCAATTTTGCCTGGGTTGTTGTGGTTGATCCATGTATGCTATGTTATTGTTTTTGCCATGTATGTCTTCTATGACATGTCTTCTTGATGTATGTATGCTTAGTTTATCATATAAGGCTCTGTAGTGAGTGCATTGAGCTTGTAGATCACTGCCATATACTTTGTTGGTACGTTTGGGTGCAGTAGCTTACTTTCTTGTTGCTTGCTAAGTGGCATCATCTTTGTTAATGGCGTTTTGCGCCATTCTTGTTTTGCTTGTCATTTCCAAACCGTGCATCCGATTCCGGTGATCTTTATATCGATTTCAACGAAATCATCTTATCTTTCGATGGCATACTTGGTTTGCCAAGTTGATGCCTGTTCATCATTTCCTTCGGAGCGCACATAAGCATTGCATATCACATCTCGCATATCATGTCATGTTTTGCATCATGTTGCTTGTGCATTGCACCGTGATTTATTGTGGTTCCTTTGTTTGTGTTGTTGCTTTGGGTAGAGTCGGAAGACGAGTACGTGAACGAGGAACCTGTTGAGAACGCTTACGAGGATCAAGCTTTCGACAGCTCTGAGAACATTGCAGGCAAGATGACCATACCCTCGAAATCACTTCTATCTTTGCTATGCTAGTTGCTCGCTCTTTTGCTATGCCTATGCTGCGATGCCTACCACTTGCAATATCATGCCACCCATATTGCCATGTCAGCCCCTAACCATCCTTTTCCTAGCAAACCGTTGATTGGCTATGTTACCGCTTTGCTCAGCCCTCTTATAGCGTTGCTAGTTGCAGGTGAAGCTGAAGTTTGTTCCTTGTTGGAACATGGAGATGTTGTTCCTTGTTGGAACATGTTTACTTGTTGGGGATATCACAATATATATATCTGCTATAATTAATGCATCTATATACTTGGTAAAGGGTGGAAGGCTCGGCCTTATGCAGTGTTTTGTTCCACTCTTGCCACCCTAGTTTCCGTCATACGGTGTTATGTTCCTTGATTTCGCGTTCCTTACGGTTGGGTGATTTATGGGACCCCTTGACGATTCGCTTTGAATAAGACTCGTCCAAAAGGCCCAACATTGGTTTTACCATTTGCCACCTAAGCCTTTTTCCCCGGGTTTTCGCGAGCCCGAGGGTCATCTTTATTTAACCCCGGACGGTGCTCCTTGAGTCTTGGCCGAACCGGCGATCTAAGGGGCCACCACGGGCAACTCGAGGGCTGGTTTTACTCGTGGCTGACCTATCCGGTGTGCCACGAGAACGAGATATGTGCAGCTCCTATCGGGTTTTGTCGGCACAATCGGGTGGCTTTGCTGGTCTTGTTTTATTCTTTGTCGAAATGTCTTGTAGTCCGGGATTCGAGATTGATCGGGTCTTCCGGTAGAAGAATATCCTTCGTTGACCGTGAGAGCTTATAATGGGCTAAGTTGGGACACCCTGCGAGGTAATATCTTTCAAAGCCGTGCCGCGGTTATGAGGCAGATGGGAATTTGTTAATGTCCGATTGTAGAAAACCGAAGTTGACCTCAATTAATATACACATCAACGGCGTGTGTAACCGTGATGGTCTCTTCTCGGAGTCCGGAAGTGAACACGATGTTGGAGTTATGTCGGCGTAAGTAGTTCAGGATCACTTCTTGATCGCTACTAGTTTCACGACCGTGCTTTGCTCCTCTTCTCGCTCTCTTTTGCGAAATAGCCACCATATATGCTAGTAAACTTGCTGCAGCTCCACCTTACTATCTGTCCTTCCTATAAGCTTAAATAGTCTTGATCTCGCTGGTGTGAGATTGCTGAGTCCCGTGACTCACAGATTCTACCAAAACAGTTGCAGGTGCCGATGATGCGGTGCAGGGTGGCGCAACCGAGCTCAAGTGGGAGTTCGACGAGGAACGTGGTGCGTTACTATGTGTTTTTCCTGATGATCGATAGTGGTGCCCAGTTGGGACGATCGGGGATCTGTAGCATTTGGGGTATCTTCTTTTATTTTGGTTCCGTAGTCGGACCTTGAGTGTACTCTGTATGATGGATGTTTATTTTTGTCTTGTGTGAAGTGGCATTGTAAGCCAACTATGTATCTCTTTCCCTTATTTATTACATGGGTTGTGTGAAGATTACCTCACTTGCAACATTGCTTTCAATGCGGTTATGCCTCTAAGTCGTGCCTCGACACGTGGGAGATATAGCCGCATCGAGGGCGTTATACAAGCCCACCAACCGGTGCCACTTGGTACACCGTGCCATCAGGCCTAGTCTGTCCCAAGCCCACATGCAGGTGCCACTTGGTAGACTACTAACACTACCTACAAACACGAAACTAGTTGCAACTCACGGACAGAGATCAAGTTGATTAATAATTCGAGAGGGTCGAGTTCACGGAACCCAATGTGTGGTAATAACTGTTCATGGATCACAAACACAGAACTCAGGTTCGAGAGGGCGGCTGCAATGAGACAACCCACCATGTACTCCTACATGGCCTCTCACCGCTACCTTTACCAAATCGTGTTCACACACTTAGCTCACACACAGTGGGACATGTTCACCACTTTCCAATTCATTCCCGATGAATCGGACTGACACAACTCTAAGCAATAGCAGGCATGACAAACAAGCGAGAATGAGTAGGCTGTGAGGCTCAAACAACTCCTACTCATGCTAGTGGGTTTCATCTAATTCTTGTGGAATGACAGGTCATGCAGGAGGATAAAGGGTTCAGCTACATGCAGCAAGTAACACATGAGTCGTTGTTGTCCTAATGCAGTAAAATAGAGCAGGAACGAGAGAGTGGGATTATATCGGAATGAACAAGGGGGTTTTGCTTGCCTGGCACTTCTGAAGATAATATAGTTCTTCATCGGTGTCATCGAATTCATCGTCGGTACGTCGTCTACCGAGAGGGGACAATTATCGGCAAACAAGAGAGAACACAATCAATGCAATGCACATTCACATGAATGACATGTCATGTTAAGGTACTGGATACACCTAATGCAATATCTAGCGAGGTTAATTGAAGTGGAATTCAAACAAGGTTAAACTCAACTCAAATGCTAGTTCATAAATTACCCAAATCATGATTCATCCTATTCAGTGAGGATAACTTGTTCAAACATGCATGAAAATGCCATAAACAGATTCTTCATATTTTTCTGATCATTTTCATATATAAATTATTTCCATTGGAGTTACGGTTGAATTTCTATGAATTTTAGAAGTTTTGGATATATTCGGAATTTCCTGAATTATAATAAATCGAAAACTAGTTATTATACGACTGACGTCAATGTGGCGTCGATGGTCAACAGTCACGGACGGTCAAACTGACAGCGGGTCCCGCATGTCGATGTGATTAGTTTAGCTAATTATCAATTAAACTAAACTTGATTAGTTAACGAGGCTGGCCCCACCGTCATAGGCTCAACAGGTCAAACATGGCCCACTCGTGGTCAAAGGCAAAATCGGCTGCCGGCGTTTAGCCGCCAGCGAGCCACGCCAGCGGCGAGAGTGGTTTAGCCACTCCGGCGACTAAATGGGCGCGGAGGTTATCTCGTGGAGCTGGGAGGAGCCAAGCTCTTGGTGGAGTTAGCGAGGGTGGGTGGCGGGATCGGCGGCGAGCTCAAGGCGGCGGCCGAAGTTCAAGCGGGTCGGGTTTGATGCTACGATGCAGGAGGAGGAGGCGGGTGGTGGCTCTGAGCTCTGGTGCTGCTGTGAGCACAGAGGTGGGGTTGGCGTCGAGCCATTGTGGCTCTAGCCACGACGGCGACGAGGCACGGCAGCGGTGAGCCGGCTTCAATGGCGGCGGCGGCTACGAGGCGAATCGACGCTGGGAAGAGAGGGAATCGGCCGGAGGCTCACATGGGTCGCGTAGAGGCGGTCAGTGAGCTCGGGAAGCGGCAGCGGTGGCGAGTCGGCGGCGGCGATCCTCGGTGGCGAGGAGGAAAGGCGTCGAGGCGGCGCCGGGACTTCTCGGTCAGCGTGACTCGGTGAGGAGGTAGGGAACAGGTGGCGGAGCTCGGGCGTGTCGGAGAGGCTTGGGGATGGCTGCGGCTACGGCTATGGCGAGCAGCGGCGGCGGCGTTCTCGATCGCATGAGGAGAGAGCCGAGAAGAGAGAAGAAGGCACGGAGAGTGGGGCGGTCCAGGGGTGCGTGGCATCCTCGAGGCGACGGGAGACAGGCAGAGAGGCAGGAGGCGGCTGGCGTGTGCCAGCAGCGCTCGGCCACGCGCCCGCGTCCTACTGTCCGAGGAGGAAGAAGACAGGGAGGCTGCGGTAGTGGCTGGGCCGGGCCAGCTGGAGGAGCTGGGCCAGCGGGGAGAAATTTGGGCAGTAAGTGGGGTGACAGTGTAAGTGGCAGTGCGGTTTCTCTCCTCTCTGCTTATTTCATTTTCTATTTTGTTACATTACATTTTAGATTAGTAAAATACTAAACCATTTTATAAAATCCTGAAGATAATTATGTGGCTGGAACTAAAGTATACCAAACCACATAAAATGTCCCAGAATTATTGGACATATATTAATTATATATAAAATATATTTCCAATGCAAATAGTTATTGAATTAATTCAAAGGCCGAAATAAAATGTTTGATCACTCCAAAAATATTGGTTTGAATTTTATTCTTGCCAATATTTTCAAAGCTGAAAAGGAACATTTCCTTGGAAGCATTTGAAGCAATTTTAATGTTGATCATTTATTTTAAATGATTCTGAGGCTCTCAATTCCCCAATTCAAATTTAAAGGAAATTTAGACATGATGCATGGATGCAAGAGATCAAGCTAGGGCTGATGCAGGGCTGTGACAGCTCACCCCACTAAACAAGAATCTAGCCCGAGATTCAAGGCGTGAGTAAGAGGAAAAGGGGAGTCACAAACTATTACAATCTTCATGATCCATTTGCCCTTCTCGAAGATGTTGATTTACTCCATCATCTTGGTCTTGACGTCTTTGCTATCGAAATCTTCACTCAACACGACAACAGAAAGAAGGGGAAAACCCTACAGGATTTAATCTTCTTAAAGATCGAGCAACTCAAGATCAGCTCGTGGAATGAGATGTTGAAACATCTCGAGTTGAGGCACAGAACACATCGAGAGGGATGGAAGAGCAAACAACGAGGTTTGATTAGTGGGCAACAATTCCACGCTTAGAATGATGGTGGATGGTGTCAAGGTGGCGAGGAAATATTTACCATAATCCCGTAACGGGGCACCTCAAGAAAGGTGACGCAAAGAACTATTCCCTTAAGTGGCAAAAATAATTACTTTTGATACAAAGATCATTGAAACTCTTCATACCAGCCTAAGGCAATTCACAACGATCGTTTGGTGGAATGCAAAGGAATGGTACACCCGGACTAGAATGGATGATGTGGACTACCTTGTTGAAGACAACGCAATGGATGATTTTTGCTTATCATCGGAGGTGGAGGGGACCCATGGTAAGTCCACTTTTGAGGATGATCCTAGACATCAATTACTGAGAGTGGCAGCCCATGGAAATTGGCACAATGGCGGTGTAAGCTGGGAACAAAATGCTACTGATGGGAATGTTCCAACCATCATATCTGCCTGAGATTCAGATCCGATTGGTAATAGGATACTTCAGACTCAGCATGTCTGAAAAGAAGGGTTGCAACACAAATCGACGGGATGATGTTGCGAGATTCTCGGGATATGAACTACGATAGCAAGCTCCAAAATATGAGCTGGTTCCGCTACAAACCTGTGAACACACTGTCCTAGACAAGCATGACCACATGGTAGTCTTATAATAAAACACTACCGAGTTCAGGTGGGGAACCATAATCGAGGATATTGAAGTCCTTGCATAAGGCATGCTCTTAAGAAGGAACTTCCTTTCCTTGAACAAATCAATCAGTGGCTTGGTGTGCTAGGAACACATATGGAGTGGAGGCGGCCAACCTATCAAACCATAGAGCACTTCGCACGTGCATGACTGACTTGGGATGGTACCATAGGAAACAAAACAAACCTTTCTCGAATTCATGGCGGCAACTTACACCTAAAGCACATGAATTCGAGGAAGTCACTTCTTCCGTCCAAGCATAGGCTTCATGTACGGAACACAAAGGCATTGCTTACCAAGTTTTCAACACTAGGTTGATGTTCAACATGACTCATGGGGGAGACAAAATGCTGCGATGGGCTCAACAACAACTCATCGGAATTTCCATATCCTTTGGACTTCCACCATCATGTGAACACGGTGATAGCATTGGTCAGATCAAAAGATGTAATGGTGTATGCTCGAGGGATCAACCACGAGTAAGACAACATTATGAATATCATTTGTTCCGACTTGACTTGACGATCGCCCATACTCAAGTCAAAATTTTTGACAGGGCAATAGATCCAACAACTGATCACAAGGACCAATCAATGGAGATATCATCTTTCTTCAACACACACACACCAGGATATCCCTTGGAGATGAACCAAATCAGGTAAGCTTTTATCTTCCAACTCTCCAAGTTGTTGTCTAGCTTAACCGACTAGCTCAGGGGTACCCAACACAGATTCTTGGAGAAGGGGTGGTTTAGAGGAAAACCAACTTGATCACAAGCTCAACATAACAGTCAGGGAACAACCCGGTAACACTTCCAAGAAGATATTTGGAGAGTCACGAACCACCGGTATGTTACTAAGCTCGAGAGCAATCTTGCTTTTCAGGGCAAGACGATATGATCAAATGAGTGAGGACTTGACAAGATCCTAACTCATCAATCGAAGTGTGCACCAGAAATAAGGACTAGGTAGCACGATCAATCTTAGGATGATGATTTAATAATCAACACGTTAAAAATGAGGATATTGTCCATCAACTACCGAGCAACGGAGTTACTAGGAGTATAGATTTCACACATCACGATTCACTAGTCGGCATTTCGGTTGCGACAACACGGAACCGAGGAATGAACGATGATGGCGAGAGTATCACTGCATCAAGAATTCATAAGAGAAGGTGCAATTCTCATGACGTTCCTGACATAAAGAGGGCACTACTTCGGGGTGGAACAGAATCAAAAGCTGGATTGGCATTTTGATCTGTGGAATACAACTGCTTTGACCCAATCCTGGATATGGATGAGGTACTGGAGTTTGTTTCTCCTAGTCATTCCGGAATAGAATGGCTTGTCGGACCACAAGGATAATAGGCATCGATAAACAAATGCACGCATACCCTTGATTATCAACTGATAGAGGATGGTCGGAATACAACTAAAGAGAGCAACTCAAAGGAACATATAATTTTCTGAGTTGTGGAGGCATGGATTAGTATATCGAGCAAGGCTCAACATTTCTTCCAGATAACCCAGGCAGAAAAGGTAGGACTGGCAGAGTCACAAATAGGATGGAGAACTCATCGAGGCCACTTCTGTTATTATCTTTTGATCCAACAAACTTCTGCCATAAGTGGTTCATGGTATTTGAAAGAAGGATATACCACGGACCTCGAGGACTAATGCAAAGGTTACTAATATCCTAAAGGCACTAGCAAATACTAACAACATGAAGTAGGATGAATCTCGGGTTCAGAAACCCAGGAGTAGAATACCTACTACTAAATGGCATCACGGGATGCTTTCAAGAATAATGGCCAGAATCATCACACTGGGGATACAGAAGCATTGCTAAATTGCTAGGTGACTTCCTAAACACCTAGGGTCATAATAATAACTCCAACATGTATGTCGAGGCAATGGAGTACCTCGACTGACTGGTTAGTGTGCTTAATCTGGCCCAAAAGGACATCAGGTACGGAAGAAGAGATTTGCAAATGCATCAGACTATTTAGAGACCTGGGATGACTCGGACAGCATAACGGCTGTAAATGCTCAAAACGATTTGAGACATCCTGCAAAAAATGGTGGCATAACCACTCAACATCACAATATCAAGGTTCCGAGATCAACAATTATCATACAGAAATAGTAGGAACTGAACTGGGGATTAAAACCCACAATCTTATAGGTCTATGGATTAGTAACACGTCATCCTGATAGATAGATGAGAAGCCTAGTTCTTAACCCCGTAGAAGAGAAGAGGATGACTCGGATCGAGGAGGCCATGAGGTATAAGGAGTAAAAAGAGCCTTCGTTCCTTCCACAATCAATTCCCTTACATAACTAAAGCATTTCTAGACACAACTTGACCAGTTTGGCTTGGTAATCCTCTGAGCATCGGGCTCGATACCAAAGCTGTCGGGACCCGATTCCAAGTCACATCGATCTAGCGGTAACACCTCATATCACTTTGCGGCCTCATGCACGGTATTCCACGGTGTCGCCTTACCATGGCCGGGACCGTTTATGTCTTTTGGCTCACATATATGATAGTGTCGCTAGCATCCATATGACAAAGAACCGGGCCGACATGGCTAGTCGTGAACCCAAAGCGGCGCTAACCTATGGGAACAGGCATACATGAATCACATCGAGCATGTCGGTCATCAACGTATAAATTCGGGCTGTAGCACTTGGGCTATGAGGACTCGGTATCCCGGCTGTAGCAGAGCTAGGCAGGACTCGAATAACACCGCGTGACATTTCCCGAAGGAACGGACATAGGAACGAAGTGAAACACATGCCGGCCGATCAAGTGTCCAAGCGGTAGTCTTTGGGCTAGCGAGGACTCCGGTGAACCGGGCTGTAGCGGACTACTAGCGCTCAGAAGCACGAGACTACATTTCCCCATATGAGAGTCTGCCAAGGATAAACAACTAGTTTGTCGGATCCCACACATACCAAGCATTTCAAACATACACACAATATGCTCAATATGTGCAGATACAACATGGCATCACAACATAACTCTACGACTCAAAGTATTTATTTATTAGGCTCCGAGGAGCGAGAGATTACAAACATGGGTCTCATGACCCAACACCTCGAAACATACAAGTCAAAGCACAAGCGGAAGCTAAACATGTCCGAGTACGAGACAACTATAAATGAAAAAGGTGAGAGGCCTGACTATCTACCAGATCTGCCGAGGGCACAAGATCGTAGCTGAGGTAACAAGCTAAGCGTCGAAGTCCACGTGGAACTACTAGCGAGGCCGCGTCTCTCGCAAAACATAAAATAAGCAAACATGAGTACAATTGTACTCAGCAAGACTTACATCGAACTAACTACATATGCATCATTATCAAAAGGGGTTGTGGAGTTTGACCGCAGCAAGCCAGCTTTGACTCGGTGGCTATCCCGAACTACATTGCAAGTAACTCTTTTGAGGTGGCACACACGAGTCCACATATTCACCATATCAATACACCACTATGGATCCGCTCCGTCTACCTCGAGAAGCGCCATCCATAGCACTCACGCTTATCTTGCGTATTTTAGAGTATCCACTTTCACTTGTCTATGAACTATGCAAGGGTCCAAGTTTCCATATCCGAGGAATCCGGCTATTTGAATAGATAATGATAACCCTACAGGGTGTACTTCTTCACACGCTCTCGCCACTTATCGCCTCAGACACGTCATGTACCTCGGCAACCTTCAAGCGGAAGCCGGGCGAGGGAGTCGGCCACGACCGACTAACCACACAAGTCTCTCGTCCAGGTTTATCGCCTATTCGGGTTCCATCCGCAAGGAGATCCGGCCGGGTGTCGCTCACGGCCCCAAACGATGTGAGCAGGGTTCCCAAGCCCACCAACGGGTGCCACTTGGTACACCGTGCCCTCAGGCCTAGTCTGTCCCAAGCCCACATGCAGGGTGCCACTTGGTAGACTACTAACACTACCTACAAACACGAAACTAGTTGCAACTCCCGGACAGAGATCAAGTTGATTAATAAGTCGAGAGGGTCGAGTTACGGAACCCAATGTGTGGTAGTAACTGTTCATGGATCACAAACACAGAACTCAGTTCACGAGGGCGGTTGCAATGAGACAACCCACCATGTACTCCTACATGGCCTCTCACCGCTACCTTTACCAAATCATGTTCACACACTTAGCTCACACACAAGAGGGACATGTTCACCACTTTCCAATTCATTCCCGATGAATCGGACTGATACAACTCTAAGCAATAGCGGGCATGACAAACAAGCAAAATGAGTAGGCACAACAGGGCTCAAACAACTCCTACTCATGCTAGTGGGTTTCATCTAATTCTTGTGGAATGACGGTCATGCGAGAGGATAAAGGGGTTCAGCTACCGCAGCAAGTAACACATGAGTCGTTGTTGTCCTAATGCAGTAAAATAGAGCAGGAGCGAGAGAGTGGGATTATATCGGAATGAACAAGGGGGTTTTGCTTGCCTGGCACTTCTGAAGATAATATAGTTCTTCATCGGTGTCATCGAATTCATCGTCGGTACGTCGTCTACCGAGAGGGGACAATTACCGGCAAACAAGAGAGAACACAATCAATGCAATGCACATTCACATGAATGACATGTCATGTTAAGGTACTGAATACACCTAATGCAATATCTAGCCAGGTTAATTGAAGTGGAATTCAAACAAGGTTAAACTCCAACTCCAAATGCTAGTTCATAAATTACCCAAATCATGATTCATCCTATTCAGTGAGGATAACTTGTTCAAACATGCATGAAAATGCCATAAACAGATTCTTCATATTTTTCTGATCATTTTTCATATATAAATTATTTCCATTGGAGTTACGGTTGAATTTCTATGAATTTTAGAAGTTTTGGATATATTCTGGAATTTCCTGAATTATAATAAATCCAGAAAACTAGTTATTGCGTCAGCCTGACGTCAATGTGACGTCAGTGGTCAACAGGTCCCGCATGTCAGTGTGATTAGTTTAGCTAATTATCAATTAAACTAAACTTGATAGTTAACAGGGCTGGCCCCACATGTCATAGGCTCAACAGGTCAAACATGGCCCACTCGTGGTCAAAAACAAAATCGGCTGCGGCGTTCAGCCGCCAGCGAGCAGCAGCGGCGGCGAGTGGTTTTAGCCACTCCGCGACCAAATGGGCGCGGAGGTTATCTCGTGGAGCTGGGGAGGCCAAGCTCTTGGTGGAGTTACTGGGTCGGGTGGCGGGATCAACGGCGAGAGCTCCAAGGCGGCGGGTCGGCGAGGGGTCGGGTTTGATGCTATGGTGCCGAGAGGAGGAGCGGGTGGTGGCTCTGAGCTCTGGTGCTGCGCTGAGCACAGAGGTGGGGTTGGCGTCGAGCCATTGTGGCTCTAGCCACGACGGCGACGAGGCACGGCGGCGGTGAGCCGGCTTCAATGGCGGCGGCTACGAGGCGAATCGACGCTGGGAAGAGAGGGAATCGGCCGGAGGCTCACATGGGTCGCGTGAGAGGCGGTCAGCGAGCTCGAGAAGCGGCAGCGGTGGCGAATCGGCGGCGGCGATCCTCGGTGGCGAGGAGAAATGCATCGAGGCGGCGCTTGGGCTTCTCGGTCGCGTGACTTCGGTGAGGAGGTAGGGAGCAGGTGGCGGAGCTCGGGGCGTGTCGGAGCTTGGGGATGGCTGCGGCTACGGCTATGGCGAGCAGCGGCGGCGGCGGTTCTCGGTCGCATGAGGAGAGAGCCAGTGAAGAGAGAAGAAGGCACGGAGAGTGGGGGCGGTCCGAGGTGCGTGGCATCCTCATGGCGGCGGGAGACAGGAGAGGCGGGAGGTGGCACAGGCGTGTGCCGCAGCCCGACGCGCCTGGCCCCACTCTTGTCAGGAGGAAGAAGACAGGGAGGCTGCGGTGGTGGTGGGCGGGCCAGGTGGAGGAGCTGGGCCAGTGAGGGGAGGCTGGGCGGTAAGTGGGCTGACAGTAAGTGGCGAGTGCAGTTTCTCTCCTCTCTGCTTATTTCTGTTTTCTATTTTGTTACATTACTGTTTTAGTTTAGTAAAATACTAAACTATTTTATAAAATCTGAAGATAATTATGTGGCTGGAACTAAAGTATACCAAACCACATAAAATGTCCCAGAATTATTGGACATATATTAATTATATATAAAATATATTTCCAATGCAAATAGTTATTGAATTAATTCAAAGGCCCAAAATAAAATGTTTGATCCTCCAAAATATTGGTTTGAATTTTATTCTTGCCAATATTTTTCAAAGCTGAAAAGGAACATTTCCTTGGAAGCATTTGAAGCAATTTTTAATGTTGATCATTTATTTTAAATGATTCCTGAGGCTCTCCAATTCCCCAATTCAAATTTAAAGGAAATTTAGACATGATGCATGGATGCAAGAGATCAAGCTAGGGCTGATCTGGGGCTGTGACAGACAGTAGGGGAAACGACACGTATTGTATTGTTTCCATCGAGGATAAAAAGATGGGGTTTATATCATATTGCTTGAGTTTATCCTTCTACATCATGTCATCTTACCTAATGTGTTACTCTGTTCTTATGAAGTTAATACTCTAGATGCATGCTGGATAGCGGTCGATGTGTGGAGTAATAGTAGTAGATGCCGGCAGGAGTCGGTCTACTTGTTACGGACGTGATGCCTATATACATGATCATGCCTAGATATTCTCATAATTATGCACTTTTCTATCAGTTGCTCGACAGTAATTTGTTCACCCACCGTAATACTTATGCTATCTTGAGAGAAGCCACTAGTGAAACCTATGGCCCCCGGGTCTATTTTCCATCATATTAATCTCCCGTCAACAAGCTATTTCTGGCACCGTTTATTTTGCAATCTTTACTTTTAATCTTTATCATAAAATACCAAAAATATTATCATATCATCTCTATCAGATCTCACTTTTGCAAGTGGCCATGAAGGGATTGACAACCCCTTTATCGTGTTGGTTGCAAGGTTCTTATTTGTTTGTGTAGGTACGAGGGACTTGCGTGTGGCCTCCTACTGGATTGATACCTTGGTTCTGAAAAACTGAGGGAAATACTTACGCTACTTTGCTGCATCACCCTTTCCTCTTCAAGGGAAAAACCAATTCATGCTCAAGAGGTAGCAAGAAGGATTTTTGGTGCCATTGCCGGGGAGTCTACGCACAAGTCAAGACATACCAAGTACCCATCACAAACTCATATCCCTCGCATTACATTATTCGCCATTTGCACTCTTTTTCCGTTCGCCTCTTTTTTGCTTGCTTCTTGTTTGCTTGTGTGTTGGATTGCTTGCTTGTCACGATGGCTCAAGATAATACTAAATTGTGTGACTTTGCCAATACCAACAACAATGATTTTCTTAGCACTGCGATTCCTCCTCTTACTGATGCTGAATCTTGTGAAATTAATGCTGCTTTGCTGAATGTTGTCATGAAAGATCAATTCGCCGGCCTTCCTAGTGAAGATGCCGCTACCCATCTAAATAGCTTTGTTGATTTGTGTGACAGGCAAAAGACGAAATATGTGGACAATAATATTATTAAATTGAAGCTATTTCCTTTTTTGCTTAGAGGTCGTGCTAAAACTTGGTTTTTGTCTTTGCCTAAAAATAGTATTTATTCTTGGAATAAGTGCAAAGATGCTTTTATCTCTAAGTATTTTCCTCCCGCTAAGATCATCTCTCTTAGAAATGATATTATGAATTTTAAGCAACTTGATCATGAACATGTTGCACAAGCTTGGGAGAGAATGAAATTAATGATACGTAATTGCCCTACACATGTTTGAATTTATGGATGATTATACAAAAAATTTATGCCGGATTGAATTTTGCTTCTAGAAGTCTTTTAGATTCGGCCGCGGGAGGCACTTTTATGGAAATAACTTTAGGAGAAGCTACTAAACTCCTAGATAATATGATTGTTAATTATTCTCAATGGCACACTAAAAGATCTACTAGTAAAAAGGTGCATGCAATTGAAGAGATTAATGTTTTGAGTGGAAAGATGGATGAACTTATAAAATTGTTTGCTAATAAGAGTGTTTCTTATGATCCCAATGATATGCCTTTGTCTACTTCGATTGAGAATAATAATGAATCTATGGATGTGAATTTTGTTGGTAGGAACAATTTTGGTAACAACGCTTATAGAGAAAACTTAAATCCTAGGCCGTATCCTAGTAATTCCTCTAATGATTATGGTAATTCCTACAACAACTCTTATGGAAATTTTAATAAGATGCCCTCTGATTTTGAGACTAGTGTTAAAGAAATTATG
Organism: Aegilops longissima; assembly: GCA_021605205.1. Lineage (NCBI taxonomy): Eukaryota > Viridiplantae > Streptophyta > Magnoliopsida > Poales > Poaceae > Aegilops > Aegilops longissima. The sequence goes on from CM038679.1 coordinate 173,821,295, forward strand.
ATTTCTCAAAAGAATTTCAATGCTTTGCTTGAAGAAAAATTGCCTAAGATTGATGAGTTGGCTAGGAACGTTGATAGAATTTCTCTTGATGTTGATTCCTTGAAACTTAGATTTATTCCACCTAAGCGTTATATCAATGAGTCTCTCAAAGCCATGAGAATTTCCATTGATGAGTGCAAAGAAAGAACCGCTAGGATGCATGCTAAGAGAGATTGCTTTGTGAAAGCGTGTTCTTCTCGTTTTCATGATAATAAGGATGAAGATCTAAAAGTTATTGATGTGTCTCCTATTAAATCTTTGTTTTTCAATATGAATCTTGATAATGATGGGACTTGAGATGAGTCAACTATAGTTAAAAGGCGTCCCAATGATTCGGAGTTTTTAGATCTTGATGCAAAATTTGGTAGAAGTGGGATGAAATAGGTCAGAACTTTAGATAGCAATGTACCCACTATTTTGGATTTCAAAGAATTTAATTATGGTAATTGTTCTTTAATAGATTGTATTTCCTTGTTGCAATCCGTGCTAAATTCTCCGCATGCTTATAGTCAAAATAAGGCTTTTACTAAACATATCATTGATGCTTTAATGCAATCTTATGAAGAAAAGCTTGAATTGGAAATTTCTATCCCTAAAAAACTTTATGATGAGTGGGAACCTACTATTAAAATTAAAATTAAATATCATGAATGCTATGCTTTGTGTGATTTGGGTGCTAGTGTTTCCACGTTTCCTAAAACTTTGTGTGATTTTCTAGGTTTCCGTGAATTTGATGATTGTTCTTTAAACTTGCACCTTGCGGATTCCACCATTAAGAAACCTATGGGAAGAATTAATGATGTTCTTATTGTTGCAAATAGGAACTATGTGCCCGTAGATTTCATTGTCCTTGATATAGATTGCAATCCTTCATGTCCTATTATTCTTGGTAGACCTTTCCTTAGAACGATTGGTGCAATTATTGATATGAAAGAAGGGAATATTAGATTCCAATTTCCGTCAAGGAAAGGCATGGAATACTTTCCTAGAAAGAAAACTAAATTACCTTATGAATCTATTACGAGAGCTACTTATGGATTGCCTGCCAAAGATCACAATACCTAGATCTATCCTTGCCTTTATGCCTAGCTAGGGCGTTAAACGATAGCGCTTGTTGGGAGGCAACCTAATTTTATTTTAGTTTTTTGCTTTTTGGTTCTGTTTAGGAATAAATCTTTGATCTAGCCTCTGGTTAGATTTTTGTGTGTGTTTTAGTTAGTGTTTGTACCAAGTAGAACCAATAGGATCTTCTTGGGTGATAATTGTTTGATCTTGCTGAAAAAGACAGAAACTTTGCGCTCACGAATATAATTGTTTAAACTCACCGGATCCTGATAAATTACCAATTCTTTTTGCAGTAGATCAGTACGCAAATTGTCCAGGTTGTCCTAGTTTTTCAGGATTTTTGGAGTTCGAAGTTTTCGAACAATTCTGATTACTACAGATCGCTCTTACATTTTTGACAGATTCTGTTTTTAGTGTGTTGTTTGCTTATTTTGATGAATCTATGGCTAGTAATGGAGTTTATGAACCATAGAGAAGTTGGAATACAGTAGGTTTAACACAAATATAAATAAAGAATGAGTTCATTACAGTACTTTAAAGTGGTGGTTTGTTTTATTTCGCTAACGGAGCTCACGAGATTTTCTGTTAAGTTTTGTGTTGTCAAGTTTTCAAGTTTTGGGTAAGGATTTGATGGATTATGGAACAAGGAGTGGCAAGAGCCTAAGCTTGGGGATGCCCAAGGAACCCCAAGGTAAAATCCAAGGACACCAAAAAGCCTAAGCTTGGGGATGCCCCGGAAGGCATCCCCTCTTTTGTCTTCGTCCATCGGTAACTTTACTTGGAGCTATATTTTTATTCACCACATGATATGTGTTTTGCTTGGAGCGTCTTGTATGATTTGAGTCTTTTCTTTTTAGTTTACCACAATCATCCTTGCTGTACACACCTTTTGGGAGAGACACACATTAATCGGGATTTATTGGAATACCCTTTATGCCTCACTTATATATTTTGAGTTAAACAATTTTGCTCTAGTGCTTCACTTATAACTTTTAGAGCACGGCGGTGGTTCTATTTTATAGAAATAATTGATCTCTCATGCTTCACTTATATTATTTTGAGAGTCCCTTAGAATAGCATGGTAATTTGCTCTGATTATAAAATTAGTCCTAATATGATAGGCATCCAAGATAAAAAAACTTTAAAGTGCAAGCTGCTGTGGGGACCTTAGGCTTCGAGCATGTCATGCTGGCAGGGTAGACAATGCGAGGTGCTTCCTGCCTTGATGCTTCAGCTTTAGCCACAACAGGCTTCTTCTTCTGTTTGGCAGCCATCTTGGGGTCAATGCCAGGACGCCCAAGAGCCTTGCGCTTTTCTGCCTCATTGCGTGCTTGAACACATTTCTCTGCGAAGTATTTCATCCGCTCTCTTGAACCTTTTGCTTCTTCACGTTTCTTGTGAAACTGCTCTTTGAGTTCATGCAGCGTTTGAACATCTGCCACACTGATCTTGGCCATGTTCTTCGTGAGGTGAGCCTTCTCATAATCGATTTTGTTTTTCAGCTCCACAATCTTCTGAGCTAAGGCCAACTCATTAGCAATGCCTCCATGGAAGGTGACGCTGATGTCAACTGGCAGCTGAATATCATCAATGCTGAGGCTCGGGTTATCAAACCATTCGTTGATGAAGTGATTCAGGATATCCACGTCAAAGAGGGGCAGATCGTTGAAGATATCCGCCTCTTGCTTGCTCTTTATCAGTAGCTCAAGGGCATCATCACCCAGATCTTCGTCGCTTGACAGATCAATGGTTTCATCTTCGTTCCTCAGAACGGCAATTGGAGTAAGTTTATGCCCAGAAATCTTCATGGGCTTCTTCTTCTTGGGCTTCTCCATCTTCTTGGAGACACGAGAAAGATCTTCAGATTGCACACTGGGTTCAGGAGGTGCAGTTGCCAATGGCTTCACATGCGAAGCTTTTGGTGTGACAGAGGGCTTCGTAGCCTTGGTCTTCTTCTTCCTTTGCGGCTTTAGAGGAGCTGGCACTTTGTCAGAATCCGCGTCATCAGCTAAGTGCTCCATGGTGGCCCCCTGTATAGCTATGTGAGTGAGAAGACCATCGAGGTTGTAGAAGGGGCCGACGACATTTGGATTGGCATCACGGGTGCCATCAGCCCGTGGAGCAGATGGACCAGGATTGAAGTCGAGTCCCAGGTCCTTCTTGTTCTTGACAGCAGACTCCTTGGCAAATTGATAATTGCGCTTGAAGAGATTGTCGTTGCGACACCATAATAGTGATGATGGTTCGGCATTCTCTGGCTGTGGCCCTCTGAGCATGCAAGGGTAGAAGCCTTGAGCAATGGCTTCAGACTTGGACTTGGGCTACAGACTTCTGTATAGAATATCTCCCCAGGGGCCCTTGATGGCGTTATTTTCAGCATATTCAGCAGTCAAAAATCTGTATTTGTACCATTCTTCCGCCCAGTATCTTTGAATCCATTGGATTCGGGTCTTGCGCTCATCGTAGGTTTCTTCAGGATCTGTCTTGTACATTTCAAATAGATCTGGAGGAAAATCCTTGGTTGTATTCCCACGGTGCTGCATGCTGCCCTTTCTAGCTGACTTCTCTGTTGCCATTATATTCAAACTGAATGGCTTGAAGACGGTGAATGGCTTCCTATTGCTTGTCAGACAGGAACTGGCTTCAGGAGAGTTGATGTGATGCTGTAAGAACTCTGCAAATGAATGCAGACTATGAGAACCAAGGGATTCTCCCACGTACATGTACCTGTGACAACATTAGAGGTGCGAGGGAAGGGGAAGAGGACATATGCATTCTCAGAAGATTTTGAAGATAAATCAGTTTGAAGATATTGACCTAATAGCGCGAAGACATTCACTTATTTGGTGAGAGTTGGTTCTAGATTTGTACGAATCCATGAATAAGTACAAGTGAGGAATCTAACAAGTTATGAAGAATAAGTGAATATACCTGGCATGATATGAGATGCAGAACAAGATAGATCCAGTTTTGGAAGTTAAGAAACCACTTTTGGTTGAAGTGGATGGATCCGATGGATCAGAAAGGCAGTAAAAAGTAAGTTTTAATTACCTCTTCACGAACTGCTAGACGAGGCGAAGAGAGAGGCCGAGTAGTTCAATCTCCCGTGCCCTAACTTGGCGATGGAAGACACCTACGGCAGCGGCGAAGAGGACGAGGTCTGCGGCCAGCGTGAGGATGGCGTCGAAGAAGTTGCGACAGCTAAGCGTTTCGTCTCCAGCGTCATCACGAGCTAGCATAGGCGCTAGGGTTTGTGGGAGGTGGCGAGGAGGGAGAAGAGATAATGACCGCTGTGAGTTGTGTATTTATAAGGAAAGGGACAGCACAGCGTAATTACGCAGGTGCCCTAGGCGATTAACATCTGAACGACATGTGGCATGCATGCAACTTATTGGAAGTTGTTACATGTTCCCACGCACGCCTGGGTTGTCGGGTGGTCGTTCCGGCTTCTCCGGTTGTAACGCCCCGGATCCGATGCGCCAGGTGTCCTTCAGTTATTCGGCGTCGTTGCCTTGTCATTTGCTTGCGTGTTGCACTTTGCCATGTCATCTTCTGCATTTCATATCATGTCATCATGTGCATCTCATTTTGCATACGTGTTCGTCTCATGCGTCCGAGCATTTTCCCCATTGTCCGTTTTGCAATCCGGCGCTCCTATGTCTCCCGGCGCCCCCCCTTTATCTCTTTTCGTGTGCAGGTGTTTAACGGTCTCGGAATGGACCGAGGTTTGCCAAGCGGCCTTGGTATAGCACCGGTAGACCGCCTGTCAAGTTTCGGGTCATTTGGAGGTCGTTTGGTACTCCAACGGTTAACCGGGTAACCGCAAAAGCCTCCTTCTCTTTGCAGCCCAACACCCTTCCAAAGTGGCCCAAAACCCACATAACTCCCCTCCATGCTCTCGGTCGTTCGATCACGATCGCGTGGCCGAAAACCGCACCTCATTTGGAGTCTCCTAGCTCCCTCTACCTATAAATAAGCCCTCCCGAAATTCGGATGTTTCCTACCATAACCCTAGTTTTCTCCTCTGCGCCTTGGACATGTCCGTCCCGGCCGGACATGTCCGCCCGCCTCCAGCCAACCCACGCCGCCATGTGGCGCGCCGCCCCTCCCTCCGCGCTGCCCGCTCCAGCCCACGGCCAGCCCAGGCCCGCCCGCGCCTCCGCCGCCGGTGCTCACGCCGCCGCCGCGTCTCCGGCGCCTCACCGTAGCCGCCGCCTCGCCGCCCTCTCCCCGAGCCCCGAAGCTGCTCCCGCCGCCGTCCGGCGTCTCTACGCCGCCCGAGCCGCGGCACCGCGCAAGCCCGCGCCCCGAGCTGCTCCTCCGGCGGCGCGCCTCAGCCCGCAGAGCCGCCGCCTCCGGCCGGACCCGCGCCGCCGCGCCCGTCTGCGGTCCCCTCCGGTCCGGATCCGGTGGGATCCGGCCGGATCTCGCTCCGCCCGGCCCCGAGCTCCTCCGGTCTTCCTCCAGCTCCGGCCACCCCTTCCTCGACATCTCCGGCGAGTCTCTCCGGCGAGATCCGCGCTGCATCAAAATCCGTGCCGAGAGGTTGACTTTCCTCTCCCCCGAAATCCCCTAAGTCCTTTTCTGGCATTAATTTTGTGGCATGTTCATGGCATCATAACTCTGTGCATGTAACTCCGTTTCGTGCGTGTCATATGTCAAATTGTTCGCCTTGACGAGTACATCATTTCATCTCATTGCATCATTTACATTTGAGCTCATCTTGATGCCCGAAATGCTGTTAGAAGAGGGCTATGTGATGTTAGTTTCAGATTCTTATCAGAACATGCACTTTTGTCATTTTTGCCATGATTGATGTGTGCATCCTATGAACTTGAGTCCTACATGTGTTTTGTACCATGCCATGCCATATTTACAGGGTTGTATGCCATGTATTTTTTTGATCTCTGTGGTGACTAGCACAAGCATGCAAACTAGGCTTCATGATGTTGCTGATTTCACCCTGCTCACTGATATTTTTATGCCATGTAAACTTGATGCTACCGAGAGATCCATGCATATTTTGAGATACTTCATTAAGGATGTTTTGAACATATGGTTATTCTCTATCCATCCATGCCCTTTTTTGCAATTATGGAGCACCCTATCTTGTCTCAATCGAGCTCTACTTTTGCTATAAAATGTTTCCTGGCAGGTTGTTTACATGTTATTCAATTTTGCCAAGGTTGTTGTAGTTGATCCGTCTATTCTATGATGTTGTTCTTGCTATGTATAGCTTCTATGCCATGTCTTCTTACTGTGAATTGCCTTTCCATGCCATGTATTGCTCTGTGGTGAGTGGTTCAAGCTCACCAACATGCCTACTTATTGTTGTTCCTGCCATGTATGAATCTGTAACGAAACTTGCCATGTTTACATGGGTGCCATCATATTTTCTGATCCTTTTTGGCTCATGGTCACTAAAGGACTTTTGTTCTATGCAACTAGTAGATTCATTCCGTGCCTTTGTTTGCATTGATAAGTTCCTGTAACATGTTGTTTGATAGCTCTAAACATTGCAACCTGATGTTATTTCTGTAGAGTCTGAAACTGTTATTATTTGCAATCTTGCCATGTCATTTTGAGCATGTTCCAGTGATTTCTGGAGATAGATCAGTGTTCATGTTTTCTTATGCTTTACCTTTACATCATGCCCATGCCTTTTGTTTTCTTGTTGAGGTCCTGCAGCATGTTGTTTTGATGCTTGCAATATGCCTACTTGCTGTTATGGACAGATTGTTGTTATGACTTGTATAGGGTGTATGTGTTGAACCGTTGCTCCGTTTTGAGTGTGCTCTATATGAAACTTGCTTGATTTTGCATGTAGCTTCATATTATCATGTTGCATCCATGTTTTGATGTGTTTGTTTGATGTTTGTATGCATTTTTTGCCTCAATGCCATGTTTAACTTGTTTTGCTCATATCTTCTAGGCCGTAGCTCCGAATTAAATGAACTTTATATGCAACTTGACTAGAATTTCGTGTAGATCATCGTGGTGCTCTTTAACTTGCTGTTTAACAACTTGAACATAAGGTTTATTCAGTTCTGGACCAATTTCGAAATTTGCATATGAGGACTTACCGGAGTTGTTCTATGTTGTTTCCGGCCTCATTTAAACTTGCTTTGATGTGTTGGTCTTGTATGCATCATCTTTTGCCATGAGTAGCTTCATGTAGCCTTGCCATGCATCATACTTGGTTGAGCATCATGTCTTGTTCATGTGTGGTGTGTTTAATTTGTCGTGTGCTTCTTCTCGATAGTTCCCGTTTCGTTGCGATCGTGAGGATTCGTTCGTCTACGCTTGGTTCGGCTTCATCCGTTCGTCTTCTTCATGGACTCGTTCTTCTTCCTTGCGGGATTTCAGGCAAGATGACCGTCACCTTGGATCTCATTACTATCATTGCTATGCTATTTGCTTCGTTCTATCGCTATGCTGCCTTACCTACCACTTGCTGCTCAAGCCTCCCAAATTGCCATGTCAGCCTCTAACCTTTTGCACCCTTCCTAGCAAACCGTTGTTTGGCTATGTTACCGCTTTGCTCAACCCCTCTTATAGCGTTGTTAGTCGCAGGTGAAGATGGAGTTTGTTCCTTGTTGGAACATGGAGATGTCGTTCCTTGTTGGAACATGTTTACTTGTTGGGATATCACAATATATCTTATTTAATTAATGCATCTATATACTTGGTGAAGGGTGGAAGGCTCGGCCTTATGCCTGGTGTTTTGTTCCACTCTTGCCGCCCTAGTTTCCATCATATCGGTATTATGTTCCCGGATTTTGCGTCCCTAACGCGGTCGGGTGATTTATGGGACACCCTTGACAGTTCGCTTTGAATAAGACTCCTCCAAAGAAGGCCCAACATTGGTTTTACCATTTGCCTCACCTATGCCATTTTTCCCTTGGGTTTCGGAGCCCAAGGGTCATCTTTATTTTAGCCCCGGGGCGATTGCTTCTCTAAGTCTTGGCTCGAACCGAAGCTGCTGCAGGGCCCTCGAGCAACTCGAGGTCTGGTTTTACTCGTAGCTAGTATCATCCGTGTTGCCACGAGAACGAGATATGTGCAGCTCCTATCGGGATTGTCGGCGCATCGGGCGGCTTTGCTGGTCTTGTTTTATTCTTTGTCGAAATGTCTTGTAGCCGGATTCGAGACTGATCGGGTCTTCCCGAGGAGAAGGAATATCCTTCGTTGATCGCGAGAGCTTATCATGGGCTAAGTTGGGACACCCTGCAGGTATAAACTTTCGAGAGCCGTGCCCGGTTATGTGGCGAAGGGAATTTGTTAATATCCGGTTGTAGTAAACTAGAAGCAAACTCATCTAAAATACACCAACCGTGTGCGTAACCGTGAGTGTCTCTTTTCGGGGTTGATCGAGAGGAGAACACGGTTTTTGGGTTATGTCTGATGTAAGTAGGAGTTCAGGATCACTTCTTGATCATTACTAGTTGACGACCGTTCCTTTGTTTCTCTTCTCGCTCTTATTTGCGTTGGTTAGCCACCATACATGCTTAGTCGCTGGTGCAACCTCACCACTTTATCCCTTCCTTTCCCTTTAAGCTTTGCTAGTCTTGATACCCATGGTAATGGTATTGCTGAGTCCTCGAGGCTCACAGATTACTACACCAACAGTTGCAGGTACAGGTTTGCATTGATCATGACGTGAGAGCGATGTTGCTTGTTTTGGAGTTCTTCTTCTGCTTCTTCTTCGATCAGGGGATAGGTTCCAGGTCGGCAGCCTGGGCTAGCAGGGTGGATGTCGTTTGAGTTTCTGTTTATGTTTCATCCGTAGTCGGATGTTGTTCTCTTGTATATGATGTTGATGTATTCTTGTGGCATTTGTGCCTTATGTATGTATCCCCATCTATTATGTAATGTTGATGTAATGATATCCACCTTGCAAAAGCGTTTCAATATGCGGGTCTATCCTTGGTGGGACCTTGAGTTCCTTTTGGATAGGGTCGCATATTGGGCGTGACAAGTTAGTATCGAGCATCGACCGACCCTAAAGGCCCTTGATTGATCGTGTAATTTGGCGTTGTTGAGTCTAGAAGAAAACTATTTTGAGTCTAGTTATATCGGAGAGTAGGAATTCTTTTACTCCTCGCCCTTCGTCGCTCGGTGAGGAATCTGGCGTAGGTGTTTTGAATTACTCCTCTTCCCCTTCAAATATTTTTTCTTTAGGATCACGCAGTTGGTTTTCCGATCGTTGTTCCTCAGCTCTTTGCATCCGGTGCATTTCTCATCATGGCGATTCGACCCTCTTTGTTTTGCAAGTTCAATCCTCAGTTGTCTTCTTTCCCACCCGCCCACCTTTTTTTTTCTTCTCAGAACCGGAGCCCGTAATCGAGTATCCATCCTACTCGTGCGAAGTCTTTGCTTTCTTTCCTCAATGATTTCAACCGGTGTATCCTCTTGAACTCATTCGTCAGTTTCCCCTTCCAAGTTGCCTTTGTTTTTCCCGCCCACCCAACCTTTTTCTTCCCGGAGTTTGAGTCTGTTTCGACCATCAATTTCATTCGTATGGAGCCTCTTCAGTCTTCCCTCAATCATTTCAACTGGTGAATTCTCGTCTCGTTCGTAATTCTTCATCCCTTTCTTCTCCGGTGGATTCAATTCTAATTTTGGTAGTGATTATATTTTTTTCCTCGGATCAAGTGTTTTCCCCTTGCTCGTTCGCCTCTCGCCAGTTTATCATCCCGGAGTTCGGAAGACATCTCAGGAGATTCGTCTGTGTTCCAATTAATTCGAGCTTATCACCTCATTCAAATTTTTTTCAAGTGTTCCGGTGCATCATCTATCTGTTCAACAATCCTTTCCAACGGTGTTTTTCTTCTAGTGGGCCCTAACCCACAGGTCTTTTCCCAGGATCTTACCTGACTCTTCTAATTTCCCCGGAGTTATTCTTAATTCTTTTCAAGTGTGATGTAAGGATGAATTTCATCAGTCAGATGCCTTTTCAAGATCGATTTCAAATCATTTCATTGTTGGCTCAACCTCTTTGCTTTCCATTCTCCCGGAGTATCTCAGTAAATTTTGGTGGTGTTTTTCTCGTCGACATTTGAAGACCGTCGCAGATTTTTTTTTCTCTTAAATCTTGTCCGTTCTCCCGGAGATTCGCGGTGCTAGCTCGATGTTATCATATCTAGTTGTTTCCAGTTGTGCAATTCTTTTCATCCATCCGGAGTACTTCAGGTGTTGCTTTCGCTCTCGATCATCCGGAGGCCATCTTTTCGGAATATCTCTCCATTCTAAGTTTTTCAAATTCGTTCTCCAATTATTCCATATTCGTGCCCCTTCGTTCGTCTCAATATTCTTCCGGTGCTTCGTTCAAGTATTCTTCTGTCAGTTCGCGATCTCTTTGTTCTCTTGCATTTTAATTCCCTCAAGTATCTCCGTGCTTCTCTAATTCTGCACGGTGATTCATTCTTTTTCATCAGTCATTTTCGAATTCTAACGGTGGTTCGTTCAAGATTCTTTTTCCTTGATTATCACTTTAATCCATTCGTTCTTTTCAATCCTACCGGTGGTTCATGAAGACCTTCTCAAGTTTGCGATATGTCACTTCTCAATTCTTTTTCAAGAAGAATAAGTAGTATGCAAAATCCATTGCTTTTCATCAATTTAATTTGATGAAGGATAAGCATACAATAAATCTTATTCTCATTTCATCAAAGTGATTAATCTTTTTCTTCGGAGTTTGTTCTTGATGAATAAATTCTAGTTACAAGTGTTTTCATCTTTTCTTTTCCGGAGTTCAAATTTCCCTCGACCATTTCGTCGGAATCCTCCATCTAATTCATCGCAGGCTCATCTTATTCTTTCTTCCTTCATTTTATCTCGTCATCATTTTTGTTACCGGAGTTCTTCATGGTGGTTCTTCATGATTTAATTCATTCTTCAAGAGTTCATCAAGTTTCATTCCATCTTCTTAAGTTCGTGTTCTATTCCTCCATGTTTCAACCAGAGTGCTGCCTAAATCCTTTCAGTCATATCCGTTTCTTTTCTCATTCTAACCACTCCGGTTAGAACGAGTGGTTTCATAGTCTATCTGATTCCGTGAGTTTTCGATTCTCGTCATTCTCATCGTTCCTCTCTTCTTCTCGAGTGCTCTCGATTCTTTGCTTCCTCTCTTGAGTTCTTGTTTCACCTCATCCTTTTCCCTCCCGTCTCGGTCCTAAGATCTCGGGACGAGATCTCTTGTTAGTGGAGGAGTGTTGTAACGCCCCGGATCCGATGCGCCAGGTGTCCTTCAGTTATTCGGCGTCGTTGCCTTGTCATTTGCTTGCGTGTTGCACTTTGCCATGTCATCTTCTGCATTTCATATCATGTCATCATGTGCATCTCATTTTGCATACGTGTTCGTCTCATGCATCCGAGCATTTTCCCCGTTGTCCGTTTTGCAATCCGGCGCTCCTATGTCTCCCGGCGCCCCTTTACCTCTTTTCGTGTGCGGTGTTTAACGGTCTCGGAATGGACCGAGGTTTATAGCGGCCTTGGTATAGCACCGTGAACCGCTGTCAAGTTTCGGGTCATTTGGAGGTCGTTTGGTACTCCAATGGTTAACCGGGTAACCGCTAAAGCCTCCTCTTTGCAGCCCAACACCCTTCCGAAGTGGCCCAAAACCCACCTAACTCCCCTCCATGCTCTTGGTCGTTCGATCACGATCGCGTGGCCGAAAACCGCACCTCATTTGGAGTCTCCTAGCTCCCTCTACCTATAAATAAGCCCCTCCCCCCGAAATTCGCGGATGTTTCCTACCCTAACCCTAGTTTTCTCCACTGCGCCGCGCCGGACATGTCCGTCCCCGGCCGAACATGTCCGCCGCCGCCCTCCAGCCAACCCACGCCGCCACGTGGCGCGCCGCTGCCTCCCTCCGCCACGGCCGCTCCAGCCCACGGCCGGCCACATGTGGGCAGCCAGGCCCGCCCGCCAGCGCCTCCGCCGCGGTGCTCACTTCGCCGCGCCCAGCGTCTCGGCGCCTCGCCCGTAGCGCCGCCTCGCCGCCCCTCATCCCCGAGCCCGAGGCTGCTCCCGCCGTCGTCCGGCGTCTGCGCCGCCGAGCCGCGGCACCACAGCAGCCCGCGCCCCGAGCTGCTCCCCTCCGGCGGCCGCCTCCTCCCGAGGAGCCGCCTCCTCCCGCCGGACCATACCCGCCGCGCCCAGCTGGTCCCCTCCGGTCCGGATCCGGTGGGATCCGGCCGGATCTCGCTCCGTCCGGCCCCGAGCTCCTCCGGTCTTCCTCCAGCTCCGGTCACCCCTTCCTCGACATCTCCGGCGAGTCTCTCCGGCGAGATCCGTGCTGCATCAAAATCCGTGCCGAGAGGTTGACTTTCCTCTCCCCCGAAATCCCCTAAGTCCTTTTCTGGCATTAATTTTGTGGCATGTTCATGGCATCATAACTCTGTGCATGTAACTCCGTTTCGTGCGTGTAATATGTCAAATTGTTCGCCTCGACGAGTACATCATTTCATCTCATTGCATCATTTACATTTGAGCTCATCTTGATGCCCTAAATGCTGTTAGAAGAGGGCTATGTGATGTTAGTTTCAGATTCTTATCAGAACATGCACTTTTGTCATTTTTTCCATGATTGATGTGTGCATCCTATGAACTTGAGTCCTACATGTGTTTTGTACGATGCCATGCCATATTTACAGGGTTGTATGCCAAGTATTTGTTTGATCTCTGTGGTGACTAGCACAAGCATGCAAACTAGGCTTCATGATGTTGCTGATTTCAGCCCCTGTTCTGCTGATATTTTTATGCCATGTAAACTTGATGCTACCGAGAGATCCATGCATATATTGAGATACTTCAGTAAGGATGTTTTGAACATATGGTTATTCTCTATCCATCCATGTCTTTTTTTGCAATTATGGAGTACCCTAGCTTGTCTCAATCGAGCTCTACTTTTGCTATAAAATGTTTCCTGGCAGGTTGTTTACATGTTATTCAATTTTGCCAAGGTTGTTGTAGTTGATCCGTCTATGCTATGATGTTGTTCTTGCTATGTATAGCTTCTATGCCATGTCTTCTTACTGTGAGTTGCCTTGCCATGCCATGTATTGCTCTATGGTGAGTGGTTCAAGCTCACCAATATGCCTACTTATTGTTGTTCCTGCCATGTATGAATCTGTAACGAAACTTGGCATGTTTACATGGGTGCCATCATATTTTCTGATCCTTTTTGGCTCATGGTCACTAAAGGACTTTTGTTCTATGCAACTAGTAGATTCATTCCGTGCCTTTGTTTGCATTGATAAGTTCCTGTAACATGTTGTTTGATAGCTCTAAACATTGCAACTTTGATGTTATTTACAGAGAGTCTGGCTGTTATTATTTGCAATCTTGCCATGTCATTTTGAGCATGTTCCAGTGATTTCTGGAGATAGATCAGTGTTCATGTTTTCTTATGCTTTACCTTTACATCATGCCCATGCCTTTTGTTTTCTTGTTGAGGTCCTGTAGCATGTTGTTTTGATGCTTGCAATATGCCTACTTGCTGTTATGGACAGATTGTTGTTATGACTTGTATAGGGTGTATGTGTTGAACCGTTGCTCCGTTTTGAGTGTGCTCTATATGAAACTTGCTTGATTTTGCATGTAGCTTCATATTATCATGTTGCATCCATGTTTTGATGTGTTTGTTTGATGTTTGTATGCATTTTTTGCCTCAATGCCATGTTTAACTTGTTTTGCTCATATCTTCTAGGCCGTAGCTCCGAATTAAATGAACTTTATATGCAACTTGACTAGAATTTCGTGTAGATCATCGTGGTGCTCTTTAACTTGCTGTTTAACAACTTGAACATAAGGTTTATTCAGTTATGGACCAATTTCGAAATTTGCATATGAGGACTTACCGAGTTGTTCTATGTTGTTTCGGCCTCATTTAAACTTGCTTTGATGTGTTGGTCTTGTATGCATCATCTTTTGCCATGAGTAGCTTCATGTAGCCTTGCCATGCATCATACTTGGTTGAGCATCATGTCTTGTTCATGTGTGGTGTGTTTACTTTGTTGTGTGCTTCTTCTCGATAGTTCCCGTTTCGTTGCGATCGTGAGGATTCGTTCGTCTACGCTTGGTTCGGCTTCATCCGTTCGTCTTCTTCATGGACTCGTTCTTCTTCCTTGCGGGATTTCAGGCAAGATGACCGTCACCTTGGATCTCATTACTATCATTGCTATGCTAGTTGCTTCGTTCTATCGCTATGCTGCCTTACCTACCACTTGCTGCTCAAGCCTCCCAAATTGCCATGTCAGCCTCTAACCTTTTGCACCCTTCCTAGCAAACCGTTGTTTGGCTATGTTACCGCTTTGCTCAGCCCCTCTTATAGCGTTGTTAGTTGCAGGTGAAGATGGAGTTTGTTCCTTGTTGGAACATGGAGATGTTGTTCCTTGTTGGAACATGTTTACTTGTTGGGATATCACAATATATCTTATTTAATTAATGCATCTATATACTTGGTGAAGGGTGGAAGGCTCGGCCTTATGCAGTGTTTTGTTCCACTCTTGCCGCCTAGTTTCCGTCATATCGGTATTATGTTCCCGGATTTTGCGTCCCTAACGCGTCGGGTGATTTATGGGACCCCTTGACAGTTCGCTTTGAATAAGACTGCTCGGTAAGGCCCAACATTGGTTTTACCATTTGCCTCACCTATGCCCTTTTTCCCTTGGGTTTAGGGCCCAAGGGTCATCTTTATTTTAGCCCCCGGCCGGTGCTTCTCTAAGTGCTGGCTGAACTGAAGCTACTGCAGGGGCCCCTCGAGCAACTCGAGGTCTGGTTTTACTCGTAGCTAGTCTCATCTGTGTTGCCACGAGAACGAGATATGTGCAGCTCCTATCGGGATTGTCGGTGCATCGGGCGGCTTTGCTGGTCTTGTTTTATTCTTTGTCGAAATGTCTTGTAGCCGGATTCCGAGACTGATCGGGTCTTCCGGGAGAAGGAATATCTTTCGTTGATCGCGAGAGCTTATGATGGGCTAAGTTGGGACACCCTGCAGGTATAAACTTTCGAGAGCCGTGCCTGCGGTTATGTGGCAGATGGGAATTTGTTAATATCCGGTTGTAGTAAACTTGAAGCAAACTCGTCTAAAATACACCAACCGTAATGCGTAACCGTGAGTGTCTCTTTTGGGGTTGATCGAGAGGAGAACACGGTTTCGGGTTATGTCGGCGTAAGTAGGAGTTCAGGATCACTTCTTGATCATTACTAGTTGACGACCGTTCCTTTGTTTCTCTTCTCGCTCTTATTTGCGTTGGTTAGCCACCATACATGCTTAGTCGCTGGTGCAACCTCACCACTTTATCCCTTCCTTTCCTTTAAGCTTTGCTAGTCTTGATACCCATGGTAATGGGATTCTTTGAGTCCTCGAGGCTCACAGATTACTACACCAACAGTTGCAGGTACAGGTTTGCGTTGATCATGGCGTGAGGCGATGTTGCTTCTTTTGGAGTTCTTCCGCTTCTTCTTGATCGGGGATAGGTTCGGTCGGCAGCTGGGCTAGCTGGTGGATGTCGTTTGAGTTTACTTTTGTGTTTCATCCGTAGTCGGATGTTGTTCTCTTGTATATGATGTTGATGTATTCTTGTGGCATTCATGCCTTATGTATGTATCCCCATCTATTATGTAATGTTGATGTAATGATATCCACCTTGCAAAAGCGTTTCAATATGCGGGTCTATCCTTGGTGGGACCTTCGAGTTCCTGTTGGATAGGGTCGCATATTGGGCGTGACACCGGTATTCAGGCAATCATGATATGGCATTAAAAACAGATTTAAACTTTTGTCACTTTGTCTTCTGCTGACAAGGATTCAGAGAAGACAATTGACGGGTTTCAATAGAATGCATACAATTTGGATAGATAGAATTTGAGGTAGAAGCACAGAAAGGGTTAGGGTCCGATCACATTCACTTAGATCAAGAAAATGCAAACATGAAGACATAGCTATAAGTGAATGTTGTAGAGGACAGAACACGAATATATGTATATATCAGCATAAGACCAAATCAACATTGTGAAGATAAACATGAAGTCAAATCAATGTTGAAGACAAACCAAATGCGAAGACTTTGTAGTTATGACGCCTATTGAAACACTTCAAACAAGAATTTGGTGGTGGTGTTACCCACCGTATAGGAAGTATTAGACCCAGACACGGCACACAATTATCGTGGCGCTTCGAAGTCAAATTCCACGTTGATGTATTCACACTTAGTGTGTATGTCTTCATTGATTGAAGATATATGTTACTTCGTGTGTTGCACATCTAAGTCATCAACATGCATAAGCGTTAGGATGTGTGTCCAATCACAGGACATTTGAGGATTCTAAGATACTTAGCTCACACCGCAACTTGCAAAACCTTTTCTCGTCCAAGGGCTTTGTGAAGATGTCTGCCAATTGCTCTTCAGTGTGGACGTTAATGATATCAATATCTTCCTTCATGACATGATCTCTGAGAAAATGATGACGGATCTGAATATGCTTTGTCTTCGAGTGTTGGACTAGGTTGTTGGCAATCTTGATGGAGCTTTCACTGTCGCAGTAAAGTGGCACTTGTTTCAGATGGATGCCATAGTCCTTGAGAGTTTGCTTCATCCATAGAAGCTGAGCGCAGCAAGATCCAACAGCAATGTATTCAGATTCAGCAGTGGAGAGATACGCAGTTCTACTTCTTTGAAGACCAACAGACAAGAGATCGTCCAAGAAAGTGACATGTCCCTGATGTAGACTTGCGATCAACCTTGTCACCAGCATAATCAGCATCTGATAATCCAACTAAATCAAACTCTAAGACCTTTGGATACCATAATCCTAGTGTTGGGGTGTAAGCCAAATATCGAAGAATTCGCATCACAGCTAAGTGATGCGACTCCTTTGGTGCCGCTTGGAATCGGGCACACATGCAAATGTAAGCATTATATCTGGCATAGATGCACATAAATAGAGTAAATAACCAATCATGGAGCGGTATACCTTTTGATCAAACTCTTTACCATTGTCGTCGGGACCCAATTGACCTTTGGTTGGCATTGGAGTCGTGTACCCTTTGCAGTCTTGCATTCCAAACTTCTTCAGGCAATCTTTGAGGTATTTCTCTTGAGATATGAAGATGTCGTTGCTCTACTGACGGATTTGAATAGCGAGGAAGAACTTCAGCTCACCCATCATGGACATCTGATATTGCTCTTGAATCATGTGTCCAAACTCATCACTGTATCTCTTGTCAGTGTAGTCGAAGATAATGTCATCCACATAGATCTGGCACACAAACAGTTCACCGTCGTATGTCGTCGTGAAAAGAGTGGGATCCAGGGAACCAAGTTTGAAGCCTTTGCTCTTCAGGAAGTCTTTGAGTGTGTCATACCAAGCGCGAGGAGCTTGTTTGAGGCCATACAGTGCCTTATTGAGCTTGTATGCCATGTTAGGATGTTTTGGGTCTTCAAAGCCAGGTGGTTGTGCAACATATACTTCTTCTTCAATCTTGCCATTGAGAAAAGCACTCTTCACATCCATTTGGTACAGAAGGATATTGTGATGGTTGTCATAGGCTAGTAGTATGCGAATGGCTTCAAGCCTAGCCACGAGAGCAAATGTTTCATCAAAGTCAATCCCTTCAACTTGAGTGTATCCTTGAGCAACGAGACGAGCCTTGTTTCTGACAACTTGACCATGCTCATCTTGTTTGTTGTGATAGATCCATTTGGTGCCTATGATATTGTGCTTGCGAGGATCAGGATGCTTGACCAGTTCACATACATTGTTCAACTCGGACTGTTGAAGCTCTTCTTGCATAGATTGAATCCATTCAGTTTTCATGAAGGCTTCAACAAGTTTCTTGGGTTCAGATATAGAGACAAATGCAAAGTTCCCACATAAATTTGCTAGCTGTGTTGCTCTTGAACAAGTGAGTGGACCAGGTGCATTGATGCTATCAATTATCTTCTCAATATGTACTTCATTTGCAACACGAGGATGAACTGGACGAAGACTTTGCCCTTGCTGATCATTGTCTTCGTCTTCAGCATTGGCTTCAGGCTGAGCAGTGTCTTCAGGTTGACTTGGTGCAGAAATGATAAGTTCCTCTTCAGCTTGTGCCTCTGAAGGTATGATTTCTCCAGTTCCCATAAGCTTGATCGATTCACAAGGTGGGACTTCATCTAGCACATTTGGCAGGTGCTCTCTTTGCGAGCCATTAGTCTCATCGAACCGCACATCCACAGTTTCAACAACTTTATAGTGAAAGAGGTTGAAGACTCTGTAGGAGTGCGAATCCTTTGAGTGATGCCAATGTATCAAGATAAGTGTCGAGGCTAGTGTTCTTGAACTCTGTGCCATTGTCACTTCTGATGTGCTTGCTCTTGATGCCATAGTTCGTCATGGCATGATTGGCGAATTGTCCGAAGACATCCTCCACTTTATTCTTGTAAAGGATTATATGCACCCATGTGTATCTTGAATAATAATCAACAATGATGAAGCCATATAGGCAAGCAGTGGTCGTAAGAGTAGAGTAGTGAGTAGGGCCAAATAAGTCCATGTGAAGCAGCTTGAAGGGTTGAGATGTCGTCATGATTGTCTTTGAGGAATGCTTGGCCCTTGTCATTTTTCCAGCTTCGCAGGCACCACACAGATGATCCTTCTTGAACTTGACGCCCTCGATGCCTACAACATGTTTCTTCTTCGCGAGTGTGTACAAGTTCCTCATGCCAGCATGCCCTAGCCTCCGATTGCAGAGCCAGCACTCTGACGCCTTTGCTAGAAGACATATGGCCAACTATGGTCCTGCCGAGAAATCTACCATGTACAAATCATCTTTTCGATATCCTTCAAAGACTAGAGATATGTCAGACTCCATAAGCACAAGGCAACGATACTTTCCAAATATCACAATCATGTTCAAGTCACAAAGCATTGCGACAGACATTAAGTTGAAACCAAGGGATTCAACAAGCATCACTTTATCCATGTGCTGATCATTTGAGATTGCAACTCTACCTAGACCCAATACCTTGCTTTTACCAGTGTCAGCAAATGTGATGTGACTCTTGTCATATGGACGTAAGGTTGAGTCCATGAGAAGACTTCGATCACTAGTTATGTGGTTAGTGCATCCACTGTCCATAATCCACTAAGAAGCCTTTGGTATCGCACCCTACAGTGCAGTTAGGGGGATAGGCTTCGCCATGGGAAATGTGAAGCATAAACATTTGACGAAGAAGCATATTATCAAAGTTCAGATCCTGGTTAGGGCAGATCGGATGACTGTCATTCCAGGAACAAAATACATAGTAAGACCATTTGGGCATTTTATCTTGCACCCACAAGATGTTTTAGGTCCCTAGCATAAGCATCAGACGCCTTTGATTTCCGGCTGGAGACCTTTCCCTGCAAAAGAGAGTTAATTTTTCTTAACCACCCACATCTTCACGGGTGGCTTAGAAGCAATGAGTCTAAGTGCAGCATCTGAGAACTTCGGCTTTGGAGCCCTAGCAAATAGCCTTGCAGGAGGTGAATAATACTCATAAGAATAAGCATAATAGTTCTTGGTCTTATGAACATAGTGGTTTGAAGAAACACGCTCATATTCGTAAGTCTGAGTATGATTTCCCTGCAAAACATTGGCGTTAGGGCGACTTCGGTGAGTCCTCTATCTATATGAAGCCTTTGGACCATATGAAGCCTTTGGTCTGGGGTTTTTCTTCTTCCCTGGTGGTGTCATGATGGCTTACCCTGCATGTGAAAGCTTGGGCGCAGCCCCTAAAGATTCTAAGAGCATTTTGAGAGGGGGAGCGCCTCTTGTAAACAAACCGCAGCCCTTATACTTTTATGCCAAGTTGAGTGTGCACCTTTGTGAATCCATGAGTCTGGTGGCAAGTTTGCTGTCACGGCTTACCTTAGCCGGGGCAAGCCCCGAACTGGATCGTGAGGTCGTGAGCTTCCAAGAAACTCCTGAAGGGTCTGCTGATCTGCCCGAGAGGGCCTCGCGAGAATCAAGTGCCGATTGTGGTACCGGCCTTGGCCTGACGTGTGTCTTCGCCCAGCCCAGCTCGCGAGGGGCCCGCGAGGGGGAGGCAACGAGCGTGAGCTTCGAATTAAGGCAAGAACCAAATAGCAAGAAATCGCTCGAACGAGAAAAGGCACCCCTCGCGCTCATCAATGAAAATTCAACTTCAACTTAAATCCAAATCCAGAAGGCAGGGTTACAGAAAACAAATCCAAAGCAAATGGCCGCATCCGGCGCCTAGTCTAGTCTTATTGTCTTTTCACCAGCGCGGTCCTAAGTGATGCCACTAGGACGTGGGAGGGAGCCCCCGAGGCCCGAGGGCGGCACTCTTGAGACTCCGAGGCGTGTACAGCCCCACTCATTATTACGTGAGAGTGTCACGAGCGAAGACCTTCACAGGCTTGAGCCTTACTTCATATCACCAGATGAGGGCCCTGCCTTGCGCCTCCCTTGACCACCGTTGGGGGCGACCAGAAACTAGGACGACACCAAGGGGCAAAGGGGACGCCATTGGCGCCCTCAGCGACAACGGGCCTCTACCTGGGGAAGGCTCTGGAGCACTGTCGGTGTCAAAACCGGCGGATCTCGGGTAGGGGGTCCCGATCTGTATGTCAAGGCCGATGGTAACAGGAAGCAAGGGACACAGATGTTTACCCAGGTTCGTGCCCTCTCGATGGAGGTAAAACCCTACTTCCTGCTTGATTAATATTGATGATATGGGTAGTACAAGAGTAGATCTACCACGAGATCGTAGAGGCTAAACCCTAAGAGCTAGCCTATGATGGTATGATTGTAATTGTGATTGGCCTTCTAAGGACCAACCTCTCCGATTTATATAGACACAGGAGAGGGCTAGGGTTTACATGGAGTCGGTTACAAGGAAGGAAATATAATATCCGGATCGCCAAGCTTGCCTTCCACGCCAAGGAAAGTCTTATCCGGACACGGGCCGAAGTCTTGAGTCTTGTATCTCCACGCTTCAATAGTCCGGACGTTGTACACAGTCCGGCTGTCCGGATACCCCCTAATCCAGGACTCCCCCAGTAGCCCCTGAACCAGGCTTCAATGACGATGAGTCCGGCGCGCAGTCTTGTCTTCGGCATTGCAGGGAGGGTTCCTCCTCCGAATACTCCAATGTAATTATCGAACACTTAAACCATGTCCGGATCCACAAGATGATCTTCGCATGCCACCGCAGAGAGAATGATGTTTCACAAATGCAATCTGCTGACAACTTTTTAGGCAACGCGACGTGTCATTACGGTCGGGTCATTGTTCGAACCGTCTTTCGACAACCAGCCACAGCGCATATTGCGAGGCAGTTTCCTTGACACGTCTTGTCAAAGCAGAGATCGTGCCCCCTTATCACGGGATTCTCATCAATACGGGTATGGGTAATCCCACCACATCGTCAATCGTGGCGCTTGGGAAGCAAGCGATTCCCAACGGGCAAGTGGGGAGGCGCACCGCTTTCGTCGCCTCTATAAAGGGATAAGATTTCCTCATTTTTACCCACGCCTTCTTCCTTCTTTTCCCATTCTTGCCCCCTCGAGCTCCAGCGCCCAAGCCCAAGTCTTCTCCGCACAGCTAAACATGTCCGGGGTAGGAGGCAAGTGGGTGGCTTCCACCGTCAAGCAGAAGCATATCGAAAATCTTCGGGCGGCCGGATACTTGGCCGCAGACATAGCGCACCGGCTACCAGATGCTGGGCAGGTCATTCCAACCCCGGGACCCCATGAGAGGGTCGTGTTCGTCGCCCACTTCGTCCATGGACTGGGGTTTCCACTTCACCCCTTCGTCCGCGGGCTCATGTTCTACTATGGGCTAGATTTCCACGATCTAGCCCCGAATTTCGTCCTCAACATCTCGGCGTTCATCGTCGTATGTGAGACCTTCCTCCGCATCCGGCTTCACTTCGGCCTGTGGCTGCAAATCTTCTGCGTGAAGCCGAAGATCGCACACGGCCAGCAAGCGGAATGCGGAGGGGCCATGGTGGGCAAGATGCCTAACGTCACCTGGCTGGACGGCTCCTTTGCGGAGACCCTAAAAGGGTGGCAATCGGGGTGGTTCTACATCACTGAGCCGCGCGGCGCCAATTGGGCGGCGGCCCCCGAGTTCCGATCCGGAGCCCCCATGCGGCTCACCTCCTGGGAAAGGAAGGTCCTGACTTGGGGCGAACCTACAGAGCTGACCGGACTCCAAACCTGCATCAAGAGCATGAACGACAAGAACATCAAGCTTGTCAACGTGATCCAGGTCATGCTCGTTCGCCGGATTCTACCGTGCCAAAGGCGGGCATTCAATCTTTGGGAGTTCCTCCCAGCCGAACACCAGACGCTCCAGACACTACAAAAAAAAGACACATCCGTGACATTTTGGGCCGAACGAATTTTTTTCTATCATACATATGACACTTCTATGACGATAATTGTGACAAAACCTGGTATCATCATAGATGTGGTGGGCTCCTACTTCTATGACAAAAAATCATGACAAAAATGGGCTTTTCGTCTGGCGGGCGGAGACGCAGCTGCATGACATTCTTTGTGCCGCCCATGACGGAAAAACCATGGTAGAAGCGAGGGGAGGAAAATTTGGGGAGTTTCCGTTCACGGTGGGAGGTCGGGCGGAGCGATCGCTGCTTTCTCTCGTCGTCTGCTGCGTGTGTGTAGGCGTTGGCTCTAATCAAGCCGAGCGAGGCGTTGGGCTCTAATCGAACCCGGCGATTGCACCGCAGCTACGTGTTATCGAACCCGAGCAATCGATCGATGGCTATTAACTGAACCCGGTGGAGCGATTCCTTCGCTACTGCTGCTAATTGAAGCCGATCGATTGGATGAACAGTGGCGCTATGGGGGGGTTTGGATGAACAATGGCGATGGTGTTGCCTCGGATGAACAGAACCCGTGGTGTGGATGGCTGGATGAACAGAGATGGTGGAGGGGTGGCCGTGGAGGGTGGTTGAACAGACCCCGTGGTGTGGAGGGCTGGATGAACAGAGCGGTGGAGGGGTGCCCGTGGAGAGGGGTGGTTGAACAAGAGGCAGGTGGAGTAAGCGCGGTGGAGGCTGGATGAACAGGAGCCCGTGGAGGCCGGAGGAGGTCGACGGTAGCTCGTGGAGGCTGGAGGAGGTCGACGGTGGAGATGAACAGTATCCCGTGGAGTCCCATTTTGCGGTACGCCACACCCCTCCCGATGAACAGGACCCCGTTTGACCGTAGGAGGTCCGTTTAAATCCGTGTTGCGATGCGCCCACACCCTCCCGATCAACAGACCCCGTTTGACCGTAGGAGGTCCGTTTAAATCCGTTTTTGCGGTATGCCACACCCTCCCGATCAACAGGATCCCGTTTTCGACCGTAGGGAGGTCCGCTTCTCCGCTTTTGCGATGCGCCAGCCCTCCTCGATCAACAGGACCCGTTTGAACATGGCGGTCAAACACAAGGCCGTTTCCTCCGTTGTGCGGTACGCTAGGCCTCGTTTACATCGCCTGTTCCGTCCAAGTGCTCCCGATGAACACGACCACGCATTCCGTTCCGACCCAGCCGGTTGGCTCCCCATGAACACGACGACGATGTTGTTTCTCCGTTCCGACCCAGCCATGTATGTATGCGTGAGTAGGCGTTCGAGACCCTGCCCGTATGTACGTATGTGGCCGTATTTTCTTTCTTGCACCCTCGCTGCTGTACGTACGTGTACATGCTACGTGCGCGCCTCTACTATGACACGTGCACGCCTACATCGACCAAGATATATGCATACCGTTCGCGACCAGAATGACAACGCTACGTACGCTTCGACCAGGTGGGTCCCGACTGTCAGGCACTTCCTTGCGTGCGACGATGTAGCTGGTGGGTCCCAGTAGTCAGGGGGGCGAATCGTTGTTTTTGGACGCACTTCCTTGCGTGCGAAGATGTAATGGTGGGTCCCAGCAGAGGGGAAACGTTTTTCCGCTTCAATACGGTGGCCCGTTCGGTGGGTCCCCGCTGTCAGATGGAGGAATAATTATTTTGCGGCGTAATAAGGAGGCACTTCCTTGCTGCGGTCGTGGACCCACCTGTCGCCTCTCCACATACAGTCCACGTCCGATGGAAATCGCTCCTTGACCACGTTGACCACGCCACGCCGAGAGCACCAGGGCGGTGGACGACGGCGAGGCCTAGGAAGGGGACGACGGGGAGCCGGTGAAGATGCGGCAGTGGAAGCCCACGCCGAGAGGAGTACGAGGGTTCACTGGTTCGGCTGTGGTGTGAGGCTGCCGTCGCCGCAGGGCCTGGCCAGCGGCGGGAATAGTAGGGGGCGGTGAGGCCTCCGCGGCAGCACATCTGGCCACGGGAGGCAGGAGCATGCGGCACGACCGGCGCTGCTTTGGGCGGCTGGAGCAAGAAGACCAGAGGTTGAAGAAGCACTACGGCCGTTGGATGGACATTGTACGATCACTGGAGCTAGAATCGTTTATATTGACTAAGTTGACAAAGCCCTCCGTCCTCGTCAACTTAGTAGGCCCACAAGTCAGCCTCCCACCAAGGTCGGTCCCTGCTAGGCTGGGGGTATTCATTTTTGTGCGTAATAAGGAGGCACTTCCGGTGGGTCCGAGTGACAGCAGGGGAACGTTTTTTAAATGAAATCGGTGGCCCGTTGGGTGTGTCAGACCCGATTCCAAGTCACATCGATCTAGCCAAGAACACCTCATATCACTTTGCGGCCTCACGCACGGTATTCCCACGGTGTCGCCTTACAATGGCCCGGACCGTTTATGCCTTTTGGTTCACGATATGATAGTGTCGCTAGCATCCATATGACAGAGAACCGGGCCGACATGGCTAGTCATGAACCCAAAGCGGCACTAACCCATGGGGACAGGCATACATGAATCACATCGAGCATGTCGGTCAGCAGCATGTGAATCCGGCTGTAGCACTGGCTAACAGGACTCAGGAACCCGGGCTGTAGCACGCTAGGCAGACTCGGATGTCACCGCGTGACATTTCCCCGAAGGGACATACATAGGAACGAAGTGAAACACATGCCGGCCAGTCAAGTGTCCTGAGCAGTAGTGCTGGGCTAGCAGGACTCCGGTGGACCGGGCTGTAGCGGACTACTATGGCTCAAGGAAGCACTAGACTACATTTCCCCAAAAGAGAGGCTGCCAAGGATAAACAACTAGATTGTCGGATCCCACACATACCAAGCATTTCAAACATACACACAATATGCTCAATATGTGTAAATACAACATGGCATCACAACATAACTCTACGACTCAAATATTTATTCATTAGGCTCCGAGGAGCGAGATATTACAAACATGGGTCTCATGACCCAACATACAGAGCATACAAGCAACAAGCACAAGCGGAAGCTTAACATGTCTGAGTACAGACATCTACCAATGAAAAAGGCTGAGAAGCCTGACTATCTACCAGATCCTGCCGAGGGCACAAGATCGTAGCTGAGGTAACAAGCTAAACGTTGAAGTCCAAGCGGAACTACTAGCGAGACTGACGTCTCTCTGCAAAACATAAAATAAGCAAACGTGAGTACAAACGTACTCAGCAAGACTTACATCAGAACTATCTACATATTCATCAGTGTCAACAAAGGGGGTGGTGGAGTTTGACTGCAGCAAGCCGGCTTTGACTCGGTGGCTATCCTGAACTACGGATGCAAGTAACTCTTTTGAGGTGGCGCACACGAGTGCACATATTCACCATATCAATACACCACTATGTATCCGCTCCCGTCTACCTACGAGAACGCCATCCATAGCACTCACGCTTATCTTGCGAGTTTTAGAGTATCCACTTTCACTTGTCTATGAACTATGCAAGGGGTCCAAGTTTCCATATCCGAGGAATCCGCTATTCAATAGATAATGATAACCCTGCAGGGTGTACTTCTTCACACGCGCTCGCCACTTATCGCCTCAGACACGTCATGTACCTCGGCAACCTTCAAGCGGAAGCCGGGCGAGGGAGTCGGCCACGACCGACTAACCGCACAAGTCTCTCGTCCAGGTTTATCGCCTATTCGGTTCCATCCGCAAGGAGATCCGGCGGGTGTCGCCACGGCCCCAAATGATGTGAGCAGGGTTCCCAAGCCCACCAACCGGGTGCCACTTGGTACACCGTACATCTTGTGCCTAGTCTGTCCCAAGCCCACCTGTACCGGGTGCCACTTGGTAGACTACTAACACTACCTACAAACACCAGAAACTAGTTGCAACTCCTGGACAGAGATCAAGTTGATTAATAAGTCGAGAGGTGTCGAGTTACCGGAACCCAATGTGTGGTAGTAACTGTTCATGGATCACAAACACAGAACTCAGTTCCTGAGGACGGCTGCAATGAGACAACCCACCATGTACTCCTACATGGCCTCTCACCGCTACCTTTACCAAATCGTGTTCACACACTTAGCTCACACACAGTAGGACATGTTCACCACTTTCCAATTCATTCCCGATGAATCAGACCTGACTCAACTCTAAGTAGTAGCAGGCATGACAAATAAGCATGAATGAGTAGGCACAACAGGGCTCAAACAACTCCTACTCATGCTAGTGGGTTTCATCTAATTACTGTGGAATGACAGGTCATGCAGAGGATAAAGGGGTTCAGCTACCGCAGCAAGTGACACATGAGTCGTTGTTGTCCTAATGCAGTAAAATAGAGCAGGAGCGAGAGAGTGGGATTGTATCGGAATGAACAAGGGGTTTTTGCTTGCCTGGCACTTCTGAAGATATTATAGTTCTTCATCGGTGTCATCGAACTCATCGTCGGAACCACGTCTATCGAGAGGGGACAAACACCGGCAACTGAGAAAGAACACAATCAATGCAATGCCACAATATGATGCATGATCATGACATGGCAATATGCTGTGATTTGAGCTAATGCATCTAGCTATGATTTAAATGAAGTTGGTTTGAATACAAGATTCAAATTCAAACTCCACATGTAATTATTTAAATGCCATTCATTTCATTTGTCCTAGACAGTAGCCATAATTTGTTCTAACATGCATGAAAATGGTACAGATGGATAGATTGGATTTTTCTGATCATTTTTCATATATAATTTATCTCATTTGGAGTTACGGTTGAATTTATATGAATTTTTGAAGTTTATACTATTTTCTCGAATTTTTGAATAAGAATAAATCCAGAAAAAGCATTATCAACGTCGGCATGATGTCGCAGACGTCATCGGGTCAACGGAGCCGGTCCAGTCAAACCCGATGTGTCGGGTCCACACGCCGCTGACTAACTAACTAATCTAAATTAATTAGTGTTAAAATACTACTAACTAAAAATGTCGGTGGAGTAATTAGACTTAATTAAAAACTAAACTAGGATTAGTCGGGGCCCCGCCCACTTGTCGTGACCCAGGGAGGTCAAACCCCGGTCAGCAGGCATAACCATCCGGCTCGTCGCCGGTGGCAACAGGCGCGACGGAGGGCTCGGGTTCTCTCTCCCTGCGCCCAAACGAGCGGCGGAGGGCACCCGCGGGGAGCTGGAGCTTGCCCGCATCCAACGCAACAAGCAGCAGCGGCTAGGGCGGCCGGAGCTCGTCGGGAACAAGCTCGGGGCGGCGGCCGGCGATCGGGCGCAAGTGGCGCGACGGCTACGGTGCACAGAGAAGAAAACAGAGAGGGGGAGGACGGGCAGCAGCTCACGGCGATCTTCTTGGAGTGGACGGCGAGCACAGGGAGGCCTGAGGCACTCGGGGCGTCGAGGGGGATCTCCGGCGACGGCGGTCGGGGACGAGCTCGGTGAGGGCAGAGGGGCGCGCCCGGCGTCGAGTGGCGGAGCGAGGAGGTCGAGGACGTCGAGGCGGAGCTCATGGACTCGTCAGAGGGGCGAGGGAATGGCTCAGGGCGTGGTAGCGGCGACGGCAGCGACGGTGGTGCTCTGGCGCGAGAGGGAGGGAGAGCAGAGAAGGGGAGAAGCATGGGAGAGAGTGAGAGCGGTCCAGGGGGGTCGTGGCGTCGCGAGAGTCGTCCAGAGCGTCGGGGGGGTGCACGCAGGCAGGCAGGAGGTGGCAGGCTGTCGGGCACACGCCTGCCCTCCTCTGGCGATGGAGAAGATGACTGGCAGCTGGGCTGCACAGTAGCGGGCAGCGTGGGTGGGTTGGCCTGTCTGTGGGCTTCATAAGTGAGGCCAGTAAGTTCTGTACTCCTCCTGCTCTATTTCTATTTTAATTATTGTTTTCTATTTGTTTCAATCTGTTTTGATTTAGTTCAAGCACTAAATCATTTTTGTTTCTTCTGTTAATTTTTGCAGGGACTGAAAGGAATATTCTAGAGCCCCTCACAAAATAACAGAATTATTGAAGCATTAAATATATTTATAACATATATTTGCTCCAACTCAAATACAATATGTATTAGTTCAAAGATCCAAAATGTCATGGAAAATGTGCATCATCTCTGGTTATCAAGTTTCGATTTTCCAAAAATGATGAACATTTTTGAAAGGCACTTTGGGTTCACTAAAAATATCTTGGTTGAACCTATTGATTTCCTTTGATGCTAGGGTTTGAAACAATCCCCATTTCAAATTCAAAAGAATTTAAACATGATGCAACACATGACTAGCTAGCTCAGTGCATACTAGAACTAGGGATGTGACAGGGTGGGTCCCAGCAGTCAGGGGTAAACTTTTTTTCTCAAAATACTGGTGGCCCGTCTGGTGGGTCCCTGCTGCCAGGTGGAGGAATAATTATTTTCCGCGTAATAAGGAGGGACTTCCTTGCGGCTGCCGTGGACCCAGCTGTCAGCCTCTCCACATACAGTATTCTTCCGATGGAATTCGGTCGTTGACCACATTGACCACGCCGCGCAGAGAGCACCACGGCGGTGGACGACGGCGAGGCCTAGGAAGGGGACGACGCGGAACCGAGGAAGACGCGGCAGTGGATGCCCACGCGGAGAGAAGTATGAGGGTTCACTGGTTTGGCTGCGCTGCCGTCGCCGCAGAATAACAGGGGGTGTGGGTGAGTGGAGTGGAGGGATGGCCTGGCCAGCAGTGGGAGTAGTATGGGGGCGGTGTGGCCTCAAGGGCAAAGACAGCCGGCCACAGGAGGCAGGAGCAGGCGGCACGACCGGCGCTGCATTGGGCGGCTGGAGCAAGAAGACTAGAGGTTGAAGAAGCACTACGGCCGTTGGATGGACATCGTACGGTCAGTCGACCTAGAATCGTGAATATTGACTAAGTTGACAAAGCCCTTCGTCCCCGTCAACTTAGTAGGCCCACTATACTGGGTCCCAGCTAGCAGGGGGGTATTCTTTTTTTTTGGGCGTAATAAGGAGGCACTTCCTTGCGTGCGAAGATATAGCTGGTGGGTCAGAGCTGTCAGCAGCGGTAACATTTTTTTCGCGAAATACAGAGGCCCTTTCGTGGGTCCCGGATGTCGTGGAGGAATCATTATTTTGCGCGTAATAAGGAGGCATTTCCTTGCGGGCCCAGCTGTCGCCTCTCCACGTCTGAGTCCACTTCGATGGATGTCTTTCATTGACCACGCTGACCAGGCACGCCGAGAGCCCTGTATAAAGGGACGACGGCGAGGCCTAGGAAGGGAACGACACGGAGCAAGGGAATACTCGGCAGTTATTTCCCACGCGGAGGAGTATGAGGGTTTACTGGGTCGTCTGCTGTCGCTGGAGAATAACAACATGTGTGGGACTGAGGGTGAGTAGAGGGATAACTAGGCGAGCGATGGGAGTACGGTGGGGCGGTGAGGCCTGCGCGGCAGCACAGCCGGCCGCGGGGAGGAGGGAGCAGGCAGTCCCGCCAACGCTTGTTTGAGCGGCTGGAGCAGGAAGAGCAGAGATTGAAGAAGCACAACGGCTGTTGGATGGACATCCAACAGTATACATGCCATCTATGGAAAGGTTCAAATCTGTGGAAAACAGCATACAACCCATCTGCCATTATTTCAAATAGTTTACAGCCCATTTGCTAATTCTTACGGGTTTTTTTGGAGCCCATATTTATTTTGTTAGCATTACATCCCATATTGTGGCCACGGTTAAAAAATTATACGGAATTTTGCATATGTCGGTGCGGTCTGAACTGTTTTTAATCTCGAAATTTCGAGTCACATTCAGACTGATTTAAAAAATAAATGTATATCAATATAAAATCCAATAAATTGTCAACGCATAAAAATCAATGCAATTTAAAATCTTGAAATAAAAAAAAGATATTTGAAACTAATTGCCGGTTTGATGTGTTTTAAAAATGTACAGCCCATTTCTGATTACTGATAGGCCATTTTCTCGGCCAGTCGAATGAAGCTCTCCTCGTCTAGCCCAACAAGCCTGATAAAGTGACTTACTTGACAAATCACAAAAAAACTGGGCTAGCCATTTTCAAAAAGAAAAAAAAACTACTCGGCTGGTCTGTGGTAAACATAAAAGAAAACGCTGTCTAGACAGGCCAGAGTGTCCCGCACAGCCCAGTTGACACCCTGCTTCCGTCTCAAAAACATATTAGATAAATGCCACTCCAATTATGGCGATTCATAAAAATGGCACAGCAATTTCCAAACTTTGAAAAATGCCAATGCATTTTTTGCAAACTTTGAAAAACGCCACAACAGTTTGCTAACTTTGAAAAACGCCACTCCAGACTTCAAAAAATGCCACTAGAAATGGCATGCAATGGCATTTTCCAAAGTTTGGAAATTGCAGTGGCATTTCTCGGAGGCATTTATCAAATTAACCCAAAACAAAAATAACTGGGCGAGCTGCTGGGTCCCTGGTGTCAGCCGCTCATTGTGCAATTCTCTCGTTTATTGACTACGTTGACAATGGCATGGGACCCAGATGTCAGAAATCCACTAGGAGGAGCCATTTTTTTTATTGGCTTGAAATAAGGAGGCACTTGCTTGCGTACTGCCATGACCTTGGCGGGTCCCTGCTGTCATCCTCTCCACATACAATCATCTCCTGATTGTGTACGCGTCAACTTGCTAGGCCCACAAGTCAGCCTCTAAACCCCTGGAGGAAAAATACAACACATTTAAAAAAATAACAGCCCATTCCATATGTTCAAACGGAAAGTTCAACATTTAGAGCAAAGTAACAGGTCTGATCCACATATAGAGTACTGAACTTCCACGTTGACAACCATCATTTCCATGTTAACTATCTACTCCCACTAGACAAGTACTAACTTACTCTTGCTAACTAGACGATGCCGGCTGTACACGCTAAACGCCGGCACCGATGTCCTGCGCCTCGCCTCGGACTTGCCAGAGGTGTGATAGGGCGCGTTGGCCCTTTCCATGCCGGCGTGGTCCACCGAAGCTTTGGCTTCCAAGCGGGAAACCCACTTGACGAGCTGGTAGTAAAAATCGGCGTCGCGAACACGTGCGTGCTCGACAGCCTCGTGGCTATTTGCGGGCGCCGCCTCCACGTAGTCGGCCCAGCTTCTGGTGCTGCTCGCCGCGACTCGAGAGCGCCGGTGCGCTGCTGCTCCATGTCCCACTGGCGGCGCAAATCGGCGTTACGCTGCTCCTCCGCCAGGCGGTCGCGCTCCAACAACTCCTGCTCCTCCGCCACGCAGTCGCGCTCCAACAACTCCTCGATCCGCGCATTGCCATCTAAAGACAGATAGAATGCCTCCTCCCTCCGTCTGCCTTCTGGTGAAAAACCGAACACTAGTTCCGGCGGTGGCCGCCTTCGGCGTTGCCTACCGCGGACGGGCGGGGGCATGGCAGACGTGGCGAGCGATGTCGGGCTGGTGGGGGCTTATGAGGATATGGCGAGTTGGGTCACGGTGGCACTGGAGAATGCCGGGAAACAGTACTTATAGGGGGAAGGTAGCGTGACAGTCATCGGAATTCAATGCATAATTGCTTAGCGCGCCAGCTTGCCGTGGAAAAATAGGGAAACTGAAATTATGACTGTGTCGTCCCGTCCTGTCTGGGTCGCACACCGGCATGGCGGTCAAACGAGTGCACTCGAATCATCTCCCTCCTTGTCAATAATGATTTCACGGATTTAAAAAGCCCGCAACAATTAAAGCGTATCTTTTTCACATCGCTTAGCTGCCTCGCTTATGGCCGGCTGCATGCGAGCACTCGAATCGCCGCATGCAAGACGCGAAGCAGCATGCAACGAGTCGCAGCCGAGGGCACGCATGCAGTCACTTAAATCGCTGGAATTAATTAGGCTTAAACTTCTGCATGCCGTTAATTATTGACATGCCTTGGTCTTGCTGCTTTGCTCACGGGACTAATACCCGGACGGAGGGAGTACCTTGGTTGGTGAGAGGTTTGAATTAAGCCCTGCAAACCGGAAAGGACGTACTAGTACGTGCGTGATCCGCTATTTATTCGTGTAGGATCGAGTAGGTCGTTTCTTGAATTGAGCCCTGCAAACTGGAAAGGAGGTAGTACGTGCGTGATACGCTATTTATCCGTAGGATCGATAGTGTAGCTTGTCGGTTTCTTCGAGGTAGGCATTTTTATCCGTAGGATCGAGTAGTGTAGCTTGTCGGTTTCTTGAGGTAGGCATTTTATTCAAAAACTGCCACTTTGCATCTTGCGCCGCAAATAAAACTGCCAAAGCGCATTTGTAGGCTAGCTAGTGATCGATCAAGAATTTGTAAACACCGAGCGAACAGAAATAAGTAATCATTAATGCATCTCAATGATTCACAGATCATATACAAATATGTAGCTCCAAAAGCAAAGATCAGCCACTTCGGATCTTGCGTCGCAACTAAAACTAACAAGTACGATTCCCATACATAAGATCAACATGTTAATGCATCTCAATGATTCACGATCATATACAAATATGTAGCTCCAAAAGCAAAGATCTAGAAAAACATCTGTTCTTCCTACTAACATGGATGCTTCTCTTGGCCAACATTCAAGATGATCGAAAGACAAATTTGTTTGTGAAGTCTACAATTCCTCTTGCAAACGTAAGTTGTTTCACAACAGCTGGAACCATGAGAATGAAACACACATGATGGAGGAACATCCACTGCAATATGATTTGGTCTTCTCTCGATCACACCACGAGACTATTTTCGGAATACAAACTTTAACTTAGGGAAAATGATGCCCATTGTATAATCAGACCAAAGCAATTAAGCACCAAGTGTTGGCTAGTAAATAGTACAGTACTACTTTTCTGCAATCCATGAAGTGACTATCCAATCTTTGTGTCTATTTTCAAATGGCACTGCATGCAGTGACTGTACTATTCTCTTGTGCAGTTCAACCAAAATTGCGGACACTTTGTTTGTTTGCAAAATAGCAACGGGCAGACATCTCTGTCTGCACAAATATCAAGCAGCTAGTAAACATATACCACACCATTTTCACAGTGATGGAAGAGGTGAAATCGATACAACCGAAATTGAGCATCCAATCATGGAATCCTGTCCTGCACCTCCAATGTAGGTCCACCCCGCCAATAAATTCACATGCAAACCACTAGTATTACTATCTAATGACAGTATAAAAAGAGTAGCAAGATATCAGCAAACCATGTACCTTCGTAATGAACAGCTCATAGTGCCACCAATTGGATATAAAGGTTTGGAAAAAACATGCTCCTAATGTTGAACCAGTTGGACTTTTTGTGCAGCTCCATTAAAATCGAGCATCCCTGTTTGCATAGATATTGAAAGTGTGATTACAATAAAAGTGGCACTAGTTGAAGCATAGACTCAAAAATATAAGCATTCCAATTTCTTAATGGGAATAGGTAGCAAGACTGTTTCTAACCACCTGTTTGAAGGAATAAATAAAGCAACAACGGCTGATGTCAGGAAGGCATACATAGTTTTTTTCTGAAAAACTGAGCCATTCCTGACCTTTCCTCTTCTTTTAAGCAAATTTTGTGCAGTTCTACTAAAATAAAATGCCATCACCGCCTTGACAATTTAGTTACAATGTACACAAGGAAATGACTTAACATTACATCATGATGTCGGGTATGTAGTAGACAGGCATTAGAGACAAACATACAGACCTCCTCCAATAACATAATGAACATTAATTTTAACAAAGGTGTGACTAGCTTTACCGGGATAATTTGAGTGAACTCTACACCCTCTGTTCCTTAACATAAGACGTTTTCGCGGTTCAATTTAAAGTACCCAAACGTCTAGTATTTAGAAAAACAGTAGTAGTTTTCTTGAGCACATATCTAGGAAAGCTTGCCACACTTTATTTATGTCCATACGCTAATGCAACACCATTCAATACTTCAAATATACACTAATCCAAAGGCTAGTGCAACAAGAGAGTAGTTAGTTTATTACAGGTACATTACAATGGTTTTACTGAACAGATTTCAATAAACTCTAGCAATCGGAAGGTTTCTATAAGAATTAACAATAAAAATGTAAAGGTAACAAGTTTCAGATTGGTATACTAGTTGTGCATGAGCATTAAACCAAATACAAAAGTCTGAAGGTAACTAGCATTATTAACTAATGACAGATAAAAAATTGCAAACCATGTACCTCCAAGGTAAATATCATTTCAACTCGGGGACCTTAAAATTGCTATCCCAATCTTGATAATCGATCAAACATAAAAACTTGATCTTTCCTCTTGATGATCAAGAGAACAGCCGAGGAGGAGGTGCCCACTCTTGAACTTTCCTCTTGTCTTCATAATTGTGCATGCAGTTTAACCAAAATAAAATGACATCAGCCTTGGCATTTTGGTGACAATGTACAAAAAATTAACTTATCTCATGAAAGTGAGGTATGTAATCTATAAGCATTAACAAAGGCAAAAATCTGAAGGTAGTAACAAGTTTCAGCATTGGTATACTGGTTGTGCAACAACATTAGAATGCCTTAGCTGAAAAATCTTTAATACATCAACAATCAACAGCTAACCTGAAATGATCCAAAGGACATTAAATGGCACTTTGCTTAAATTTATCTGTTGCA
Organism: Aegilops longissima; assembly: GCA_021605205.1. Taxonomy (NCBI): domain Eukaryota; kingdom Viridiplantae; phylum Streptophyta; class Magnoliopsida; order Poales; family Poaceae; genus Aegilops; species Aegilops longissima. The sequence continues at coordinate 173,856,342 of CM038679.1, forward strand.
TTAGACCGAGAGCGCATTAGTTAAATGTGGCATCACTTTAGCAATAGCATTGCTTGACTTGATCTGCTGGGCGTTATGCTAACAAAAAAAAGTGGCAATAAGAGCATGGGAGGCCCATTCGGATAGTGGGCGACCAAGACAATGTACCTCCACAGGACGCAGAGTGGTGAGGGAGGTATGGTTGCCCGAGCAACAAATATCCAGGCATCATATGTGGATTACTTCCCATTTTTGTTCTCTTTAGCCACCTTTTTCCTATGTGAGGACAACAAACCGATTGACCTGGTCATTCTCTATTGCGTTGTCATGCCTTTCTACCCTTCTTCAACCAAGAGACACGAGACTCGCTCCTTAGCTACTGATTTTCCCTTTTCAACCTAGATGCGGGTTCGATGCCTACTCTCTTGGACAATACAGTTTCCCTACCTTTCCTTATTCAACCTGCATATGCATTAGTCTCGCATGAAGTAGGGTTTCCTTTAATAGTGCAAATTATGGTTTTCGCTCTGCGTGGCGATGAGAGCGAGCATAGCAAATTGGGAAGATGGTGGAGCTGAAAAAGATCCACATGCAACGACGTGCCAGATGGGGCAATAGAACAAGGGTACTGTTCGAAAAGAGGTGGCATACCTGAGGGTCGGCGGGAAGTGGCTTTGCTCGTGGTCGTCGTCCTCCACACACACTACGGCAGCGATCCCGCGCGGGTGCTAGGTCTGAGAGGACGGCCTTTTCGTTAGTGCGTGACCTCGCTCGCCGATGACGAAAAGGCCAACGCTGCATCGCCCTTTTCTTCCCCGGCGGATCTGTGACCACCGTGAGGAGGAGAGAGGGGCCGCCATTTTAGATCCGGAGAGAGGGTGGTAGTGTGAGAAGCAAGTGGGCAGCCCTTGGCAAGAAAGCGGCCAAGCTCCAGCCTATATATCTTCTTTATACTACTAGTACCGGAGGTGGAGTAGTGGTAGAGTAGTTTATATTTTCTCTGCGTCAGCATCAGCTTAGTCGTGCTTCAAAACTGAATGGCGCGCCATTAAAAAATAAAGGCCGATAACTAGTGCGGCACCTCGGCCAACGCGCCAGATCGCATTTTGCACGAGAAATTACACACCATGTCTCGTTGACATGTGGTCCCGATCCACATATCAGTGAGATGACGGCGAGTAGTAGGAGTATTTCCGAACCGACGTGTAGGCCGGGGCGCCCCTTCGTGAACCGTGGCAAACTGGCAACCGTCCATCGACTCTTCGCCTTTCCCTCTCGATTTGGAACTGCTGTCGCACGCTCTTCCTCTCCCTCCATTTTCCTTCAGCCCTTCACCCTTTCTTCTGCCATTGTTTGATCGTCTTCTCCATGGAGGGAACAGAAACGACCCCGTTATTCTTGCCCCGATCTGAAAGGTGACATGGTGGAGGAACTCATTGATCGGTGTGACGTCATCACCTCGGCTAGCATGGCAGGTTCGTTCAAGCACATTCTCGACTCAATTAATAACATCATTACAAGGAACCCAAGAGTCAAGGAGCGGTTTGATCTCCCCTATCTTCTTCGCCGTGACCCTGATGACTGGCGCCGTCACGACGGAGGCCTCGCCCTGTGCAAGTTGATGCCGCTTGATAATGATACGTATGATGTTAAGATGCCATCGCTTGAGGGCAAGGCTTGGGCAGGCGCAAATGGAGATTGGGTTGTTTACATTGGGTCCAAATGCGAGTGGGAACTTGTGAATGTGTACACTCGTGACCGGGTTCCACTTCCAAAAATCTCAGCAGACTACCCAGAGGTTGAGCACACCGGTATTGTACGCACGTTCAAATACAATCATGGTGACTGTCTTCTATGGAAGATAGAAATTTCTCGAGTCCACAACCGCTCTTGGAATTACAACAACTATGCAGTTGTTGCTATCTTCGACAAGCTTATTGCCGTCGTCAGTGGTTTGACTGGATGGATATTACTCGAAAATTAGTTTTTGTACACGGATTAGTACTATGATGCAATTCAATACGAGGGCCTTGTGTTTGCTGCCACCACTCGTGGCACTGTTTTTGCATGGCATCCTCGTTGTTTCGGTACGTTTGTCTTCCATCGTAATTATAATTGTTTCATCCACATGCATGCAACCTTCTTCTTGTGTTTCCAAGGTCCTATGAACATTACACCACCTATACTTGAAGATTTTTATAACCAAGGGGGAGATGATGATGGTGATGATCACGAGCATGAGGACGAGCAGCGCCCATATACTATTTGGCTACCGACAACTAATTCGATGGATCACCTCTTCTCGTGTGTATACAGCCCATCGATGATGTCCTTTGCTAAGGAAGCAGGTGTAGTCTCCCATGGTCGCACTCTCCGGACCTATTCCAACACCCGCTGCATGGTATTCGGATGGATACTAGTGTGCTAGCGCCAACTCCTTCTCCCTGGTACAGAATTGATAGTCTTGGAGAAAACTCGCTCTTCCTTGGACAAAACTATCTAATGATGGTGAAAGGCGATCCAACTGCTGTTGACACAATGTTACTACCATTTATGAGAAGAAACGTGTCTCTATACCTCGAACATTTGGGTGGTTCCTCACCACGGCATCGATATAGTAGGCCGCTTCACCGGATGATCAGTCCCTGCTGGTCTCCAGATCGACAATGGATGGCCCGTCCCGAGAATCACTTGTGGTTCAAAGCAAGCGTTTCCAGCGCCGAGGAATGGTTGAGTTGAAGTTCATTTCATTGCTTGTTATTTGTTGTGTGGTGAAAACTTTAGTATTTATAATGTATCCTCGTTATCGATGTGGTTTGATGACCTATTGTATGTAATAAAATGATATGCTTGTGATAAACTTACTAAATTTATGAATGGCTTTCGAGTTACTTCTGTGAGTGAGTGGTGCGACGAGGCAAAAAATATATTTTCCGAATACATAATTGTACATGCATTGCAACAGGTTATCGGATGGGGCCAATCAACAATAGTAGTACACTATTTGTACTAGCTTCACATGCTTTATGCTGTCGTATGGGTGTTTTTATCAGAGCCATACTGTACTACGTAACCAGCACCTTGAATCCTCGATACTAGTAGTACTAACTAGTAGGAGTAGTAGGGTGGCATGGGCCGAACAAGCATTCACGCCCGTGAGTACGGCACACGCCACCAAAGACGACTTCCATCCGACATCATATTTCTTGGAGTCCGTATAGAGCAATCTCTTCAACCTCATCGTTTCTCTAACTCAGCCATTGCGCGGCCAGGCGAGGTGGGGTTTGCCGGTCGGTTTCCTTAATCGCGGTCCCACTTGTAAGGCCAACTGCAACGCACGACCCCAAACGGACCTCCGCTTTTGCACTAACTCCAATGATAATTTTGACTAGAAAAGCAAGACCAAAGAAAACAAGAACCACAAGAATACATTTTACTACTCCTGTAAGTTGGATTAGTGCCTTATCGATGCATTCATTGTTGATCTGTGGAGGCTCGATCTTGCATGCTTCTTTCTTCTTCGAGTGTAAAGAACTAGACGTTGCTTCCTTGCATCTAGTCTCATGTCTAGCCTCTATTCTAGTACTCCCTCCGGTCTTTTTTTCTCTGTGTCTAAGCAGCAACACGCATACCAAGTAGGAGTATCAACAAGTGCACTAATCTCATCTATAGCCTTTGTGCTAGCTAAAAGTGATAGAACATCTACTAAATTGCGCTCTATCAATATATGGATGTACTCTTCTTCCCATTACAAAAACTTGCATCCATTCTAATCCCTCCGTTGCACAATAGATGTCTTCTATTTTTAAAAATATATATGTATCTAGACATGTTTTAGTATATAGGCACATCCATTCTTCGACAAATGGAAGTCAAGTATTTTGGAACGGAGGGAGTACACAATAAATTTTTTAAGTTAGCACAACTAGTCTAATCCGAGAGCACAACCAAGATTTGGTCGGGTTCTTCCTCCTTTGCCAACACGTGGGACATCCAAAGATCCAGTGTCGTGTCATGAAAGAAAATAGAGTGGTAGTTGATAAGTTGAAGCCACGAGATGTGCATCTTGAGTTAAACTCAGAATAGAATCTTACTACTCTTGAGTAACTCTAAAAGCAGCCACCGAAGATCTTTCTTGGATTTGTTTTTCATCACCAACACGCCGAGGTGAAAGATGTGCAGGTTCGAGTGGGTCCACTTATGCTTTCACCGACATGTGGGACCGCATGTGAGCAAACAGACGATGGGCTCACAAGGTCTGGCGGCTGGCTGAGAAGAGAGATAGAGGAGGCCGAGCACGGATCGCAGGAAATTTGTTCTACGTATTGTACCTCGATATAGGCTCGATATAGTGGGGTGGCATGGGCCATAACTAGCATTCACGTCTAGCACTACGGCACACGCCACCCACACGAGTCCCATCCGACACCAATTTTCTTGGAGTCCGTGCTACAGCCATCTCTTCTCCCTCCTGTTTTCTCAGCCATCGCACGGTGGGCGGGGTGGGGGTTTGCCGATAGTCGGTTTTCTCAACTACGGTCCCACTTGTAAGTGAAAATGCAACACCGCACGCATTCCCGCTTGAGCGGCATGCCGGACCAACCGTGTGGGGGTGCGACGCGAACACGGCAGGCTTTTCCTTTTGAACTCGTAACTTGTAAAATTTGGTTCTGCTCCATGGCGCGATCGATAGATAGAAAATAACGATTTTGCCTAGAGTAATTAGAAGTTCGGTTCTGGCGCCGTTCATGCATGGAGTACGTACGAAAATTATGAAGTTGATGCGAAAGGTAATATAATTACTGTAGTATCATATACTACTACGTGGATTTGACGGAAAGATAAAGATACATATGGATCCATCAACGACATCCTCACGCCCTAGTGCGCCGGTCACCAACCGATGTGTGAGGAGCAGCGCGCGTTGGCGGCGAGCTCAACGTGCTTCCAATAGTGTGTCCAAGGTTGCCCTGCGGTCCAAGAAGGCCAGCGCCCTATCGCCCTCCTCTTGCATGCGCCAGAGACGGGTGATTATGTCCATGGTGTCTTGTGCGCGCCAGCGCCGCACGGCGAGCGCGACCTCAAGGTGGAATTTCTCGGCGCGACAATGGGCAATGCAGGTCACCAAGCAAGCCAAAGAGGTTGTCACCATAGTGGCCGTTGAGGGTGGCGGGCATCACAGAGCCTGGGCGCGTCGGCTGAAGGCTTATGTCAAAGTCATTCGCGATCTTCTTGACGACGGTGAACTTGTCGAGGAAACCGACGAGGAACTCGTCGAACAAGGAGACGAAGCTGTCGTCCAAGCGGCCCCTCGCCCCGTCAGCCTCAAGCAATACTACCTGGAGACGTTCCTCATTGCCGGGCTGCAGGCCGGCGTTGGGGACCATCTGGCACAGCCGGCTGATGCTCGCGCTCATCGCCTCCATGGGTCTAGCTTAGCTTCTACTAGTCAACTGATCTTGCGATTCGAGTGATCACTCTTGCCCTTGGTTAGCGTGCGAGGTGCGAGGATTTCGTATTACTCTCGGCCCTCTCATCGCACTGCCTTTGGTTGTATGATAGGTGGGCCAGCCACCCCCAGGCCCACATGTCATTCACCCAAAGGCAGCTGTCGTAAGTCAATGAAGCTGCGCCCCCGCGTGCGGGTGCAGATAGTCATCTCACCGACCTCTAGTTGGGGACAAACGAGAGAAGTTTGATGTTTATGGTTTATTGGTCCCTTTGCATTTTGCGCCAAGTTTTGACCTTTGATTTAACTAATAAAATGTTAATGCATGTAAACAAAAATGTTGTGTAAGTCACATTACGAAAACCAAATAATCCCAAAACACTTAGGCATGGTGCATTAACTCCTCCTTGTTTCTTATTTCGTGACATATCAACCAATGAGAGATGTGGGCCGCATGCTTTCAATGACTTGAGACTACCAAACATGACATGCAGTGTTTAGTTCATTGCATGTAATCCTATTAAGACTCTAGTTAGCAAGAAAACATTAAGTTCTCTCACGATAGGAATAAAACACCATGTATTTATTTACGAGAGGGAGTAGTACATTTTTGTGACATGCATTACTAGATATTGCTAGTCAAATACTAAAATCCAGATGGACGTGGTAGTACTCCTAAATCCAGACGGTGGTGCTACTAGTACTAGTAGTAGTACTACCAATGTAGTACTCCTAGGAGTACTAGCACTTGTACTACCCGCTGGTCAAATTATTATGTGCTGCTCCTCACGGGAAGTGACAAGACCTCGCACGGAGATGACACATGAGTATAGGCGCTGTGTTCGGCATACCATAGTCAGCCTCACCGCTTGCAATACTATCATCATGGCTGTAGAGCTAGCCTGCTTACAACTAGCCCTGTTCGACATAATTTCCGTGCGTAGATGCCCGTGCATTGCACGGAACACCAAGATTGGGGGTGGACTGCTCCGGCAGCGGCCATCGCGCCAGATTTTTCCACGGCCTTCTAGATGTGGTGGGGAGGAGATAAGACTGATTGTGAGAGATAAGGAGTTGTTTGTAAATAGGGAACAAGTGCGGCATCTTTTGCAAAATGGAGAAGCTTGGTTTGTATCGCGCGATCTAGATCCGACAGCTACTGGTGAAAGATGGGAGGCACAACATCATCACAAACTCAGGACCTGTTTGATTCGCAGGATTTTGAAAACGCAAGAATAGGACATGGCAATATTACAAGTTAATATTACAAATGTTAGGAGTAATGCTGCACCTAGGAAGAGGGAATTACTCACGCAAGAACTTTCGTTACTTTAGGTGGATGCAGCATTATCGTACAAACTAAAATCCACCGCCCTGACAATTCACTAATGGGAAAATAAGTTTACGAGTATCTGGCCACTTGATGTTTCAAAAACAAATTCAGCTTCTGGGGAGACTTTGTCATTTAGGCTTAGACGCTTGAGGTGATCAGCACACCATTCATTGTTGCGCCAGAGAACGCCAAACCTCATTACCTTGAGCACACTTGCCTCCAGAACAAAGAACCTGGCCAATTTAATCTCAGATGTGCTGCCTCGGTAGTCGATCAAATCAATTTCTGTAAGATGGAGATCAAGGAATTCAATGAGATTGTTATAGTGCAGCACATTTTTCACTTTTGGGTCTTTTTTTATCTGCAAAAGAAGAGAACATATTAGAGCAGCTGGCTGCATAAGATTGCCGTGTCATCAAGAGGTACCAATATCATTCGCTCATACGATAGGGTTGGCTGGCTAGTGATATTTTTTCACTCTCTCTCTCTCCCTCTCTCTCTCTTTTTCGCTTCCTCTCATTTAACTAGGAGCACGTGAAGAGCTTGGGCATTTGTTGCCTTCCACTATGTGGCCGATGCCATATTTCGCAAAAGTATGCCACATAATACGATCGATGTCAAATCAAAGATTTTGGCACCGCCTCGCGATGTGAGAGAGTTGGCACCACTGCACATAGACCCACATGTATAAACAAATCAATCAAACCAACTACACCAGCCTCTCACTCTCCCAAACAAGTGTTTTTATTGCCTCAGTCCTCTCTCTCTCTCCCACGCAGTGTTTTTCATTGCGTGAGTTAATTTGGCACCGAGCAAAGTAGGTGCTCCAGATTGGGGCACCAGTGAGCAATGGAGGGCATCGATGCCAAATGCATCACAAGTGAATTTGGCACATGTTTTGGCCTACATAGCCCACTTTTGTACTCCTCCGTCCCATAATTTTTGTCTTAAATTTGTCTAAATACGGATGTATCTAGTTACATTTTAGTGTTAGATACATCCGTATCTAAACAAATGTAAGACAAGAATTTTGGGACGAGGAATACTACCTCGTATTTAGTTTAAGATTTTGACCATAGATTTACCTAAGAAATGCCAATGCATGTCACTAAAATTACACCATTTGAAATTATGTTCAAATACTAATCCAACGATATAGTTCTTAGTGACATGCATTAACATTTTGTCGCTTAAATCTATGGTCAAATTTTGATAATACAAAATTGGAAGAGTAAACCAGACGGAGGTAGTACTTGCCCTTAGGGTAACCATAGAGTTACCGGAGTAGTCTAAGTTACTTTCCACTATGACTAGCCTAGGCTACTATAGTAGTACAGCATAAAAATGATGCAGTGATCACGTGAGAAAAAATACTAAAAACATTTCTTTCGTGCAAAGCGTAGATGTAGTTTTGAACACTACACTTGTCATCGTAATTTGGGAAAATTACGAAAAATTGAGCTACGCCAGATTACCGCTTACTAATAGGAAAGATGTTTCACCTCGATGAGTAGCTTCTCCGTGCATGGAAAGCATGTAAGGAATCCAACAACTTGATCTAGATTTGGGCCGATAGATTTTAGTGCTAAGATCTTCACTGTGCGCATGGACTGGGTCAAGCTTGTGGGAATCATTTTCTAGAAGACGGTCGTAAATACATAAAGAAGAAATTTAAAAATGTGAATTTCAAGAAGACGAAGAAGAAGATGAGTGATGTACCTGAACGATTACGGATCCAATAAAGAGTTCGGAGAATTTGTCAGACGAGTACACCAACGCTGTCAATTTCAACGTGTCAATGACCCTCATTTTTGTTGGACCTTCTAGATCCGATACAAGCAATCAATCAAGGAAAGGCACATTCTCAGTGACCATAACGTGGAACAGCTGGAGTGATCTCTTCCCAATTGATGTCTTGTTGCAGGGCCAACAAGACACATAAATCCATCGGAGATTCGTCGAGGCGATGTGGAGGCTAATGAACCCGTGGATCTGCTCAAGACGAATGTACTCGAGCGCAGTATAGCTGCGGAGCAGGTGCTCCATAGCCTTCTTCGAGATGACAACGTCGAAGAGGTCGAGCTGCTTGAGTTGAGGGAGAAGAAGGGCGGCCGTGGCATTAATCTGGGGAAGATAGCAGGAGCTGAAGCTGGCGCGACACAGCGTTAGCGTGAGGCGGAGCGCGGACGGCGGCAGAGAGCGACATCGTCCAGCTTCAAAGCTGAGCTCCTCGAGCTGATCTAGGGCGGGGGATAAGAACCACTCGTCGAACTTGGGTTGGACCTTGCAGTTGGTACTGAACATGTAGATGTCAAGGCGTCTTGCTGGCCCAGGGTGCGATGAAAGGATCTTGGAGACTGCAGCCATGCATTTGCAATCCCTGTCGCAGAGGCAGCTGTCGACGGTGAGGTTGAGGGGGACGCAGCGCCAGAGGGGGCGCCACCGCCGGGAGAGCAGGGCGGTCCGCACGACAGATTTGGTGGGAAGGAGGCCGATGATGACGAGCAGCATGTCGTCGGGGAGGCTGCTGATGAAGTCTAGGCTCGCCGGATGCGGTTTTCGCTCGAGAGGCCTCCGCTTGTTGGCTGCCTCGCCGTCCATCTCAACCGGCAGCGACGCTGGTGTACAGGTGTGCTGGTGTGTGTTGTGTGCTGGGTGTGCGCGAGTGTGTCCTTCTGTGCATGCCGCCGCGCAGTGGTGAATTGTGCGCGAGTGCATCCTTCGCGCGCAAGAAGTTTGTCCTCAATGCGCCCTCAATTTACTAGAGTGCGGGGTGCTACCCGAGTGGTTTCAACTTTGTTTCCTTCACCGCGTGTCGATGGGCCTCTAGTTTACTTATTTTCACCCATCGCCACATGGGCCAAGACACCAAGATATGAACACGAGCTGACAATGCAGCATGTGGATTGGTTAACCGTCAACTAAACAATATATGAGCTATACGCTGACACAAAGGAGCGATAATCCATCGGTTTAGAGATTTTGAGTGAGAGGGGAGGCCCGTGAGAGATAGCAGAGAGAGAGAAAGAGCTACTTCCTCCGTTCGATAGTGTAGTTACAACATTTTTTAAAGTCAAACTTTTGAAACTTTGACCAAGTTTATAAAGAAATTACTTATATCGGTAATACCAAAGATAAATGATAGTATGAAGTAAGTACATGTTCTGATGAATCTAATGATCGTTCCAGATGTAAATGTTTTTCTCCACATATACCTAGTCAAACTTTTCTGAGGTTTGACTTTTCAAAACATCCATATACTTATGGACGTGATAGAGTCCCTAACGCGAGAGAGAGAGATAGAGAGAGAGAGAGAGAGAGAGAGAGAGAGAGAGAGAGAGAGAAGTGTGTGTGCATGTGTGAAAGAGACATGGACAACACACGATAAAAATGGATAAAAAGCGTGCTTGTCTTATGCAAACATATCACACATGCATCTTCGACAACGGAGGCAAGGTGAAGAGATAGTGTGTGGTTGTTTGGAACCGAGATAGGAAGACCCCTAGCACGTGGCCAAGAGGGGTCCGACAAACAAGGAGAGAGGTCGAGAGAGACGACGGAGAAAATGCGACATGGGGAGGGAGAGTGTATGTTTGTCATAGAGAGATCCCCTGGAGATCGTGATGGGACTACATGGGTGGGAGATCGAGTGACAAGGTGTGTGCGTGATAGAAGATGCCCCGAGAGATATCGAGATAGACGTATGGATGGAAGGAGACAATACGTGTGTTCCTGATGGCTAGTAAGAGATAATCATACTTAGGAGGGGGAGTGCTTGCGCCTATGGCCCTGTTTGGATACTCTAACTCAGCTTAGAGGTTAGAGTTAGATTCTAACCCCGAACTAACTCTAAGTAAAGAGGTGTTTGGATGGCAGGGTTAGATGGAGCGTGGATACGGCGAGGCACCTTCACGGCAAAGCGAGAGAGGGAGGAGGAGAGGACGAGAAGCTTCGAGGAAGTGGGGAGGGATCTGCATGGGAGAGCGAGAGAAAAAAGTGTTTATTAGTGGTCCCGAGAAGAACTAACCCAAATAAGCACCTCTTGGATGGGTTAGATGCATCTAACCTAAACTAACCCTCCTATTTGGATCTTTTTGGGTTAGTTGACTCCAAACTAACCCAAACTAATTCTAACCCATGGATCCAAACAGAGCCTATGATGGAGTGTGGGATTATGGTACTTAGAGGGTGCGGTCACATGGAGAGAGAACAAGGCGGAGAGTGTTGGATGGGTCTATATGTATAGCGCGAAGCGAGACATGTGTATGTGTGAACCAGTGGAGATATAAGGCCTGCTTTGGCTTGCGTCGTGAGCATCTTTTGCGTGGCCTCGGGTTGTTGGCTGGATTTCATGCACGCTTGTTTGGTTGCTACCCTGTGAAAAAGAAAGCCCACCGGCTGGGTTCCTTGCACTTTAATTAGCCCGGCTGAACTCCGCACATCGCAAATAGCCCGCCCAAGCAACCGATTTCAAACGCTCGGCCGTGCTCGGTCGTGCGGCCACGAGGCTAACATCAACATGGATGGATATTAGCATTAAATAATTGATGCATGGATTGATTGATGGATGTTGATGCTTTGCTCGCCTGCATGAACCAAACGCTTCAGACCACACAAGCCTGGCCAGCAGAAATATTTTACATCTCACGCCCACACCAGCAAAGACCGACCATCAAGGCATGAGGGTCAGTCATGAACCAAACTGACCAATAAAGTTTGAGAGAGATTGAGGAGCCCCGATAAGGCTGAGTGGTGCATCGATAGCTGAGAGGGGAAAGAGATATTCCATCCGCTTGATAATGCAAAGGCATGTAAATTTTTAGAAGTCAAACTTTGGAAACTTTGATCAGGTTTACGCAAATGTTATTTATATCTACAATACCAAAGATACATCATACAAAACTACATCTCATGGTGAATCTAATGGTATATGTTTGCCGACTAGATGTAATTATTTTTCTCCACGTACATGGTCAAACTTTGTGATGTTTGACTTTTCAATAAATCTATGTGCTATGGACGGAGGTGAGTGCCTCAGTCGAGACAGATCAAGTGCGTGTGAAGGAGAATGAGTAAGTGTGCAAAAAGAGTATGTCTGTGAAAGAGAAAGTGACAACAAACGATAAATTAGAGAGAGAGAGTGTGTTTTTTCGTTTCTTATGTGAACATATCACGCGTGCATCTCCGAGATGGAAAAGCGAGGCGAGGAGGTACACGAAGATAGCTAGTGTGTGATTGTTTGCAACGGAGAGAGACACCCATGTAGCACATGTCCAATAGAGGTCCGGCCAACAAGGAAAAAAGGTCGAGAGGGACACATGGATGGCACGAATGCATGGGGAGGGAGAGAGGGTGTGTTTGTGATAGAGAGATCCCCTTGAGATCGTGAGGGGACTATATGGGTGGGAGATCGAGGGAGTGCTTGCGCGATAGAAAGATGCCCCGAGGGAAATCGAGATAGACCATGCACATGTTTGTGATGGAGACTAATATTAGCTAGTCATATACATATAGGGGGGACTGCGTGTGCCTACAATTGAGTGAGAGACCATCATACTTGGCTAGCTGGCATGAGATTGTGTGAGTGTGCGTGTGAGATGGAGAGAGAACGATGGAGAGAGATAGAGTTTTAGATGGGCCTATCGAAAGCGAGTGAGATATGCATGTGTATGTGTGACCTGTGGATGGAGAGTTTGAGAGAGGGGGGAAGAGCTCCAGACGACATAATGGTGCGTGAGAGAGTTACGGGCAAAGAGCCAAGGAATTTGTGTGCGTATGATGAGTGCACCCAAGATATCTAGCTTGGACTAGCTAGAGTATCATACATAGTGTGTAGAGAGACCTATAGATGGTGTATATATGAATGAGGACTAGAAAGACCCCCCACACACACAAAGAGAGAGAGAGAGAGAGAGAGAGAGAGAGAGAGAAAGGAGAGGGACCAACAAGGTTTTTGTGTCGGATGCGTGCAACAGAATTGAAGATTGTCGGCGAGAGGGTGATAGAGAGAGAGAATAGGAGTCCGGGAGAGGGGGAGGTCGCGTTTTATGCATCAAAGACTGATATAAACTTGCATTCAAATATTTAAATTGGATACCATGTTGTCTGCAATCCACACATGAACGGATATATGCGTATATCAAACAAGTTCATTAATTTGACTTTCAACATGTTCATGGAGTACTATAATACTGTACAACATGCTACTCGATTGAGGTGTTCAATTTTGGATTTAGTTCACTATTTTGACCTACTGAACGAGCTAGTTCATTGAATCGAGATATTTCATTTTGGGTTTGATTCACGTTTTTTAGTGGGTCAACTATTTGTCATATAGTAAATCGCTAGCAACGAGCATGTAAAAACACATTACTCCCGAGCATCATCTCTCCATCTAAAAAGAAGTGGCAAGCTAATATTTCAAAATTTGATTCAATCGACTTGGTAAGGTAGACGGGATGCTCGTTTCTCCCAAAATTTGAACGAACCGTTAAACATCCTCTCTGCTTTCGGTGGAATTCGCCGAGCAAATAAATGGGAGACGCGAATTACCGTCCTATGTGAGACATGCATCAATTGGCCGTTGTACATTGAGGGTAGGTTCGTAACTTCATCCAAGCGCCTTTCTCTCGGCCGAATTGACATGTGCCGAATAATTCATAAACCATGGTTGGCAAAACACGCCTCCTCGCCTCAAATAGCTCGTGCCCACTATTTCAAAACACGCCTCCTCGCCTCAATTCGCCGCCCACTATTGTTCAAAACACGCCTCCTCGTCGAAATCGCTCCCGCCCACTATTTGGGGAGAAGCAAAGTTACTCTACTATCCCGACCTCAAGACACGTAACCAAACCGAGAAGCCTATAGGCAAGGGTAGAACTGTAACTCCCCTCACATTTCGCATAAATGCGTCCAGTAAGACATGGTTCCACTCCTCCCACCCCCCCCCCGCCCCCATTCATACCGTGGGCGCCAAATCACCTTCTCCCGGAAGCTCCTTCTCCGAGCCACAAACCTCAGCCCCACCTCCATGGCGCCCCACCGCACCAATTTCACAGCCGCCTCCTCCCTAATGCCGAGACGCTGTCCAATTGCTGTCGTGCATCGGGCCATGTGCCTCTTACTCCGTCTTCTTGGTGCTGCCTCGAGGACAGCCGCGGAACTGCATCGAGCCAATTCACCTTGCCGTTGTTCACGGCGCCGAGCGGCTCCAACTTCGGATCCGCCCGAGTCTGGCGCTGCTTTCACAGAGCCGCCGACCGTCGCGACATCGCTCTTTCCCTGCTGCCGGTCACCACCGCAACCGCGCCGGCCTCACCGACTCGGCAGCTAGACCTGCCTACTTCACCATGCCGCCAGATACATCGCACCCTCATCTGAAATCACTTTATTTAGGCGTCAGTTGTCTAAATTTTTATTCTAGGCTAATCGATTCCCAATGGGAAGCAGCACCCCTCGAGGCGGCGGAGCTCCTAGGCTGCCGGTTGGCTGGTGTCTAACGTAAGGGTGCGGGGCCGCAAGTTCACCGCGGAAGCAGCGCTTAGATGGCTATCTTTTAGAGTTGTGTGGGTTGAAGGTACAGCCGCCGCCAGATCTGGATGACGGGGAGTCTTTGTGGATTGTCCTGGGCGGCGCAACCACGGCAAAGGCGGTGGGCGGGAGCGGGTTTTGACGGGCCACGGACGGCGGAGGCAGGCTGCTCGCCATTGGTCGCTGGCTCTTCGGGGAAGATTCCGAACAGTTTCAGGCGGGAGGCACAAGACGGCCATCAAGCCATCCGGCGTAGATGGGACAATACCAAAATAAAATAAAATCATGTGACCCCAATTTAGTCTTCAGCCAATAGACGTGTGACCACTCTCGCATTTTCTGTTGATCTCTTAGTGTATTTCTTCGGATCAAAGAGATATGTCGTTTAATGCGTTATCTGATCTTCGCACACACCGCCTTCGACTCACCGCAGCTGCTCCAACAAGGGAAGCATACACCGAAGGGAGCTATAGTCCCCACTCAACAATTCCTCGCATCGAATGCGCGTGCTCAACATGGACAGCCACAACAACCGCAGGCCATCGACAAGTCAAAGACATGATGCTCACTCCTATGGATGGCATCCAGATAGGTTGTACCCTCATCTTACTTGTGTGCAACATTTATGGCTTTGTTATTCATCTAAGAACGGAAAATAGATCATCACATTTCACTGAATATTCATGCTGATCTCTTACGGGTCTTGTTCAGGAGTTCACGTTGTTCCATGGTTCAGCTAAGATACTTGTTCTTTAGATAACGTTGTTCCATAGTTATCATCCATCAGCCAATGCTATCCCACAGGCTGGTGATTATAGTATTATACCACTTCTAGTATTACCTATGTTATTCTTTAATACTTTCGTGTGCCATCTAGTTAATCTCGAGTACAAACGATACATATTCTGTAGCTTTCATCTGTGTTCTCCCTTTAGTTTATGAGACCTGTTGCTGCTAGTTAACCCCAGTCCTACTATTTATGTTGTCTCCTACAGGCACTCATTTACATAAATCTAACTACTAGTTGTCTTCCATGCATGTCAGATATAACTGCACACACTGATATATCCACAAGAACCTCACGGAGCAATGTAAAGGCCAATAAACTTGATGTCAATGATACCCAATATGATGGAACATGTAAAGGCAGTTCTTCGTAAGACTTGCGTAAAGATGATGAATCCTCTTCACCCCACAAGGTCCTTGCTCTAACTTGGCCTGTGATATGGGTACAACATGCATATAATGTCCCGGAGTGTATCTACTCTGTTGTAATGCCATGTGCTTAGCATGCTGATCATGCATGTAAATATGTCATGCCTTCCTGTTTTCAAGACCTATTCCATTCATGATAACATGTTTTCAAATTCAAGTACTTGCTATTCTACTCTATCGCAATGCCATCTCGCTTAATTTGGACATCATGCTTCTAAATATCTTATGCATTGTTATTCATCAAGATGTACTTCATCCGTCTGCCATACCATGTTTTTTACTTTGAAGTGTTGTTCTAGTGCTCGCTGCAATGCCATCTTATTTTCCCAATCATACACGTGTATGTTGCCTTAGTTATTTCGTCACGTATTCCGCTAGCATATAGTTTTACATTCAACTAGTTTTTTTTGCTGTGTTGTCCTGTCGTATCCCTAGCTCTTACACCATACTCCTCCGTCCGGATTACATGTTGTTTAAATGGATAAAAAGGATGTATCTAGAACTGAAATACGCCTAGACCCATCCATTTTTTCCGGATGGAGGAATACATGTCAATATGTCATGCCTTTCTATTCTTCAGTACTTATTCCATCTCTCTGTTGTCGCATGTTTTATAATTAAAGCACCATTCTTCTATATAAGGCATGCAAGGGGAAGACGACTATGTTAGAATCTGAAGGGTTACAAACAAGGCCTTTGCAAAAGATCCAAACGCCAAGAGATAATAAACCAACTCCAGTTTTTAGATACTGCTCTAGCACAGAGAAACCCAACTCCTACTGATAATAAGCAGATTAAAGTGGCCAAAGAACTAGTCCGCTCTAGTCGAGCAAAAATATGTCAACTCAATTCTAAGAAGCGTGTGCATATCCTTGCATCATGAAATTTTATAGCATGCTGATCATATTTTCTACATGTTTCTTACCCATCTCTCTTTTAGAAAATAAGCTTAACAGATAGAAGAATTTCTGCAATGGTATCGTTTATGAGGAAAGATTCTTGCAGGAATTCTCTGTGCTCCAATGTAGATGTAAGTACCTGTTGTATATCACTATATTTTTACATCAGCATGTATTTTGTTAATCGGCGTGAATCCAACCTTTATCTGATCTAAATTTAGTTGTAGCAAAATGTATGATTAAAGGCCACAATGTTGATTTTTGTAAGGAAAACTGCCTAGTAGTTTTGCATCCTGAGCTGCATGAGTGTACTATCTCATATCAGTGGGTTTGAATACTTTGGTTCTGAAGTGGGTTTTTCAGTGTGTTTTCTACTGTGTTGTCCTGTCCTATCCCTAGCTCTTACATCATACTCCCTCCGTCCAGATTAAGTGTCGCAGAAATGGATAAAACTGGATGTATCTAGAACTGAAATACACCTAGACCCATCCATTTATTTCTGGATGGTGGGAATACATATCAATATGTCATGCCTTTCTATTCTTCAGTACCTATTCCATCTCTGTTGTAGCATGTTTTATAACTGAATCACCATTCTTCTATATAAGGCATGCAAGGGGAAGACGGCTATGTTAGAATCAAGGGTTACAAACCAGGTCTTTGCAAAAGATCCAAACGCCAGAGATAATAAACCAACTCCATTTTTCATAGATGCTGCTCCAAAGACAGAGAAACCCAACTCCCAATCGATAATAAGCAGATTCCAAAGCCAAAGAACTAGTCCGCTCCAAATCCGGCAAAAAAGAATGTCAACTCCATTCTAAGAAGCGTGTGTGTATCCTTGCATCATGAAATTTTATAGCATTCTGATCATATTTTCTACATGTTTCTTACCCATCTCTCTTTAGAAAATAAGGTTAAACGATAGAAGACTTCCTCCATTGGGATCGTATTCGAGGAAAATATCTTATGGAATTCTCTCGTGCTCCAATGCTGATGTAAGTACCTATTGTATATCACTATATTTTTACATCAACATGTATTTTGTTAATCGGCGTGAATCTAACCTTTATCTGATCTAAAATTAGTTGTAGCAAAATGTTAAAGGCGCCAATGTTGATTTTTGTAAGGAAAACTGCCTGGTAGTTTTGCATACTGAGCTGCATGAATGTACTATCTCATATCACGCACATTACTGAATTGTAGTGCTTCTCTGTTGCCCATTCATTCATTGTGTCAATGTTGCTTTCGTACTACCTTACTCGGCTGATGATAGCTGTGCCATATTGTGTTAATTTGGTGTAGGCTCCTTGCCCAAACGCTCGTTGTGTCAATGTTGCTTTCCTATTATCCGACTTGGCCAATGATAGCAATGCTAGTGTGTTAATTTTGTGCAGGCTCAAGATAAGAAGACAAACTCAAAACAGCAAGGCAACCCCATTGTTTCTTTCCAGTAAATCTAGGCCAGGTAATATGGCAATAACTCATGATTAATTTGTTTGGTTCCCGTCCTAATTTATGTTATGATGCAGTGGTCGAGACACTCTCCACTATCAATAATACAAGCCTGCCAAAATCGCCATCTGAATCTGTTCAGTATCCTCTGCCTCGAATGTAACTGAATAAATGTATGTTTGTGAACCAATTAATGGCTGAAGCAATGATGGAAACGGTGGATGAATCAGAGGTGCAGAGTCGTGCGACACAACAACTGATCAATGTTTTCAGAGATAGTGTAGCAAAGCAGAAAGAACTTGCCCACATGCTTATGGGCGTCATCTGTGTTGAGGTTGCAGATTGTGATGTTGTAGATGGTTAGGTTCTGCTCATTTATTTGCATTGGCATAAATCTTTTATTGCCCAGTGGATGTAATTTCCTGTAATATATGCTGGATGTGCAACGTTATTCCCTGTATGCCGTACCTTTGCGTGATCGGTTTTGGTCCTGTGCATAATTGCTCGTCGTAATGGGCTCAAACTATCTAATTTGGCCTAAAGACATGTACGAACTTTAGTGGGCCCATTAAGTTAATGGGCCACATTAGGCCGAAGTTAATGGTCGGCCCTCTTACCTCCCGGTCGTTAACATGCCGACATCGAAGCGGCAACAGGTGGCCCCAGTTTATTTCACGGGCCGTTAATGTGTCACATTAAGTTTGGGCTACATATGGCCCAACTATACCAGAGGCATTTGCAGCCGAAGAGACAATGGGCTTGTATCGACCATGAAGAACATGGGCCGCTAAGAGGCCGAAAGTCAGTCGATTGTAAATGGCCAAATCAGGTTGTGGGCCTTTAGCAGGCCGAAAGAGAAACCGGGCTGGTATTGGACCATGAAGGGCATGGGCCGTTAAAGGGCCAAAACTAAGGTCCGACTACAAATGGCCCAACTCATTTATGGTCCGTTAACAGGCCGAAAGTCACACAGGGCCGGGAATTGGCCCAACACTTAAATGGGTCACTAAAAGGCCAAAACTCAGGTCCGACTAAAAATGGCCCAACTGATTTATGGGCCGTCAATAGGCTGAAAGTGACACCGGGCCAGAAAATTGGCCCAACACTTAAATGGGCCGCTAAAAGGCCGAAACTCAGGTCCGACAACAAATGGCCCATCAGATTTATGGGCCGTCAACAGGCTGAAAGACATACCGGGCCAGAAACTAGCCCAACATTTAAATGGGTCGCTAAAAGGCCGAAAGATGTACATCCTGAAAATTGGCCCATCCATTAAACGGGCCGTTAACAGGCCGAAATCTCATCGGGCCGATATTGAGCCCCGATATATAGCGGGCTGTTAACGGTCTCGAACTGACGATGGGCTGCAATGGTGTCAAATCTTTAACGGGCCGTTGACGGGCCGAATTGGCTCATCTCGTATGGGTCATGGGCTTAAATGGACCTGACACAAGGAGGCCATATATGGGCTGGCCTGCTAATTTTTACTGGGCTAGCCTTTTCATAGGAATGGGCCTTTGTTGGGCCGTGCCACGTGTCGACATACCATAGGTGTCTTCCGTCCAATGAGTGGATGACATCTATCCCAACGGTGAGCCGACACGTGTTTCCTCCAGCCAATGATGATTTTACACGTGGAAAATCCCCATTGGTCGGCGCTGCTAACGGGTTATCGGATCCAAAACCCGACCCGATAGCTTAACGGTGTTCCGTTACGGTGGATGCCACGTGTCGATCACCCTTGACGAAAGCACTTCTGTGACGCACGATTTATCGTCATGGAAATTGACACTTCCGTGGTAATGTCATGGAACACTTCTACGGCAACACAGGTATGACTATCTTGATTCTGTCATAAATTTTTCATGGATGTACATGCATGACAAAAAACGCGACCTACTGTGACAAACACGTATCATCATGGAAGTGTATATTTTTTGTAGTGAGAGGCTCTATGGCATGAAGCACAATGACGCGTGGAAGGAGTTGTTTAAGGCCTCCGAAGTACCTCCTCCCACATCCGAGGACCGCGGACTTCATGCAGCGCGGCCCCCTCGTCTGGTGAGTTTTGGGACTACCACCGGGTTCGGTTTTTCCCAATACATTCATGGGGGAGTCTTAAGTATTTGTGTATATTTGCCTCAGGATTATGTGGACACAATGAGCAGATTTATCGTCCGCTCCGCTGCCGGAGGGCCTAATCGACGCTTCTCGACGGAGATGCTGGTCCCGGCGCCGTACAAGGTGCCGGAGAAGAAGGCCGAGAAGAAGGCCCCGAGGACCCGAAAGGGTCTCCGGCGTAAGGTTGTGCCAGAAGCCTCGTCCGGAGACGACGAGGCGCACTCCTCCCCCGAAGAAGAGGAGGAAGAAGAAAAAGCCGCCCCATCCGGAAAGGATGAGAGGCCTGAGGGGACGGGCCGTGGGGCCGGGAGAGGCCCCCGGCGCAAGGCCGTCATACCCACGCCGCCCCGATGACGACTTAAACAGATTCCTGAGGCGGAGGGAAGCAAGAAGAAACTCCACCTCCCTGTACTGGGGAGGAGAAAAAGAGGAAAGCCACCCCGGAGGGGGAGGCTAGGACGCCCAAGAAGGGAAAGACGTCCCTTCCAGACTACTCCACCACGGCCGCTCATAGCGAGGAAGGGTGGCTGCCCAGGGGGAAGCCCCTGGCGCAATCGTAAGTGTCCACATTCTACCGTGATTTTCACTTCATAATTGTTTAATAACGCCGAACATTGATGCAGTCCGGCCCGGGCTCATCCGGAGGTGTCGTCTTCAGATGGGTCTCTGAGCGCTTCAGAGATGAACTCGCTCCCAACGGCCACCACTCCTCAGCATGCAGATGACACGGAGGTGTTATCCCGAAGGTTCCCCGAGCAGGGGGAGGTGACCTTGGAGACGCCCCAAGGCAGTCTTCCAAATGCCGGACATGCGGGGTTCAAGATCCCCGCAGATCGCGTCGATGAGAGCCGCAACAAGACGGACTCTCGACCGAACACTGCTCCGGAACCCCCGACGGTTCCGGACTCAGGCGAGCAGCCCCTCGTTAGGGAGGGCGAGCCGCCCGTGCCGAGGACTTCCGTCGCATCAACGGCGCCGGATAGTCCGTGGAAGCGCCGAGGCGCCCATGGAAGAAGAGCACCGCATTCTATGAGTGCGGTGATTCAAAAGGTTCTGTCCGCCAAAAACGGACTAATCGAAGCCTGCACAAGCCTCCGGACGGGCTTTGAGGTAAGTAATAAAAATGTGCAAAATTGCCACCCGATAGGTAGTAGCCCCTGATACTCTGGTTGGTGTTCGGAAAGAAAAGCTAATCGGAGGGTCAATTATAATCCGTAGGAGTCTAAAAAGCTTTTATGTGAATAAGCAAGCCGTGCTTGCTTGTCTTTGCTGCTGCATCGCCGGGTTGCCGAATCAAGCGGATCTGGAGCAGGCGCAGGGAGAGCTTGGCCTCACGAAGAGGCAACTCGAGGAGAATAAAGGTAAGTGATTCCCCGTTCGTATGTGTTTGAAGATAAGCAAAATTGGTCAAGCTAACGCCAAAGCGTCGTGGCTGTGTTACAGGGGCCACCGCCGAAGTGGCTTCCCTGAAGAAAGCATTGTCCGAGGCCGAAGACAAAGCGGCCTTGGAATGCAAGGAGCGCGAAAAGCAAAGTGCTAGAGTGGGCGAGGTACAGCAAGAGCTCCACGACCTCGGCAAAAAGTGCGAGTCGGTGGAGCATGATCTGAATATGAAGGAGGCCGAGCTTGCGAAGGCCCTTATGAGTTTGAAAGATGCCAAGGCCGAAGCCGAGAAAGCACAACAGGAGATCCAGGAGGCCAAAAAGATAGCAGCGGGTAAGAAATTCTTTATGCAAAGCAAACATGTGGAGGAGGCATTTCTTTTACTTACTCGAATACGGAGCTCTCCAGGGGCATTTGCAGATCTGCCACGCAGCGCCTCAGACGTTTTGGAGTTCTATCGTGCCCAGGAGGGGAGCTCAACGGAGAAGCTGTTCTGGTCCCAGTATGATGGGGCCGATCATCCGATGCCTCTAAGCGACCAACTGAAGCAGTTGATCGAACTCCACTGGGCGGCCGAACTGGCTATGAAGGATTTCATAGTTAGGATGTGGCTCGGTGAGCTCCTGCCCAAAGAGCTACTTTGGCTCGATCAAGCGGATGGTGGATGCCTGCCCGCTTGAAGTGATCAAGCGATCCGTTTGCATCGAAGGTGCCCGCCGAGCCTTTGCCCGCGTCAAGGTGCATTGGGGCAAGATGGATGCGGAGAAGCTCGTCAAGGACGGGCCGCCGGAGGGCAAGGCGCACCGCCATCGCGAGATGTACTATGATGGCGTGATGAAGGGTGCTCGTCTCGTTGCCGATGAGTGTACCAAGGACGCCACTTTGGAATGAGTTCACTTCTGTCTTGTTTGTAATTTAAAGACGAAGATACTTGCGCTATGTAGCGCTTTGGTTATTTAAAATATTACCTTCTGTGCGGCTGTTTATAAAATTCTGAAAGTAGGCAAGTCGTCGGCTTCCTCCCCCGCGTAACTAGTACTGGGGTGTCCGTGGAAAACCCGGACACTCTTTATCCAAATGTTTGGTCCCTTAAGGAGGTGTCCGGCGCAGCAAACGAGGCAATCGGACTATGCGGCTTTATAACTTTCACTTAGCCATAGAAGTCTACAATTTTAAATTTCAGCGAAGCCCCTAGAATCTGGAAGGCCGAATCGGGGCGCTATACACGCCTAGATCGGACGAAGCCGATTTATCGCCTAAGGCGGAAAATCTTTAAGGATTTTAAAACCTCTCGAACAGCGACCAGCTCTCGCCACATCATGCCGGTTAGTTTTCGGCTTTCTCTACTAAGGTGCTCGTCCGGAAGAACCGGGACACAATCGCAGTAGTTCTCCCTGCGCTACCTTAGCCGATATAACGGAACGTAAGGCAACAAAATAAGGGAGCCGGGCTATCCCAACTGTAGACCCAAGACATGATTCGGAGCTGATGCATATAGTGTTATAAGTTCGGGTGCCGACCGCTGAAAGTGTTCGACTTTATTTGCTATATTACGGGCGCCATGAGAAGCCCTTGGCAAACCGGTCGCACCAAGGTGTGTGGATGCAATATCAAATAAACATTTATAAGAGAAAAAAATGCTCAAATAAGAATAATAAGCTGACGCTATATATAATCTCCCATTGACTAAAAAATACGCTTAAGCGCACATTTACAAAGGATGCGTTAA
Source organism: Aegilops longissima (assembly GCA_021605205.1). Taxonomy (NCBI): domain Eukaryota; kingdom Viridiplantae; phylum Streptophyta; class Magnoliopsida; order Poales; family Poaceae; genus Aegilops; species Aegilops longissima. Next base: position 173,879,435 of record CM038679.1, read on the forward strand.
GGTAGATAAAATAGGACTATTTGACATGTCCTATCCAGGGGTAGGCTGTGTTCAGATAGATAAAGCAGGTATAATGATCGTAAATAGATTCCACCTGGGTATTTCCTTCTGTGCACAACGTCTATTGCCTCCTTGGATGTCTCTCCCCTATAAGTCTGGCAATTCGGCTGTTTCGAGGATGCTGCGCCAACGCGGTGTCCTAAAAGGTAAGAGGGAAAGAGTATGAAAGTATTTGGTGGTTACCCGCACAATTGACTGAGTCATTGATGCGCCTCCACCTATGCCCATGGTATTTTAAGTGCGTAATTGTGTGCGCGTGGCACGAATGCTGCTTTGATGGGGCTTAAGCAGAGGCCGGACTGCTAGTCGCGCTCTTGGCGTGCCTGATGATCCTGTTGCGGGGTGCTCCGGGCTCGCTTGACTGTGCTCGAAGTTGTTGTCACCGGATTGGTTTATCGGAGAAGGCCGCATTGTACTTCCGCCGCAAGGGCTGCGGTATGTTCTTCTGTTCGTAGAGAGCGGTCCATATTTCCGTTCACCGTTATGACCCCGCGTGGTCCCGCATCTTGAGCTTGAGATATGCGAGTGTGGTACCGCATTGAATCTGGCGAATGCGGTTCGTCCGAAAGCAGTGCATGGTAACTACCGCGAAAAGGGACGATATCAAAGATTAACTCTTCGCTTCGAAGTTATCCGGAGATCCAAGACCACTTCCAATGTTATAGAGCCCGCATAGCGGGCCTCTACTCCAAGAATTACACCTTTAAAGGTGGTTTTAATGGGCTTGATCCTTGAAGGGTCAATGCCCATTTTGGCGACTTGTGTCCCGGTAAAGCAGGTTCAGTCATTGCCGGTGTCAAAACCGCGGATCTCGGTAGGGGGTCCCGAATCAGGCGCTAAGGATGATGGTAACAGGAGACAGGGGACACGATGTTTACCCAGGTTCGGGCCCTCTCTATGGAGGTAATACCCTACTTCCTGCTTGATTGATCTTGATGATATGAGTATTACAAGAGTTGATCTACCACGATATTGTAGAGGCTATACTCTAGAAGCTAGCCTATGGTATGATTGTTGTATATCTGATCTATCGACTAGCCTGGCCCTGGTTTATATAATGCACCAGAGGCCTAGGGTAACAAAAGTCCTAGCCGAATATGCCGATGGGGGAGGAGTCCTTGTCTTGATCACCAAGTCTTGTGGAATCTTCCTTGTATGCAACAGCTCTCCGGACTGGCCCATGAGTATACGGCCATGGGGGTCCTCGGCCCAATCTAACAGATCGGGAGATGACGTGGTGAGTACCCCCTAGTCCAGGACACCGTCAGTAGCCCCCTGAACCGGTCATCAAGTTAGGGACGCTCCTTGATTCTTCCGAACTGTTCTTCATCTTCGGTCGTCGGTCTTGAAAACTGGTTCAACAAATCTTCTCGTCTTCGATCTTGAGGATCGCCGAAGTGCATCCGAAGAGTTTACACGTTGGGTATCCGAGGAGCCCCTTTTAAGTTTCCGGCCTTTATCAATGCCTTGTTATTTTTATGCCACGCCTCAGGTTTGAAGTTTTTCCCGGGAGGTAGTGTCCTCTTGCGTCCGAGCTTCCAACGCCGGACCGCATTCGAGGTATCCTTTGCAGCCGAGCACCAATGTCGGACTGCTTCCGAGCTCCAACGCCGGACTGTGTCCAAACTCCAACGCCGGCCTATATCCGAGGTGTCATAGATCACCTTGGTTCAAAAGGTTGAAAGAGTTTAGCTAAGCTTAATACCGGAAATGCCCTCTATGGAGCAAGCCACTCGCACCCGAGCTTTATGTCGGACTGCTTCCGAGGTGGTGCACCACCTTGGCCATGGGACTGATTTTTATGAATTTAATTCAATTGTGCAATGTAATATCTCGACAAGATGTATAGCCAAGATCCTCAAGGTGCGTGTTGGCCTAATATCCAAGATGCCCTCAAGGAAACATGAAACCGCTGATCCTAGTAGCCCTCGAGACTCGTGTCGATGCGCCAAATCGCTCGAGGATAAACTCCTAGCTCGGCAAAGATACGAGGAATAGAAACAAGGTATAATATATTAGGGAAAATAGTGATCGGCGAACAGGCCCTTGATAGAGGGGCTCGAGAAGTCGCCGTAATATATTAGCTTGACGCCGTATAGGTCCAGATGGTACCCATTGTTGTCCGAAGACGCGTTTGCGCATAGTTCGGTCAAGCCGACCAAAGAGCACTTTGAATTTCCTGCATTGAATAGGCAATGCAGTAGCCCCCAAGACACTGGTCGGGTGGCAACACCAGATCATGGGGTCGATGTACCCCTTTAATATTTATAAATAATGAGTGCAAAGCCTAGTAGCCCCCGAGCCTTGATGTGGGCACGGCTGGCCGGATTAAGGATCGATATCCAGAGTAAAATCACAAAGTATGTCTAATGATTCTATGTATCCAAGTACTCTACATCATTAATGCTCGGATCCGCATTGTACAAAACTTTGTTGACCGACCATCGGCTTCAACCTCCTCAGCCAGTAGCCGAGGAGTGTTTGTCCTACCTTATAAAGCCTTTATGAGGGAAAAGATTTACGGCAAACAAGGCAATCCGGCCATACGGTTTTATAAACAAAGGTACGCGGAGAGATATGTTATATTACTTTTTAACGTAAGATACATCTTCCAAAGAAAATAGTCCCACTATCTGTTCCTTTCTTTGGGTTTTCATGCTAAGCATGATCATGAAACCTCAGCTCCGATCAATGTGGGAGGAAAATATTGAGGATTTAGTTCGGGGAAAGTTCCCGAATTTTGTGGTATTAATGAACCAAAAAATTTACTTCCGTTATTGCCGACTAATGTGATCCTTTAAGATTGCTAGCTTTCGGCTTCACCCAGTCTGAGGTACTTAACTCGGATGACCCGGTAGTAACAATCACAGAGGTGCTCCCTTTACCGCCTAGCCGAACAATCGGGAACGTAGAGGTAAGCACAGGAGCCAGGTAACCCAACTTGGCCAAAAATCCTAAGTCAAATTGATGCATATTTATGGATTTATATAACAATAATTACGGAAGCAATGCTTGTGTAATGAATACAAATGCTGATGATATATACTTATTTTGACCCCATTGCGACCGTTTATGAGTTGAAACTGGCCCATCGTCGGCTTCTACCCCTTTGTAGATACTACGCAGGGTGTTTCTGCAATAACCAGACAACCCTTAGCCGACGTTTCGGTGCCTGGAGGCGGTTGTGTTAGCGGAAACGAGGCAATCAGATATCTTGGCTTTATAACTTTCACTTAGTCATAGGAGCTTTAAACTGGGGAAGCTAGCTACGAGCCCCCGGTTAGTGTTCGTTGACAGCTGAGGTCAAGCCGTAAACACTTCGGCCAATGTTATGAACGGCTCATCATTTAACACGGTCATTGGATCGCTGACCAGTTTGCGCCATCGTGATGGGGTCGGCTTTGACTTTCCATCCTTTGGGTGCTTAACCATGCGAGCTGGAAGCACAATTGCAGTGGTTCTCCTTTTGCACACCTAGCCGAACAAAGCGGAAAATAAGAGGTATGCAAAGGGGCCGGGTAACCCAACTATTGACCAAAGACACAATTCGAAACTGATGCATATATAGAAATATCCGAGAATTTTTGCCGAATCCCTAAAGGTGTCCTGCGTTGCACTGCGAGATTAATGCTGGAAATGCACAAATAGTTTGAAAGTGCCATAGGCTCGAAAAGCAAAAAAAACTTATTCAAAAGTTTAATGTCCGAACTAGATCAAGTGTTCGGTGCCAATCCGAAAATTGGACTGTAAAAAAAAGGTGCTTCTGTCATGCTTTAACATGACACATCCTATCTCAAGACTCCAAGCGGGTCAGCCTATGGCCTCAACCTCCTTATCCCGGCGGCGTGAAGCTCGAGGCTAGTTTAGAAAACTGCACTCGAGCGGATTTAGAGAGAAGCAAGGCTATCTGGCTATTGACCACACACTTGCATCGAGAAAGGAGTGATAGAAAGAAGGCTTTGCAACGACCAAGAAGAAAAACAGCTCATACTAATTTAAGAGCCCCCGAGTGACTTGGGTAAAATAATTTTATGTATAATGATTGTATGACCAAAGTACTTATAACATATCTGTGTTCACCAAACTTTATACGCGTCTTAACCGACCGTCGGCTTCTCCCTCTTCGGTCAAGGACCGAAAAGTGTTATGTACTCCATCTGTCGAGAATATCGACGGTGTTTCCAAAACCGTGCAATCAGGATGTAGGATGTAATGCATAAAGCGCCAGGAACTTATGCTATATTACCGACGAAGTGTAAGAAGCATCTTCAAAGAAAATAGTACCCCCACCGATACCTTTCTTCAGTGCTCATTGTTACTATGAGACTTGTGCAATAGATTGTTTGTACTCATGAGTTCCGCAGTGTCTGACCATAATTGAAAACAGTAAGAGCGCTTAGCTTTCGGCTTCACCTACCGAGGTCCGCTCGGATGAACCGACCAGTGACAATCGCAGAGGTGCTCCCTTTACTCCCTAGCCGAACAATCGGAACGAGGGGTAAACACAGGAGCAAGGCAACCCAGCTTGCAAATCACTTAGGTCAATATGGTGCATATTGTATGAATACACGAACAAGGAATGAAGCCGCATAAGTATAATCATTTGCGAGAGGAAAGGCTCCAGCAAGGGAGCCCCCAAGTAAACGGGGTATTTGAATTTGTGCGTCACAAACAAAGTTTGGACAAGGAAATTTTTAAAAGCAAATTTTTTCCAAAAAAAGTATAATGCTTGGTCGAACCGAACATAAATTAAAAAATTAAAACTTGGAGCATGAAGGAAACTTAGCTGGTTAATGTGTTCGGTATTGATGACGCGGTCTGAGCTTGACGCGGGACAAGGTTCCATCCCCCAAGCCGGTCCCGAGGTGGCGGAGCAAAGAGCTCGGCACTCCGAAGTGGTGACATAGCGCGGTCAATGCAGGCCGTGTCGGCGTTCTGGGAACGGGGGTACCCAGACTTGCCTGCCTGCGGCCTGTGGCGTGGCTCAAGGGGTAGCCCAACACGGCCCATCTTCGTCGACACAAGCTCAAGACCCTCGCGAGGGGCCAAGCCTCGCGGAGCGGACGACAGGAAGCTTCCTCAGGCACCACCTCGTCAGGCTAGCTCACGAGGAGGCGGAGAGATCAAGGCGGGGTACCTCGCGAGGTGCCCATGACGCAAGCCATGACGACCAAGGGCTCCAGGCAGGCGCCAGCCCGCGCAGTGTCCTCATTTCCTCTTTGGTGCAAACGAGGCAAGCGCAGGCGAGAGTATCAAGCAAAGGCAACCGTTTCGGTGCAACAAGACCAAGACCAGCCCAACGGGAGGAAGGAGGTCATCATGGAGCCCAAGCCGGCGTCATCATCAGAGCCTTTGGTAGGCGAGGACCAACTTTAGTCAGGATAAGTGTACCAGATGTTCCCCTTCAAAATGGCCAATTGTTGGCGCCCTTCCTCTCAATATTTGGGAAGAGGCCCAGGGCCTCTTCCTATAAATAGGACTAGCCACCCACAGGGTAGAGAGATATAAAGAGAGAGAGAGAGAGGCGACTGAGCTCTCCATAGCAGTTCATCGCACGAGCCAAGAACAGACCCTCGCGAGGCTGTTCTTCCTTGTACTGTTCATCATCAGCCCAGAGGCAATCCACCACACCACAAACTAGAGTAGGGTATTACACCACAATGGTGGCCCGTACTAGTATAAACCTTGTGTCTCTTGTGTTGCTCTTTGTGTAGTTCTAGATCCTTGCGAGGCGACAAGGTGCAGGTAGGTAGGGGTTAGATCTCCGCACCCCTGTAGTTCGAACCTAGAGGGTCTGCCAGAACCCGAAATCCGACATTTGGCGCGCCAGGTAGGGGTGCGCCGGAGCTTTCACTTCTGCCAACTCGCTCTCCGCTGACATCGCGATTCGCCTTATGATGAGCAGCATGCCGCCTACTCCGGTCGCCAGTGCTGGCGCAGGGGCCAGGGGGCTCCGAGCCTTGGCCCCAGCCCTGCGACAGGAGCAGTGGCCGAACAAGTTCGAGCCGGAGACGCCACCGCGCTACAACGGCAGGACCGATCCGCTGACCTTCCTGTTGGCGTACGAGGAGGGGGTGACGACAGGGTCATGGCCAACTGGCTTCCATGGCCCTCACTGGCGCCCCGCGCGTGTGGCTGCTCCACCTGCCAGCAGCTTCCGTGGCCTCTTGGGAGGAGCTGCGCGGCCTTTTCCTCGCCCAGCACGCTGCGCCGGCGCCCCCGGTCGTCGTGGCTCTCCTGGGCGGCTCGCAGGCACCACCTTCAGATCTCCACATGAAGCCGTTCGCTCGCCAGATCGGTGCAGCCTCTGCGCAGCATGGGGCTCCTCCGGGTCGGTCGGCTCCTAGGGCCGATCTGGCCTTCAGCTCGGAGGATCACCCCTCCAACTCAGCCTGCTCGGGCGCGCTCCCAATGCTGTCCACCCCCACCATCTGCCAGGTGGCCGTCACCAGGACTCTCATCGACGGTGGCGCGGGCCTCAGCATGCTCTCGGTTGAAGCCTTTAGCCTCCTCCACATACCGACGGAGCGGCTTCAGCCCAGCAGGCCCTTCTTGGGCGTCGGGGGCTGTTCATCCAGCTCCCTGGGGCAGATCCATCTCCTGGTAACCTTCGGCACCTACGACAACTTCCGCACGGAGCTGATCGACTTCGACATTGCTCCCATCGGCCTCCCATACAACGCCATCCTCGGCTATCCAGCACTAGCCCGATTCATGGCCGCGACTCACCCAGCGTACAACCTCATGAAGATGCCCGGGAGCAACGGCATCCTCACCGTATCCGGAGACACCGGGGATGCGTTGCAAGTGCTCAAGCTCGTCTTCAAGACGGCGGCGTCGGCACAGCCCGCCGACTCAGACGCCCCTGAGCCCAAGGGGGCTGCGCCGGCCAAGAAGAAGCAGCTGTTCACCCAAGACAAGGCAGAAACCAAGCAGATACTGGTCGACAAGGACGGATCCACTAACGCCACCTTTACCATAGGCGCCAACCTCGAGCCCGAGAAGGAGGAGGCCCTGGTCAAGTTCCTACATGCGAACAAGAAGGTATTCGCATGGGAGCCTGATCAGCTGGCGGGGACCCCTAGAGGCGTAATCGAGCATCACCTCAACGTGTGCCCCAACGTACGCCCCGTGAAGCAGAAAGCGAGACGGCAGTCCACTGAGAAGCAGGCTTTCATCGTCCAAGAGACCCGCAAGCTATAGGCGGCAGGGGTCATTCGCGAGGTCCGATACCCAGATTGGTTGGCTAACCCGGTTGTCGTGCCAAAGAAAGGGGGGAAGGAACGTATGTGTGTCGACTTCACCAACCTCAACAAAGCCTGCTCGCAGGATCCATTCCCTCCCTCAGACGATCGGATCGTCGATTCCACCGCCGAAAAGCGACTGTTGTGTTTCTTGGATGCCTTCTAGGTATCACCAGATCAAGATGGCGGTAGAAGATGTGGAAAAAACGGCTTTCCGACCCCCGTGGGGTGTACTGCTACACATGCATGCCGCTCGGGCTGCGGAACTCGGGGCGACCTTTCAAAGGGCTGATGCACATCACCTTGGGCCCGCAGCTCGGGTATAATGTTGAGGCTTACGCCGATGACATTGTGGTGAAGTCTCGGGAAGCCGTAACCTCGATACAAGACCTTGAGGAAACCTTCATGAGCCTCACCAAGAGTAAACCTCTGGCTCAACCCGAGAAGTGTGTGTTTGGGGTCCCCTCGGCAAGCTCTTGGGCTTCCTCGTGTCCCACCGAGGCATCGAGGCTAACCTAAAAGGTCAAGGCGGTCGAGGACATGAGCCCGCCAAAGACCCTCGAGAAATGTAGAAGCTCACTGGCGCGGACCGCACTAGGACGCTTCATCTCCAGGTTGGGGGAGCGAGCGCTGCCTTTCTTCCAGCTGATGAAGAAAAAGGGGCCCTTTGAATGGACTGAAGAGGCCGACAAAGGCTGCTCCAAGATCTCAAGAGGTACCTAACCAGCCCTCCGTAATGGTGGCCCTGCTACCTCAAGAACCCCTGGTGCTCTACCTTGCAGCCACTCCCTACTCCGCCAGCGCAGTCCTAGTGGCGGTTAGGGAGGAGCGTTGGACCAAAGCCGCGGCAGCTGCCCGAGTCAAGGCGAAGCAGGATCAAGGAAGACTCACAGAGACCACTACCACAGCCGAGAAGGATCAGCCGCCACAGGGAAATGCACTCGGGACAGCAGAGACCCCTCCCCTAGCGACCAGCCGCTGGAGGCTCCACTGTCTCAGGAGGCGCCACGGTCTCCGGAGGGCGCCATCGACACCAGCACTCCCAACCTTGTTGAACACCCCTGTACTTCCGTCAAAGACAGTGTTGGGACGCGAGGGCGCGGTACCCCATGCCTTAGCAACTCCTCCTCGCGCTATTGGTGGCCTCGCGCAAGCTGCGGCATTATTTTCAGGGACACCCCATCAAGGTTGTCTCAGTGTACCCCTTGGAAAGGGTACTCAGGAGCCCCAACTCAGCCGAAGAGTCGCTGCTGGAACATCGAATCGCAAGCGCTTTCAGCTCAATTCAGCACAACCAGAGTCATCAAGGGGCCGCATTACGGATTTCGTGGCAGAATGGATGGAGGCGCTGGGCCTCAAGGCTGATGAGGATCGATCCCTCTCCCCGGGAAGCGAGGCACCGGACGGTTGGGTCATGTACTTCGACGGGGCGTTCTCCAGACACGCAGTGCGGGGGCTGGTGCAAAGGCTTATATCTCCTACTCAAGACAAGCTCTACTACGCTGCAGGCAGCTCTGTTTCCAAAGACGGAGAAAAGGTCTCCAACAACATAGCAGAATATGAAGGCCTGATAGCAGGCCTGAAGGCTGCAGCTGCCCTAGGAGTGAAGCGCCTTACCATCAAGGGTGATTCTCAACTCCTCGTCAACTTCTCCAACAAGGTATATGAGCCGAGGGATGAGCACATGGAAGCCTACCTCGCGGAGGTCCGCAGGATGGAGAAGCAGTTTTGGGGGCTGGAGTTGCAGCATGTGCCCCGTGGCACCAATCAAGAGGCCGGCGACATCGCCAAACGGGCATCTAGGCGGCTACCTCAGGAGTCTGGCGTCTTCGAGGAGCAGCTCTTCAAGCCCTCGGCCACGCCATCACTGTCAAGCACGGTGCAGCCTCGGGAGGAGCTCCCCCAGCCACCAGCCTCGGGAGCCCCGGTCTGCGGCCCGACCTTAGGAGCGCGCCTGCTCTTGACACTGGAGCCTCAGGAGGGGTGCTGGATCACAGAGCTCCGGAGCTACCTGACGCAAGGGATCTTGCCGGAGAAGGAGGAGGAAGCGGAGCGTGTGGCGCGGCAAGCCACATCATACTGCATCAGGGATGGAGATCTCTACCGGAAGCGGCCAAATGATGTATCCCTACGCTGCATCTCCAGGGAGCAAGGGAAGGAACTACTGGCAGATATACACGGTGGAGACTGTGGGCATCATTCATCATCGCGGACCCTCGTTAGCAAGGCGTTCCACAACGGGTTCTATTGGCCCACTCCGCTCAATGATGCCGTCGAACTGGTGAAGGCTTGCGAGGCCTGCCAATTCCATGCCAAGCAGATCCATCAGCCGGCGGGAGGTCTGCAAACTATACCCCTCTCGTGGCCATTCGCAGTCTGGGGGCTGGATATCCTGGGCCCGTTTCCTCGGGCGCCAGGGGGCTATCTCTACCTCTACGTCGCCGTGGACAAGTTCACCAAGTGGGCTGAAGTGGAAGCCGTCCGCACCATCCCCGCAGGTTCTGCGGTCAAGTTCATCAAGGGCATCGTGAGCCGGTTCGGGGTGCTGAACCGCATCATCACCGACAACGGTTCGCAGTTCACTAGTAACCTCTTCAAAACATATTGTGCTAACCTCAGGACGCAGGTATGCTACGCTTCAGTAGTGCACCCACGGAGCAATGGTCAGGCCGAGCGGGCCAACGCAGAGGTCCTGAGAGGCCTCAAGACTAGGACATTCAAGAAGAAGCTGGAGGCCTGCGGCAGAGGTTGGTACGACGAGCTTCAGTCCGTGTTGTCGTCCATCCACACGACCGCGACCAAGCCAACTAGCGAGACCTTCTTCCTGGTCTATGGAGCTGAAGCGGTCCTCCCTCATGAGGTCAGACGTCGTTCCGCGTGGGTCCTGGCGTTCGACGAGGCGCAGCAGGACGCCATGCGGGGGACGGACCTCGTGCTGTGGGAGGTGCATCATCGAGAAGCGGCGTTACGAGCGGCGAGGTACCAACAAGCACTGCGACGATACCACTGCCGCAACATCCGCCCCAGAACTCTTGAGGTAGGGGACCTCATGTTCAAAGCGGTTCTCTCCGTGGAGGGACTGCATAAGCTCTCTCCCATGTGGGAGGGCCTGCTCAAGGTTGTTCATGTTTCGAGTTCCCGGCCCGCCGCTTGGAGACTCTGGGAGGGGGTGCCCGCCCGAACGCTGTGGAACATCCAGCACCTAAGGAGGTTTTACCCCAAAAAGGCCAGAGCCTGTGAAGAAGGCGAATGCCTGTGAAGCTATTGCGTTTTGGAAAAGGCCCAGAGCCTGTGAAGAAGGAAAATGCCTGTGAAGCTGTTGCGTTTTGGAAAAGGCCCAGAGCCTGTGAAGATGGCAAATGCCTGTGAAGCAGTTGCGTTTTGGAAAAGGCCCAGAGCCTGTGAAGAAGGAGAATGCCTGTGAAGCTTATCTTTCTGAGAAAGGCCCGGAGCCTGTGAAGAAGGCCAATGCCTGTGAAGCTTGCTTCCCCCAAGAAAGGCCCGGAGCCTGTGAAGAAGGGCAACGCCTGTGAAGCTCGCCGCCCGTGACACTCTCACGTAATAATGAGTTGGGACTGTACACACCCTGTAGTCTCAGAGCGCCGCCTCAGGCCCTGGGCTCCCTCCCACGCCCAGTTGGCAGCACTTAGCTCCGCTACCGTGAGAAGACGTCAAGACTAGATTAGGTGCCGGACACGGCATTTTCATTTGCTTTCTGCAGTTGGCTTGTTCATTCCCATTCGAAGTTTTATTGAAGTTGTCGCCGTCTTTGGCTTGTGACTCATTGCCTTCTTCGCTCTCCTGCCTTGATTTCTCTCGTGCGAGTCTCGCGAGGGAGCAACGCGGGCACCCTCGTGAGTGTTTTCTGCCCCTATTGCTTGAGATTTCCCTCACCGGGTCCACTACGAGAGCACCCCTCCGGTCCGTGCCCCACGGGCACCGCGACGCGAACACCGGACCTGGGTCGGTCGCCTCCACAACTGAGGCCGGAAGCTACCTCTCTTGGCTAATCTGTGCAGGGCGTGAAGCATTCGACGAGGCCTCGGCTTCGGGCGGCGAAGAATGCGGCAGGCCACCCCCGAGCTAAGTAATTTATACGCGCAGGCATAAGGCACCGAAGCCTAATACAGAGATGGAGGAAACAGTACGATAATTAACAGCAACAGTCCAAGCACGCACCCGTGAGGCCCTACACTACTGTCTTTTTACGCAGGAAAAGGAAAGGGACAAACAAGCATGGCTCGCTTGAAACAAACTCGCGGCGAAGGTTCGACCTGCCTCCTGAGCTCAAGCAGACTCCCTCTCGCGCTTCACCAAGGCGCAACGGCGGGCAGACCCGCTACCTCCCCAAAGCGGCGCAGCAGCCGGAGGCTGGGCCCGCCACCACCGAGGAGCCGCTGTTCAACAAGAGTCGCCAGCTCGATGAACCCCGAAGCGCCATCGACCACGCGCCGTTATCTTCATCCCGATCGTCGCCGGGCTAGGCCCACGGCGCGGTCGACGCCCCTCGGCAGCACCGCGCGACGATCGTCTTTCCCCAACACCCTCACGAGAGGCGGCATCGCCGTCAACTTGAAGTGCAGGGTGCACCGCCGCTCAAACCACGCACGAGAAAACGCTCCGCCACCGCTGGTCGTGGCCACTCTCCCGGCGGGGAGACCTCCAATGCCTTCCGTGAAGCCCGGCTGCAGCAACCATCCGCTGGAGCGAGGCCGCCTGGGCGCCAGCCAAGTTCACCTAGGAGGAAGCGGGAAGTTGAGCAGTGTGCTGGTCGGCTCTTCCGACCACACAACAATATCCGCAGCACTCTGCTGAGTGGAAGCGCTGTCCTAGGGGTCAGCGGCCGTGGCCGCCCCCATCAATGGCTGCCGCCTGTCACTGCTGGAGATCACCTCCACGGCCATGTAGGAGCAACTATGGGAGCCACAGGGGTGCTTCCGAGGACGGCCTCGACCTGCCATGGGGAGAGTCAGGCTCCACCTGGCGGGCCTTTCCTTTCTCCGCGGCCGAGAACCTCTTGGGCGGAGCCATGAAGAAGAAGGAGAAGCAAGAAGGGATGGACTGGAAGGGCTAGCGCCGTCCCGTACTCATAGCCGGGAAAGGCCAACCGTCGACCTCCACGATCACATGTAATCATGACTCACTTTGCATGCAGGGACTTGTCAATTCGTGCAGTTGCCGAGGCGTCGTGGGGAAGCGGAGTCACCCATGTCCAACCAACCGCCACGCGGCACCCAAGGCCGCAGGCTGTCAGGGCCCGCGGCGCTTCACACTTGCCCCTTCGCTTCTCTGCTAAGCCAAGTCCAGGCGCGCCTTGGGCCCGGGGGCTACTATTGGTGTTCTTGGAACGGGGGTACCCAGACTTGCTTGCCTGCGGCCTGTGACGTGGCTCAAGGGGCGGCCCAGCACGACCCATCTTCGTCGACACAAGCTCAAGACCATCGCGAGGGGCCAAGATCATGGGCGGACGACAGTGAGCTTCTCGTGCACGGCCTCGTCAGTTGGCTCATGAGGAGGCGGAGAGATCAAGGCGTGGTACCTGCAAGGTGCCCATGACGCAAGCCATGACGACTAAGGGCGCCAAGGGGCGCCAGCCCGCGCAGTCTCCTCATTTCCTCTTTGGTGCAAAGGAGGCAAGCGCAGGCAAGAGTATCAAGCAAAGGCAACTGCTTTGTGCAACAAGACCAAGACCAGCCCAACGGCAGGAAGGAGGTCATCTGGAGCCCAAGCCAAGGCGTCATCGCCGAGCCTTTGGCAAAGCGAGGATCAACTTTAGTCGATAAGTGTACCAGATGTTCCCCTTAAAAATGGCCAATTGTTGGCGCCCTTCCCGCTCAATATTTGGGAAGAGGCCCAGGGCCTCTGCCTATAAATAGGACTAGCCACCCACAAGGTAGAGAGATATAAAAAGAGAGAGAGAGAGGCGACTGAGCTCTCCCTAGCAGTTCATCGCACGAGCCAAGAATAGACCCTCGCGAGGCTGTTCTTCCTTGTACTATTCATCATCAGCCCCAGAGGCAATCCACCACACCACAAACTAGAGTAGGGTATTACACCAAAATGGTGGCCCGAACTAGTATAAACCTTGTGTCTCTTGTGTTGCTCTTTGTGTAGTTCTAGATCCTTGCGAGGCGACGAGGTGCAGGTAGGTAGGGGGTGAGATCTCGGCGTGCACCCCGGAGTTCGAACCTAGAGGGTCTGCCGGAACCCGAAATCCGACAGGCCGGCAGAGTGATGCCGAAGTCCCCGGCATGGGGTAAGAAGTGTTGACGAAGCCCCCCGTCCAGCCGAGGTGACGCCAAAGGATATAGTCTGGCTGGTTCATTTTCCTGTGCACAAAAAATAGTACAGACAGGGGATTATAGTAATAATAAAAAAATGTTGCATAATAAATAATTTATGCAAAGTGAGTAATAAAAGAAATATGGCTCCGGCGCCAAGTCAATGTCGGCGCAGGGCGCGGATGCGGTAAAGGCGTGGCAAAGCCTGAATTACTGTGTCGGTCCGAAGTTCGATGCGGCATTCGCCGGACTATGTACGGAGACTGACCGAACCACCATGCAATCGTCGTTAATGCGGCCACCATTTGATAGACCTGCGTACATATGATGGACACGACAGAGTAATAATTCCTTGGGAAAAATGAACCCAAACAAGCAAAAATTACTAGGATTAATAGCACCTGTTTTATTTATTGTAGCAATCCGAAGAAAGGTGATTCCCAAAATTGGGACTCGATCCACGCACCCACTACCTGACGGGTGATAAAGCGATGGCATGGCAATGCTGGCAAAGGTTGGCTCGCCAAGGCAAAGCCCTCGATCCAGCTAACGTGACGGAGCTGGTCGGCTAGTGACGCCGAAGTCTCTGGAGTATAGGTTGATGAAGAGATGGCGAAGCCCCCGGTCGAGCCGAGATGTCGAAGCCTCGATGTCAGCCGATGAGTCGAAGTAGGTCGACATTATGGACACCGGCTCAAAGGAGCAACAGTGCGGGCCTGCCGATGCAGGTAGTGACGTGGTCAATGCCGGCTTGATGAAGTGACCGTGCGGCGATGCTGGTGTGCCTGCTCCGTGTAATCCATGGGACGGCGATGTTGGTGATGATTTATCCTTTCCGATGCCGAAATCTTGTTCGGCTTGCCGAGATGATGATCCAAAGAAGTTGAGGTCGGCTCAAAAAGCGACGACATGTCTAGCGCAGGTCGGTAGTCGTGGAGCTATATTGCCGGACTAGTTTGACACCAGCATGATGGCGAAGATTGCCTCAGAGGAGGATTAAAATTTTATGGGCGCGTGTTAAAAACAATGCGCAATACCTTAGAAGAAAATTCCTTCTAAAAAGGTTGTCAAATATCATGTTCATAAAGAAACATGAATTCAGGTCGGATCCGTATTCGCATAGGAACAGATCTGAAAAGTGATGCACTAATCGGGAGGTTCCCCGAGTTTGGACGGTCGGATCGAGCTGAATGCTTGACAGGTGGTAGATATAGGAATTCCACAGCCGATCAACGGTTGGATCTTCCAAAGGACGTCCGAGCTAGACGATGGATACCACGCTTCCAAACTCGTCCGGATTCTCGTCCAGATTCAATGCGGCTCTGGTATATCGGAGATTGCCGGAGATTCCTCCATCGGAACTTGACGAAATTTTCCAGGGTCATTGTAGACTCAATTCCGCACAGTTCCACCGAAGCAATAGTTAAAGCGACACTCGAGGAGGCGGTGGTGGCGGATACAAGTTCGCTGTACAGAAAAACAGCACGGTCACCCGAGGGCAATGTTGACGCTGAGCCCCTGAGCGCCATGGATGATTCCTCCATGGTCTTGATAGAGATCATAGATTGATGTTGATGAAGGCCCTTATCCGAACATGACGATCGGAGGCAGGGCACAGTATTCGGTTGAGCCGAGGTGACCGGTCGAGCCGGTGATGAAGAAGTCGAGGTCGCAGTTGATCTGCTGACAAGCCATTGATCATTTTGCTGATCACACAACAGAACTCTCAATGAAAGCACCAACGCCGGTGTCAAAACCGCGGATCTCGGTAGGGGGTCCCAATCGCGCGCTCTAAGGATGATGGTAATAGGAGACAGGGGACACGATGTTTACCTGTGTTTGGGCCCTCTTTATGGAGGTAATACCCTACTTCCTGCTTGATTGATCTTGATGATATGAGTATTACAAGAGTTGATCTACCACGAGATCGTAGAGGCTAAACCCTAGAAGCTAGCCTATGGTATGATTGTTGTATATCTGATCTATCGACTAGCCTGGCCCTGGTTTATATAATGCACCCGAGGCCTAGGGTAACAAGAGTCCTAGCTAAATACGCCGGTGGGGGAGGAGTCCTTGTCTTGATCACCAAGTCTTTTGGAATCTTCCTTGTATGCGGCAGCTGTCTGGACTGGCCCATGAGTATACGGCCATGGGGGTTCTCGGCCCAATCTAACAGATCGGGAGATGATGTGGTGAGTACCGCCTAGTCCAGGACACCGTCAGCTACTGCCACCGTCCATAAGGACGCGCGTGTGGTGGAATCCATCAATGATTGGGTCTAGGACCAATGCGGCCGAGCCGTCGTGACGGATGCTAGTAGGGTGATCCCAATGATCAAAGGTGATCGGACAAGCTGACCATGGGTTGAATTTGGGGGCGACTGGCTCCATCGCATAGACGTCCCTTAGTGCCCGCTTCCATTCCCGCTTGGAGATGTGCGGGCATAGATCATGTTGACCGCTTTCACCGGGGAATTTCTTCCGTCCCCGTGTTCGGACGTCGGGCTCCTCGTCATCGCTGCTGCAGCCCTTGTCCTTGTCTTCGGCGCTTATCTTGCCGCCTGTTTGAATACCCAGCAATCTCTATTGGTGTGGTTGGCTGGCTTGTCCGGTGCCATGAATTTGGCACGAGTGCTCCAAAGATGATGTCCAGACCGGACGGTCCCTCGATTATTTCTTTTGAACGGCTTCTTCCGCCGACCAGCTTGGATCCACTAAACCGCGTTGATCGCCGTGTCTTCGTGCCGCCGCCGTTGTTCCGCCGCTTATGTCTATTACGCTGTGGCTTGCCGTTATTGTCGCGGCCATCCGAATTGCCAGACTGTGGCGTAGTGCTGCTGCGAGCCAACCAACTGTCCTCGCCCGCGCAAAAGCAGGTCATTAGTGTTGTGAGAGCTTCCATGGACTTGGGTTTTTCCTGGCCGAGGTGTCGAGCGAGCCACTCGTCACGGATATTATGCTTGAATGCCGCCAGGGCTTCGGCGTCCGGACAGTCAACTATTTGGTTCTTTTTAGTTAGGAACCGAGTCTAGAATTTCCTGGCTGACTCTCTAGGCTGTTGAGTAATGTGGCTCAAGTCACGGCGTCAGGTGGTCGCATATATGTGCCCTGGAAGTTGTCGAGGAATGTGTCTTCCAGAATTCCCAGCTGCCAATGGTATTTGCTGGCAGGCTGTTTAGCCAGTGCCGGGCTGGTCCTTTGAGCTTAAGGGGAAGATACTTGATGGCGTGCAGATCGTCTCCGCGGGCCATGTGAATGTGGAGAAGAAAATCTTCGATCCATACTGCAGGGTCTGTTGTGCCATTGTATGATTCGATGTTTACGGGTTTGAACCCTTATGGGAATTCGTGATCCATTACTTCGTCAGTGAAGCAGAGGGGATGCGCGACACCTCTGTGCCGGGCTATGTGGCTATGCAGGTCGAATTGCTCTGGGTGGCTATATTCGGCCCGGCCGGACTTGTTGAAGGCGTGTCCGGCGTGACGGTCCTCGTCGCGTACCGAGGAGCGCCCTCGCGATCCATAGATCGATCTTGGTTGTCCTGATTTGTTGCCCCGGGGCATAGTATGTTGGCGTGGGGGTGTTGGCTGGTATGCGGACTGGTATGCCGTTTTATCCCGGCCACGAGGTGGCCGGTCAGCCGTATGGGGCTCGAGTCTGTATTCCTCGGCTGCCAGGACTTCAGTCCATCTGTCTGTGAGTAGGTCTTGATCATCTTGGAGTTGCAACTGCTTCTTTTTCAGGCTCCTCGCAGTGGCTATGAGCCGATGTTTGAAGCGTTCCTGCTCTAAGGGATCCTCAGGCACGCCGAACTCATCGTCGCCGAGGCTAATCTCGTCTTCGGAGGGGGTTGATCAGGGTTGTATTCTTCTTCGGCACCATTCGGATTGTTTTCGTCTCCTCGGCCGGTATTGGTGTGGCGGGGCTTGGAGTGGCGCCGACGACGCCCATTCTTTGCTTTTTTCCCTGAGGTTTTATCCTCCATTGCCTCATCGCCATTTGTTTCCTTCGGAGTGTCCACCATATATATATCATAAGAAGAGGTGGCTGTCCACCGCCCAAGGGAGCGGTGGTTCATGTTCTTCTCTTGCATCGCCGCCCATACCGCCGATGTCTTCGGAGTCGGGTTCAATACTCGGTTAATTCATCGATCGTGGCAATGAAGTGGGTGGTGGTGGGCAACGAATTCCTTCATCGCTTGCCTCCCACTCGAGCCGGACATAGTTAGGCGAAGAGTCTCCTGACAAAGAGAGAGACTTTAATGAGTCCAGCATGTCGCCAAAGGGCGAGTGCTGGAAGATATCCGCATCGGTGAACCCTGCACGGAGCTCATCCTCGCCCGACGGGCTCGGAGTGTGCGGATCGAACCAACGTCCGGATATGAACTGGGATTCGGAGTCACAGCCACCGCAGAGTAAGACCTGTTCGCTCCACCACCGATGAGTGTGCGACCTGCAGGGCAGGATCCATCCCTCCGTCCTTAGGCAGCGCAGCCTGCTCCGGATCTAGGTCCGGGGATACTACGGGGGTGATACCCCGAGCTTCGTCCGACGACAGGTCTAAGCCGTGCCCGTCGTGACTGTCCGGCGCTCCTGGCATAGGCCCAAATCCATCGAAGATCAAGTCTCCTCGGATGTCCGCCATGTAGTTCAGGTTTCCGAACCTGACCTGGTGGCCAGGGGCGTAGCTGTCGATCTGCTCCAGATCTGTCCGGGGAGGAAAGTCTCGCTCTGGACAGCGTCGTTGATGATGATTGAATGAGCCATCGAGCCTGACAGCGATGACACAGAGGAACTCTCAATGAAAGCACCATGTCGGTGTCAAAACCGGCGGATCTCGGGTAGGTGGTCCCGATCTATAAGTCAAGGCCGATGGTAACAGGAAGCAAGGGACACAGATGTTTACCCAGCTTCGGGCCCTCTCGATGGAGGTAAAACCCTACTTCCTGCTTGATTAATATTGATGATATGGGTAGTACAAGAGTAGATCTACCACGAGATCGTAGAGGCTAAACCCTAAGAGCTAGCCTATGATGGTATGATTGTAATTATGATCGGCCTTCTAAGGACCAACCTCTCCGATTTATATAGACACCGGAGAGGGCTAGTGTAGGATCTTGAGAAGAGGTGTCTAGAGGGGGGGTGATTAGACACTAAGTACCAAAGTTGCAGTTTTTAACCTTTTTAAAGTTTAAGTGGTGTTTAGGCACAAGTTTAACTTTTTTAATACATAACAAGCAAGCATGCAAAGAGTATATGAGCAGCGGAAAGTAAAGCATGCAACTTGCAAGAAAGTAAAGGGAAGGATTTGGAGGATTCAAACGCAATTGGAGACACGGATGTTTTTGTCGTGGTTCCGATAGGTGGTGCTATCATACATCCACGTTGATGGAGACTTCAACCCACGAAGGGTAACGGTTGCGCGAGTCCACGGAGGGCTCCACCCACGAAGGGTCCACGAAGAAGCAACCTTGTCTATCCCACCATGGCCGTCGCCCACGAAGGACTTGCCTCACTAGCGGTAGATCTTCATGAAGTAGGCGATCTCCTTGCCCTTACAAACTCCTTGGTTCAACTCCACAATCTTGTCGGAGGTTCCCAAGTGACACCTAGCCAATCTAGGAGACGCCACTCTCCAAGATGTAACAAATGGTGTGTTGATGATGAACTCCTTGCTCTTGTGCTTCAAATGATAGTCTCCCCAACACTCAACTCTCTCTCATAGGATTTGGATCTGGTGGAAAGAGGATTTGAGTGGAAAGCAACTTGGGGAAGGCTAGAGATCAAGATTCATATGGTAGGAATGGAATATATTGGCCTCAACACATGAGTGGGTAGTTCTTTTCTCAGAAATGGTAAGTTGGAAGTGCAGGTTTAGTCTGATGGCTCTCTCCATGAATGAAGAGGAGGTGGAGGGGTATATATAGCCTCCACACAAAATCTAACCGTTACACACAATTTGCCAAACTCGGTGGGACCGAATTGAGAAACTCGGTCGGACCGATTCAGCAAATCTAGTGACCGTTAGGATTTTCGATGGGACCGAAATGCAACTCGGTAGGACTGGTATGGTTAGGGTTAGGGCATAACATAATCTGGTGAGACCGATTACACAAACTCGGTGAGACCGATTTTGGTAATTAGCTAACTAGAGAGTTGGTCAGGCAAACTCGGTTGACTGACATCAAACTCGGTGGGACCGATTTTGATAATGAGTCAACCAGAAAGTTTGCATTGTAATCTCGGTAGTACCGATTGCTCAAACTCGGTGAGACCGATTTTGATAATGGACATACACAGAGAGATTACGACACCATCTCGGTGAGACCGAGATCCCTATCGGTGAGACCGATTTGCCTAGGGTTTGTGGCAGTGGCTAAGACATCCAAACTCGGTGGCGCCGGATAGGAAGAATCAGCAATGAGTTTGACTTTAGGTTTTAGGACATATGTGTGGAAGTGGGAAAGTAGTTGAGGGTATTTGGAGCATATCACTAAGCACTTGAAGAAAGAGACTCATTAAGCAACACCTCATCCCTCCTTGATAGTATTGGCTTTTCCTATAGACTCAATGTGATCTTGGACCACTAAAATCTAAAATGAAGAGTCTTGAGCTTGAAGCTTGAGCCAATCCTTTCTCCTTAGCATCTTGAAGGAGTTCCCACATCCTTTAGTCCATGCCACTCCATTGTTGAACTTATCTGAAACATACTAGATAAAAGTGTTAGTCCAACAAGAGATATGTTGACATTAATTACCAAAACCACCTAGGGAGCACTTGTGCTTTCAGCTAGGGTTTACATGGAGTCGGTTACAAGGAAGGAAATATAATATCCGGATCACCTAGCTTGCCTTCCACGCCAAGGAAAGTCCCATCCGGGCACAGGCCGAAGTCTTGAGTCTTGTATCTCCACGCTTCAATAGTCCGGACGTTGTACACAGTCAAGCTGTCCGGATACCCCCTAATCCAGGACTCCCTCAAGCACCTCCCCGTCAGAGGGTCTACCTCCGGGGGACGCCTTGCTCCATGCAGCGTGGGGAAGGGCCTTGCTCCCGCCCCTCTCCTGCAGCGCCTAGTGTGCCCCCCTGGCGGTAGGGAGGCTGATGAGCTGGGGCCGCCATCCACCGCTGCGACCTGCTCCTCCTGCGTCCCATGGTTAGCATAAGCTTGCTCGTGAGAAATTAGTGGTACCCTGTAGTTGTTGTCGCTGGCGCGGTTGGTGAGGCTCCCGGAGGGCTCCTGCAAGGTGCCGACTTCTTGCGCCTCCTCCTCCCAGCCCGGCTTGCAGAACGAGTCGGGGTCGTCTTCCAGCATGTACTCCCGATCCACCATGCAGGGCACGTAGGCCTCCGAGGTCGCCGCCTCAAAGACCTCGCCGTAGTGCCACACGCTCCATGTTGCCCGGCCTTGCGCGCCACCTTGAGGATGGTAGGGTTGCATCCCGCCGGGGATGTAGACGGCCGCGCCCGTACCCACGCTCACAGGAGGTGACGCGGGCACGAGCGGGCGTCCAGCTCCGTTGGTAGCACCAGTGTCAATGAAGCCGGGTGGCGTGCCCATGGGCACGTGGGTGCGGTGAGGCCCGCCATGCGACCCGGCCGTAGTCTGAGGTGTGAGCAGGGAGCAGAAGGGTGGTACTCCCGAGGCCGCGGCGTCCAAGAGCTCGGCGACGTGTTCCAACAACATATCATGGCCGCTCTCCATTAACCGGCATCGCAGCAGCTCCCGAGCCACCGTGAGCACGGCCCTCATGTTTGCTTGTTCCCGTCGGGTGTGCAGCGCCGTGGCCGCAGCGTGGCTTGGGGCCCTTGCGGCCGCTCGCAATTGTCGTGGATTAAGAGCAGATGGTGAGTGACCGCGCAGCCCACGCCCCGTGGTTTTTTGTGGCGCGCGTGATGCCAGGGGCGCAGAGTTGAGGTCCTCTTGAATGGGCGGCGCCGCCCGGGCTGGCCAGGCTTCCCAGCGGTCGGCGTTGGTCCTCGATCGCCGGACATTGGAGCCGGGGAGTGTCAGGGAATCAGGGGCGGATCAACCGGAGGAAGGAGAGCTCCGGCGCACCCCTACCTGGCACGCCAAATGTCGGATTTCGGGTTCCGGCAAAACCCTCAAGGTTCGAACACTGGGGTGCGCACGAAGATCTCCCCCTACTGATCCACGCCCTTAACCTCGCTACGATCTCTAAGGCTAGCTCGGCGAACTCACAACACAGGAGGCACAAGATTTATAATGGTTCGGGCCACCATCGTGATGTAATACCCTACTCCAGTGTGTGGTGGTGGATTGCCTCTTGGGCTGAGGATGAACAGTACAAGGGGAAGAACAGCCTCCTGAGGCGAGGTGTTCTTGTGCTCGGAGAACTTGTGTGGGAGAGGATTGCTCAAGATCCTCCCCTCCTAGTATGGTGGCTAGTCCTATTTATAGAGGCCCTGGTCCTCCCCCCAAATATTGAGCGGGAAGGGAGCCAACAATGGCCAATTTGAAAGGGGACAGCTAGTACAGCTTATGCTGACTAAAGGTGGTATTCGCCTGCCACAGGCTTTGGTGGTGACGCCATCTTGGGCTCCACGGTGACCTCCGTCCTACTGTCTTACTGGTCTTGGTCTCGTTGCACTGATATGGAAACCTTTGCTTGATGCCTCGGTACTCCTCGCCTGCGCTTGCCCCCTTGGCATCAAAGGGGAAACAAGGACACTGTGCGCGCTGGCGCCCGCCTGGACTTGGTTGTCATGGCTCACGTCACGAGAACCTCATGAGGTTTGCCTTGCCTTGATCTCTCCGCCCCTCACGGGCCAAACTAGTGAGGCCGCTCCCGAGGAGGTCTTGTGTCGTCCGCCTCACGAGGCTTGGCCCCTCACGAGGGTCTTGAATGCTTGTTGGTGAAGATGGGTCGTACAGGCTCGCTCGCAGAGCCACGCCGTGGGCCGCAGGCAGGCAAGTCTGGGGACCCCCGTTCGCAGAACGCCGACAGAAACAATTACTGAGAAATAACGGTTGATGACTTGTACTCCCAGAAGAAAAACATCTACTGATCTACCTTATATTAATGGGAAACAAAGAACGAGAGTTGCAATTTTCAGTCAGTGATTCATTCATATTAACTGAGACATTATCTTAACAATGCCTTATTTCAACATGTATAAAGAATGACAAAGCAGAAAAGTACAATTCCTAAAACAATTCGACTGATTCATTTTAAGAGAGACATTATCTTAACAATACCTTGGTTAAAATGTAGAAAGAACTACAAAGCAGGATAGTACCATTTGTAAAAAAACTGTAACTAATATATAATAACAGAGACATTATCTGAACAATACATTTCTTAAACATGTACTCCGGCCGATCCCTAACAGAAATGATACTCCCGCCGATCCCTAACAAGTTTTGCAGTTTTGAACTAAGATTTAGTAGTTAATTCTGAGGAAAGTAGTTACTTACCTTTCAAGACCAAGAGATCTCAACAGATATATGGAAATCCGGTCTCCTTTTGTGCAGTTCCAGAAAAATTAAGCGAAGCAAGATGTCGCAATAGAAACAAGTTGAATAGATATCCCTGTTTTAACAAAGGCAAAAAAAGAATCAATTACTGGCCAATAATGGAGGAGGAAACATGCGGCCACAAAAATGGTAATCCCGCCAATCCCTAACAAGTGTTGCAGTTTGAACTAAGATTCAGTAGTTAATTCTGAGAGTGGCATTGCTTAATTTTACAAGCGACATTAGATTAATAAAAAACATAAATAGTTCTAGGGGAGAGTGGGCGCAATAACAACATGTGCTTCCACCTACGTATAAAGGGGGCGATGCAGAGTTTTGTTGTAACAAAGAAATAAGCATCATGTGTGGCTTGGAGCAATTTTTGCTCACTTAATGGTAAAAAGACAGCAGTTCAATAGCTTCAAATCAACATTTATCCGAAATAGTACCAATACAAGTAGCACAACATCTCAAAGCACAGTGCAGCATCATGTGGATGAAAGTCGGTACTGACCTTTCTTGACCAAGATTTGAAACAACTCGCGAGGAGAACTTGAAACAAATCCCAACACATATATGAAAATCTGATCTCCTTTGTGCAGTTCCACCAAAATTAAGCAAAGTTGCCGATGTGACATTCAAGTTGAACTGCACAAAACACTCTTAAAACAAAAGTGTTTTGCGTAGCATAGCAAAATGTCACAATAGCAACAAGTTGAATAGATATCCCTGTTTTAACAGAGGCAAAAAAGGAATCAATTACTCGCCAATAAAGGAGAATGAAGCATGCGACCACAAAAATGGTAATCCCACCAATCACTAACAAGTGTTGCAGTTTTGAACTAAGATTCAGTAGTTAATTCTGAGAGTGGCATTCCTTAATTTTACCAGCGACATTAGATTAACAAAAAGCATAAACAGTTCTAGGGGAGAGTGGGCGCAACAACACCATGTGCTTCCATCTACTTATAAAGGGGGTGATGCATAGTTTGTTGTAACAAAGCAAGGGTTGGTCCCATTTTTGTTCACTACTTAATGGGAAAAGACAGCAATACAATAGCTTATTCAACATTTATTTAAAATAGTATCAATACAAGTAGCATAGCATCTCAAAGCACACTGCACAATCATGTGGATGAAGGCATGTACTGACCTTTCATGAAACGAACAAGATAAATACGAATCTACCAACACAAATAGGAAATCCAATCTCGTTTTGTGCAGTTGCACTGAAATCAAGCAAAGCTGTCGGTGTGACATTTAAGTTCGCTATACCAACAAGTTGAATAGATATCCCTGTTTTAACAGAGGAAAAAAGTAAACAATGTCTGTCCTATAAAGTAGGATGAAACAAACGACGACAAAAAGAAGCATCTAACTTATCTTGATGGAAAACAAAGTAGGACAGTGGCATTCCTAAAATGGTTGCATTGATTCATATTAACAGAGACATTCTCTTAAAACAACATTCAATAAAAATGTAATTTTATTTTAACAGTGGCATTAATTCAATTTTCCAGCGGCATTCTTAGATTAACAACAACAAAATAGTTGTATGGGACATGGGAAATGCCAGCACCATGTGCGTCCACACGTATAAATGGGTGATGCGGAGTATGTTGCCAAAGCAACATATCTGCGTTGGTCCCATATTTGTTCTCTTTGAACCTTTTTCCTATGTGAGGGCAGCAAATCTAGTCCTGCACAAACTACCCGACCGCCCAGTTTCTTTTTTTTTTCAAACAAAGAGATCGGTTCCTTATAGATGTGCGTACTGGGTTACCCCCTTTTTCCCTTTTCGACCAAAAAAGTGGCTGGATAGCCAGTATAAACTACTTTCCCTCCCTCCTTTCCTCATTGAACCAAGTCCTAGATTCATGCTCAACCCCACCGCACCCTTCTTTCCTCTTTGAACCAAGACCTAGATTCGACTACAGAATCAAAAAAGATCCGCATGCAGCTAGAGCAATGATGGTTTCAAAGAAACTTATACCTTAGGGTCGTCGGGATGTGGCTAGGCGTGAGGCGGGGGCGGATCTTCCCACACTATGTATGACAGCAGGAAGAAGGTGTTGGTGGCCCTCCCACACAGGCGCTGGGTGAAAGAGAATAGTGCAGCCGGCAGTGGATTGCCTCTCTCGCCGAAGGCGATAGAGTGAACGCTCCACCTCCTCCCCTTCCTAGTGCGACAGGATCCTGACGCCTCCTTCACTGTTGGAGATATGCCCTAGAGGCAATCATGTATGGTTATATTTCTTATGTGTTTATGAATGAAGATAGTCCTTGGACATTATCAATGATGGGTATCAGCAAGTACGTGACTTGTTTGTGGGACTATGCATTGTATGATGACTGTCCTGAAAGGTCCCTATTCGAGAGGGCTGTATGGACACTTAGCCGACTAGACTAGCATATGACACGGTCGATGGCTTGGTCTCACTAGCCATGGATCATTGGATGCTAACCGGATAATATAGACTTGGAAAGGTCTGTTCGGATTCGACGTAGTCGGATCCAAATCGAGATAAGGTCCGAGTCAGACAGACCCAACTATGAGACGCAGGATATGTCATCTGTGAGTCTCTAGTACAACATATGTTTTATGTCCTAAGACCTGAGCTGACGCATGTACTCGGGATGGTGGCATACTTGCTTTGGGCTGAACAAACGCTACTCCATAACTGGGTAGTTACAAAGGTAGGTTTCGGGTTTGTCTAGACCCATGCTGCGAGACGTGGTCGAGCAAGATGGGATTTTGCCCCTCCAACCAGGAGAGATATACTCTGGGCCCCTCGAGTGATCCGACCAGGATAAGCATGGCCATGCGACAAGGATTATGATATAATCTGGATAGTGCTTGGTATCACTGGGACGAGAAAGAGGTCGGGCTAGCACAAGGATGACAATCTCGCCTTGAGCCCGACAACATATATTGTGTGGCAAAGGGAACAGAAGTGTGATAGGTTGTACAGGTTCGCCTAACCAGCTTCATAGTCTGCTTGGTGTTCGGCATGCCTTGCTAGAGGCCGCTACCAATCGTGCAGTTCGGAGGTGATCCGAACTACGACCAAGCCGGCTTGAACCTAAGGGGTCACGCGCTTAAGGGAAGGACCAAGCCGCACGAAATTCCTCCTGCACGCGTGGATACCGTTAGAGGTGCTGCACTTGCGCCGCTCCGGCAAACTTGTACGTGGGATCGGACAACCGGTTGTTCGAGGGAGATCGGATGAGGAGGAGACGATCCACGCGGACACGCTGCCCCAACTCTTCTTCCACTGCATGGCACTGCATGTCTAGTGGTAACAAACTGTGATCCATCTCCCATAGCACGTTCTTGGTTGTTCTGCGCGTTGGAAATTTTAATTTGCTATCGACGCACCCTACCGTAGATCCCAAAAGTGGTATCAGAGCCTCTACTATAGGATTGGGATTCAGATCGTATGCATATGAGATATGTGGAGGCGGCAGATGAGATCTGTTGTCGTTGATGAGATCGGCTGTGTGCACAGTTGATGAGATCAACTGCACGTGGGGATCGATGTCGCTATGTTTTCTGATGATCGGAGTCGATGAGGTCGTGACACAACTTATCCCTACCGGTCAGTTTCCTTCATCAGGGTTAACAGTGAAACGTAAATCCGAAGCGGACTCGCGATGCTCTATGAGATCGGTCAGATCGGAAAATTCAGCATGATCAGAGTTCAGATGTGATCTGTGATTTCCGAACGTGTGCGTAGAGCCTTGTATTACACGATCACTCAAACCGGTAGAATGCGATTCTATGTGTAACTTTGTTTTGTAGGTTTGATGTGAATAGTATGGCTCATGTGTATGTGATGCATGTGTGTAATTTATACATGGCCTGCGTGTCATGTTTGTCAACTGGCAGGAGCCAAAGTGCTGTCCTCATATTGTATAACGACCTGCATGTCGACTTGTGACTCTATGTAAAATTCACTACTACTAGTATTAGTTGGATAATGGAGATCAGGTTGATGTCTAGCCATCCCGGCGTGACAAACAAGATGGAGTTCCTAGATGGTCATCGGAGTCGGAGCCGACCTGGAAGAACATCCATGAAGGAGCCATACTATTTCACAATATATGTTTATTTGTGATTGTTATGCTTCTTGTTTTCTATGCATGTTAGAATGGTAGAAAGATCCCTCATGAATATCAAGGGAATTTCCATCCCCGATGTTGCACCTTCTCACGTCAAGTACGTCTAGTAGTGGGCTCAGAAAATTGGGGTGCTGCTAGGTGTCCTTGAACTGAAGGGTCCATGTCGGACACGGACATGCACTGCATTAGGTTAACTTGACAAGGCTATCAAAACGGTTTTGGGCCTTGTGGCAAAGAAGGTCGGGAGCCGGGGTATAGGATACCTACCCGACCGACAGGAGTCGTATAGAGATACGATTAGCAAGGAGTTGCTTACCGGATAGATATGTTGTCTAGCAGTGATGCTAAAGCTCACTAGTCGCATGTGGTAGTCGGATCCTGAATCACTGAGAGTTTGCGTAGGGATGCCAGCTTCAGTGGGAGTATTTATATTTAGGCTTGAATTACTCTACATAAACACATTGCTTAGTGATTGCATATTTTCTGTTGTAGATCAATGGCACCACCTGCTCAACCCAACTTTGTATTGAAATCAATTCTTGAAAAGGATAAAATAAACGGAACAAACTTTACCACTTGGTATAGAAATCTGAGAATTTTTCTCAAGCATGATAAAAAGGAACATGTTCTAGAGGATCCACTTCCAGAGGAACCTGCCGATAATGCTAATACCACAACTAAGAATTCCTACCAGAAACTCATTGATGAATCAACGGAGATCAGCTGTCTGATGCTGGCTTGTATGGAGCCCGATTTGCAACAGCATTTCGAAAATGTTGAGGCTTACGATATGATCGAGAGTCTCAAGAGCATGTTTCAGACACAGGCTAGGTCCGAAAGGTACAACATCTTGCGATCCTTGATGGATTGCAAGCTGAAGGAAGGTGATCCACTGAGCCCACATGTGATCAAGATGAACGGATATGTGCAAGATTTTGATAGGTTGGGCTTCCCACTCTTGGATGAGCTCGCTACTGATGCAGTTCTAGGTTCTCTTCCGCCCAGCTATGGGACGTTCATCTCGAACTATCATATGCATGGGATGGATAAGAAGCTCACTGAATTGCATGGGATGCTCAAAGTGGTAGAGTAGGATATTAAGAAAGGCACGCATCAAGTGTTGATGGTGCAGAAATCGGCTAAGTTCAAGAAGAGTTGGTCCAAGAAAAAGGCTAAGGCAAAGGGCACGGAGACGGTTAACTCTGCCGCTGCGCCGAAGCCTAGACCGGACTCGAAGACCATTTGCTATCATTGCAAGGAGACCGGTCACTGGAAGAGGAACTGTACCAAGTGGCTTGTAGAGCATGGCAAGAAGGCCGAGAATGTTGCTTCAGGCAAAGGTACAATTGTTGCATATGTTATAGACATTTACGTTGCTGACATGCCTAGTAGCTCTTGGGTATTTGATACCGGATCGGTTGTTCATATTCGCAACTCGATGCAGGGGCTGGTAAGAACTAGGCATGTGGCACAAGGGGAGATTGACACCAGGGTCGGCAACAAAGCAAGAGTTGCTGCGTTGGAGGTCGGCACGATGCAGCTCCAGCTTCCTTCTAGATTTATTTTGGAATTGAATAATTGTTATTACATTCCTGCACTTAGTTATTTCTGCCTCATGTTTGATTAGTCAGGGTTATGAATTCAATTTAAAGGACAATGGTTGTTCGTTTTTTTGAATGGTGTGTTCCATGGCTATGCACCCATTGTAGATGGGTTATTTATATTGAATCCGGAACAGGAACCGGTCTATAACGTGAATGTTAAGAGGCATAAGCCTAATGAGATAAACCTGACATACTTCTGGCATTGCCGGCTTGGACACATTAGTCTGAAACACATGAAGAAGCTCCATGATGATGGGCTCCTAACTTCGTCCGACTTCGGGTCGTTAGAGACATGCGAATCATGCTTGCTCGGCAAGATGACTGAGTCTCCTTTTGCAAAGAGTTGCGAGAGGGCGTCAGAGCTGTTGGAACTGCTATACAGTGATGTATGTGGACCAATGAGCACAACTGCCAGAGGTGGCTATCAGTACTTCGTGACTTTTACCGACGACTTGAGTAGATATGGATATATCTATTTGATGAGGCACAAGTGGAAAACTTTTGAAATGTTCAAAGAGTTTCAAAACGAGGTTGCGAATCAGCTCGGCAAGACTATAAAGCTTCTACGATCAGATCGTGGAGGTGAGTACATGAGCCAGGAGTTTGATGATCATCTGAAAAGCCAAGGTATAGTACCTCAGCTCACACCTCCAGGTACGCCATAGAGAAACGACATGTCGGAACGGAGGAATCGTACCTTGTTGGACATGGTTCGGTCTATGATGAGCAAATCAAATTTACCCTTGTCATTCTGGGGATACGCTCTTGAAACTGCAGCTTTCACACTTAACAGGGTACCATCAAAATCCGAGACAAGACACCACATGAGATGTGGACCGAAGAGTCCCGTTTGTCTTTTCTAAAGATTTGGGGTTGTGAAGCATTTGTCAAGCGACTTATGTCGTAAAAGCTTACACCCAAGTCGGACAAATGCATATTCGTGGATATCCGAGGGAAACCTTGGGATATAGCTTCTACAACCGGAAGAGAACAAAGTTTTGTTGCTCGAACGGGTTTTCCTTGAGAAAGAGTTTCTCGGTCAGAGGCTGGGGAGGACGGTCCGACTCAAGAAATTCGAGGACCATTCGGGACGACTCGCTGGTGATGAGATCATACCGAGTCGATCAGTGGAACCAGTAGTGGAAGCGGCACCGGAACCACGGAGGTCGGAAAGATTGCGCAGAGTGCGAAATGTACTGTTGCTGGAAAGCGACGAGCCGGCCACATATGCAGAAGCGATGGTTAGCCCAGATTCCGAGGCATGGCTGGAAGCCATGAGATCCGAGTTAAAGTCCATGGATGAGAATCAAGTCTAGGACTTGGTTGATCCGCCACCTGGCGTAACAACCATTGGTTGCAAATGGGTCTTTAAGAAGAAAACCGATGTGGATGGAAATGTTCAGATCCACAAAGCTGGGCTTGTCGCTAAGGGCTATGGACAAGTTCAAGGAATTGACTACGATGAGACTTACTCGCCGGTAGTGATGCTGAAGTCGGTGAGGATCGTACTAGCTATAGCTGCATATTTCGATTACGAGATATGCCCGATGGATGTCAAGACGGCCTTCCTTCACGTAAATTTAACCGAGGATGTGTATATGATACAGCCCGAGGGTTTTGTCGATCCGACTAGCGCTAGTAAGGTATGCAAGCTCAAGAGATCCATTTATGGGTTGAGGCAAGCATCTCGGAGTTGGAACATTTGTTCTGATGAGGCCATCACTGGTTTCGGTTTCATCAAAAGCGAAGAGGACTCTTTATTATACAAGAAGTTAAGTGGGAGCTCGATAGTGTTTTTGATCTTGTATGTGGATGACATACTACTGATCAGAAGCGATGTTTAGATGCTGAACTCGGTCAAGGAGTCATTGAATGGCAATTTTTCGATGAAGGACCTTGGTGAGGCAATGTACATTTTAGGCATTAAGATCTATGGAGATTGATCGAGGAGGCTGCTCGGCTTAAGCCAGAGCACGTACATAGGTAAAGTGTTGAAGCGGTTCAACATGAGTGAGGCAAAGAAAGAGTTCTTGCCACTCTCACAAGGTATATGGCTAAGCGAGACTCAGAGTCCTTCGACATTTGATGAGCGAAGCAGGATGAGTAGGATTCCGTATGCCTCGGCAATCAGATCCATCATGTATGCCATGATATGTATGCAGCCCAATGTTGCTTTTGCAATAAGCCTAACAAGTAGATACCAGCCCAACCCAGGTGAGAGTCACTGGGCAGCGGTAAAGACTATTTCGAAGTACCTGAGAAGGACTAAAGA
The DNA here is from genome assembly GCA_021605205.1 of Aegilops longissima. Lineage (NCBI taxonomy): Eukaryota > Viridiplantae > Streptophyta > Magnoliopsida > Poales > Poaceae > Aegilops > Aegilops longissima. The sequence goes on from CM038679.1 coordinate 173,910,493, forward strand.
GATGTTCCTAGTTTATGGAGGTGAGGAATAGCTCGTCGTAAGTGGTTACACCGACGCTAGTTTCCAAACCGACAGAGATGATTGTTGATCACAGTCCGGATTCGTGTACGTCATGAGCGGAGGAGCAGTGAGCTGGATGAGTTCCAAGCAAGATACGATGGCCGATTCTACCACAGAAGCCCAATACATTGCGGCTTGCGAAGCTGCAAAGGAAGGTGTTTGGATCCAGAATTTTCTGGATGATCTTGGTATTTTCCCAGCCTCAGTAAAACCGTTGGACCTTTATTGTGATAATTATGGTGCCATCGCACAAGCCAAGGAGCCGAGGAATCACCACAAGGTCAGACACATAGGTCGGAAATATCACCTGATACGAAAGATCGTAAAGAACGATGATGTAGAGCTATGCAAAATTCACACGGATGCAAATGTTGCAGATCCGTTGACTAAGCCGCTTCCACAACCCAAGCATGAGGGGCATGTTAGAGATATGGGCATTCGAGGTCTATTTAATTGACCCTAGTGCAAGCGTGAGACCGTTGGAGATATGCCCTAGAGGCAATCATGTATGATGATATTTATCATGTGTTTATGAATAAAGATAGTCCTTGGACATTATCAATGATATGTATCAGCAAGTACGTGACTTGTTTGTGGAACTATGCATTGTATGATGACTGTCCTAATAGGTCCCTAGTCGAAAGGGCTGTGTGGACGCGCCGCAAACTAGACTAGCATATGACACGGTCGATGGCTTAGTCTCACTAGCCATGGAGCATTGGATGTTAACCGGATAATATGGACTTGGAAAGGTCTGTTCGGATTCGACGTATTCGGATCCAAGTCGAGATAAGGTCCGAGTCGGATAGACCCAACTATGACATGCAGCGATATGTCATATTTGAGTCTCTAGTACAACATACGTTCTATGTCCTCTGACCTGAGCAGACGCATGTACTCGGGATGGTGACCGACTTGCTTTGGGCCGACCAAACACTACTCCGTAACTGGGTAGTTACAAAGGTAGGTTTCGGGTTTGTCTAGACCCATGTTGCGAGACGTGGTCGAGCAAGATGGGATTTGCCCCTCCGACCAGGAGAGATATACTCTGGGCCCCTCATATGATCCGACCAGGATAAGCATGGCAATGCGACAAGGATTATGAGATAATCCGGATAGTGGTTGGTATCACTGGAATGAGAAAGAGGTCGGGCTAGCACAAGGATGACAATCTTGCCTTGAGCCCGACAACATATATCGTGTGGCAAAGGGAACAGAAGTGTGACATGTTGTACTGGTATGCCTAACCAGCTTCATAGTCTACTTGGTGTTTGGCATGCCTTGCTAGAGGCCGCTGCCAACCGTGTAGTTCAGAGGTGATCCGAACTACGACCAAACCGGCTTGAACCTAAGGGGTCACGCGCTGAAGGGAAGGAACCTACGAGGTTGGATCTGAGGACACTGGTCGGATGTGATCTGAGCTGTATTTGGATTGTGGCCGAGTAGATTTATGGGCTTTAGGGTCCATGCGAGGTCCAAGTGTTGAGCCCATGACGGACGCCTATATAAAGTGGAGGTGCGGTACACTCATGCGACTGATCGCTTCAGCGCTATCACTAGGGTTTGCATGTGTTGCGAATAGCCACCTCCACTCGCCGTCGGTTGTGTGATCGGACCTAGCAGTCCGTGCATGATGTTCCGCCTGCACGCGCGGATACCGTTAGAGGCGGTGCACTTACGCCGCTCCGGTGAACTTGTACGTGGGATTGGACGACCGACTGTTCGAGGGAGATCGGACGAGGAGGAGACGATCCACGCGGACGCGCTACCCCAACTCTTCTTCCGCTGCACAGCACTGCACGTCTAGTGGTAACGAACTGTGATCCATCTCCCGTAGGATGTTCCTGGTTGTTCTGCGCGAATGAAATTTTAATTTGCTATCGACGCACCCTACCGTAGATCCCAACATTCACCAGTTGTGAGGGGGGAGATATAGACAGAGGCCAACACAACCTTGTATAGATCTGGTGAAGAGGGTAAGAGACTGTGAATATAGCAAACCCTAGCAAAGGAACGCTGAGCCTCTAGCGTGTAGCTATATATGTAGTGCGGCGAGAGTGTGGAGAGTGCAAACCCTAGCGAACAAGCACTGTGGCTCCAGCTTATATTGTACTCCGTATATAGTACGGACTGAGCTCCGGTGCCTTGACTGCACCTGCCTTTGGTTGTATGACAGGTGGGCCAGCCACATTTTTGGCTCACCTTTCATACACCCAAAGGCAAGTGCACTAAGTCAATGAACCTACGTCCATATTGTACTCGTGTATACTACTATTATATAGTGGAGTGGTTTTCTTATTCTCTCCATAACAATCGTTTTAAATTGTGTAAGTATGAAACAAAAATCTTTATTTAACGTACAAGTGAAGAAAACTATACTTCTGATGAACTAACGATCCACGCGTCCTGGTCGCACTTCATGTCCTTCACGTCTGATACACTACCCTCCCTTAAGTGAACAAATAAAGAATTTTAATTTCAATTATGGGAAAGGTTTGAGAGTATGTAAAGTTTACCCTCTCTCAATAATTACGGTTTGTTGTGTTCGGCCTAAACTTGGTCAAACTTTACAAAGTTTGACTTCAGTCAAATCTAATATGAAGAGTAAATAAAAATGGAGGGCTACTACGTCCATTGGGGTTTTTAGTCCACACCATTTTTTTAATCAAAGTTAATAGCTAGACAAATAAAATTACAGTGGAGCTGGAGACAAAGTTGTGAGAAGTCTTAGAAATATTTACAAAACTTATTCTCTTAGTACCAACGTCGATCCTTCTTCGAGGAAACATTTGGTTCATAGCCAATTGTGTGATAAAATTACACCAACGTGAAATACGATTGCGTCTCCAACGCAATCAAGGAGAACTTATGAAGGATATTATCTTTGTGGGTAACAAGCAAAGAGCACTGATGGAAGACAACTTGTTTTTCATTGAAAATCGATCAGCTTCACCAGCCAATGCAACCATGAGGCTCAAACATGAGCATCGATAGGTCATCGTGGTGATGCATCATCCGTTTGGCATCAAGTTTGGGTGAGGCACCTATGAAATTCGACAAATCCTCACTGTGGTCTGTTGCTTCTCAGTAATCAAGCTCGAGGAAGGAAGAACCACGTGGCAGAGGACAGTGAGGCGGAACAACAATTGCCATCCAATTTTGTGCAGTTCCACTAAAATTGAGGAAGACATGCCTGGGTATGGAGATACCCATTGCTTTCTACAAAAATATAAAAAATGGATATAGTGTTGTTGCTTTGTTTTGGCAGTGGTACAAGATTAACAGCGACATCTCAATTGTAAATAAGAATTAATGAAAAGTACACCAACAAATAGAACATCATGATTATCTTGATGGGAACTAAACTAGGATACCCGAGAAAAAAGCATTTCTTCATTTAATCAGTGATAGTATTAGATTAGCCGCAGCAATAGGAGCGTATGGACAATGACCGCACAACCACCATGTACTTTGTTTGAAACAACATGTATACCTCTACCGAGGCATAAACTAGGACAACTTTTCGAGTGGCATTTCCTCTATAATAGTAGGTGATGTTGGACCAGCCGACGAACCCTAGCTACTGTACATGGGGAGCTCGAGAGTAGTCGCATAGAAGAAAACCCGCATGCAGCGACCTGGGGAGCTGGACCAGTACAAGAAGTTATACCTCAGGTGGGTGAGATGTCGCTTAGATGGGCGGGATCTACCCACACGACGGCCGTGCACAATGGCATGGAGGACCTTCGTCCGTGCTAGCGCCGGCTCCAAGAGGACGGTGCGCATCGGCTTCCTCCATCGCCGATGGCGACAACGTCAACGTTGCACCTCCTCACCTCCCGCAGTGGACGGGATTCGGCCGGATCTGTGACCACCGGTGAGGAGAGATATAGAGTGGACAATGTCATCTTGTTTTGATATGGAGAGGGTGAGAGAGCGAGAAGCGAGAAACCCTATCAAACAATAGGCTATATATACAATGGAGTGAAAAAATCTCTCCATAGAAGTGGTTTTAAATAGAATACGCGCCTTCCTGGAAAAAAGAAACGAAAACTGGCGGACACATTTTTTTAACGTGCTAAGAAAGAAAACTCGATCAAAAAACCGTCCCCCATTTCGGCCTCGCTTTGACTTCAGCAAGCCTCAGACCGACCACTGAACCTTGCTCCATCTCTTAAGCCTTGCCGGAGAGCCGGCCTCTGCCGTGAGCCGCCCATTTCTGTCGTTGTTCTCACCTCGCCGCGGGTCTCCGAGTGCCGCAAGAGCCTCGCCCGGAAGCCGGGCTTCACCACCATGCCTCAAGCCGCCGACCGTCGCACCAGGTTGCTCCTCCACTATGCGTGTGTTGTGGCCGGCCCCCTCCTCGGCACCTCAAAGCCGCCTCATCAAGCCGAGCCACCGGGGTTCACTGAACCGTCTTCGTCGTGGCTGTTGGGGAACGTAGTAATTTCAAAAAAATTCCTACGTACACGCAAGACCATGGTGATGGCATAGCAACGAGAGGGGAGAGTGTCTGTCCACGCACCCTTGTAGACCGAAGCGAAGCGTTATAACAACGCTGTTGATGTAGTCGTGCGCCTTCACGATCCGACCGATCCAAGCACCGAACGACGGCACCTCCGAGTTCTGCACACGCTCAGCTCGATGACGATCCCCGGACTCGATCCAGCAAAGTGTCGGGATGAGTTCCACAAGACGACGGCGTGGTACGATGATGATGCTCCACCGACGCAGGGCTTCGCCTAAGCTCCGCGACGATATGACTTCTCCGGCGCAGGCTTCGCTAAGCTCCGCGACGATATGACCAAGTGGAATATGGTGGAAGGGGCACCGACACGGCTAAGGAACGATCCGTAGATCAACTTGTGTGTCATGGGGTGCCCCCGTGCCCCCGTATATAAAGGAGCAAGGGGGGTGCGGCCAGCCCAAGGGGGGCGCGCCTGGAGGAGTCCTACTCCCACCGGGAGTAGGACTCCCCCCTAGTTGGATTAGGATTGGGGAAGGGGAAGAGGAAGGGGCGCCTCTCCTTGTCCTATTCGGACTAGAGGGGGAGGGGGGCGCGCGGCCTGCCTGGCCGGCCCTTTCCTCTTCTCCCTATGGCCCATCAAGGCCCATAGACCCCCGGGGTTCCGTAACCCCGGTGTTCCGAGAACTTCCTGTTTTCATCCGAACCTTTCCAAGTCCAAACATAGGCTTCCAATATATCAATCTTTATGTCTCGACCATTTCGAGACTCCTCGTCATGTCCGTGATCACATCCGGACTCGAACTACCTTCGTACATCAATACTTATAAACTCATAATGAACTGTCATCGAAACGTTGTTGCGTGCGGACCCTACGGGTTCGAGAATTATGTAGACATGACCTAGAACCATTCTCGGTCAATAACCAATAGCGGAACCTGGATGCCCATATTGGTTCCTACATATTCTACGAAGATCTTTATCGGTCAAACCGCATAACGACATACGTTGTTCCTTTGTCATCGGTATGTTACTTACCCGAGATTCGATCGTCGGTATCCAATACCTAGTTCAATCTCGCTACCAGAAGTCTCTTTACTCGTTCCGTAATACATCATCTCACAACTAACTCATTAGTTGCAATGCTTGCAAGGCTTATGTGATGTGTATTACCGAGAAGGCCCAGAGATACCTCTCCGACAATCGGAGTGACAAAACCTAATCTCGATTCATGCCAACTCAACATATACTTTTGGAGACACCTACCTTTATAATCACCCATTTACGTTGTGACGTTTGGTAGCACACAAAGTGTTCCTCCGGTAGACGGGAGTTGCATAATCTCATAGTTGCAGGAACTTTGTATAAGTCATGAAGAAAGCATAAGCAACATACTAAACGATCAAGTGCTAAGCTAACGAAATGGGTCATGTCAATCACATCATTCTCCTAATGATGTGATCCCATTAATCAAATGACAACACATGTCTATGGTTAGGAAACATAACCATCTTCGATTAATGAGCTAGTCTAGTAGAGGCATACTAGTGACTATCTGCTTGTCTATGTATTCACACATGTATTATGTTTCCGGTTAATACAATTCTAGCATGAATAATAAACATTTATCATGATATAAGGAAATAAATAATAACTTTATTATTGCCTCTAGGGCATATTTCCTTCAGCCTCCCACTTGCACTAGAGTCAATAATCTAGATTACACAAGAATGATTCTAACACCCATGGAGTCTTGGTGCTGATCATGTTTTGCTCGTGGAAGAGGCTTAGTCAACGGTCTGCAACATTCAGATCCGTATGTATTTTGCAAATCTCTATGTCTCCCACTTGGACCTGGTCCCGAATGGAATTGAAGCGCCTCTTGATATGCTTGGTCCTCTTGTGAAATCTGGATTCCTTTGCCAAGGCAATTGCACCAAGATTGTCACAGAAGATCTTCATTGGTCCCGATGCACTAGGTATGACACCTAGATCGGAAATGAACTCTTTCATCCAGACTCCTTCATTTGCTGCTTCCAAGCAGCTATGTACTCCGCTTCACATGTAGATCCCGCCACGACGCTTTGTTTAGAACTGCACCAACCGACAGCTCCACCGCTTAATAAAAATATGTATCCGGTTTGCGATTTAGAATCGTCCGGATCGTGTCAAAGCTTGCATCGACGTAACCATTTACGACTAGCTCTTTGTCACCTCCATATACGAGAAACATATCCTTAGTCCTTCTCGTATTTTAGGATGTTCTTGACCGCTGTCCAATGATCCACTCTGGATTACTTTGGTACCTTCCTGCCAAGCTTACAGCTAAGCATACGTCAGTGTCGGTACACAGCATTGCATACATGATAGAGCCTATGGCTGAAGCATAGGGAACATCTTTCATTTTCTCTCTATCTTCTGCTGTGGTCGGGCATTGAGTTTGACTCAATCTTACACCTTGTGATACAGGTAAAAAACCTTTCTTTGCCTGATCCATTTTGAACTTCTTCAAAACTTTATCAAGGTATGTGCTTTGTGAAAGTCCAATTAAGTGTCTTGATCTATCTCTATAGATCTTGATGCCCAATATGTAAGCAGCTTCACCGAGGTCTTTCATTGAAAAACTTTTATTCAAGTATCCTTTTATGCTATCCAGAAATTCTATATCATTTCCAATCAACAATATGTCTTCCACATATAATATCGAAATGCTACAGAGCTCCCACTCACTTTCTTCTAAATACAAAGCTTCTCCAAAAGTCTCAGATAAAACCATATGCTTTGATCACACTATCAAAGCGCTTATTCCAACTCCGAGAGGCTTGCACCGACCATAAATTGATCGTTGGAGCTTGCACACTTTGTTAGCACCCTTTGGATCAACAAAACCTTCTGGTTGCATCATATACAACTCTTCTTCTAGAAATCCATTCAAGAATGCAGTTTTACATCCATTTGCCAAATTTCATAATCATAAAATGCGGCAATTGCTAACATGATTCGGACAGACTTAAGCATCGCTACGGGTGAGAAAGTCTCATCGTAGTCAACCCCTTGAACTTGTCGAAAACCTTTTGCAACAAGTCGAGCTTTGTAGACGCTACATTACCATCGGCGCCAGGTCTTCTTCTTAAAGATCCATTTATTCTCAATGGCTTGCCGATCATCGGGCAAGTCTACCAAAGTCCATACTTTGTTCTCATACATGGATCCCATCTCAGATTTCATGGCTTCAAGCCATTTTGTGGAATCTGGGCTCACCATCGCTTCTTCATAGTTCGTAGGTTCACCATGATCTAGTAGCATGACTTCCGAATAGGATTACCGTACCACTCAGTGCGGATTTTATTCTGGTTGATCTCTGAAGTTCAGTGACAACTTGATCTGAAGTTTCATGATCATTATCATTATCTTCCTCGCTAATGGTGTAGGTGTTACGAAACTGATTTCGTGATGAACTACTTTCCAATAAGGGAGCTGGTACTATTACCTCATCAAGTTCCACTTTCCTCCCACTCACTTCTTTCGAGAGAAACTCCTTCTCTAGAAAGGATCCATTCTTAGCAACGAATGTCTTGCCTTCGGATCTGTGATAGAAGGTATACCCAATTGTCTTCTTTGGGTATCCTATGAAGACACATTTTCCGATTTGGGTTCAAGCTTATCAGGTTGAAGTTTTTCACATAAGCATCGCAACCCCAAACTTTCGAAACGACAACTTTGGTTTCTTGCTAAACCATAGTTCATAAGGCGTCGTCTCAACGGATTTTGACGGTGTCCTATTTAACGTGAATGCGCCGCCTCTAAAGCATAACCCCAAAACGATAGCGGTAAATCGAAATAGACATCATAGATCGCACCATATCTAGTAAAGTACGATTCGACGTTCGGACACACCATTACGCTGTGGTGTTCCTGGTGGCGTGAGTTGCGAAACTATTCGCATTGCTTCAAATGTAGACCAAACTCAGAACTCAAATATTCTCCTCCACGATCAGATCGTAGAAACTTTATTTTCTTGTTACGATGATTTTCAACTTCACTCTGAAATTCTTTGAACTTTTCAAATGTTTCAGATTTATGCTTCATCAAGTAGATATACCCGTATCTGCTTAAATCATCTGTGAAGGTGAGAAAATAACGATATCCGCCACGAGCTTCAACATTTATCGGACCACATACATCTGTATGTATGATTTCCAATAAGTCTGTTGCTCTCTCCATACAACCGGAGAACGGTGTTTTAGTCATCTTGCCCATGAGGCACGGTTCGCAAGTACCAAGTGATTCATAATCAAGTGATTCCAAAAGTCCATCTGTATGGAGTTTCTTCATGCTTTTACACCGATATGACCTAAACGGCAAGGCCACAAATAAGTTGCACTATCATTATCAACTCTGCATCTTTTGGCTTCGACATTATGAATATGTGTATCACTACTGTCGAGATTCAACAAGAATAGACCATTCTTCAAGGGTGCATGACCATAAAAGATATTACTCATATAAATAGAACAACCATTATTCTCTGATTTAAATGAATAACCGTCTCGCATCAAACAAGATCCAGATATAATGTTCATGCTCAACGCTGGCACCAAATAACAATTATTTAGGTCTAAAACTAATCCCAAGGTAGATGTAGAGGTAGCGTGCGACCGCGATCACATTGACTTTGGAACCATTTCCCACGCGCATCGTCACCTCGTCCTTTGCCGTTGCTCGTCTATTCAGTAGTCCCTGTTTGAGTTGCAAATATTAGCAATGTAACCAGATCAAATACCAGTGCTACTACGAGCTCTAGTAAGGTACACATCAATAACATGTATATCACATATACCTTTGTTCACCTTGCCATCCTTCTTATCCGCCAAATACTTGGGGCAGTTCCGCTTCAAAGGTCCATCCTTGCTTGCAAAAAACACTCGATTTCAGGCTTAGGTCCAGACTTGGGTTTCTTCTCTTGAGCAGCAACTTTCTTGCTGTTCTTGAAGTTTCCTTCTTCTTCCCTTTGCCCTTTTCTTGAAACTAGTGGTCTTGTTGACCATCAACACTTGATGCTCTTTCTTGATTTCTACCTCCATGACTTTTAGCATTGCGAAGAGCTCAGAATTGTCTTAGTCATCCCTTGCATATTATAGTTCATCACAAAGCTCTTGTAGCTTGGTGGCGTGATTGGAGAATTCATCAATGACACTATCATCCGGAAGATTAACTCCCAGCTGAATTAAGTGATTATTATACCCGGACATTTTGAGTATGTGCTCACCGATGTAACTATTCTCCTCCATCTTGCAGCTATAAAACTTATTGGAGACTTCATATCTCTCAATCCGGGCATTTTCTTGAAATATTAACTTCAACTCCTGGAACATCTCATATGCTCCATGACGCTCAAAACGTCGTTGAAGACCCGGTTCTAAGCCGTAAAGCATGGCACACTGAACTATAGAGTAGTCATCAGCTTTGCTCGCCAGACGCTCACAACTTCGGCGTTGCTCTCTGCAGCAGGCACGGCACCCAGCGGTGCTTCCAGGCGTAATTCTTCAGGCAGCAATGAGGATAATCCTCAAGTTACGGACCCAATCCGTGTAATTGCTACCATCATCTTTCAACTTTGCTTTCTCAAGGAACGCATTAAAATTCAACGGAACAACAAAGACGAGCCATATATCTACAAAGAAACATAGACAAGCAAAAATACTATCGTACTAAGTTCATGATAAATTTAAGTTTAATTAATCATATTAAAAACCTCCCACTTAGACAGACATCTCTCTAGTCATCTAAGTGATTACGTGATCCAAATCAACTAAACCATGTCCGATCATCACGTGAGATGGAGTAGTTTCAATGGTGAACATCACTATGTTGATCATATCTACTATATGATTCACGCCGACCTTTCGGTCTCCGTGTTCCGAGGCCATATCTGCATATGCTAGGCTCGTCAAGTTTAACTTGAGTATTCTGCGTGTGCAAAACTGGCTTGCACCCGTTGTAGATGGACGAGAACTTATCACACCCGATCATCACGTGGTGTCCGGGTACTACTGAACTTTTAGCAACGGCGCATACTCGTGGAGAACACTTCTTGATAATTTTAGTGAGAGATCATCTTATAATGCTACCGTCAATCAAAGCAAGATAAGATGCATAAAGGATAAACATCACATGCAATCAATATAAGTGATATGATATGGTCATCATCATCTTGTGCTTGTGATCTCCATCTCCGAAGCACCGTCATGATCACCATCGTCACCGGCGCGACACCTTGATCTCCATCGTAGCATCGTTGTCGTCTCGCCAACTATTGCTTCTACGACTATCGCTACTGCTTAGTGATAAAGTAAAGCAATTACATGGCTTTGCATTTCATACAATAAAGCGACAACCATATGGCTCCTGCCAGTTGCCGATAACTCGATTACAAAACATGATCATCTCATACAATAAAATATAGCATCACGTCTTGACCACATCACATCACAACATGCCCTGCAAAAACAAGTTAGACGTCCTCTACTTTGTTGTTGCAAGTTTTACGTGGCTGCTACGGGCTGAGCAAGAACCGTTCTTACCTACGCATCAAAACCACAACGATAGTTTGTCAAGTTGGTGCTGTTTTAACCTTCGCAAGGACCGGGCGTAGCCACACTCGGTTCAACTAAAGTGAGAGAGACAGACACCGCCGGTCACCTTTAAGCAACTAGTGCTCAAGCGGTGAAACCAGTCTCGCGTAAGCGTCGCGTAATGTCGGTCCGGCCGCTTCATCTCACAATACCGCTGAACCAAAGTATGACATGCTGGTAAGCAAGATGACTTATATCGCCCACAACTCACTTGTGTTCTACTCGTGCATATGACATCAACGCATAAAACCAGGCTCGGATGCCATTGTTGGGGAACGTAGTAATTTCAAAAATTTCCTACGCACACGCAAGACCATGGTGATGGCATAGCAACGAGAGGAGAGTGTCTGTCCACGCACCCTCGTGAGACCGAAAGCGAAGCGTTATAACAACGCGGTTGATGTAGTCATACGTCTTCACGATCCGACCGATCCAAGCACCGAACGTCACGGCACCTCCGAGTTCTGCACACGCTCAGCTCGATGACGATCCCGGACTCGATCCAGCAAAGTGTCGGGATGAGTTCCACAAGACGATGGCGTGGTGGCGATGATGATGCTCCACCGACGCAGGGCTTCGCCTAAGCTCCGCGACGATATGACTTCTCCGGCGCAGGGCTTCGCTTAAGCTCCGCGACGATATGACCAAGTGGAATATGGTGGAAGGGGCATCGCACACGGCTAAGGAACGATCCGTAGATCAACTTGTGTGTCATGGGGTGCCCCCTGCCCCAGATATAAAGGAGCAAGGGGGTGCGGCCAGCCAAGGCGCGCTGGAGGAGTCCTACTCCCACCGGAGTAGGACTCCCCCCTAGTTGGATTAGGATTGGGGAAGGGAAGAGGGAAGGCGCCGCCCCCTCCTTGTCCTATTCGGACTAGAGGGGAGGGGGCGCGCCTGCCTGGCCGGCCCTTTCCTCTTCTCCCTATGGCCCATCAAGGCCCATAGACCCCGGGGTTCCGTAACCCCGGTGTTCCGTAACTTCCTGTTTTCATCCGAACCTTTCCAAGTCCAAACATAGGCTTCCAATATATCAATCTTTATGTCTCGACCATTTCGAGACTCCTCGTCATGTCCGTGATCACATCCGGACTCGAACTACCTTCGGTACATCAATACTTATAAACTCATAATGAACTGTCATCGAAGCGTTAGCGTGCGGACCCTACGGGTTCGAGAATTATGTAGACATGACCTAGAACCATTCTCGGTCAATAACCAATAGCGGAACCTGGATGCCCATATTGGTTCCTACATATTCTACTGAAGATCTTTATCGGTCAAACCGCATAACGACATCGTTGTTCCCTTTGTCATCGGTATGTTACTTACCCGAGATTCGATCGTCGGTATCCAATACCTAGTTCAATCTCGTTACCGGTAAGTCTCTTTACTCGCTCGTAATACATCATCTCACAACTAACTCATTAGTTGCAATGCTTGCAAGGCTTATGTGATGTGTATTACCGAGAAGGCCCAGAGATACCTCTCCGACAATCGGAGTGACAAAACCTAATCTCGATTCATGCCAACTCAACATATACTTTTGGAGACACCTGTAGAGTACCTTTATAATCACCCATTTACGTTGTGACGTTTGGTAGCACACAAAGTGTTCCTCCGGTAGACGGGAGTTGCATAATCTCATAGTTGCAGGAACTTTGTATAAGTCATGAAGAAAGCATAAGCAACATACTAAACGATCAAGTGCTAAGCTAACGAAATGGGTCATGTCAATCACATCATTCTCCTAATGATGTGATCCCATTAATCAAATGACAACACATGTCTATGGTTAGGAAACATAACCATCTTCGATTAATGAGCTAGTCTAGTAGAGGCATACTAGTGACTATCTGTTTGTCTATGTATTCACACATGTATTATGTTTCCGGTTAATACAATTCTAGCATGAATAATAAACATTTATCATGATATAAGGAAATAAATAATAACTTTATTATTGCCTCTAGGGCATATTTCCTTCAGTGGCTGCGCCCCGAGAAGCACCTCCCTGCTTCCTTTGCTATAGTGAGCCGCCACCGGCCTCCGAGCTGCCCCGCAACTCGGCTGGAGGAGGCCTCAAGCCTTTGTCGCCCTGCTGTTGTGGCTACCTCACTAGGAGCACCTCCGCTCAGCCTCGCCCCCCCCTCCGGGCTCTCTTGTTCGAAACCCGCCTCGACCGCTGCCAGGACTCCTCCGTCGCGGCCTCACTCCGGCCCGGCCTCCATCGAGACGCCCGACTCCTCTCCGGCCGGCACCGGCTAGCTGCTGCTTTTTGCCACCTACGCAGGCCGCCTGCTGGCTTTGTCGCGCCGGCCACCCGTCGCCTCCCCTCCTCCTATAACGTCGAGCCGCCCGACTCCGCTCCAGCCGACGCCGCCTTGCTCCTTCCATTGGCCAGCTGCGCTGGCTGCCTACTGGCTGTGTCGCACTGGCCACCCGTCGCATAAACTCCTCCTATGTCATCGAGCCGCCCCGGCCACGGGCATCACATTACTTATGCTATTTTCACCAAGTCGCCGCCCAAGGCATGGACTCGAGTCGTCGTTGCGTCAAGTTACCAGCGCTCCACTCTCGCCTCTGTCGCCACAACAGCTCCCTCCTTGCTGCTTCACTTTTGTGCCAGCCCCTGCAGTGCCCGCCTCTCCGGCTACGGCGGTGACCTCAAGTCGCTGTCACGGCGCCTGAGCAGCCTCCCCCGCTGCTCCTCAAGCTGCCGGGGTTTTTCCTCAGCCACGTCCACACTACCGCCTCTCCGCCACATCTTTTCCACCACCACAGTCGCGCTTCCATAGCCGTCCTCTGCTGCTGACACCTCAAGTCACCGCCCGTGGCCTAGCTGAGCCGCTGCCCGTCGAGTTGCCGTCTCCACCATGGCTGGCTCTGAGTCGCCACGTTTCATCGCTCCACAACCAAGCTCTGTTCGTCTGGCGGTAGTGCTTCAGGGCCATGCGTGTGTTGGACGGGGTGCTGGAAGGATGTCAGAATAATCCATGGCGTGTGGTGTTGTTGGGCTCATCGAGCGCGTCGGGTGCGCGCGGGACGTGCGTGACGCACTGGTGCGGTCGGGCTCGTTGAGAGCGTCGGGTGCGCGCAGGACGTGCGGGGCGTGGTGGAAGCGTGGCGTGTGTGCGTAGGTGTGTGTGCATGTGTAGTGTGTCTACTTGTAGCAGTTGCATGTGTATGTGGCATGGTGGTCAGCCGCATGAGCTAGCTGTCTGCGTCCCCTCTCCTTTCATGCTCGATGGAGCTCGCGTCGCCTCAAACGGGGTCCCCCTGCCTCCAACCTCACCACCACGCACCTCTGCCCCTCCGCCCACTCCCAGCACTCCACTCCACGCACCCACCCACACTAGTTCATCCCCGTTCGATACCCAAGCACTGCAGGATCGTCTCTCCGACGTTTTCATCACATCACAGTTCACGAGGGCCAACTCTCACGTCTATGAAACCAAATCTGAGGATGAGCTGCCTCGCCAGGACCATGAGTCAGGTCTGCTACCACCTTATAGTGACATGCCCCTCATTGCCACACCACCTTGCCTAGTTCACTGCCCGCGCCACTTCGCCTTCGCTCACCTCTAGAACCCTGACCAAAACCATACACCTCTCATCCGCCGTGACATCCAGCACACTTGCAGCAACCCAGCCTTCATTATGGGAGGATCTTGGCGTGGTGTTGACTGCCTCACTTTCCACACTCCTGCTGCATGAAACGATGTCGTCGACTTTGAAGGAAATGTGATCACTATAGAGCCTGTCGAGCACACCTAACAGTGCCATTGCCGTCTTCATCGACCTTGCAGAGATTGAGGTCTCCGAATTCCCACACGAATTCTGGCACAATGATGGAATCCGCTTTGCTCTAGCCAATCCCTTCGGTGGCAATTCCTCTTACGGGGACTCTGCCCTGCTTTCCTAGCATGGCTCCCCACGTCCTCTTTCTCCAGACCACATTGCTCCGGTGGTCTCTGCCATCAGAGCCGGCTAGCTTGCGGATCCCACCTATGGTGGCACCAGGTAGGTCGCTCACCATACTAACGACGGTTCATGTGTGCTTTCTGCCTCTCCTGGCGGCGGCACGGGAGAATCCGCTTTGTCGTCTGCTCACCCACTGATACGTCTCCAACGCATCTATAATTTTTGATTGCTCCGTGCTATATTATCTTCTGTTTTGGACATTATTGGGCTTTACTATTCACTTTTATATTATTTTTGGGACTAACCTATTAACCGGAGGCCCATCCCAGAATTGCTGTTTTTTTTGCCTATTTCAGAGTTTCGCAGAAAAATAATATCAAACTGAGTCCAAACGGAATGAAACCTTCGGGAACGTGATTTTTGGAACGAACATGATCCAGGAGACTTGGACCCTAAGTCAAGGAAGCTTGAGGAAGCCACGAGTAGGGGCGCCCCCCCCAGCGCGCCTCCACCTCGTGGGCCCCACGTTGCTCCACCGACGTACTCCTTCCTCCTATATATACCTACGTACTCCCAAACGATCAGATACGGAGCCAAAAACCTAATTCCACCGCCGCAACCTTCTGTACCCACAAGATCCCATCTTGGGGCCAGTTCCGGAGCTCCGCCGGAGGGTGCATCGATCACGGAGGGCTTCTACATCAACACCATAGCCCCTCCGATGAAGTGTGAGTAGTTTACCACAGACCTTCGGGTCCATAGTTAGTAGCTAGATGGCTTCTTCTCTCTTTTTGGATCTCAATACAATGTTCTACCCCTCTATCATGGAGATCTACTCGATGTAATCTTCTTTTTGCGGTCTGTTTGTTGAGACCGATGAATTGTGGGTTTAGGATCAAGTTTATCTATGAACAATATTTGAATCTTCTGAATTCTTTTATGTATGATTGGTTATCCTTGCAAGTCTCTTCGAATTATCAGCTTGGTTTGGCCTACTAGATTGATCCTTCTTGCAATGGGAGAAGTGCTTAGCTTTGGGTTCAATCTTGCGGTGTCCTTACCCAGTGACAGTAAGGGCAGCAAGGCACGTATTGTATTGTTGCCATCGAGGATCACAAGATGGGGTTTTTATCATATTGCATGAATTTTTCCCTCTACATCATGTCATCTTGCTTAAGGCGTTACTATGTTCTTATGAACTTAATACTCTAGATGCATGCTGGATAGCGGTCGATGTGTGGAGTAATAGTAGTAGATGCAGGCAGGAGTCGGTCTACTTGTCTCGGACGTGATGCCTATATACATGATCATACCTAGATATTCTCATAAGTATGCTCATTTCTGTCAATTGCTCAACAGTAATTTGTTCACCCACCGTAAAATACTTATGCTCTTGAGCGAAGGCACTAGTGAAACCTATGGCCCCCGGGTCTATCTTCATCATATTAGTCTTCCAACACTTAGTTATTTTTGTTGCCTTTTTACTTTGCTTTTATTTTACTTTGCATATTTATCATAAAAATACCAAAAATATTATCCTATCAAATCTATCAGATCTCACTCTCGTAAGTGAGCGTGTAGGGATTGACAACCCCTTATCGCGTTGGTTGCGAGGATTTATTTGTTTTGTGTAGGTGCGAGGGACTGACGCGTAGCCTCCTACTGGATTGATACCTTGGTTCTCAAAAACTAAGGGAAATACTTACGCTACTTTGTTGCATCACCCTTTCCTCTACAAGGGAAAACCAACGCAGTGCTCAAGATGTAGCAAGAAGGATTTACGGCGCCGTTGTCGGGAGGTCTCATAAAAAGTCAACATACCAAGTACCCATCACAAACCCTTATCTCCCGCATTACATTATTTGCCATTTGCCTCTCGTTTGCCTCTTTTTTTTGTTTGCCTCTTTTTCGGTTGCTTTTTGTTTGCTCATGTGTTGGATTGCTTGTTTGTCACAATGGCTCAAGATAATACAAAATTATGTGACTTTACCAATACCAACAGTAATGATTTCCTTGGCACTCCGATTGCTCCTCTTGCCGATACTGAATCTTGTGAAATCAATGCTGCTTTGTTGAATCTTGTCATGAAAGATCAATTCGCCGGCCTTCCTAGTGAAGATGCCGCTACTCATCTAAATAGCTTCATTGATTTGTGTGATATGCAAAAGAAGAAAGATGTGGACAATGATATTGTTAAATTGAAGCTATTTCCTTTTTAAGCTTAGAGATCGTGCTAAAGCTTGGTTTTCTTCTTTGTCTAAAAATAGTATTGATTCTTGGAATAAGTGCAAAGATGCTTTTATCTCTAAGTATATTCCTCCCGCTAAGATCATCTCTCTTAGAAAAGATATTATGAATTTTAAGCAACTTGATCATGAACATGTTGCACAATCTTGGGAGAGGATGAAATTAATGATACGTAATTACCCTACTCATGGTTTGAATTTGTGGATGATTATACAAAAAAATTATGCCGAATTGAATTTTGCTTCTATATATCTTTTAGATTCGGCCGCGGGAGGCACTTTTATGGAAATCACTTTAGGAGAAGCTACTAAAATCCTAGATAATATTATGGTTAATTATTCTCAATGGCACAATCGAAAGATCACTAATAAAAAGTGCATGCGATAGAAGAAATTAATGTTTTGAGTGGAAAGATGGATGAACTTATGAAATAATTTTCTACTAAGAGTGTTTCTTATGATCCTAATGATATGCCTTTGTCTACTTTGATTGAGAATAATAATGAATCTTTGATTGTGAATTTTGTTGGTAGGAATAATTTTGGTAACAACGCGTATAGAGGAAACTTTAATCCTAGGCCTTATCCTAGTAATTCCTCTAATAATTATGGCAATTCCTACAACAATTCTTATGGAAATTTTAATAAGATGCCCTCTAAATTTGAGAGTAGTGTTAAGGAATTTATGAATTCGATAAAAGAATTTCAATGCTTTGCTTGAAGAGAAATTGCTTAAAGTTGATGAATTGGATAGGAACGTTGATAGAATTTCTCTTGATATTGATTCTTTCAAACTTAGATCTATTCCTCCTAAGCATGATATCAATGAGTCTCTCAAAGCCATGAGAATTTCCATTGATGAGTGCAAAGAAAGAACTGCTAGGATGCGTCCTAAGAAAGATTGCTTTATGAAAGCGTGGTCTTCAAATTTCCATGAAAATAAAGATGAAGATCTAAAAGTTATTGATGTGTCCCTATTAAATCTTTGTTTTGCAATATGAATCTTGATAATGATGGGACTGAATATGATCCACCTTTACCTAGAAGGCGTTCCAAAAATTCGGAGTTTTTAGATCTTGATGCTAAAATTGATAAAAGTGGGATTGAAGAAATCAAAACCCTAGATATTAAAAAACCCACTATTTTGGATTTCAAGGAATTTAATTATGATAGTTGCTCTTTGATAGATTGTATTTCCTTGTTGCAATCCGTGCTAAATTCTCCCCATGCTTATAGTCAAAATAAAGCTTTTACCAAACATATCGTTGATGCTTTGATGCAATCTTATGAAGAAAAACTTGAGTTGGAAGTTTCTATGCCTAGAAAACTTTATGATGAGTTGGAACCTACTATTAAAATTAAGATTAAAGATCATGAGTTTTATGCTTTATGTGATTTGGGTGCTATTGTTTCCACTATTCCCAAAACTTTGTGCAATTTGCTTGGTTTCCGTGATTTTGATGATTGCTCTCTAAACTTGCACCATGCGTAGTCCACTATTAAGAAACCTATGGGAATAATTAATGATGTTCTTATTGTTGCAAATAGGAATTATGTGCCCGTAGATTTTATTATTCTTGATATAGATTGCAATCCTTCATGTCCTATTATTCTTGGTAGACCTTTCCTTAGAACGATTGGTGCAATTATTGATATGAAGGAAGGGAATATTAGATTCCAATTTCCATTAAAGAAAGGCATGGAACACTTCCATAGGAAGAAAATAAAATTACCATATGAATCTATTATGAGAGCCACTTACGGATTGCCTACCAAAGATGGCAATACCTAGATCTATCCTTGCTTTTATGCCTAGCTCGGGGCGTTAAACGATAGCGCTTGTTGGGAGGCAACCTAATTTTATTTTTAGTTTTTTTGCTCTTTTCTTCCGTTTATGAATAAATATTTATTCTAGCCTCTGGTTAGACGTGTTTTTATGTTTTAATTAGTGTTTGTGCCAAGTAAAACCTATAGGATCTTCTTGGATGATAGTTATTTGATCTTGCAGAAATTTCCAGAAACTTTCTGTTCACGAAAATAATTGTTAAAAATCACCAGAACGTGATAAAATATTGATTCCAAATGCTGCTGATCAATAAACAAATTGTCTAGGTCGTCCTATTTTGGCTGATTTTTTGGAGTTCCAGAAGTTTGTGTTAGTTACAGAGATTTAACACCAATATAAATAAAGAATCAGTTGTTTGCTTATTTTGATGAATCTATGGCTAGTAAAATAGTTTATAAACCATAGAAAAGTTGGAATACAGTAGGTTTAACACCAATATAAATAAAGAATGAGTTAATTACAGTACCTTGAAGTGGTCTTTTGTTTTCTTTCGCTAACGGAGCTCACGAGATTTTTTGTTAAGTTTTGTGTTGTGAAGTTCTCAAGTTTTGGGTGAAAGATTTGATGGATTATGGAACAAGGAGTGGCAAGAGCCTAAGCTTGGGGATGCCCATGGCACCCCCAAGATAATCTAAGGACACCTAAAAGCCAAAGCTTGGGGATTCCCCGGAAGGCATCCCCTCTTTCGTCTACTTCCGTCGGTAACTTTACTCGGAGCTATATTTTTATTCACCACATGATATGTGTTTTCCTTGGAGCGTCTTGTATGATTTGAGTGTTTGATTTTTAGTTTACCACAATCATCCTTGCTGTACACAACTTTTGAGATAGACACACATGATTCGGAAATTATTAGAATAGTCTATGTGCTTCACTTATATCTTTTAAATTAAATAGTTTTGCTCTAGTACTTCACTTATATCTTTTAGAGCACGATGGTCGATTTGTTCTATAGAAACCATTGATCTCTCATGCTTCACTTAGATTATTCTGAGAGCCATAAATAGCATGGTAATTTGCTAAAATAATCCTAGTATGCTAGGTATTCAAGATTAGTAAAAACTTTCTTATGAGTGTTTTGAATACCAAGAGAAGTTTGATGCTTGATGATTGTTTTGAGATATGGAGGTAGTGATACTAAAGTTGTGCTAGTTGAGTAGTTGTGAATTTGAGAAATACTTGTGTTGAAGCTAGCAAGTCCCGTAGCATGCACGTCCGGTAAACGTTATGTAACAAATTTGAAACATGAGGTGTTCTTTGATTGTCCTCCTTATGAGTGGCGGTCGGGGACGAGCGATGGTCTTTTCCTACCAATCTATCCCCATAGGAGCATGCGCGTAGTGCTTGGTTTTTGATGACTTGTAGATTTTTGCAATAATTATGTGAGTTCTTTATGACTAATGTTGAGTCCATGGATTATATGCACTCTCACCTTTCCATCATTGCTAGCCTCTTCAGTACCGTGCAATGCCCTTTCTCACATTGAGAGTTGGTGAAAACTTCGCCGGTGCATCCAAACCCCGTGATATGATATGCTCTTTCACACATAAACCTCCTTATATCTTCCTCAAAACAGCCACCATACCTACCTATTATGGCATCTCCATAGCCATTCCGAGACATATTGCCATGCAACTTTCCACCATTCCATTTATCATGACACGTTCATCATTGTCATATTGCTTAGCGTGATCATGTAGTTAACATAGTATTTGTGGCAAAGCCACCGTTCATAATTCTTTCATACATGTCACTCTTGGTTCATTGCATATCCCGGTACACCGCCAGAGGCATTCATATAGAGTCACACTTTGTTCTAGTATCAAGTTGTAATCATTGAGTTGTAAATAAATAGAAGTGTGATGATCATCATTAGATAGAGCATTGTCCCAATAAAAAAAGAGAAAGGCCACATAAAAAAAGAAGGCCCCAAAAAAAGGAAAAAAATGGGGAAATAAAAAGGGGCAATGCTACTATCCTTTTTTCCACACTTGTGCTTCAAAGTAGCACCATAATCTTCATGATAGAGAGTCTCTTATTTTGTCACTTTCATATACTAGTGGGAATTTTTCATTATAGAACTTGGCTTGTATATTCCAACAATGGGCCTCCTCAAGTGCCCTAGGTCTTCGTGAGCAAGCAAGTTGGATGCACACCCACTTAGTTTCTTTTGTTGAGCTTTCATACATTTATAGCTCTAGTGCATTCGTTGCATGGAAATCCCTACTCCTTGCATTAACATCAATCGATGGGCATCTCCATAGCTCATTGATTAGCCTCGTTGATGTGAGACTTTCTCCTTTTTTGTCTTCTCCACATAACCCCCATCATTATACTCTATTCCACCCATAGTGATATATCCATGGCTCACGCTCATGTATTGCGTGAAGGTTTATAAAGTTTGAAATTACTTAAGTATGTAACAATTGCTTGGCTTGTCATTGGGGTTGTGCATGATGAGAGCAGTCTTGTGTGACGAAAATGGAGCATGACTAAACTATATGATTTTGTAGGGATGAACTTTCTTTGGCCATGTTATTTTTTGAAGACATAATTGCTTAGTTAGTATGCTTGAAGTATTATTATTTCTATGTCAATATTAAACTTTTGTCTTGAATCTTTCGGATCTGAATATTCATACCACAATTAAGAAGAGTTACATTGAAATTATGCCTAGTAGCATTTCGCATCAAAAATTTTGTTTTTATCATTTACCTACTCAAGGACGAGCAGGAATTAAGCTTGGGGATGCTTGATACGTCTCCAACGTATCTATAATGTTTGATTGCTCCATGCTATATTATCTTCTGTTTTGGACATTATTGGGCTTTATTATTCACTTTTATATTATTATCGGGACTAACCTATTAACCGGAGGCCCAGCCCAGAATTGCTGTTTTTTGCCTATTTCAGAGTTCCGCAGAAAAAGAATATCAAATGGAGTCCAAACGGAATGAAACCTTCGGGAACGTGATTTTTGGAACGAACATGATCCAGGAGACTTGGAACCTAAGTCAAGGAAGCTTCGAGGAAGCCACGAGGTAGGGGCCGCGCCTACCCCCAAGGCGCGCCCTCCACGCTCATGGGCCCCACGTTGCTCCACCGACGTACTCCTTCCTCCTATATATACCTACGCACTCCCAAACGATCGACACTGAGCCAAAACCTAATTCCACCGCCGCAACCTTCTGCCCCACGAGATCCCATCTTGGGGCCGCTCGAGCTCACGGAGGGGGCATCGCTCACGGAGGGCTTCTACATCAACACCATAGCCCTCCGATGAAGTGTGAGTAGTTTACCACAGACCTTCGGGTCCATAGTTAGTAGCTAGATGGCTTCTTCTCTTTTTGGATCTCAATACAATGTTCTCCCCTCTCTCGTGGAGATCTATTCGATGAAATCTTCTTTTTGCGGTGTGTTTGTTGAGACCGATGAATTCTGGGTTTATGATCAAGTTTGTCTATGAACAATATTTGAATCTTTTGAATTATTTTATGTATGATTGGTTTTCTTTGCAAGTCTCTTCGAATTATCAGTTTTGCTTGGCCTACCAGATTGATCTTTCTTGCAATGGGAGAAGTTCTTAGCTTTGGGTTCAATCATGCGGTGTCCTTTCCCAGTGACAGTAGGGGCAGCAAGGCACGCATCGTATTGTTGCCATCGAGGATAACAAGATGTGGTTTTTATCATATTGCATGAATTTATCCCTCTACATCATGTCATCTTGCTTAAGGCATTACTCTGTTCTTATGAACTTAATACTCTAGATGCATGCTGGATAGCGGTCGATGTGTGGAGTAATAGTAGTAGATGCAGGCAGGAGTCGGTCTACTTGTCTCGGACGTGATGCCTATATACATGATCATACCTAGATATTCTCATAAGTATGCTCATTTCTGTCAATTGCTCAACAGTAATTTGTTCACCCACCGTAAAATACTTATGCTCTTGAGCGAAGGCACTAGTGAAACCTATGGCCCCCGGGTCTATCTTCATCATATTAGTCTTCCAACACTTAGTTATTTTTGTTGCCTTTTTACTTTGCTTTTATTTTACTTTGCATATTTATCATAAAAATACCAAAAATATTATCCTATCAAATCTATTAGATCTCACTCTCGTAAGTGAGCGTGTAGGGATTGACAACCCCTTATCGCGTTGGTTGCGAGGATTTATTTGTTTTGTGTAGGTGCGAGGGACTGACGCGTAGCCTCCTACTGGATTGATACCTTGGTTCTCAAAAACTAAGGGAAATACTTACGCTACTTTGTTGCATCACCCTTTCCTCTACAAGGGAAAACCAACGCAGTGCTCAAGATGTAGCAAGAAGGATTTCTGGCGCCGTTGCCGGGGAGGTCTACGCAAAAGTCAACATACCAAGTACCCATCACAAACCCTTATCTCCCGCATTACATTACTTGCCATTTGCCTCTCGTTTTCCTCTCCCCCACTTCACCCTTGTCGTTTTATTCGCCCTCTTTTTTTTGTTTGCCTCTTTTTCGCTTGCTTTTTGTTTGCTCATGTGTTGGATTGCTTGTTTGTCACAATGGCTCAAGATAATACAAAATTATGTGACTTTACCAATACCAACAGTAATGATTTCCTTGGCACTCCGATTGCTCCTCTTGCCGATACTGAATCTTGTGAAATCAATGCTGCTTTGTTGAATCTTGTCATGAAAGATCAATTCGCCGGCCTTCCTAGTGAAGATGCCGCTACTCATCTAAATAGCTTCATTGATTTGTGTGATATGCAAAAGAAGAAAGATGTGGACAATGATATTGTTAAATTGAAGCTATTTCCTTTTTCGCTTAGAGATCGTGCTAAAGCTTGGTTTTCTTCTTTGTCTAAAAATAGTATTGATTCTTGGAATAAGTGCAAAGATGCTTTTATCTCTAAGTATATTCCTCCCGCTAAGATCATCTCTCTTAGAAACGATATTATGAATTTTAAGCAACTTGATCATGAACATGTTGCACAAGCTTGGGAGAGGATGAAATTAATGATACGTAATTACCCTACTCATGGTTTGAATTTGTGGATGATTATACAAAAAAATTATGCCGAATTGAATTTTGCTTCTATAAATCTTTTAGATTCGGCCGCGGGAGGCACTTTTATGGAAATCACTTTAGGAGAAGCTACTAAAATCCTAGATAATATTATGGTTAATTATTCTCAATGGCACACTGAAAGATCACTAATAAAAAAGTGCATGCGATAGAAGAAATTAAAGTTTTGAGTGGAAAGATGGATGAACTTATGAAATAATTTTCTACTAAGAGTGTTTCTTATGATCCTAATGATATGCCTTTGTCTACTTTGATTGAGAATAATAATGAATCTTTGATTGTGAATTTTGTTGGTAGGAATAATTTTGGTAACAACGCGTATAGAGGAAACTTTAATCCTAGGCCTTATCCTAGTAATTCCTCTAATAATTATGGCAATTCCTACAACAATTCTTATGGAAATTTTAATAAGATGCCCTCTAAATTTGAGAGTAGTGTTAAGGAATTTATGAATTCGATAAAAGAATTTCAATGCTTTGCTTGAAGAGAAATTGCTTAAAGTTGATGAATTGGATAGGAACGTTGATAGAATTTCTCTTGATATTGATTCTTTCAAACTTAGATCTATTCCTCCTAAGCATGATATCAATGAGTCTCTCAAAGCCATGAGAATTTCCATTGATGAGTGCAAAGAAAGAACTGCTAGGATGCGTCCTAAGAAAGATTGCTTTATGAAAGCGTGGTCTTCAAATTTCCATGAAAATAAAGATGAAGATCTAAAAGTTATTGATGTGTCCCCTATTAAATCTTTGTTTTGCAATATGAATCTTGATAATGATGGGACTGAATATGATCCACCTTTACCTAGAAGGCGTTCCAAAAATTCGGAGTTTTTAGATCTTGATGCTAAAATTGATAAAAGTGGGATTGAAGAAATCAAAACCCTAGATATTAAAAAACCCACTATTTTGGATTTCAAGGAATTTAATTATGATAGTTGCTCTTTGATAGATTGTATTTCCTTGTTGCAATCCGTGCTAAATTCTCCCCATGCTTATAGTCAAAATAAAGCTTTTACCAAACATATCGTTGATGCTTTGATGCAATCTTATGAAGAAAAACTTGAGTTGGAAGTTTCTATGCCTAGAAAACTTTATGATGAGTTGGAACCTACTATTAAAATTAAGATTAAAGATCATGAGTTTTATGCTTTATGTGATTTGGGTGCTATTGTTTCCACTATTCCCAAAACTTTGTGCAATTTGCTTGGTTTCCGTGATTTTGATGATTGCTCTCTAAACTTGCACCATGCGTAGTCCACTATTAAGAAACCTATGGGAATAATTAATGATGTTCTTATTGTTGCAAATAGGAATTATGTGCCCGTAGATTTTATTATTCTTGATATAGATTGCAATCCTTCATGTCCTATTATTCTTGGTAGACCTTTCCTTAGAACGATTGGTGCAATTATTGATATGAAGGAAGGGAATATTAGATTCCAATTTCCATTAAAGAAAGGCATGGAACACTTCCATAGGAAGAAAATAAAATTACCATATGAATCTATTATGAGAGCCACTTACGGATTGCCTACCAAAGATGGCAATACCTAGATCTATCCTTGCTTTTATGCCTAGCTCAAGGCGTTAAACGATAGCGCTTGTTGGGAGGCAACCTAATTTTATTTTTAGTTTTTTTGCTCTTTTCTTCCGTTTATGAATAAATATTTATTCTAGCCTCTGGTTAGACGTGTTTTTATGTTTTAATTAGTGTTTGTGCCAAGTAAAACCTAGAGGATCCTCTTGGATGATAGTTATTTGATCTTGCAGAAATTTCCAGAAACTTTCTGTTCACGAAAATAATTGTTAAAAATCACCAGAACGTGATAAAATATTGATTCCAAATGCTGCTGATCAATAAACAAATTGTCTAGGTCGTCCTATTTTGGCTGATTTTTTGGAGTTCCAGAAGTTTGTGTTAGTTACAGAGATTTAACACCAATATAAATAAAGAATCCGTTGTTTGCTTATTTTGATGAATCTATGGCTAGTAAAATAGTTTATAAACCATAGAAAAGTTGGAATACAGTAGGTTTAACACCAATATAAATAAAGAATGAGTTAATTACAGTACCTTGAAGTGGTCTTTTGTTTTCTTTCGCTAACGGAGCTCACGAGATTTTCTGTTAAGTTTTGTGTTGTGAAGTTCTCAAGTTTTGGGTGAAAGATTTGATGGATTATGGAACAAGGAGTGGCAAGAGCCTAAGCTTGGGGATGCCCATGGCACCCCCAAGATAATCTAAGGACACCTAAAAGCCAAAGCTTGGGGATGCCCTGGAAGGCATCCCCTCTTTCGTCTACTTCCGTCGGTAACTTTACTCGGAGCTATATTTTTATTCACCACATGATATGTGTTTTCCTTGGAGCGTCTTGTATGATTTGAGTGTTTGATTTTTAGTTTACCACAATCATCCTTGCTGTACACAACTTTTGAGATAGACACACATGATTCGGAAATTATTAGAATAGTCTATGTGCTTCACTTATATCTTTTAAATTAAATAGTTTTGCTCTAGTACTTCACTTATATCTTTTAGAGCACGATGGTCGATTTGTTCTATAGAAACCATTGATCTCTCATGCTTCACTTAGATTATTCTGAGAGCCATAAATAGCATGGTAATTTGCTAAAATAATCCTAATATGCTAGGTATTCAAGATTAGTAAAAACTTTCTTATGAGTGTTTTGAATACCAAGAGAAGTTTGATGCTTGATGATTGTTTTGAGATATGGAGGTAGTGATACTAAAGTTGTGCTAGTTGAGTAGTTGTGAATTTGAGAAATACTTGTGTTGAAGCTAGCAAGTCCCGTAGCATGCACGTCCGGTAAACGTTATGTAACAAATTTGAAACATGAGGTGTTCTTTGATTGTCCTCCTTATGAGTGGCGGTCGGGGACGAGCGATGGTCTTTTCCTACCAATCTATCCTCATAGGAGCATGCGCGTAGTGCTTGGTTTTTGATGACTTGTAGATTTTTGCAATAAGTATGTGAGTTCTTTATGACTAATGTTGAGTCCATGGATTATATGCACTCTCACCTTTCCATCATTGCTAGCCTCTTCAGTACCGTGCAATGCCCTTTCTCACATTGAGAGTTGGTGAAAACTTCGCCGGTGCATCCAAACCCCGTGATATGATATGCTCTTTCACACATAAACCTCCTTATATCTTCCTCAAAACAGCCACCATACCTACCTATTATGGCATCTCCATAGCCATTCCGAGAAATATTGCCATGCAACTTTCCACCATTCCATTTATCATGACACGTTCATCATTGTCATATTGCTTAGCGTGATCATGTAGTTAACATAGTATTTGTGGCAAAGCCACCGTTCATAATTCTTTCATACATGTCACTCCTGGTTCATTGCATATCCTGGTACACCGCCAGAGGCATTAATATAGAGTCACACTTTGTTCTAGTATCGAGTTGTAATCATTGAGTTGTAAATAAATAGAAGTGTGATGATCATCATTAGATAGAGCATTGTCCCAATAAAAAAAGAGAAAGGCCACATAAAAAAAGAAGGCCCCAAAAAAAGGAAAAAAATGGGGAAATAAAAAGGGGCAATGCTACTATCCTTTTTTCCACACTTGTGCTTCAAAGTAGCACCATAATCTTCATGATAGAGAGTCTCTTATTTTGTCACTTTCATATACTAGTGGGAATTTTTCATTATAGAACTTGGCTTGTATATTCCAACAATGGGCCTCCTCAAGTGCCCTAGGTCTTCGTGAGCAAGCAAGTTGGATGCACACCCACTTAGTTTCTTTTGTTGAGCTTTCATACATTTATAGCTCTAGTGCATTCGTTGCATGGAAATCCCTACTCCTTGCATTAACATCAATCGATGGGCATCTCCATAGCTCATTGATTAGCCTCGTTGATGTGAGACTTTCTCCTTTTTTGTCTTCTCCACATAACCCCCATCATTATACTCTATTCCACCCATAGTGATATATCCATGGCTCACGCTCATGTATTGCGTGAAGGTTTATAAAGTTTGAGATTACTTAAGTATGTAACAATTGCTTGGCTTGTCATTGGGGTTGTGCATGATGAGAGCAGTCTTGTGTGACGAAAATGGAGCATGACTAAACTATATGATTTTGTAGGGATGAACTTTCTTTGGCCATGTTATTTTTGAAGACATAATTGCTTAGTTAGTATGCTTGAAGTATTATTATTTCTATGTCAATATTAAACTTTTGTCTTGAATCTTTCGGATCTGAATATTAATACCACAATTAAGAAGAGTTACATTGAAATTATGCCTAGTAGCATTTCACATCAAAATTTTGTTTTATCATTTACCTACTCAAGGACGAGCAGGAATTAAGCTTGGGGATGCTTGATACGTCTCCAACGTATCTATAATGTTTGATTGCTCCATGCTATATTATCTTCTGTTTTGGACATTATTGGGCTTTATTATTCACTTTTATATTATTATCGGGACTAAACCTATTAACCGGAGGCCCAGCCTGAATTGTTGTTTTTGCCTATTTCGAGTTCATGAAAAAGAATATCAAACGGAGTCCAAACGGAATGAAACCTTCGGGAACGTGATTTTTGGAACGAACATGATCCAGGAGACTTGGAACCTAAGTCAAGGAAGCTTCGAGGAAGCCACGAGGTAGGGGCCGCGCCTACCCCCCAGGCGCGCCCTCCACGCTCATGGGCCCCACGTTGCTCCACCGACGTACTCCTTCCTCCTATATATACCTACGTACTCCCAAACGATCAGATACAGAGCCAAAAACCTAATTCCACCGCTGCAACCTTCTGTACCCACGAGATCCCATCTTGGGGCCCATTCCAGAGCTCCGCCGGAGGGGGCATCGCTCACGGAGGGCTTCTACATCAACACCATAGCCCCTCCGATGAAGTGTGAGTAGTTTACCACAGACCTTCGGGTCCATAGTTAGTAGCTAGATGGCTTCTTCTCTCTTTTTGGATCTCAATACAATGTTCTCCCCCTCTCTCGTGGAGATCTATTCGATGTAATCTTCTTTTTGCGGTGTGTTTGTTGAGACCGATGAATTCTGGGTTTATGATCAAGTTTGTCTATGAAAAATATTTGAATCTTCTGAATTATTTTATGTATGATTGGTTTTCTTTGCAAGTCTCTTCGAATTATCAGTTTTGCTTGGCCTACCAGATTGATCTTTCTTGCAATGGGAGAAGTTCTTAGCTTTGGGTTCAATCATGCGGTGTCCTTTCCCAGTGACAGTAGGGGCAGCAAGGCACGTATCGTATTGTTGCCATCGAGGATAACAAGATGTGGTTTTTATCATATTGCATGAATTTATCCCTCTACATCATGTCATCTTGCTTAAGGCATTACTCTGTTCTTATGAACTTAATACTCTAGATGCATGCTGGATAGCGGTCGATGTGTGGAGTAATAGTAGTAGATGCAGGCAGGAGTCGGTCTACTTGTCTCGGACGTAATGCCTATATACATGATCATACCTAGATATTCTCATAAGTATGCTCAATTCTGTCAATTCCTCAACAGTAATTTGTTCACCCACCGTAAAATACTTATGCTCTTGAGAGAAGCCAGTAGTGAAACCTATGGCCCCCGGGTCTATCTTCGTCATATTAATCTTCCAACACTTAGTTATTTCTGTTGCCTTTTTACTTTGCTTTTATTTTACTTTGCATCTTTATCATAAAAATACCAAAAATATTATCCTATCATATCTATCAGATCTCACTCTCGTAAGTGAGCGTGTAGGGATTGACAACCCCTTTTCGCGTTGGTTGCGAGGTTATATTTGTTTTGTGTAGGTGCGAGGGACTTGCGCGTAGCCTCCTACTGGATCGATACCTTGGTTCTCAAAAACTAAGGGAAATACTTACGCTACTTTGCTGCATCACCCTTTCCTCTACAAGGTAAAACCAACGCAGTGCTCAAGATGTAGCAAGAAGGATTTCTGGCGCCGTTGCCGGGGAGGTCTACGCAAAAGTCAACATACCAAGTACCCATCACAAACCCTTATCTCCCGCATTACATTATTTGCCATTTGCCTCTCGTTTTCCTCTCCCCCACTTCACCCTTGCCGTTTTATTCGCCCTCTTTTTTTCGTTTGCCTCTTTTTCGCTTGCTTTTTGTTTGCTCGTGTGTTGGATTGCTTGTTTGTCACAATGGCTCAAGATAATACCAAATTATGTGACTTTACCTATACCAACAATAATGATTTCCTTGGCACTCCGATTGCTCCTCTTACTGATAAGAATCTTGTGAAATCAATGCTGCTTTGTTGAATCTTGTCATGAAAGATCAATTCGCCGGCCTTCCTAGTGAAGATGTCGCTACTCATCTAAATAGCTTCGTTGATTTGTGTGATATGCAAAAGAAGAAAGATGTGGACAAGGATATTGTTAAATGGAAGCTATTTCCTTTTTCTCTTAGAGATCGTGCTAAAGCTTGGTTTTCTTCTTTGTCTAAAAATAGTATTGATTCTTGGAATAAGTGCAAAGATGCTTTTATCTCTAAGTATATTCCTCCCGCTAAGATCATCTCTCTTAGAAACGATATTATGAATTTTAAGCAACTTGATCATGAACATGTTGCACAAGCTTGGGAGAGGATGAAATTAATGATATGTAATTGCCCTACTCATGGTTTGAATTTGTGGATGATTATACAAAAAATTTATGCCGAATTGAAATTTGCTTCTAGAAATCTTTTAGATCCGGCCGCGGGAGGCACTTTTATGGAAATCACTTTAGGAGAAGCTACTAAACTCCTAGATAATATTATAGTTAGTTATTCTCAATGGCACACTGAAAGATCACTAATAAAAAAGTGCATGCGATAGAAGAAATTAATGTTTTGAGTGGAAAGATGGATGAAGTTATGAAATTATTTGCTACTAAGAGTGTTTCTTATGATCCTAATGATATGCCTTTGTCTACTTTGATTGAGAATAATAATGAATCTATGAATGTGAATTTTGTTGGTAGGAATAATTTTGGTAACAACGCGTATAGAGGAAACTTTAATCCTAGGCCTTATCCTAGTAATTCCTCTAATAATTATGGTAATTCCTACAACAATTCTTATGGAAATTTTAATAAGATGCCCTCTGAATTTGAGACTAGTGTTAAGGAATTTATGAATTCGCAAAAGAATTTCAATGCTTTGCTTGAAGAGAAATCGCTTAAAGTTGATGAATTGGCTAGGAATTTTGATAGAATTTCTCTTGATATTGATTCTTCAAAACTTAGATCTATTCCTCCTAAGCATGATATCAATGAGTCTCTCAAAGCCATGAGAATTTCCATTGATGAGTGCAAAGAAAGAACTGCTAGGATGCGTCCTAAGAAAGATTGCTTTATGAAAGCGTGGTCTTCAAATTTCCATGAAAATAAAGATGAAGATCTAAAAGTTATTGATGTGTCCCCTATTAAATCTTTGTTTTGCAATATGAATCTTGATAATGATGGGACTGAATATGATCCACCTTTACCTAGAAGGCGTTCCAAAAATTCGGAGTTTTTAGATCTTGATGCTAAAATTGATAAAAGTGGGATTGAAGAAATCAAAACCCTAGATATTAAAAAACCCACTATTTTGGATTTCAAGGAATTTAATTATGATAGTTGCTCTTTGATAGATTGTATTTCCTTGTTGCAATCCGTGCTAAATTCTCCCCATGCTTATAGTCAAAATAAAGCTTTTACCAAACATATCGTTGATGCTTTGATGCAATCTTATGAAGAAAAACTTGAGTTGGAAGTTTCTACGCCTAGAAAACTTTATGATGAGTGGGAACCTACTATTAAAATTAAGATTAAAGATCATGAGTTTTATGCTTTATGTGATTTGGGTGCTAGTGTTTCCACTATTCCCAAAACTTTGTGCAATTTGCTTGGTTTCCGTGATTTTGATGATTGCTCTCTAAACTTGCACCATGCGGATTCCACTATTAAGAAACCTATGGGAAGAATTAATGATGTTCTTATTGTTTCAAATAGGAATTATGTGCCCGTAGATTTTATTGTTCTTGATATAGATTGCAATCCTTCATGTCCTATTATTCTTGGTAGACCTTTCCTTAGAACGATTGGTGCAATTATTGATACGAAGGAAGGGAATATTAGATTCCAATTTCCATTAAAGAAAGGCATGGAACACTTCCATAGGAAGAAAATAAAATTACCATATGAATCTATTATGAGAGCCACTTACGGATTGCCTACCAAAGATGACAATACCTAGATCTATCCTCGCTTTTATGCCTAGCTAGGGGCGTTAAACGATAGCGCTTGTTGGGAGGCAACCTAATTTTATTTTTAGTTTTTTTTGCTCTTTGCTTCTGTTTAGGAATAAATATTTGTTCTAGCCTATGGTTAGATGTTTTTTTATGTTTTAATTAGTGTTTGTGTCAAGTTAAACCTATAGGATCTTCTTGGATGATAGTTATTTGATCTTGCAGAAATTTCCAGAAACTTTCTGTTCACGAAAATAATTGTTAAAAATCACCAGAACGTGACACTACACCACAACACTGATATATGGACAAAAAACTGATGGGAGAAGGTACTTTAAAGGGCAGATAAACTGCCGGGACACAGTTTCACCCGGCAGATAGAACCGCCACGAGAACGGCTGCCGGGGATTACTTCTCCCGGCAGATAATTTTCTCCCGGCAGTTTCTTTGTCCTTGCTCATCTATTTGCCGGCAGTCCATTTTCTCCCGGCAGATTGGTCAAGACACATGAAACATCAATTACCGGCAGTTCAACTGCCTGCACAAGCATGTTTACCCGGCAGTTATTATGCCAGCACGCTGATTTCTTAGAAAACTATTCTAGGCATCCCTAATGTAATATCCATTGATTATGTTTAGGCAATCATGACGTATCACACCACTTATACATACACTTCATAAATCAAAGTAACATATAGGACTCATCAAAAACTTCAAATTTAAGTCAATAAACATAACGACCATATAAGAAGGTTGTGACACAAAAGGAGAATTACATGTATGTTTTAGATGTGCCACACCCAAAATGAAGTAGTGCCACAAAAGGAGATGAAAATATATTTCTAAATGTACCAAACAACCAAAATGGGCAGAGCAAGTCTCCAGGTTCAACAAATAAGACATACGACAATATCGCTCCACCAACTTAATTGTAGGTCTTCCAAATGTTCAGCAGCTTGAAGATCTTCCAAACCTAAGTCAACTTGTATACCTTTGGGAATCCTGCAACAGATCAGAAACCCAAAATGGAGCCCTTGTTTCAGATATTAAATCGACACATTAAAAGGTTTTGACATGTTGCAATTTAACTCATCGGCATAAATAAAACTCTTCTAAGTGTGCTGCACTTCATCATCAATTCATCACAGCAAGCAATATTACATAATTAGATTAAGCAGAAACCATTTGCACAGAACATACAAAAATCATCCATGGTCAAATATGGCAAACCAGAAATCTGTAAACAATTGATATGGACCAAACATACCAAGAGCTAACTTCTAAGTAGACAAAATAATACCTAGTGAATATAAGCAGGATCCCATGGCAAAACAATATGATTCTCTTTGTCTCATACTCCCTCCGTCCCAAAATAAGTGTCTCAACTTATTACTAACTCTAGTACAAAGTTGTACTAAGCTTGAGACACTTATTTTGGGACGGAGGGAGTATAAATTAACTGAATGCCAAGTTACAACTTACTAGTGATAGCTTATTTATTGGAGAATGATAGGGGGGAAACTACTACTCATCCCCACAAACCATGTTTTGCCTAGGAAGCTAGCAGTTGGTTATGAGTGATGGAGTTGTGGATTTCGTGGGCATGGTGGGTGGCTGAACAGGCCCTAAGTAAGCAGATTATGCACTAGTTACAAATAAGGTCCCATAAAATGGTATCTGATTAGTGGACAAGACCCCAGATTTACAAATCTGGTAAATACTACAAACACTTGGTTGAATAAACAGCTTTTCTATCGGTTCACTTTCCTACATATCACCTACCATTCTATGAAATACGAAATATGATTATGTCGTCTACCATTCTACTTCAAGAATTAGCTGGCATGCAAGAATAAGAAACTATATCAACAACCACAACCGGCAGCATTCTATTCTAATTGATTTGCTATTGTAGTGAGAGTGTGAAACGTGATTGTAAATAGTAAAAAGCATCATCTCTGGAGACCATAGAGCAGTAGACGCAAAAATAGACATCAAACAAGAAAACTAATAACCCACTTAGACCTCATAGCCAAGAGAAACATGAATATTACCTCCTCAGCTTGCTTGTGGTCGCATTCCTGCTTTTTCCATGGAATTATCCACTTCCAACTGCATACATAGAAGCAAAGTTTATTAAGCAATCAATGCAATATGAGTGTCCTTGCTCTGGTTCATCTTTTAAACAATAACAACGAATCAGCATGTGGTTCCAAGCTCTGGTTCCTTACCATAAGCAATCCATAAACATCAGATGGGACACTGGACAAGTGAAAATAACAGATTATAAATAGAGAACTGCGTTTTGCAAAACTGTTATTACTATTAAGCAAAGAAAAGGAGCTTGTTACTTAATTATACTTTGACATCTTGTACATGCTAAATGGGATCACATTTAAATACACGCTATAAACAAAAGAGGGTGAAGAATTACATATTTACATAGCTAACTAGCTAGGCAAGTGCATAGCCAACAGTACAGTTCACCTAACCCAGACTAGCACACAAACAAGATCATAGACCTACCCATGAAGAAATTTTTACCAAATAGGCATTGCACCCAACTTGTTAGGCATACAAATAAGTCACCAACAGTATATGCTGGCTCAATCAAATACTGTGCTTGTAGAGTACAAAGAAAATAACAGGATAGAGCTCTATTTTTGTTTCCGGCAATAAGGCAAGCACACAACCTAAATAAATCGGTTTTGATGTGAATGTATAAAGGAATGGTTGTAGGTTGTAAGAGAAACAAGATGAGGAACAATCTCCATAGAACAAATGTAGAGTACAGATCACACAACCCAGAGCAGAAGATAAACAAGATCAGAGACCTACTGATAAAGAAATTTTAGGAAATAAGCAAAGCATCGCTATCTAGATGGACTGCCATTCTAATCTGCAGTTTATCACTTTAAATTTGATTCTACAAGGTAACGCTTGTTTGGTCCTGATGCAACAGAAGGCTAAATACAAAATAGTTAGGTTAACTAGAGCAAATATTTATTTAGACTATCAACCTCATTGGGGTTCAGAAGGAATAAATCAGAACCCTCACCTACAGACAATACAAATATTACATTAGAGCAATCAATAGAACCACCACTATTCGACTTCCCTATTTGTTCTTCTCTCATAACAAAATAGTCCACAAACTCCAATCTATTGCACTCACCAATCCCATTCGAAGAATTTCTGGCTTGATCGACTGCACAAGGATCATTAAGAAAAGTAGTAGAATCAAGGCCATCATCTAGGGAAAAAGCATAAGAAAGAAAATGAAGGCAACAAAATATACCTCGCACGCGCCGAAATGGTGAGATTCTGCTCCGTGGACACGCACCTTAGGGAGGAGGCCTGCTCGGGGGAGGAAGCTCGCGAAGTAGAATGGAGGATGGTGGTCGCTGGTGGTGTGGCGCGGCGACAGTGGTGGTCCGCATTAGTGGGGTGCTCGGCGGCGCTGCTGTGGGGTAGTTGGTGGCGACGGCGGCGCTGGTCGGGGTGGAGGGCGGTCCGCGGTGATGGGGTGGTTGGGGGCGACGGCGGCAGTGGTCGGGTCGAGGGCGGCCGGCGGCCGGCGGCGGTGGGATGGCTGAAGGCGGCGGCGGCTTGGTGGAGATGGGGCGATTTGGGGGCGGCAGTGGCGGCCTGGTGGAGGGCACGGCCGCACGGGTGGATAGGGCGATTTGGGGGCGGCTTCGGCCTGGGAGAAGGCCCGCGCGTCTATAGTTCATTCGGGCCAAATTTTTGTGTCTCGCGCGCTTTCCCCTCCTAGCGCGCCCTTAGGCCCAATAATATTTAGGCCTCCCGCCCAGGACGGTCCCCGGCAGAAAGTGGGCCGTGATTTAGTTATCCCGGCAGATGGTGTGCCCTTAAATGTACCGGCAGTGTGTGTGCCCTCCTTGCTGAAGCTCTACCGGCAGTTTCTATGCCCTCAGATCCTTATGCCGGCAGTAAGAAATGTCTGGGCAGTTTGTTTGCCCTTGTTCAGCTATTTCTCCCGGCAGTTAATGTCCCCAAATAAGTGTTGTGGTGTAGTGTGATAAAATATTGATTCCAATTGCTGCTGATCAATAAAAAAATTGTCTAGGTCGTCCTATTTTGTCTGATTTTTTGGAGTTCCAGAAGTTTGTGTTAGTTACAGAGATTTAACACCAATATAAATAAAGAATCAGTTGTTTGCTTATTTTGATGAATCTATGGCTAGTAAAATAGTTTATAAACCATAGAAAAGTTGGAATACAGTAGGTTTAACACCAATATAAATAAATAATGAGTTCATTACAATACCTTGAAGTGGTCTTTTGTTTTCATTCGCTAATGGAGCTCACGTGATTTTCTGTTAAGTTTTGTGTTGTGAAGTTTTCATGTTTTGGGTGAAAGATTTGATGGATTATGGAACAAGGAGTGGCAAGAGCCCAAGCTTGGGGATGCCCATGGCACCCCCAAGATAATCTAAGGACACCTAAAATCCAAAGCTTGGGGATGCCCCGGAAGGCATCCCCTCTTTCGTCTACTTCCATCGGTAACTTTACTTGGAGCTATATTTTTATTCACCACATGATACGTGTTTTCCTTGGAGCGTCTTGTATGATTTGAGTGTTTGATTTTTAGTTTACCACAATCATCCTTGCTGTACACACCTTTTGAGAGAGACACACATGATTCGGAAATTATTAGAATACTCGATGTGCTTCACTTATATCTTTTGATTAAATAGTTTTGCTCTAGTACTTCACTTATATCTTTTAGAGCACGATGGTGGATTTGTTCTATAGAAACCATTGATCTCTCATGCTTCACTTAGATTATTTTTAGAGCCATAAATAGCATGGTAATTTGCTTAAATAATCCTAATATGCTAGGTATTCAAGATTAGTAAAAACTTTCTTATGAGTGTTTTGAATACCAAGAGAAGTTTGATGCTTGATCATTGTTTTGAGATATGGAGGTAGTGATACTAAAGTTGTGATAGTTGAGTAGTTGTGAATTTGAGAAATACTTGTGTTGAAGCTTGCAAGTCCCGTAGCATGCACGTCTGATAAACGTTATGTAACAAATTTGAAACATGAGGTGTTCTCCTTATGAGTGGCGGCCGGGGACGAGCGATGGTCTTTTCCGACCAATCTATCCCCCTAGGAGCATGCACGTAGTGCTTGGTTTTTGATGACTTGTAGATTTTTGCAATAAGTATGTGAGTTCTTTATGACTAATGTTGAGTCCATGGATTATACGCACTCTCACCTTTCCATCATTGCTAGCCTCTTCGGTACCGTGCAATGCCCTTTCTCACATTGAGAGTTGGTGAAAACTTCGCCGGTGCATCCAAACCCTGTGATATGATACACTTTTTCACACATAAACCTCCTTATATCTTCCTCAAAACAGCCACCATAACTACCTATTATGGCATCTCCATAGCCATTCCGAGACATATTGCCATGCAACTTTCCACCATTCCGTTTATCATGACACGTTCATCATTGTCATATTGCTTATCGTGATCATGTAGTTAACATAGTATTTGTGGCAAAGCCACCGTTCATAATTCTTTCATACATGTCACTCTTGGTTCATATCATATCCCGGTACACCGCCGGAGGCATTCATATAGAGTCACACTTTGTTCTTGTATTGAGTTGTAATCATTGAGTTGTAAATAAATAGAAGTGTGATGACCATCATTTAATAGAGCATTGTCCCAATAAAAAAAGAGAAAGGCCAAATAAAAAAATAAGGCCCCAAAAAAAGAAAAAAAGGGGAAATAAAAAGGGGCAATGCTACTTTCCTTTTTTCCACACTTGTGCTTCAAAGTAGCACCATAATCTTCATGATAGAGAGTCTCTTGTTTTCTAACTTTCATATACTAGTGGGAATTTTTCATTATAGAACTTGGCTTGTATATTCCAACAATGGGCCTCCTCAAGTGCCCTAGGTCTTCGTGAGCAAGCAAGTTGGATGCAAACCCACTTAGTTTCTTTTGTTGAGCTTTCATACATTTATAGCTCTAGTGCATCCGTTGCATGGAAATCCCTACTCCTTGCATTAACATCAATCGATGGGCATCTCCATAGCTCACTGATTAGCCTCGTTGATGTGAGACTTTCTCATTTTTCGTCTTCTCCACATAACCCCCATCATTATACTCTATTCCACCCATAGTGCTATATCCATGGCTCACGCTCATGTATTGCGTGAAGGTTTATAAAGTTTGAGATTACTTAAGTATGAAACAATTGCTTGGCTTGTCATCGGGGTTGTGCATGATGAGAGCATTCTTGTGTGACGAAAATGGAGCATGACTAAACTATATGATTTTGTAGGGATGAACTTTCTTTGGCCATGTTATTTTTAGAAGACATAATTGCTTATTTATTATGCTTGAAGTATTATTATTTCTATGTCAATATTAAACTTTTGTCTTGAATCTTTCGGATCTGAATATTCATACCACAATTAAGAAGAGTTACATTGAAATTATGCCTATTAGAATTTCGCATCAAATTTTTTGTTTTTATCATTTACCTACTCGAGGACGAGCAGGAATTAAGCTTGGGGATGCTTGATGAGTCTCCAACGTATCTATAATTTTTGATGCTCCATGCTATATTATCTTCTGTTTTGGACATTATTGGGCTTTATTATTCACTTTTATATTATTTTTGGGACTAACCTATTAACCGGAAGCCCAGCCCAGAATTGCTGTTTTTTTGCCTATTTCAGAGTTCTGCAGAAAAAGAATATCAAACGGAGTCCAAACGGAATGAAACCTTCAGGAACGTGATTTTTGGAACGAACATGATCCAGGAGACTTGGACCCTAAGTCAAGGAAGCTTCGAGGAAGCCACGAGGTAGGGGGCACGCCAACCCCCCTGGCGCGCCCTCCACCCACATGGGCCCCACGTTGCTCCACCGACGTACTCCTTCCTCCAATAAGTACCTGTATACTCCCAAACGATCAGATACAGAGCCAAAAACCTAATTCCACCGCCGCAACCTTCTGTACCCATGAGATCCCATCTTGGGGCCTGTTCCGGAGCTCCGCCGGAGGGGGCATCGATCACGGAGGGCTTCTACATCAACACCATAGCCCCTCCGATGAAGTGTGAGTAGTTTACCACAGACCTTCGGGTCCATAGTTAGTAGCTAGATGGCTTCTTCTCTCTTTTTGGATCTCAATACAATGTTCTCCCCCTCTCTCGTGGAGATCTATTTGATGTAATCTTCTTTTTGCGGTGTGTTTGTTGAGACCGATGAATTGTGTGTTTATGATCAAGTTTATCTATGAACAATATTTGATTCTTCTGAATTCTTTTATGTATGATTGGGTATCTTTGCAAGTCTCTTCGAATTATCAGTTTGGTTTGGCCTACTAGATTGATATATCTTGCAACGGGAGAAGTGCTTAGCTTTGGGTTCAATCTTGCGGTGTCCTTACCCAGTGACAGTAGGGGCAGCAAGGCACGTGTTGTATTGTTGCCATCGAGGATAACAAGATGGGGTTTTTATCATATTGCATGAAGTTATCCCTCTACATCATGTCATCTTGCTTAAGGCGTTACTTTGTTATTATGAACTTAATACTCTAGATGCATGCTGGATAGCGGTCGATGTGTGGAGTAATAGTAGTAGATGCAGGCAGGAGTCAGTATACTTGTCTCGGACGTGATGCCTATATACATGATCATACCTAGGTATTCACATAAGTATGCTCAATTCTGTCAATTGCTCAACAGTAATTTGTTCACCCACCGTAAAATACTTATGCTCTTGAGAGAAGCCACTAGTGAAACCTATGGGCCCCGGGTCTATCTTCATCATATTAATCTTCCAACACTTAGTTATTTCCGTTGCCCTTTTACTTTGCTTTTATTTTACTTTGCATCTTTATCATAAAAATACCAAAAACATTATCCTATCATATCTATCGATCTCACTCGTAAGTGACCGTAGGGATTGACAACCCCTTATCGCGTTGGTTGCGAGGATTTATTTGTTTTGTGTAGGTGCGAGGGACTTGCCCGTAGCCTCCTACTGGATTGATACCTTGGTTCTCAAAAACTGAGGGAAATACTTACGCTACTTTGCTGCATCACCCTTTCCTCTTCAAGGGAAAACCAATGCAGTGCTCAAGAGGTAGCACCCACCACATGGCACTGTGCGCGAACCCCTCATCATCTCTTACGACGACTCTGCTGGCTCTCAGGACATGCACGTCCCTCTCCTGCATGGCGTTGTTGGGGACTCAGTGGACGCGGTGCATGCACCTGCTGATTCTGTGCTGCCCCCTCCTGTCATCCACCTGGTTCCTCAGGTTGGACCTGTTGCACCACCAGCACCGCCCGTTGGCCTGTCGGATGCTACCCCGTGTGATGGCCCGTTGGCGCCGTCAGACACGTCTGCCTTTACTACATTCGTGATGCACGTACTCGCCCCTGCCGCCTTTACCTCCGTCATCTTCTATGCTGGGGAATCGTCCCATGCAAACGGTAACTCCCCCTCCTCTCCTAAGCTTATTCAATCAACTCCCTTAGCCATTGTTACGATACTCTGACCTCTGCCACGACGGACGCAACTCTCTCCCTCAAGAATCTTGACACTCTCGAGAGCACCATACGCATGGAGCTCCGTAGGACATCTCGTGACCACTCCTTCTCCAAAGACAAGTTGTGTCGTAGCGCGCGGCTTGCCGGCAAGGAGGCCAAGTACTCTCCCATCATCACCAAGGCCATCAAGGCCAAGGCCGCTCGCCTCTCTGCTGTGGACGTGGACACAACCATTGATCACGCCATCCAGGATGCCCGCCTCGATGCTCCTGATGGCCCTCCTGCCTCTCCTGAAGATCTGGCCAACATTGTGCTGCTCTGTGGCGTCGATGATGGCCAAGTTGCAGCTATCCTTGGCTTTGAGGCCTCTGGCTCCAGTGAGGAAGACACAGCATGATCCGCATCCCGGGCATGCTCTATCCCTCGGCATCGGGGCACAATCAGACGTTGTCGACCATCTCTGCTACATCTTACATACTAAGTGTGTTGTTTCTCTTTTCTTCATCGTGTCTGCTGTCACTAGGCCTAGTAATGTCTTCGCGTCACTATGTAACTTTTGCTCTCATAGAACTATTGTACTCTTGC
Organism: Aegilops longissima; assembly: GCA_021605205.1. Lineage (NCBI taxonomy): Eukaryota > Viridiplantae > Streptophyta > Magnoliopsida > Poales > Poaceae > Aegilops > Aegilops longissima. The sequence continues at coordinate 173,952,101 of CM038679.1, forward strand.
TTATCCAATCGGTGTATGAATCATCCTATTGAGTAATGCTTCAATATCTATTTGCTCTTGGAATGTACGTGGCTTGGGTGACGATGCCAAGTGCTCTGACGTCCTATTTGAATTGCTCGTGATCAAACCACACATTGCCCTCCTGCAAGAATCAAAACTCGATACTTACTCCGACACCAAACTAAGATCATTCTTACCACGTCACCTCAACCAAGTCTTCTCGTTACCCGCCATTGGCACGGCTGGTGGCACATTTCTTCGATTAACACAACTTCTCTCCAAGTTATCTCATACACTCACCTCACCTTCCCCTCCACCCTAATTCTAAAATCAATGGCATGTGCTCGCAACATTGCCATTACAATTATCTACGCTCCCTCCTCATGTGTGCTCAAAAAATCCTTCCTGGATGAGCTCTTAGCTATCTCACAAACGGATGGTTCTCCCTGGTTAATTGTTGGAGACTTCAACCTCCTTCGCTTCCCCTCCGAGAAAAACAACAATGCCTTTCGATAGTCAGAGGCCAATGCGTTCAATCATACGATAGACGACCTAGCTCTTATCGAGCTACCACTCCTTGATTGCCCATTTACATGGTCAAACAATAGAGCAACGCCCACCTTAGAACGGATCCACCATGTTTTTTTAACCTAGCTTGGGCCAATCCCTTTCCTAACACATCTCTATCATCGCTCACACGATTCACGTCCGACCCCATCCCTCTCCTCATACACATCACCACAACGATCCCTCAGCCTAAATTTTTGAAATTTAAGCCTGGTTGGGCCAATTTCCGTCCATGTAATGATATTGTTAGGAAATGTTGGGCACCAACCCAGCCCACAGCAGCCAACTCGGCCGCCACCCTTGCTTCCTCGCTCAAAAAGGCCTGCCTCAAAAAATGGGCATATTCACGCATCCCTACACCCCTCCGTAAATCTCGTTGCAAAACTGCAATCTCTGCCTTAGACCATGCCGAGGAATCCATGGCTCTCTCCCAATCAGAACTCCTCACTCGTAATATCATCATCTCGATCCTTAAATGCACAATCCAGGAGAAAATGACATATTGGAGATGGCGTGCTAAAGTTTCTCGGGCCATCCATGGTGGGGAAAACACAAATTTCTTCCGCATGTCTGCCTCCCAACGTTTAAGGAAGAACAAAATCTTTACACTCACACGTGACGGTAATGACTTCACTTCTAACCACCACAAAGCCGAGATCTAACGGGATTTTTTCGTTTCCCTCATTGGTACACCAGCAAATACATCTTGGGCCTTTGACCTGAATGCTATCTACCCATAGCCTGTTGCCGGCCTCCACGTCCTTGAGGAGAATTTCTCGGAAGATGAAATCAAGCTTGCATTCTTCCAAATGAACCCCCAGGCCAGCACTGGGCCAGATGGCTTTGAGCCCTCCTTCTATAGAACATACTGGCCCCTAGTCAAACACCTCGTACTTCCCTTCTTCTCCCAATTTCATCAAGGTGTGGCAGATACAGAATGTATAAACCATGATCACATCATCCTTCTTCCAAAAAAGGATATGCCAATCTCACCCGATGCCTTGAGACCCATCTCACTCTAGAACTGCCCAATCAAAGCTATTTCTAAAGTCCTAACGTCTCGCCTCAAGCCGCTCATACCTATGCTAGTTCATGGTAATCAGACTGGGTTCATCTCTGGAAGGAATATTGCTGAGAACTATGTTTTCATAGCAGACCTTATTAACTCTTTTCACATATGCAAATGACCAACCATGGTCTTTAAGCTTGACTTTCGGAAAACCTTCGATTCTGTGGCATGGCCTGCCCTAGACAAGATTCTGCTCGTTCGTGGATTCTCCTAATCCTTCCGCAACTGGATCCAAAACATACTTCACACGGGCAAAGCTGCCATCTTCTTGAATGGTGTCCCAGACAATTGGATCGAGTGCAAGAATGGCCTTAGGAAAGGTTATCCGGCTTCTCCCTACCTTTTTCGCATCATTGCTGACCTGCTCGAACAGCTCATCTTCCAGAAGACAGAGGCTGCTCTGCACCACCCCATCTTCTCTCACTTACCTCTCACCGTTCTCTCGTTCACTGCCACAGCTCTCAAAGCAATCCTAAACAACTTTGCGCAACCTACAGGCCTAAACATCAACTTCTCCAAAATCACCCAAGCCACTCTCCACACAGATGAAACCATGGACACTGCCACTGCCCTTGCCATGGGCTACACCAGCACCCCCTTTCCTCAAACTTACCTCGGCCTACCTCTTGCCCCAACAAAACCTCCAGCCAATGCCTTCACTCCCTTGATCGAACGCTCTCGCAAATTAATGACGGGTTGGCGTGCCGAACTACTAGACAAAGGTGATCGTCTCATCCTCATCTTCGCGGTTCTAGACTCCCTCCTTACCTACTTCATGTTGGTGTTGCACATCCCGAAAAAATTCCTCAAAACCATCGACTCCCTCCGAAGGGCCTTCTTTTGGGCGGTGGAAGATTCTTGCTCAGGAGCTCAATGCCATATTGCATGGAAAAATGTGTGTGTACCTAAAAAGTATGGTGGTTTAGGGCTAAAAACCTGCATGTTCAAAACAATTTCTTATTCATGAAATTCGCAGCCAAGGCCCTATCCTCTGCTCCGGCCCCTTGGTTGGAGTGGCTAGACCTTCAACACCCAAACGCACTATTCTCCTCCTCCCCACAAAACTCTTTTCTTTGCCGAACCATATCACAACAAATCCCCACCCTACAGATAATCTCCTTTGTTCTAACAAATAGTGGTTCACATACATACTTATGGCTTGACACTTGGTTGACCCCAACACCTCTAGATACCACCTCCCCCACCTCTTCTCACACTCCACCCTAGAGCTAGTTAAAGTGGCTATTATTTTGCGTTTTCGTATCAAAGCTAACCTCCGTAATCGTATCTCCCTTACGGCAGAACAGAAGCTTGTTTCGCTTTTGGCTATTTTTCAGGACTTCGTACCTTCAGCGGAGGAAGACTAAAGGTTCCTACATCAAGGTCATGACTTCTCCACCAAGCACACATACGACGCCCTCATAGCTAGGCCTGACAACGATCCCCTTGCCCCTCTCATATGGTGTTCCAAGGCTCCACACAAGATCAAATTTTTTGCTTGGCTACTCTTCAAGGACCGTCCCAACACTAGGGTCAACCTCGCTGTCACGCCCAATATGCGACTCTATCCTAAAGGAACTCAAAGGTCCCATCAAGGATAGAACCACATATTGACACACTATTGCAAGGTGGATAACATTACATCGTACCATTAGATAATAGTTGGGGATACAGACAAAAGCATACAAATGCCGCATGAATACATCAAACATCATACATGAGACTAACATCTGACAACGGATGAAACAAAAATAGAAACTCAAACGACATACATCCTGCTAGCCTAGGCAGCCAACCAGGAACCTATCCCCTGAACGAAGGAGAAGCAAAACAAGAACTCCAAAACAAGTAAACATCGCTCTCGCGTCATGATCATCGCATTACCTGTACCTGCAACTATTGTTGTAGTAGTCTGTGAGCCATGAGGACTCAGCAATCCCATTACCATGGGTATCAAGACTAGCAAAGCTTAATGGGTAGGAAAGGGTAAGTGGCGAGGTTGCAGCAGAAGCTAAGAAATGTATGGTGGCTAACTTATGAGTACAAGAGTAAGATGAGAAACTACGCAAACGGTCGCAAACTAGTAATGATCAAGAAGTGATCCTTAACTACTTACATTCAAACATAACCCAACCGTGTTCTCCTCTCGAACTTCCCCAAAAATAGATAGTCTCGGTTACGCACGCGGTTGGTGTATTTTTGTTGAGTTTACTTCAAGTTCACTACAACCGGATATTAACAAATTCCCATCTGCCACATAACCGTGGGCATGACTCTCAAAAGTTTAAACCTTGCAGGGGTGTCCCAACTTAGCCCATGACAAGCTCATGATCTGCGGAGACAATCCTCCATCACGGGACCCTCCGATTAGACTCGGAATCCCGGTGCCCAAGACATTTCGAAAATGGTACAACAAGTCCAGCAAGACCTCCCGGCGTGCCGACACCCTAATATAAGCCGCACGTATCTCGTCTCAGGCCACAACCGGATGGGACAAGCTACGAGTAAAACCAGCCCTCAAGTTTCCCTGAGGTGGCCCCGCAGGCTGCCCGTTTGGGACCAACACCATCAACACTGCCCCCTTGTTTATGTAGAAAGAATCCCTAGGTTCGTGCCGCCCTATGCCAATTATTTATTTATTTCTATATTATTATGGCAAATGTTAAAACCAATGTTGGGCCTTGCTGGAAGATTTTTACTCAAAGCGAACAGTCAAGAGCGGCCCATAAACCCTCACCGTGTTAGGGACGCAAAATCAAGGAACATAACACCGGTATGACGGAAACTAGGGTGGCGAGAGTGGAACAAAACACCATGCAAAAGGCCGAGCCTTCCACCCTTTACCAAGTATATATGTGCATTAAATTAATAAGAGATATTGTGATATCCCATGATATCCATGTCCCAACATGGAACAAACTGCAATTGTACCTGCAACTAGCAACGCTATAAGAGGGGCCAAGCAAAGCGGTAATATATTCAAACAACGGTTTGCTAGGAAGGGTAAAAATGTTAGAGGCTATCATGGCAATTTTGGGGGCTTGATAAACAAGTGGTAGGTAGCGTGACATAGCGATAGCATCGAGACAACTAGCATAGCAAAGATAGTAGTGAGATCCAAGGTGACGGTCATCTTGCCTGAAATCCCTCTAGGAAGAAGATCGAGTCCATGAAGAATACGAACCCACGTAGTTGAACGAATCCTCACAATCGCAACGTTACCGAAACTATCAAGGAGCACAACCGGAAAGAAGCAAACAACATGGTAAACTACATGAAGAAGCAAACTACATGCTTCAAATAACATCAAGGTTTAGGTTTATAGGCATCAGGATTAATCCAACATGATCAATGCAAAAGGCAACTTTATAACACAGATTATGACTTAGAGAAAAAACAGGGCATACATGTGAGCAGAAATAACATGTTGACATGTTTGGGCCATGAAACAAACATGCTATATTGCAAGATCATGGCAAACAAAAGCATGGAATCAAAGTACAGGTCAAACATGGCAAAACATGATTACTAAACGTCTCCATATACAGACATTCATCAAGAAAAGCAAGCAAGTCATAACATATTCTCAGACTTAGTGAGAAACAGAGTAAGGCTGAAAATAAATTCATGATGCATATTTTGAGACAACAAACGTATATGCTACAGGAACATTTCAGGTCTTCAAAGGGTATATCAGGCATGTACAGGTAGAGCACTACAAAACATGAACACTGAGCTACTGCCAGAAAGCAATACAACATGCTCAAAACATAATGGAAAGAATGCAAATGATAACAATTCACAGACTTAGTTGAATAAACTGAACATGGCAGAAATAGCGACAAGTAGACATGCTTGCGAGCTTGTGCAACTCACCAATAAGCATTTCATGGCATGCGAATGTAACGAATAGCAAGAAGGCATATTTGTGAAGCTACTAATGGAAAGAACATGGTCATAGGATGCATAGAACACTAGATCTTCACACGGCAAAAATGAACTTACTGATAACAGGCTGACAGAAACATTATATAGCGATTTGAGAGCATGAAAACAGCAAGCTACAGCAGGCCATAATTTCAAACAAGGGCATGGGTGGATAGGACATAATTTCAAACAAGGACATGCATCTCCAGATTATGGATGGATTCACTTGTAGCATCAAGTTAACATGGCAACATAATATAGCAGAATCAGACTGGAGAAAACTAGTCACTGAAATCAGCAACAGCAAGTAGCACACTTTGCAAGCTTGTGCTAGTGACCACAGGGTACATAAAAATGCATCGATTGCACCACTTTAAATATGGCATGAAGATGCTCGTGAAACATGTTGACATGATGCTCAAAAGATAAACACACAAAATTCTATGAAAAAGACAAATCAGCAAGTTATGGCAATTTCCAGCAGATTATATCATTTAGCTCTTTTGCAACGAGGATCAAGGCATCAATATGGCAGCAAAACATGCAAATGAAACTAGCATGTAGAGCATTCAGAGATGAACAATTTCATATATCATACACTCAAATCGGAGAAACGAGCACAAAGTTATGACATATCAAACAAGCACACATGAAGTTGAAAAAATCGGGGACTGGAAAAACAACCTCGCAGAATCGGGACGAAGGGAAGCGGGACGGCGCGGTGCTGGGCGGATCCGGTCGTTTGGTTCCTCGAACTGGTGGATCTGGTCCACCTCCAGATCCATTGATTGAGTTGACTCCAGCGAGGCTCAGGCGAACTCCGACGAGATGACACTGGGCGGATCCGGCCACGGGGCTCCTCCTCCAACCGGATCCCGCCGGATCCGGCGCGGGACGGCGCGGCAACGTTGCCGGAGGTAGGCTCGGCCAGCACGCGGATGCGGAAACGCGTGGACGGCTGCAGGTCGGCAGGAGGCGGCGGCGGCACGCGCGCGGCGGCGGCGGCGGGCGGCGGCGGCGGTCGGGCGGCGAGTGGCGTGGGCGGCGGGGAAGGAGCTGCGTGCGGCGCGGGGCTCGGGTGCGCAATGCGATGGCAGGGCGGGGTGGTTGTGGCCGGCGACCAAGTCCGGTGAAACGGTAACGAATACCCAGGAGGAGGCCGCTCGCACCAAGGCCTTATCGCCTCCTGCATCACCACCACATCACGGAAGTGGACCGGCCTCTTCTTCGGCAGAAGTGGCCCTGGCTCATCGCTGGGAGTCTTTCCCTTCTCCGCAGCGGAAAACCTTCGGATGGGCGTGTGGGGACCCCGACTCATAAGTCGTGATCACCGAATGCACGTGTATAGTGATCCCAGAGATCAATGCTCACTAAACACACAGAAGCTGAATAACAAGAGTCTTACATCCATACATACTGTCTTACACAAATTATGACCATTATGGTCAAGTCTTACATAGATAAAGCCACAAGGGCTGAATACCAAATAAACTTAAGCAGCGCAAATCTTCGTCGATAAGTAGAACCCATGCCATCTGCCTTAACCCTACAGGCATTCTGACTGGGAAACGTCCTAGTTCGCATGTTCATCTCCAAAGAACTCTTCTTCGAACTCCTATTCTTCCATTCCTGGCCAATTAAATAACCAGTGGCAAGCTAATGAGTACTTCGAATGTATTCGCAAGCAACCCATGATTGGAACAGGGAACAATAATGCAATGATATAGGTAAATTTTTTGCAGAAAGCTAATTTTGTTGTGCTATGACATGTTCAATAACTGGTAAATCATGCCTCGTATGAATTCAAGTAACCATAGGGACTGGTTTCAAATATCAACATAAAGGGAGTGGGCTCCAACCCAACTCCATCATGTCAAGTCCTTTGACTTGACCCAAGTAGTTCATCCCACACACACTGGTTTGTAAACAAGTGGACTAACCCCAAGAGAGGTTACCCAACTGTCCTTGACCATGGACACGGCTATTCGAATAGTTTTACACTCTGCAGAGGTTGCACACTTTACCCACAAGATCCGTGGAACTTCCGTGTCATCCACAATCCGCGGTACCTCAAGTACCCGGGGTAAGCACCCAATCACTATCTTTCCCTAGAAGACACTAACATAGAGTCCACTCGATTGGTAGTAACCCCCGTGCCCAACATTTCACATCTTAAAATTGTGGAGTCTCGCTCCCATATTCATCTCATACCACAAGCACGGGGTACCAACGGTGTGCCCGGTGCCCTGTAAAAATAGTCATGGCCACCCTACCTGGCACGACCCCGTCTCGACAGAGCGCAACAACGACTCTCCCATCACTAGTAATGCAGGCTCCAAGCTAGTATCGGCCTAGGTAATCAATAATGCCCTTTCCCATATAAGGGTAGAGTGGTTGCGCATGTAAGGTGGGAATAACGGTCGCAACTTAAACCAATCTGTTTGGAAAACAACACACACACTTGCCTCGGTACACCACTTTGTCATCAAGTGGTTACCCAACTCATTATCTCCCTCGGGCATAAGTGGCACCCGTTGGGTTTTCGAAAAGTTTTTGAAAACAATCTTGCTTCCATCACCATGCATATACCCAACCCATTTGCGTAGCAGCTACTTAGCACCCTAACTACACCCACTCACATAACCCTCATAGAAAGGTAGGGTCATGCATCATGCAAGTGTCAACGAGAAAAGCAGCGGAGGCAAAGCACCTCAAGTGGTCACCACATTATCATGACTTCGATGCAAGCAATAAAAGTGCCATATGACATGCATAAAAAGGGTTTCTTAGACATGGTCAAAGGCCTGCTTGCCTGGCTCAGCAAAGTCTTCTGGGTCTTCAAAGTCTTCTGGTCCAACTCCTTCGTCAGCAACGCAATATATCGTCGCAAAATAATAACGAGAAAAATAAGGCAATAATAAAACAGAAAAACCAAAGTGCTCAGAAAAATGTCAACTCATTTTTTTTAAAATACTAGGGTGAAAACTAAGAAGGGGAAAATTCCTAGTTTTGGATTTGGAGTAGCAGAATAGAATAAATGGATTTTCAGAGGGGTTTAATTATATTCAATTTTGAATTTGAATATGAACAGTACGTAAAAGTTGGTTTGACATGAATGAAAGTTACACCATTAAATAGGTGGGATTTTTACAAGAATTTAGGAACTGGAATTATTGCATTTGGATTAATATTTGGTCCTGAGGAAGTTTTGCAAGTTTATAGAAAAAGAAAAAGGAGAAGCAACACTGTGCAACTGGGCCAAAAGGACCACAGTGCAGCAGGCCCAGAGAGGATCCAGCCCGCGCGAGGCTGCCATGTCGAAGGCGTAAATGCAAAATGCGCCTTCAGCCGACGGGCGAACCGGTACGCGTGCGCGTGCGTTTTAAACCTGACGGGTGGGGCCCACCCGTTAGAGTGTGAGGCTGACCGACGGGCCCCACGGCCGTCGTCTTCAACCTCGGGCCAGAGAGGGAGGCAAGCTCACCGGCATCGTTGTGGTCGACGGCGAGGCGATCCGAGGGCACCGGCGTGCTCAGGGCGGAGTCACCGTTCGGGTGGAGGTGGAGGCGGTCACAGAAGTGTAGGGGTTCGCCGGCGACGAGGAAACCGGCAGAAGAGCTTCGGGAGGTGGCGGTTCTGGCCGTCTCCGGCTGAAAAGAAGCAGTGAGGAAAGGGGAAATGATCAGTGAGCCGCGGCGGTTCCTGATCGAGCAAGAGGAGCGGCGGAGAGGGCCTGTGCCCTGAGATCGACGTCGACCCGAGGCGGCGGAGCTCGAGCTCGATCTCGAGCTCGGGTGCTCCTGGAGAGGAGTGGGTGGTTCAGGGGGGTGTTTTGGAGCTGTAGAGGTCGAGTGGTGAGGAGAGGAGGGCTCAGGGAGGTCTTATATAGCCGGTCCAGGGCTTGACGTGGACCCATGCACCAGCGAGGTCGTTGCCGTTGCTGTGGGTCACGGGGGTGCGCGTGGGCCTGTCTGGGGTGCTCGTGGGGTTGGTCTAGTGCGAGGGGAGAGAAGAGAGGGAAAGCAGGGTGGCAGGGCACCGTGCGGGTGAGCGCGCTCACTGGTGCACTCAGGCGGCCGACGCGCGTGCGAGCTGGGGCAAGAGGAGGGAGAGGGAGGAGGGGGACAGAGGCGTGGCGTGACGTAGACGTCGAGGCGCATCGTCGAGCGCGTTGGGGAGTCCCGAGGTGGCCGGAGGTGGTTGGCAGGGGGCGGCTACAGTGCCTGGCCGCACTGTTGCACGCTCCAGAGCGCCCAAATGGCTTGGCATGCCGTTTTCTAAGCAGTGTGGGCGCGCCCAAGCATGTCTAGCAGGTCTAGGAGGGAGTAAATAAAAAGATCTTGGCCTTGGATGCTTTGGGTGGCTAGTTGGTGAAGAGAGAGGAAGGAGAAGAGTGGAATTGGGGCTGTCCAGAATAGAAAATTTGTGGTTTCATCCCCTCAACCATTGAGCAATGGCTAGGGGAAAGTTACTGGGGGTAGAAGAGGGTCAGGAACAGCTGTGGTTCAAAATTGAGCCCATGGAGATTAGTGGAAGAGGTCAAAAATGGCATTTTGGTAAAGTGTGAGAAGGTGTTTGATATGGTTTGGGAAAGTAGATGATTTCCATTTGTCATGAGACTCCACAGGGTGAAATGACACATATAATTAGGACCTTCTACCAATTTGGAGCTTATTTGGGCAAAGTTGCCATTGCAACTTTTGTAAACCCTAGATATTAGCAGAAATGAACTTTTGTGGATCTAGTTGAGAAATTCACTTTCCCTTGATGCACCACTTGGTTTAGTGGCCTCATTTGGTCATGTGATCATTCTCACAAAAGTTGGGGTCAAGGAGAGAAAGTTGGTAGTACAAAGTTGTTCAAATTTGATTCTGGTCAGAGAGGGTTTTGTGGCATTTTGGTGAACCAAAATGACCTTGATTGATATGAGGCTTTGCAAGGTGATCACAATATGCATTTGTGACTTGCTGGATTTTCCTTGGATTTTTATGAAAATATTTCCTGTAGAAATATTTCAACTCATTGAAATGGGCAGAAATGGTTTGGGAGGTTTTGTCCAATATTTTGAACATGACCATGTGTTGAAACTCTTGTATATGGAAAATATATGTCCACTGAGTTTCCCTGATTTTTCTCAAATATTTTTGAAACAGTAAAATAATTTTCCCTATTAAAGACCATTTCTGGCCTTAAGAAAAAGCTTTTAAATAAAATAGGAAAATAACTTTTAAAATTATATTTTTGTGGTTTATGGGAGTCCTATATCTAATAGGATTCAAATATACCTTTTGAAAGATTTTTCACACCCCAAATCAAGTACTTGCAGTGCAAACCTCAATTCAGGGGTTTTTGGAAAACAAATTTTAGAAAATACTTTTTGGCCAAATTATTTTTTTGTTAGAAAATACTATATTGCTCTATACACATGGCATGATCATTGGGCAGAAGTTTGGGGCAAGGAGATGAGTTATAGAAGGTGGAGTTGTGTTGACTTTAAAGAGCACTTGAAAAACACAGAGAGAAAACCAACTCCAAACAAAAGCCAAATAATGCAAAAGTTTTTTGTCAAACCACACTTTATCTTGATTTATTAGCTTAAGTGTTGCGGTATGAAAAGTCAGGGTGTGACAGGGCGCCATTAGTGTCGCTACTAGCAATGGAGCAAAGGGGGAGAAGCAAGCGGAATGGGAAGAGATGGGCGACGGGGGCTCCGCCCCCCCTCGTCATTTATAGCAGGAGAAGACCAAACATCACCCCCACGATCACAAGTAATGATGGTTTTTCCTTGCATGCAGCAGGGACTCGGCAAGTCAGGCAGTTGCCGAGGCAGTGTGGGGAAGTGGAGACGTCCACGTCCAATCAACTGCCACGCGTCGACCATGGCCGCAGGCTGTTGGGGCCCGCGGTGCTCCGCACTTGCCCTTTGGCTTCACCTCGAAGCCAAGTCCGAGCGTGCCGTGGGCCCGGGGGCTACTGTCGGCGTCCTGGGAACGGGGGTCCCCAAACTTGCCTGCCTGCGGCCCATGGCGTGGCTCTGCGAGCAGGCCCGTACGGCCCATCTTCACCAACAAGCATTCGATACCCTCGCGTGGGGCCAAGCCTCGCGAGGTGGACAACACAAGACCTCCTCGGGAGCGGCCTCACCAGGCTGGCTCGCGAAGGGCGTAGAGATCAAGGCAAGGCGAACCTCGCGAGGTTCCAATGATGCAAGCCATGACGATCGAGACCAGGCGGGCGCCAGTGTGCACAGTGTCCTCACTTCCTCTTTGGTGCTAGGGAGGAAAGCGCAGATGAGGAGTACCGAGGCATCAGGCAAAGGTTTCCATATCAGTGCAATGAGACCAGGACCAGTAGGACGGCAGGACGGAGGTCATCATGGAGCCCAAGCCGGCGTCACCACCGGAGCCTTTGGTAGGCGAAGATCACCTTTAGTCAGGGTAGCTCGTACTAGTTGTCCCCTTTCAAATTGGCTGTTGTGGCATCTCTTCCTGCTCAATATTTGGGAAGAGGACCAGGGCCTCTATAAATAGGACTAGTCATCACCGTAGGAGGGACGGGTCTCCAACTCGTCTCAAACTCATTCAGTTCATCCTCACACCCACCAAGCACAAGAACGCCTCACCTTAGGAGGCTGTTCTTCCCCTTGTACTGTTCATCCTCAGCCCGAGAGGCAATCCACCACACCACACTGGAGTAGGGTATTACACCACAACGGTGGCCCGAACCAGTATGAATCTTGTGTCTCTTGTGTTGCGAGTTCCTCGAGCTAAGCTGAGAGATCCCGGTGAGGCTGAGGGCGTGGTCTGGTGAGGGGAAATCTTCATGCACACCCCAGTGTTCAAACCTCGAGGGTTTTGCCGGAACCCGAAATCTGACAGATTGCACTTGTCCTTGCCAAAATGAATATGAGTGAAGTATGTTGGCGGAGTCACCCTCAAGAACTCTCTAGTTCTTCTTCTTTGGGATCCACATCATTTTGATGGGAATCCTTGGAGTTGTAGTCGTACTTGATGTTGTAGAACTTGATGTAGTCTTGGGAACACACTTGACCAAGGCCTTTGGAGCTTCTTCAAAGACATCAATCTCTTCTTGAAGCTTGTCCTTGCCTTTTAGCTTGTGGTCTTGTGGTGGAAGATCATCTTGAGCTTGTGTTCCCTTGAAAGAAGTAGGATCATACTTCTCTTATTGAGGAACAAACTTTGTCTTGGGGTATTGATCTTCTTCCCTCTCAACTCCATTGGCATTGAACTTGCGTTCAAAACCAACACCTTGATTCTTACGGTGCCTTCCTTGTTGGTGTACAATTTCCTCAAATTGCTTACTTTCGGAAAGGCTCTTGTAAACCTTTCTCTATAATTTCCTTCAATAAGCTATTTTCATGCTCAAGTGTAACTGGGCTAAGAGAATCATTAGTGGAATCAATAGAACTACTAGAAGCAACAATGTTGAATTTAACATGATTATTGTCACTACTAGAAGAAGAATCTTTCTTGCTCTTGTTGCTAGATTTTACTTGTGGCATTTAAGTAGACAAGAGTAAATGCTTGGCAATGTATGAAGAACTTCTCTTACAAAGATCATCATTGATTGCTTTTAAGAACCCATGCTCTTTCTCTAGATTGAACTTTTCAAAGCGTAGCTTCTCATGAGTCTTTAAGAGCTCTCGATGATCCTCTAAGATAGTTTCATGAGCTAACTTAAGAGTGTTTAGTTCTTTAGTTAGACGCTCAATCTCCTTCTTATCATTGTCATTCATTTCATCTTGATTAGCATGATTAATAGCAGTTTCATCATAGTTTTCATCACTAGAGTTGTCAACAAGTAAATCATCATCACCTAGCAAACCATCTTCATCACTATTGAAATCAACATACTCGGGATATGATACCTTGGGGCCTCCAGCCATGAAGCATCTTCCAATCCCTTCATTTGGTGAATCAAATATGTTGCAGGAGTTGGATGACACAAGTGCAAGACCGGCAACTCCTTGATCTTGAGTATATTCAGAGTCGGAGTGATAGCTTCTCTCGGAGTAGTTGTCGTAGTCGGAACTGGATACCCATTCACCAACATGAGCTTGATGTCTTCATCTTGTGTAGCTCTTTGAGGACTTGTCCTTCCTTTTCGAATCCTTGCTTCTGCGAGAGGGTCTTCGTTCAAAACGATCATCTCTACTCCTTCTCTCTCTTGGTGGTGATTTCTCTCTTTTATTTCTCCTTTTAGGTGAGTCTTATCTTCTTTTGTAGGGAGCCGTACACTCACTAGACTAGTTTCCGGGCCTTCCACAATTGTAGCAATTGCGATCACGACTAGAAGACCTTTTGTCATTGTAGGACCTTGACTTGGAACTTCTCTCTTTGCTTCTACTCTTGTAGAACTTGTTGAAGTTCTTCACCATTAAGCTCAATTCTTTATTGAAGGCTTGTTTCTCACTTGATGTTGTAGGAGCATCACATGTAGCTTTGTAAGCACCACTAGACTTGTTGTGAAGCTCTTCTTTATCTTTGAGTGACATCTCATGATCAACAATTCTACCAATGACTTTCGTTGGCTTGAGATCTTTGTAATTGCGCATCATTTGGATCAAAGTGCACACGGTATCATATTTTCCATCCAAGGCTCTTAAGATCTTCTTGATGATGAATCTGTCGGTCATCTCTTCGCTTTCTAAGCCAGCGATCTCATCTGTGATGAGAGCAAGCCCAGACTACATTTCAGCGACACCTTCACCATCCTTCATTTTGAACTTGTCAAGTTGACTTTAAAGAACATCCAATTTGGATTCCTTCACGGACTCGGTCATCTCTTAAGATCTTCTTGATGATGAATCTGTCGGTCATCTCTTCGCTTTCTAAGCCAGCAATCTCATCTGTGATGAGAGCAAGCCCAGACTACATTTCAGCGACACCTTCACCATCCTTCATTTTGAACTTGTCAAGTTGACTTTAAAGCACATCCAATTTGGATTCCTTCACGGACTCGGTACCTTCGTGCATATCGACCAAAGTATCCCAAATTTCCTTTGCATTCTCAAGGCGGCTGATTTTGTTGAATTCTTCAGGGCACAGTCCGTTGAAGAGGATATCGCAAGCTTGAGAATTGTATTGCAACATCTTCAATTCTCCCGCGGTTACTTCACGATTCGGTTCTCTTCCATCTTCGAAGAATTCACCTTGCAAACCAATACACACAATCCCAAACGGTGGGGTTATGTCAAAGAATATGCATTTTCACCTTATGCTTCCAACTAGCAAAATTAGTACCGTCAAAGTAAGTACCTCTACGGTGGTAATTTCCCTCGCTAGACGCCATACTCTCCAGGTTGTGAAACCAAGGCTATGATCAGTAAACCTATGGAAATCAAGGAAAATCGAGACCAAAGCTCTAATACCACTTGTAGGATTGAAAGTAGGTCTAGAGAGGGGGTGATTAGACTACTTGACCAAATAAAAATCTAGCATTTTCCCAATTTTAAGTATTGATGGATTTTAGCAACTTAGAACAAGTCAAGCAGTCTACCTACACATGCAATTCTAAGAGTATAGCGGCGGAAAGTAAAACAATGCATCTGAATGTAAAGGGAATGGTTTAGAGAAGGAAAACACAATGTAGACACGGAGATTTTGGGCGTGGTTCCGATAGGTGGTGCTATCGTACGTCCACATTGATGGAGACTTCAACCCACGAAGGGTAACGGTTGTGCGAGTCCACGGAGGGCTCCACCCATGAAGGGTCCACGAAGAAGAAACCTTGTCTATCGCACCATGGCCATCGCCCACGAAGGACTTGCCTCACTTTGGTAGATCTTCACGAAGTAGGCGATCTCCTTGCCCTTAAAAACTCCTTGGTTCAAGTCCACAATCTTGTCAGAGGCTCCCAAGTGACACCAAACCAATATAGGAGGCACTACTCTCCAAAAGGTAATAGATGGTGTGTAGATGATGAACTCCTTGCTCTTGTGCTTCAAATGATAGTCTCCCCAACACTCAACTCTCTCACAGATTTGTTTATGGTGGAAAGATGATTTGAGTGGAAAGCAAGTTGGGGAAGGCTAGAGATCAAGATTCTTGTGGTTAGTTAGAATGTCTTGGTCTCAACACATGAGTAGGTGGTTCTCTCTCAGAAAATTAGTAGTGGAAGTGTAGGCACGTTTTGATGGCTCTCTCGTGAATAGAGAAGGTGGTGGAGGGGTATATATATCCTCCACACAAAATCTAACTGTTACACACATTTGACCCAACTCGGTTAGACCGAATAAGTGAACTCGGTGAGACTAATTTAGTTCAAAATGTTAACGTTAGGATTTTCGGTGGGACCAACAAGACCAATCATGGAGCAGTATACCTTTTGATCAAACTCTTTACAATTGTCGCCGGGACCCAATTGACCTTTGATTGGCATTGGCGTCGTGTACCCTTTGCAGTCTTGCATTCCAAACTTCTTGAGGCAATCTTTGAGGTATTTCTCTTGAGATATGAAGATGTCATTGCTCTACTGACGGATTTGAACAGCGAGGAAGAACTTCAGCTCACCCATCATGGACATCTGATATTGCTCTTGCATCATTTGTCCAAACTCATCACTGTATCTCTTGTCAGTGCGGTCGAAGATAATGTCATCCACATAGATCTGGCACACAAACAGTTCACCGTCGTATGTCGTCGTGAAAAGAGTGGGATCCAGGGAACCAAGTTTGAAGCATTTGCTCTTCAGGAAGTCTTTGAGTGTGTCATACCAAGCGCGAGGAGCTTGTTTGAGGCCATACAATGCCTTATTGAGCTTGTATGCCATGTTAGGATGTTTTGGGTCTTCAAAGCCAGGTGGTTGTGCAACATATACTTCTTCTTCAATCTTGCCATTGAGAAAAGCACTCTTCACATCCATTTGGTACAGAAGGATGTTGTGATGGTTGTCATAGGCTAGTAGTATGCGAATGGCTTCAAGCCTAGCCACGGGAGCAAATGTTTCATCAAAGTCAATACCTTCAACTTGAGTGTATCCTTGAGCAACGAGACGAGCCTTGTTTCTAACAACTTGACCATGCTCATCTTGTTTGTTGTGATAGATCCATTTGGTGCCTATGATATTGTGCTTGCGAGGATCTGGACGCTTGACCAGTTCACACACATTGTTCAACTCGAACTATTCAAGCTCTTCTTGCATAGCTTGAATCCATTCAGGTTCCATGAAGGCTTCAACAACTTTCTTGGGTTCAGATATAGAGACAAATGCAAAGTGCCCGCATAAATTTGCTAGCTGTGTTGCTCTTGAACGAGTGAGTGGACCAGATGCATTGATGCTATCAATTATCTTCTCAATATGTACTTCATTTGCAACACGAGGATGAACTGGACGAATATTTTGCCCTTGCTGATCATTGTCTTCGTCTTCAGCATTGGCTTCAGGCTGAGCAGTGTCTTCAGGTTGACTTGGTGCAGAAATGATAAGTTCCTCTTCAGCTTGTGCCTCTGAAGGTATGATTTCTCCAGTTCCCATAAGCTTGATCGATTCACAAGGTGGGACTTCATCTAGCACATTTGGCAGGTGCTCTCTTTGCGAGCCATTAGTCTCATCGAACCGCACATCCACAGTTTCAACAACTTTATAATGAAATAGGTTGAAGACTCTGTAGGAGTGCGAATCCTTTCCGTAGCCAAGCATAAAACCTTCATGTGCTTTCGGTGCAAATTTTGAAGTGTGATGTGGATCCTTGATCCAGCACCTAGCACCGAATACTCTGAAGTAACTGACGTTTGGATTCTTACCAGTTAGGAGATCATAGGATGTGTTCTTTAGAAGCTTATGAAGATAAACACGGTTGATGACGTGGCATGCAGTATCAATAGCTTCAGGCCAGAACTTCCTTGGAGTCTTGTATTCATCAAGCATCATCCGAGCCATCTCAATGAGGGTTCTGTTCTTGCGCTCCATGATGCCATTCTGCTAAGGTGTGTATGGAGCGAAGAACTCATGAGTGATACCAATGTATCAAGATAAGTGTCGAGGCTAGTGTTCTTGAACTCTGTGCCATTGTCACTTCTGATGTGCTTGCTCCTGATGCCATAGTTCGTCATGGCATGATTGGCGAACTGTCCAAATACATCCTCCACTTCATTCTTGTAAAGGATTATATGCACCCATGTGTATCTTAAATAATAATCAACAATGACGAAGCCATATAGGCAAGCAGTGGTAGTAAGAGTAGAGTAGTGAGTAGGGCCAAATAAGTCCATGTGAAGCAGCTTGAAGGGTTGAGATGTCGTCATGATTGTCTTCGAGGAATGCTGGGCCCTTGTCATTTTTCCAGCTTCGCAGGCACCACACAGATGATCCTTCTTGATCTTGATGCCCTCGATGCCTACGACATGTTTCTTCTTCGCGAGTGTGTACAAGTTCCTCATGCTAGCATGCCCTAGCCTCTGATGCCAGAGCTAGCACTCTGACGCCTTTGCTAGAAGACATACGGCCAACCGTGGTCCTGCCGAGAAATCTACCATGTACAAATCATCTTTTCGATATCCTTCAAAGACTAGAGATTTGTCAGACTCCGTAAGCACAAGGCAAGGATACTTTCCAAATATCACAATCATGTTCAAGTCACAAAGCATTGCGACAGACATTAAATTGAAACCAAATGATTCAACAAGCATCACTTTATCCATGTGCTGATCATTTGAGATTGCAACTCTACCTAGACCCAATACCTTGCTTTTACCAGTGTTAGCAAATGTGATGTGACTCTTGTCATATGGACATAAGGTTGAGTCCATGAGAAGACTTCGATGACCAGTCATGTGGTTAGTGCATCCACTGTCCATAATCCACTCAGAAGCCTTTGGTATTGTACCCTATAGTGAAGTTAGGGGGATAGGCTTCTCCATGGGAAATGTGAAGCATAAACATTTGACGAACAAGCATATTATCAAAGTTCAGATCCTGGTTAGGGTAGATCGGATGACTGTCAATCCAGGAACAAAATACATAGTAAGACCATTTGGGAATTTTATCTTGCGCCCCACAAGATGTTTTCGGTCCCTAGCATAAGCATCAGACGCCTTTGATTTCCGGCTGGAGACCTTTACCTGCAAAAGAGAGTTAATTTTTCTTAACCACCCACATCTTCAGGGGTGGCTTAGAAGCAATGAGTCTAAGTGCAGCATCTGAGAACTTCGGCTTTGGAGCCCTAGCAAATAGCCTTGCAGGAGGTGAATAATACTCATAAGAATAAGCATAATAGTTCTTGGTCTTATGAACATAGCGGTTTGAAGAAACACACTCATATTCATAAGTCTGAGTATGATTTCCCTGCAAAACATTGGCGTAAGGGTGACTTCGGTGGGTCCTCTATATATATGAAGCCTTTGGACCATATGAAGCCTTTGGTCTGGGGTTTGTCTTCTTCCCTGGTGGTGTCATGATGGCTTACCTTGCATGTGAAAGCTTGGGCGCAGCCCCAAGAGATTCTAAGAGCATTTTGAGAGGGGGAGCGCCTCTTGTAAACAAACCGCAACCCTTATTCTTTTTATGCCAAGTTGAGTGTGCACCTTTGTGAATCCATGAGTCTAGTGGCAAGTTTGCTGTCACGTCTTACCTTAGCCGGGGCAAGCCCCAAACTGGATCGTGAGGTCGTGAGCTTCCGAGAAACTCCTGAAGAGTCTGCTGATCCGCCGGAGAGGGCCTCGCGAGAATCAAGTGCCGATTGTGGTACCGACGCACGCGGCGCACGTGTGCTGCGCCCAGCCCAGATCGCGAGGGGCCCGCGAGGGGGAGGCAACGAGCGTGAGCTTCGAATTAAGGCAAGAACCAGATAGCAAGAAATCGCTCGAGAAAAGGCACCCCCCGCGCGCATCAATGAAAATTTAACTCCAACTTAAATGCAAATCCAGAAGGCAGGGTTACAGAAAAGATATCCAAAGCAAATGGTCGCGTCCGGCGCCTAGTATAGTCTTATTGTCTTCTCACGAGCGCGGAGCTAAGTGCTGCCACTAGGACGTGGGAGGGAGCCCCCGAGGCCCGATGGCGGCACTCCTGAGACTCCGGCGCATGTACAGCCCCACTCATTATTACGTGAGAGTGTCACGAGCGAAGACCTTCACAGGAGTGATCCTTACTTCATATCACCAGACGAGGGACCCGCCTTGCGCCTTCCTCGACCACCGTTGGGGGCGACCAGAAACCAGGACGACACCAATGGGCAAAGGGTACGCCATTGGCGCCCTCGGCGACCACGGGTCCTCTGCCCGGGGAAGGCTCTGGAGCACCTCCCCGTCAGAGGGCCTACCTCTGGGGGCCGCCTTGCTCCGTGCGGCGCGGGGAAGGGCCTTGCTCCCGGCCCCTCTCCTGCAGCGCCCGGTGTGCCCCCCTGGCGGTAGGGAGGCCGATGAGCTAGGGCCGCCATCCACCGCTGCGACCTGCTCCTCCTGCGTCTCATGGTTAGCGTAAGCTTGCTCGTGAGGAAATAGTGGTACCCTGTAGTTGTTGTCGCTGGCGCGGTTGGTGAGGCTCCAGGAGGGCTCCTGCAAGGTGCCGACTTCTTGCGTCTCCTCCTCCCAGCTCGGCTTGAAGAACGAGTCAGGGTCGTCTTCCAGCATGTACTCCCGATCCACCATGCGGGGCACGTAGACCTCCGAGGTCGCCGCCTCAAAGACCTCGCCGTAGTGCCCCATGCTCCATGTTGCCCGGCCTTGCGCGCCACCATGAGGATGGTAGGGTTGTATCCCGCCGGGGCAGATGGCGCGCCCGCACCAGCAAGGCCACGGAGGTGACGCGGCGCGAAGCGGCGCCCAGCTCCGTTGGTAGCACCAGTGTCGATGAAGCCGAGTGGCGTGCCCGTGGGAACGCGGGTGCGGCGAGGCCAGCCATGTGACCCGGCCGCAGTCTGAGGTGTGAGCAGGGAGCAGAATGGTGGTGCTCCCGAGGCCGCAACGTCCAAGCGCTCAGTGACGTGTTCCAACAACACATCACGGCCGCTCTCCATTAACCGGCATCACAGCAGCTCCCGAGCCACCGTGAGTGCGGCCCTCATGTTTGCTTGTTCCCGTCGGGTGTGCGGCGCCGTGGCCGCAACGTGGCTTGAGGCCCTTGCGGCCGCTCACACTTGTCGTGGAGTAAGAGCAGACGGTGAGTGACCGCGCCGCCCACGCCCCGCGGTGTTTTGTGGCGCGCGTGATGCCTGGGGCATGGAGTTGAGGTCCTCTTGAATGGGCGGCGCCGCCCGGGCTGGCCAGGCTGACCAGCGGTCGGCGTTGGTCCTTGAGTTGCCGGACATCGGAGCCGCGGAGTGTCAGGGAATCAGGGGGCGGATCAACCGGCGGAAGGAGAGCTCCGGCGCACCCCTACCTGGCACACCAAATGTCAGATCTCGGGTTCCGGCAAAACCCTCAAGGTTCGAAAACTGGGGTGCGCACGAAGATATCCCCCTACCGAACCACGCCCTTAACCTCACTACGATCTCCAAGGCTAGCTCGGCGAACTCACAACACAGGAGGCACAAGATTTATAATGGTTTGGGCCACCGTCGTGGTGTAATACCCTACTCCAGTGTGTGGTGGTGGATTGCCTCTTGGGCTGAGGATGAACAGTACAAGGGGAAGAACAGCCTCCTGAGGCAATGTGTTCTTGTGCTTGGAGAACTTGTGTGGGAGAGGATTGCTCAAGTTCCGCCCCTCCTAGTATGGTGGCTAGTCCAATTTATAGAGGCCCTTGTCCTCCTCCCAAATATTGAGCGGGAAGGGAGCCAACAACGGCCAATTTGAAAGGGGACAGCTAGTATAGCTTATCCTGACTAAAGGTGGTCTTCGCCTGCCAAAGGCTCTGGTGGTGGCACCATCTTGGGCTCCACGGTGACCTCCGTCCTGCTGTCCTACTTGTCTTGGTCTCGTTGCACCGATATGGAAACCTTTGCTTGATGCCTTGGTACTCCTCGCCCGCGCTTGCCCCTTAGCACCAAAGGGGAAACAAGGACATTGTGCATGCTGGAGCCCGCCTGGCCTTGGTTGTCATGGCTCACGTCACGAGAACCTCACGAGGTTTTCCTTGCCTTGATCTCTCCGCCCCTCGCAAGCCATCCCGGTGAGGCCGCTCCCGAGGAGGTCTTGTGTCATCCACCTCACGAGGCTTGGCCCCTCGCGAGGGTCTTGAATGCTTGTTGGTGAAGATGGGCCGTACAGGCTCGCTTGCAGAGCCACGCCGTGGGCCGCAGGCAGGCAAGTCTGGGGACTCATGTTCGCATAACACCGACAGAAACAATTACTGAGAAATAACGGTTGATGACTTGTACTCCCAGAAGAAAAACATCTACTGATCTACCTTATCTTAATGGGAAACAAAGCACGAGAGTTGCAATTTTCAGTCAGTGTGATTCATTCATATTAACTGAGACATTATCTTAACAATGCCTTATTTCAACATGTATAAAGAACGACAAAGCAGAAAAGTACAATTCCTAAAATAATGTGACTGATTCATTTTAAGAGAGACATTATCTTAACAATACCTTGGTTAAAATGTAGAAATAACTACAAAGCAGGATAGTATTGTCGGATTTCGGGTTCCGGCAAACCCTCTTGGTTTGAACTCTGGGGTGCACGCGGAGATCTCACCCCCTACATACCTGCACCTCGTCGCCTCGCAAGGATCTAGAACTACACAAAGAGCAACACAAGAGACACAAGGTTTATACTAGTTCGGGCCACCATTGTGGTGTAATACCCTACTCTAGTTTGTGGTGTGGTGGATTGCCTCTGGGGCTGATGATGAACAATACAAGGAAGAACAGCCTCGCGAGGGTCTGTTCTTGGCTCGTGCGATGAACTGCTAGGGAGAGCTCAGTCGCCTCTCTCTCTCTCTTTTTATCTCTCTACCCTGTGGGTGGCTAGTCCTATTTATAGGCAGAGGCCCTGGGCCTCTTCCCAAATATTGAGCGGGAAGGGCGCCAACAATTGGCCATTTTGAAGGGGAACATCTGGTACACTTATCCTGACTAAAGTTGGTCCTCGCCTGCCAAAGGCTCTGACGATGATGTCACAGCCCTAGAATTGCTTGACATTAGTTGCATTAGGGCATTCATGTCATCATGTTAATTTCCATGAAAATTGAAATGGGGATTTGTGAAACCCTCAGAATCACTTTTGGAAATGACCTAAATAAAAATCGCTCCAAAAAGGTCCAAGAAAATGCTCATGTGGCCCTCTGAAAATATTGGGCAGAGTTAACAAACTAACCAATATTTTTAGGATCTCATAAGTATTTATTTTGGGCATTTGGAATTAATATGATAAATATTTGCCTTGGATATATATTACTATATATATAAAATATTGTCCAAAGTTGTGCTCTTTTGTTGGGGAGCTCGAATATTATAGTTAGCCCCCGCAAAATTGGCATGATTAAATAAATTGATTTAGTATTTTATCCGGATCAAAACAAATGAACAAAATAGAAAACAGAAACTAAAATAAAAAAGAGAGAGAGTGCTGCACCAGGCCTCACTGCAGAGCCCACCCACTGGCGCCCAACCGCCCAGCCTCTCTTCCCCCCTGGCCGGCCCGGTTGGCCCAGCCCACCAGCCAGCCCCGCTCATCGCCTTCCTCTCGCCGGAAGGCGGAGGCGAGGCATGGCGAAGGCCGGCGATGCCGCTGCCACCTCCACTTCTTGCTGGCGGCCTCCCGACCTCCTCGCGACACTGAACAGCCACGCGACCCCTGCCCTCTCACTCTCTCCCTCGAACGCCTCCCTCTCTCTGCTCCCTCCTCTCGCCTCGACCGAAGAGCTGCCGCCGCCCAAGACGCCGTAGCCACGCCACAGCCCTCCTCGCCTCGCCGATGTGCCCATGGCCTCCGCCTAGCCCTCTCCTCCTCCTCACCAAGCCCCCGACGCCGAGCACCCCGAGGCGCCGCCCCACCATTTCCCTCTCGGACCCGCTGGTCGCTGCCGCCAAATTCACGGCTCCGGTGCCCACCCGAGCTCACCGACGGCCTCCTCGCAACCACGGTGAGCTCCCGAGTCGATCCCCTCTTCTCCGACCCATTCTTCCCTCTAACTACCACCCCGTGATCAAACCCGCCGCCATCAAGACGTCGCCCGGCGTGGCCACAGCCACGATGGCTCGATTCGAGGACGCCATCGCCTTTCACTGCACCAGAGGGAGCCCGTAGCACCCACCCTTCCGCCTACTGTGCCCCTAGCGCCAACCCGCACCTACCCGAGCTCCGCCGCCCGATAGCACGTCGCCGGTGCCTCTACCGTCCGCCCAGCTCCAACCACCCCACCAAGAACTTCAGCGCCCCAGCTCCTCAGAGGTCCCCTTCCGCCTTTCGGTGGCCGGAATGGCTAATTGCACTTGCTCGCCGCTGTTCGACGTCGCCGGCGCTGCCACGGTGGCGATGACCCTTTGACGGGGTTTGACCACCCCGGTCATCGACATGCGGGCCCCGCCTGCTTAACTACCCCCGACCCGCTTACACATGGGCCCCACGCCTTAATTAATCATTGTTTATTTTCTCGTTAAGATTAGCACTAATCTGGTGGACCCCACGTGTCAAGATTGACTTCGACAAGTCGGTGTTGACCGTCCCACTGTCATCCACCCAACCCAGCTCGAAGTCATCGACCAGTGGACCCCACTGGTCAGGTTTGACTGGGCGCCCAGTTGACCTCACGACGCCACATCGACGTCAGTCGACGATAATCTCCTTTTATGGATTTAATTTAATTCAGTAAAATTCAGAAAATGTCCTAAACTTCTAAAATCATATAAATTCAACCGTAACTCGGATGGAAATAATTTATATATGAAAAATGATCAGAAAAATATGAAGAATCTGTTTATGCCATGATCATGCATGTTTGAACAAGTTAACATCACTGAATAGGATGAATCATGATTAGGGTAAGTTATGAAATAGCATTTGGAGTTGGAATTCAACCATGTTTGAATTCCACTCCAACTAACTTGGATTATTATTGCATTAGGTAAATTCAGTACCTTAACATGATCATGCATCATATATGTGCATTGCATTGATTGTGTTCTCTCTTGTTTGCCGGTAATTGTCCCCTCCCGGTAGACGATGTACCGACGATGATTATTCGATGACACCGATGAAGAACTATATTATCTTCAGAAGTGCCAGGCAAGCAAAACCCCCTTGTTCATTTCGATACAATCCCACTCTCTCGCTCCTGCTCTATTTTACTGCATTAGGACAACAACGACTCATGTGTTACTTGCTGCGGTAGCTGAACCCCTTGATCCTTTGCATGACTGTCATTCCACAAGAATTAGATGAAACCCACTAGCATGAGTAGGAATTGTTTGAGCCCATGTTGTGCCTACTCATTTATGCTTGTTTGTCATGCCTGCTATCGCTTAGAGTTGAGTCGGTCTGATTCATCGGGAATGAATTGGAATTGTTATGAACATGTCCTATTGTGTGTGAGCTAAGTGTGTGAACACGATTTGGTAAAGGTAGCGGTGAGAGGCCATGTAGGAGTACATGGTGGGTTGTCTCATTGCAGCCGCCCTCGAGAACTGAGTTCGTGTTTGTGATCCATGAACTAGCTACTACCACGCATTGGGCCCAAACCAATGGACCCTCTCGGCTTCTTGACCACCCTTGTCCTCATCCGGGAGTTGCAAGTAGTTTCGTGTTTGTAGCATGTTTGGGGCTGCACGCAGCGCTGACCTTAGGGGTGGGTTGTGTTGCGGTAGGCACTGTGGGTCGGTGTACCGAGTGCCCGTTTGGTATCTCGGGAACCCTGCACACATCGCTCGGGCTGTATGGGAAACCTCGGCGGACTCCTCATGGATGGAACCCGAATAGGCGATAAACCTGACTAGGGACTTGAGTGTTTAGGTAGGCCGTGGCGACACCCACGCTGGGCTTCCGCTTGAAGGTTGCCGAGTACATGTCGTGTAAACGGCGGTAAGTGGTGAGAGCGTGTGTGAAGAAGTACACCCCTGCAGGGTTTAATATGATCTATTCGAATAGCCGTGTCCATGGAGAAGGACTTCTGGGTTGCCTATATCAGTTCATAGACAAGTGAAAGTGGATACTCTAAAATGCGCAAGATAAGCGTGAGTGCTATGGATGGCGTTCTCGTAGGGAGACGGGAGCGGGTCCATAGTGGTGTATTGCCATGGTGAATATGTGGACTCGTGTGCGCCACCTCAAAAGAGTTACTTGCGATCGTAGTTCAGGATAGCCACCGAGTCAAAGTTGGCTTGCTGCACCAAACTCCACCACCCCTTTTGATAATGATGCATATGTAGTTAGATCTGATGTAAGTCTTGCTTGAGTACAATTGTACTCACGTTTGCCTATTCTATGTTTTTTGCGAGAGACGCGGTCTCGCTAGTAGTTCCACGTGGACTTCGACGCTTAGCTTGTTACCTCAGCTACGATCTTGTGCCTCGGCAGATCTCGGTAGATAGTCGCTTCTCAGCCCTTTTCATTTATAGTTGTCTCAGACTCGGACATGTTTAGCTTCCGCTTGTGCCTTGACTTGTATGCTTTGAGTGTTGGGTCATGAGACCCATGTTTGTAATATCTCGCTCCTCGGAGCCTAATGAATAATATTTTGAGTCGTAGAGTTATGTTGTGATGCCATGTTGTATCTACGCATATTGAGCATAATGTGTGTATGTTTGAAATGCTTGGTATGTGTGGGATCCGACAAACTAGTTGTTTATCCTTGGCAGCCTCTCATATGGGGAAATGTAGTCTCGTGCCTCTGAGCGATAGTAGTCCGCTACAGCCCGGTTCACCGGAGTCCTGCTAGCCCAGCACTACTGCTTGGACACTTGACTGGCCGGCATGTGTTTCACTTCGTTCCTATGTCTGTCCCTTCGGGGAAATGTCACGCGTGTTATTCGGAGTCCTGCCTAGCCTGCTACAGCCCGGGATACCGGAGTCCTGTTAGCCCAGTGCTACAGCCCGAATACATACGTTGATGACCGACATGCTCGATGTGATTCATGTATGCCTGTCCCCATGGGTTAGCGCCGCTTTGGGTTCACGACTAGCCATGTCGGCCCGGGTTCTTTGTCATATGGATGCTAGCGACACTATCATATACGTGAGCCAAAAGACGCAAACGGTCCCGGGCCATGGTAAGGCGACACCCGTGGGAATACCGTGCGTGAGGCCGCAAAGTGATATGATGTGTTACATGCTAGGTCGGTGTGACCTAGGATCGGGGTCCTGACAGATGACGCCGGCTTGGGATCCACGATGACCTCCTTCCTGCCGTTGGGCTGGTCTTGGTCTTGTTGCACCGAAACGGTTGCCTTTGCTTGATACTCTCGCTTGCGCTTGCCTCCTTTGCACCAAAGAGGAAATGAGGACACTGCGCGGGCTGGTGCCCGCCTGGCGCCCTTGGTCGTCATGGCTTGCGTCATGTGCACCTCGCGAGGTACCCCGCCTTGATCTCTCCGCCTCCTCGCGAGCCAGCCTGACGAGGCCGTGCCTGAGGAAGCTTCCTGTCCTCGACCCCACGAGGCTTGGCCCCTCGCGAGGGTCTTGAGCTTGTGTCATTGAAGATGGGCCGTGCTGGGCCGCCCCTTGAGCCATGCCACAGGCCGCAGGCAGGCAAGTCTGAGTACCCCCGTTCCCAGAACACCGAGAGTAGCCCCCGGGCCCAAGGCGCGCCTGGACTTGGCTTAGCAGAGAAGTGAAGGGGCAAGTGTGAAGCGCCGAGGGCCCTAACAGCCTGCGGCCTTGGGCGCCGCGTGGCGGTTGATTGGACGTGGGTGCCTCCGCTTCCCCACGGCGCCTCGGCAACTGCACGAATTGACAAGTCCCTGCATGCAAAGTGAGTCATGATTACCTGTGATCATGGAGGTCGACGGTTGGCCTTCCCCGGCTATAAGTACGGGACGGCGCCTGCCCTTCCAGTCCATCCCTTCTTGCTTCTCCTTCTTCTTCATGGCTTCGCCAAGGAGGTTCTCGGCCGTGGAGAAAGGAAAGGCCCGTCAGGTGGAGCCTGACTCTCCCTCGCCCAAGCGCGGTCGAGGCCGTCCTCGCAAGCACCCTGTGGCTCCCATAGTGGCTCCTCGCGGCCGTGGAGGTGATCTCCCGCGCGGCGATGGGCGGCAGGCCGTTGATGGGGGGTGTGCTACGGCCGCGCGACCCCCTAGGCCGCGCTTCCACTCGGCAGAGGTGCTGCCGGAGTTTGTTGTGTGGTCAGCGGAGCCGACCAGCACCTGGCTCCAGCTTCCCCGCTTCCTCCTAGGTGAACTTCCGGCTGGCGCCCCGGGCGGCCTCTGGCTCCAGGCGGATGGTTGCTGCAGCTGGCATTCCTGGGCTTCGCTGGAGGTCTCCCCCGCTGGGAGCGTGGCCCTGACCCGCGGCTGGCAGACGTTTGCCCGCGCGCGTGGTTTGAGCCAGCGGTGCACCCTGCACTTCAAGTTCGACGGCGATGCCACCCTCTACGTGAGGGTGTTCGGGGAAGACGGTCGCCGCGCTGGGTGCTGTCCCGAGGACGTCGACCGCGGCCGTGGGCCTAGCCCCGGCGACAATTGGGATGAAGATGACGACGTGCGCGTGGTCGGTGGCGCTCGGGGTTCGTCGAGCTTCAGCGACTCTTCTTCAGACAGCGGCTCCTCCAGCAGTGGCCATGCCCAGCCTCCGCGCCGCCGCGCCCTCCTGGGGGAGGTAGCGGGTCTGCCCGCCGTTGCGCCTTGGTGAAGCGCGAGAGGGAGTCCGCTTGAGCTCCGGAGGCATTTCGAGCCTTCGCCGCGAGTTTGTGTCAAGCGAGCCATGCTTGTTTGTCCCTTTCCTTTTCCTACGTAAAAGACAAGAGGTAGGGCTGGGGCGTGCTTGGACTGTTGCTAATTATCGCACTGCTTCTCCATCTCTCAGATTAGGCTTCGGTGCCTTATGCCTGCGTGTAGAAATTACTTAGCTTGGGGGCGGCCTGCCGCGGTCTTCGCCTCCTGAAGCCAAGGCCTCGTCGAACTCTTCATGCCCTGCACAGATTAGCCAAGAGAGGTAGCCTCGGCCTCGGCCAGTAAGCGATCGACCCAGTCCGTGTTCGCGTGCCAAGGTGCCCGTGGGGCACGGACCGGAGGGGTGCTCCCGTAGTGGACCCGGTGAGGGAAATCTCAAGCAATAGGGGCAGAAAACACTCGCGAGGGTGCCCACATTGCTCCCTCGCGAGACTCGCATGAGAGAAATCGAGGCAGGAGAGCGAAGAAGGCAAAGAGTCACAAGCCAAAGACGGCGACAACTTCAATAAAACTTCGAATGGGAATGAACAAGCCAACTGCAGAAAGCAAATGAGAAAGCCGCGTCCAGCACCTAATCTAGTCTTCGATGTCTTCTCACCAGCGCGGAGCTAAGTGCTGCCACTGGCGGGAGGGAGCCCTGTGGCCTGAGGCCGGCGCCTCGAGACTCCGGGCGTGTACAGCCCCAACTCATTATTACGTGAGAGTGTCACGCCAAGCGAGCTTCACAGCGCTGGCCTTCTTCACAGGCTCCGGCCTTTCTTGGGGGAAGCAAGCTTCACAGGCATTGGCCTTCTTCACAGGCTCCGGGCCTTTCTCAGAAAGATAAGCTTCACAGGCATTCGCCTTCTTCACAGGCTCTGGGCCTTTTCCAAAACACAACAACTTCACAGGCATTTGCCTTCTTCACATGCTCTGGGCCTTTTCCAAAATGCAACAGCTTCATAGGAATTTGCCTTCTTCACAGGCTCTGGGCCTTTTCCAAAACGCAACAGCTTCACAAGCATTCGCCTTCTTCACAGGCTCTGGGCCTTTTTAGGGGTAAAACCTCCGTAGGTGCTGGATGTTCCATGCATTCTGGACGGGTACCCCCTCCTGAGTCTCCAAGCGCGCGGAGCCGGGCCTGGAAACATGAACTACCTTGAACGGGCCCTCCCACATGGGAGAGAGCTTATGCAGTCCCTCCCTGGAGAGAACCCGCCTGAGCACGAGGTCCCCTACCTCAAGAGTTCTGGAGCAGATGTTGCGGCAAAGGGGTATCACACCACAAGCTTGTTGGTACCTCGCCAGAACGCGGCTTCTCGACGATGCTCCTCCCCCAGCACGAGGTTCGTCCCACGCATGGCGTCCTGCTGCGCCTCATCGAACGCCAGGACCCGCGCGAAACGACGTCTGACCTCGTGAGGGAGGACCGCTTCAGCTCCATAGACCAGGAAGAACGTGGTCTTGCTAGTTGGCTTGGTCGCGGTCGTGCGGATGGACCACAACACGGACTGAAGCTCGTCGTACCAACCTCTTCCGTAGGCCTCCAGCTTCTTCTTGAATGTCCTGGTCTTGAGGCCTACCAGGACCTCCGCGTTACTGGTGAACTGCGAACCGTTGTCGGTGATGATGCGGTTCGGCACCCCGACCGGCTCACGATGCCCTTGATGAACTTGACCGCAGAACCTGCGGGGATGGTGCGGACGGCTTCCACTTAAGCCAACTTGGTGAACTTGTCCACGGCGACGTAGAGGTAGCGATAGCCCCCTGGCGCCTGAGGAAACGGGCCCAGGATATCCAGCCCCCAGACTGTGAATGGCCACGAGAGGGGTATAGTTTGCAAACCTCCCGCCGGCTGATGGATCTACTTGGCATGGAATTGGCAGGCCTCACAAGCCTTCACCAGTTCGACGACATCATTGAGCGCAGTGGGCCAATAGAACCCGTTGCGGAACACCTTGCCAACGAGGGTCCGCGATGATGAATGATGCCCACAGTCTCCACCGTGTATATCTGCCAGCAGTTCCTTCCCTTGCTCCCTAGAGATGCAGCGTAGGGACACATCATTTGGTCGCTTCCGGTAGAGCTCTCCATCCCTGATGCAGTATGCTATGGCTTGCCGCGCCACACGCTCCGCTTCCTCCTCCTTCTCCGGCAAGGTCCCTTACGTCAGGTAGCTCCGGAGCTCTATGATCCAGCACCCCTCCTTAGGCTCTAGCGTCAAGAGCAGGTGCGCTCTTGAGACCGGGCCACAGACCGGGGCTCCCGAGGCTGGTGGCTGGGGAGCTCCTCCCGAGGCTGCACCATGCTTGACAGCGATGGCGTGGCCGAGGGCTTGAAGAGCCGCTCCTTGAAGAAGCCAGGCTCCTGAGGTAGCCGCCTGGATGCCCGTTTGGCGATGTCGTCGGCCTCTTGATTGGTGCCACGGGGCACAAGCTGCAACTCCAGCCCCCAGAACTGCTTCTCCATCATGCGGACCTCCGCGAGGTAGGCTTCCATGTGCTCATCCCTCGGTTCGTATACCTTGTTGGAGAAGTTGAAAAGGAGTTGCGAATCACCCTTGATGGTAAGGCGCTTCACTCCTAGGGCAGCTGCGGCCTTCAGGCCTGCTATCAGGCCTTCATATTCTGCTATGTTGTTGGAGACCTCTTCTCCGTGCTGGAAACAGAG
The DNA here is from genome assembly GCA_021605205.1 of Aegilops longissima. NCBI lineage: Eukaryota > Viridiplantae > Streptophyta > Magnoliopsida > Poales > Poaceae > Aegilops > Aegilops longissima. The sequence continues at coordinate 173,983,042 of CM038679.1, forward strand.
CTGCACGGCGTAGTAGAGCTTGTCTTGAGTAGGAGATATAAGCACTGCACCAGCCCCCGCGCCGTGCCTGGAGAATGCCCCGTCGAAGTACATGACCCAACCGTCCGGCGCCTCGCTTCCCGGGGAGAGGTATCGATCCTCATCAGCCTTGAGGCCCGGCGCCTCCGTCCATTCTGACATGAAATCTGCCAATGCGGCCCCCTTGATTACTCTGGTTGTGCTGAATTCGAGCTGAAACACTTGCAGTTCGATGTTCCACTCGGCGACTCTTCCAGCTGAGTTGGGGCTCCTGAGCACCCTTTCCAAGGGGTACGCTGAGACAACCTTGATGGGGTGGCCCTGAAAATAATGCCGCAGCTTGTGCGAGGCCACCAATAGCGCGAGGAGGAGTTTCTGAGGCATGGGGTACTGCGCCTCGCGGCCCCGCAACATCAGGCCGATGGCACACAGTGGTGTTCAACGAGGTTGGGAGTGCTGGTGTCGATGGCGCCCGAGACCGTGGCGCCTCCCGAGACAATGGAGCCTCCAGCCGCTGGTCGCCAGGGGAAGGGGTCTCGCTGTCCCGAAAGGCCGGGCGGCTGATCCTTCTCGGCTGTGGTAGTGGTCTCGTGAGTCTTCCTTGATCCCGCTTCGCCTTGACTCGGCAGCTGCCATGCTTTGGTCCAACGCCTCCTCCCTAACTGCCACCAGGGCTGCGTTAAGCGAGTAGGGAGTGGCTGCAAGGTAGAGCACCAGGGGTTCTTGAGGGCGCGGGGCGACCATTACCGGAGGGCTGGTTAGCTACCTCTTGAGATCTTGGAACGCCTTGTCGGCCTCTTCAGTCCATTCAAAGGGCCCCATTTTCTTCATAAGCTAGAAGAAAGGCAGCGCTCGCTCCCCCAACCTGGAGATAAAGCGTCCTAGTGCGGTCTCATGTCCTCGACCGCCTTGACCTTTTTTGCGTTAGCCTCGATGCCTCGGTGGGACACGAGGAAGCCCAAGAGCTTGCCCGAGGGGACCCCGAACACACACTTCTCCGGGTTGAGCCGCAAGTTTACTGCGTTGAGGCTCGCGAAGGTTTCCTCCAGGTCTTGTATCAGGGTTCTGGCTTCCCGAGACTTCACCACAATGTCATCGACGTAAGCCTCAACATTCTTCCCGAGCTGCGGGCCTAAGGTGATGTGCATCAGCCGCTGAAAGGTCGCCTGTCGGTGTCAAAACCGGCGGATCTCGGGTAGGGGGTCCCGAACTGTGCATCTAGGCGGATGGTAACAGGAGACAAGGGACACGATGTTTTTACCCAGGTTCGGGCCCTCTCGATGGAGGTAATACCCTACTCCTGCTTGATTAATATTGATGATATGGGTAGTACAAGAGTAGATCTACCACGAGATCAAGGAGGCTAAACCCTAGAAGCTAGCCTATGGTATGATTGTTGTTCGTCCTACGGACTAAAACCCTCCGGCTTATATAGACACTGGATAGGTTAGGGTTACACAAAGTCGGTTACAAATGGTAGGAGATCTACATATCCGTATCGCCAAGCTTGCCTTCCATGCCAAGGAAAGTCCCATCCGGACACGGGACGAAGTCTTCAATCTTGTATCTTCATAGTCTTGGAGTCCGGCCGTGACGATAGTCCGGCTATCCGGACACCCCCTAGTCCGGGACTCCCTCAGTAGCCCCTGAACCAAGCTTCAATGACGATGAGTCCGGCACGTTGATTGTCTTCGGCATTGCGAGGCCGGTTCCTCCTCCGGATACTTCATAGAAGGTCTTGAACACAAGGATAGTGTCCGGCTCTGCAAAACAAGTTCCACATAACACCGTAGAGAGAATAATTTTTGCACAGATCTGCTGACTTATTCCGCGGCGTGGCATCACACCACGGCAAGGCCTTTATATGAATCGTTTTTTACTGTTCCCACCTCAACGTGTTTAGCGGGGCGGTTTCCTTGGCACGTCTTACCAAAGCATAGATCGTGCCCCCTTATTCCAGGATTCTCATCAATACGGACGTGGGTAACCCATCCGCGCCATTGATTACGGCGCTTGGGAAATAAGCGAGTTTTACCAGGTGGTGGGGACGATAGCTTCGTCCGCTCATAAAGGGATAAGGATCCACCTTTTCACCTACGCCTTCTTCCTCCTTTGCTTATCCATTTCCGCGCACTCGAGCTCCAGCACCCAAGTCCGCGCATTCCACCTCAACCTTTCTCCAATCATGTCAGGAGCGGGAGGCAGGTGGATGGCCTCCTCCGTCACGGAGGGGCACATCGCAAGACTGCGGGAGGCCGGATACTTGTCCGGCAACATCGCGCACAGGCTTCCCGACGAGGGGTAGCTCATTCCAACCCCTGGGCCCGTGAGAGGGTGGTGTTTCTCCCCCACTTCCTCCGCGGACTAGGTTTTCCTCTTCACCCATTTGTCCGAGGGCTCATGTTCTACTACGGTCTGGACTTCCATGACCTGGCCCCGAATTTCATCCTCAACATCTCGGCGTTTATCGTCATGTGCGAGGCTTTCCTCTGCATCCCGCCCCACTTCGGCTTATGGCTGAAGATCTTCAACGTCCGGCCGAAGGTAGTGGGCGGCCGTCAAGCGGAGTGTGGAGGCGCCATGGTTGGCAAGATGGCCAAAGTCCCATGGCTCGAAGGCGCCTTCGTGGAGACAATAAAGGGGTGGCAGTCGGGGTGGTTCTACATCACCGAGCCCCGCAACACCAAATGGGTGGCGGCCCCCAAATTCAGATCTGGCTTCCCCACACGGCTCTCGTCATGGAAAGAGATGGGCCTGACATGGGGGAATTCGGACGAGACATCCGGACTTCAAACATGCGTCCGAAACCTGGTGGCCAAGAATCTTAGGCTTGTCGACGTGATCCAGGTGATGCTCATCCGCCGGATTCTCCCATGCCAACAAAGGGCCTTTAACTTGTGGGAGTTCGATCCGGCATAGCACCAAACCTTGAACCGGCTCTTCGACACTACGTACGAAGATGCCTGGAAGGTGCTGTTCAAGGCCGCCGAGGCCCCAACATCCGCTACCAAAGATCGCGGATACAGCTCGCAGCGTCCAGCCGGCGAGGTAAGTTATTTTACCCTTTACGTGACTCTTTTTTCATAGATTGACTCTACGTGGGATCTAAAACTCCCTAATCTTTGACAGACTGGTGAAGAAGTCCGACAGATTAACCGTCCGCCCTTTGCCGAAGGCTCAGCGGACGCCTGATTGACGGGCTTGCTGGCTCCGCGCCAGACGTGGTGCCGGAGAAGAAGGCCAAGAAGGAGGCCACGAGAACTCAAGGAGCTCCCGACGCCAGTCCGTCGATTCAAGCAGAATCTTCTCCCAAGACGAGGAGGAATAAGAAGAAGCTCCCTCAAATGGGAGGAGAAGAAAGGAAGGCCGCCCAACCGGGAGGCCGGAGGGTCCAAGAAGGGAAGAACCCTTCCTCCGGACTTCTCCACCAATGTCGACGACGACGAGGAGGACTGGCCTACAAGGGCCAAGCCCCTGGCGAGATCGTAAGTGTCCGGATACCCATGGTTTTTTATTATTGCAGAGTGTTCTCTAATGTTGAACAACCGTGCAGCCCGCCCAAGGGCGAGTTAGCCGATTCATCGAGCGGGTCCCTGGGCTCGTCGGAAATGGAGAGTACTTCGCTTTCGACCGCCTCCTCGCCTCACGCCGCGGGTGACGCCGCGGTGGGGCCCCAAGGGGGGCTTGGTTAAGAGGAGGTAGCGCAGGAGGTGCCACGAGGCGACCTCCCAGACTCCAGGCGCGTGGGGGGCAAGACCCCCAGGGGCTCTAAGCCCGACCCTCGTCCGGACTCCATGCCGGAACCATCAGCGGTTCCGAGTCCCACAGCAGATCCTTCAGAAGAAGGGTAAGACGCCGGTGTCCTCCGGCCCAACCGGAGGCACCGGATAGCTACAGAGGCGCTTAACAGCGCTTCCATCGAGGAGGAGCACCGATCAAGCATGAGTGCGGTGATCCGACAGTTCAGTCCGCCAAGAGCGGATCGACCGAAGCCTGCACCAGCCTTCTAACAGGCTTTGAGGTAAGTTTTAGAATATGTAAAAATATAACCGCATAGACAGTAGTTCTCGATGCTTAGTGCGGTGTTCGAAAGAAAAGCCGACTAAGGATCTAAAAATATATACGCAGGAGTCTAACATAAGTATGTCAATATGGGAATGCAGGCTGCGCTGCTGACCTCTGCCAGACCGATCATGGAGGTCAATGCATTGAAGCAGAACCTCGAACGGTTCGAGAACGAGCTCGGACAAGCCTAGAAGGAGCTCGAGGACAAGGAAGGTAAGTAATACCTTATTAAAGAAATACCTTATAGAAAAGGCTTTGGTTGCAAAAATAACAGGAATAACTTGGTATCTGCAGGGCCACAAACGAGGTGGCGACCACAAGGAAGCGTGTCCGTGGCCGAAACAAAGCGGCTGCGGAACACACCGAGCGAGAGAAGGGGAGGCGAGCTGGCTAAGGAGCGGCAAGAGCTCCAAGCTCGTGGAAAAACACGAGAGTTTGGAGCGTGACTCGAAGACTCAAGAGTCCGAGCTCGCCTCGGCTCTTGAGAGTGCCAAAGCTGCTAAGGCCGAGGCCCAAAAAGCTCTCCAATAAATTGAGTCTTTAAAGAAGATAGCGGCGGTAAGGCATTCTTTATGCAAAGCAAGCATGTGAAAGTGAATTACCTATTACTTACCCGGATTCGAGCTCTCCAGAGCATTCGCAGATTTGCCCCAGTGGTGCGCCCGACGCTGCCGATTCTACCGCACCTGGAGGGGAGCTCCACGGAGAAGGTGTTCGTCTCAAGATGCCGAGGCCGACCATCCGGTGCCTCGAGCGACCAGCTGAAGCAGCTGGTCGAGCTCCATAAGGTCGCCGAACAGGCCATGAAGGGCCTTATAGCGGCTTGTGGCGATTGGAGGCCATGCCCGGAGCTACTTCGCTTGGTGCAGCGGCTGGTGGATGCTTGTCCGCGGCTTGAAGTCATCAAGCGCCTCCGTCTGCATTGAAGGTGTCCGTTGGCCCTTGCCCGTGCTAAAGTGCACTCGGCAAGCTGGATGCGGAGAGGCTTGTGACGGACGGGCCACCGAAGGGCCATGAGCATCGTGACGCCAAATGTACTATGAGGGCCTCCTAAAGGGTGCCCGCCGAATAGCGGATGAGTGCTCCAAAGATGTAATTTTTGAGTAAACTCGCATTTGTTATTCTGTACGCTGAAAACTTGTTCATATGTGCTAAGCAATGCTTATTAATTTAAAATATTACCTTCTGTGTGGCCGTTTATCAAATTTGAGAGATGGCAAGTTGTTGGCTTCAGCCCCCATGCCACGAGTGCTGGGGTGTTCGGGATAAACTTGAGCACTCTTGTTCCCATTCTTGGGTCCATCTAGGGAGGCGCTCAACACAACGAACAAGGCAACCGGACTTATAATGCTTGAATGCTCTCACTTAGCCATAGAATTCAATAATTTTAAATTTCGGCGAAGCCCCTAGTATTCGGAAGACCGAGTTTGGAGCGCTATCCACGCCTTGGCCAGACAATTCCGGTTCCTCGCTCTAAGCGGCATAAGTCTTTAGGGACCCGAAAAACCTCTCGAACAGCGATCGCTCTCGCCTCTATCATGACGGCCAGTTTTAGCTTTCTCCATCGAGGTGCTCGACCCAGCATAACTGGGCACAATCGCAGTGGTTCTCCGGTGCTACCTTAGCCGATATAGCGGAACTTAAGGTACCAAAACACGGGAGCCAGCAAACCCAACTATTGACCCAAGACATGATTCGAGCCAATTCATATAATGCTATAAGTTCGGGTGCCGCACTTGTGAAAGTGTTCGGACTTATCACACCATAATTTTGGGATACTTAAGCCCCTGGTGTATTGGCCCTACCAAAGTGTATGGTTGCAACATGTCATGAAATGAACACATGTATATAAAAAGGAAGTAGAGCAATAATAAGCAAAAGCTGTGTATTGTTTTATTCAAAAAGGTACTGCAATGGAAGCAGAACGATACAAATAGTGCGATAAGCAAGGGATGGGACTATCTAACATGTCCCCCTCCAGGGGTAAGCTGCTGGATGATATGTAAAACAGGTATAATGCTCGTAATAGAGACCACCTGAACACTTGACGTGGCTTTCCGCTTCCCTGGCTGTTGCATCGTGAGTTCGGCGATTCGAGTGCCGGACAGGACTTCTCAAAGACGGAGTCCTGAAAGTAAAAAAAAGGAAGAAAAAAAAAGAAAAAGAAGTGACACAAACGGGAGCCCCTGGTGCGGTCAAGCCGCATTCTTGGCGTGCCGTTGTCTTGCCCCTCCCCATATGCCCATGGTATCTCCAGAGCGTAATTATGTTCGCGTACTACTAGCATCGCAATTTCGCGAGGGCTGGGGTTGGGGCCGGATTGCTACTCGTGCTTGAATCTTGCCAGGTGGTCTTGTTGCAGGTTACTCCGGGCGCTTGGCGGTGTCCGGACGCTTAGTGGCCGGACTCATGAATTGCCGTGAGAGGCTGCTTTGCACCTCCGCCACGAGGGCCGCCCTATGCTCCTCCGTTCGGAGAGAGCGTTCGGTGTTTCCATTGACCTTGATTACTCCTCGAGGGCCTGGCATCTTGAGCTTGAGGTATGCGTAGTGCGGCACCGCATTGAACTTTGCAAATGCGGTTCGTCCGAGCAAAGCATGATAGCCATCATGAATGGGACGATGTCAAGATTAACTCTTCGCTCGAAGTTATCCGGAGATCCAAGACCACTTCGAGTGTGACTGAGCCTGCATAATTGGCCTCTACACCGGTATGACGCCTTTAAAGGTCGCCTTTGTAGGTTTAATCCTTGATGGTTCTATGCCCATTTTATGACCGCTCCTGATAAAGCAGGTTCAGGTTGCTACCGCCGTCCATCGTGACTCGTGAGGTGAAATCTGTCAATAATTGGGTCAAGAACCAATGCGGCGGTCAGCCGTGACGGATGCTAGTGGGGTGGTCCTTCGATAGAAGGTGATCGGGCAGAAGACCATGGGTTGAACTTTGGGGCGACTGGCTCCATCGGATATACAACCCGTAGTGCACGCTTCCGCTCCCTTTTGGGTATGTGGGTTGCGTATATCATGTTCACCATCCGCACTTTGTGGGAAAACCTTTCTGTCCTCTTTTGTTCGGCGGCCGGGGCTCTTCCTCGTCATTTCTATGCAGCCCCTTGTCATTGAGTTCGGCACTTAACTTGCCTGCTTGCTTGAACACCCAACAATCCCTGTTGGTGTGATTGGCTGGTTTTTCGGCGGTGCCATGTATTTGGCACAAGCGATCGAGTATGCGGTCCAATTTGGACAGGCCCTGGGTATTTCTTTTGAATGGCTTCTTCCGCTGACCGGGTTTAGAGCTCGAATCCGCATTGACGGTCAGATCTTCGTGATATCGCCGCACGCGGCGCTTTGTTCTGTTATGACGCGACCGCCATTGCTGTCCTTGGTATCCGGACTATCGGATGTTTGGCCAAGTTGTTGCTTCGAGCTAGCCAGCTGTCCTCTCCCGCACAAAAGCGAGTCATGAGGGTTGTGAGGGCTGCCATAGATTTCGGCTTTTCCTGCCCTAGGTGCCGGTCAAGCCACTCGTCATGGATGTTATGTTTGAAGGCTGCAAGGGCCTCTGCATCCGACAAATAACGATTTGATTTTTCTTTGATAGGAACCGAGTCCGTAATTGTCCGCCGATTCTTCCGGCTGCTGAATTATGTGGCTAAGGTCATCAGCGTGCCGGTGGTCGCATGTATGTGCCCGGAAGTTATCAAGGAATGCGGCTTCCGTGTCCTCCCAACAACCAATTGATTCTGCGGCAAGCTATTGAGCCAATGTCGAGCTGGTCCTTTAAGCTTGAGGGAGGTATTTGATGGCATGTAGATCATCACCGCGGGCCATGTGGATATGGAGGAGATAATCCTCGATCCCGACCGCTGGATCTGTGGTTCCATCGTATGATTCGATGTTTACGGGCTTCAAGCCCTCGGGATTTGATGATCCATTACTTCATCTGTGAAGCATAGTGGGTGTGCAAATAGCCTCAGATAATATATCACGACGTAGCTCATATGAGCTTTGTCTACTTTGTTCGCCCGCCGGTTTTGCTGTGTCCGCGCGACGGTAATCATCCCGCATTGTTGGCGCCCACGCCGATCCATAGATCGATCTTGTATGTTTTGCCTTATCCTCCAATATATCTCGCAAGTCCGGCGTGTTTTCCCGTGCCTTGGTACTTTTTGAGCGGCGCCGGGTGTGGCTTGAGCGGAGGGCCGAGAGGTTTCTTCGTCATGCCACGAGGTGGCCGGTCTGCCATGTCGCGGCGCCGTGACTTGGGTGCTTCCTCCTCTAGTCGAGGCAACGCCCGCGCTTGGGGTGGCTTTTGGAGGGCGCTCGAGTTCATACTCTTCGCTGCAAGGACTTCACCCATCCGCTCACCAGCAGGTCTTGATCAGCTCTAAGTTGTTGCTGCTTTTTCTTGAGGCTGCTTGCAGTGGCTATAAGCCTGCGCTTGAAACGCCCTGTTCGGCAGGATCCTCGTGCACGACAAACTCGCCGTCGCCGAGGCTTGCCTCATCTTCGGAGGGAGGCGATAATTATCGCCCTCAACCTTTTTTTCTCGCCGCGACCGTCAGGCGGGCTTGCTTCTCCCTCCTCCCCGCCGAGTCCTCGCTGGAGGGGTTCTCTTCGCACCGTCCGGTGTTATTGTCTCCGTGCCGGAATCACCGCTTTTATTGTGGCGGATTTAGAGCGGCGCCGCTGACGTCGGCGCTTCGGATGTTTCTTGCAGGGGTCATCCTCCGTTGTTCCCTCGCCATTCCCATCTTTTGGGATGTCCACCATATATATGTCATATGATGAGGTGGCCTTCCAGTGCCTTGTAGGCGCTGGTCTTGGTCGCCTCCGCATCGCCGCCCATACCGCCGATGTCTTCGAGTCGTAGTCTAGCATGTCGGTTAAATCATCGATGCGGGCTACAAAGTGGGTGGTGGGTGGGCGTTGAATTTCTTCGCCGTCCGCATCCCAACGTCCGTAGTCCGCCAGGCTCTCCGGATAAAGAGAGAGACTTTAGTGAATTCAGGATGTCGCCAAAGGGCGAGTACTGAAAGATGTCCGCGGCAGTGAACTCCATGACCGGCGCCCACTCAGATTCGAATGGCAGGGGCGCGGAGGGTTCGGAGTCCGGAGAGGAGTCCGCACCGGAGTCGAGGTCTTCGCAGCGACAGGATGGAGTTCGCCTCGATCGCCAGAGATTGTAGCCCCGAGGCGGTGTCCAACCACTCGCCCTCGATCGGGAATCCGCCCGGATTAAGGGTCGAGCGGATACTTGGTGCGGCTCTGTGGCACTGCTCGGCTGCAGAGCTAGATCATGCCCATCGAGACAAGGCGGCGCTTGGTTGTGGCTCGAATCCGTCAAGATCAAGTCTCCGCGATATCGGCCGATAGTTTAAAATTCCAAATCTGACCTGATGGCCAGGGGCGAAGCTTTCGATCTGCTCCAGATGGCTGCTTAATTGGCCCGCAGCAAAGCCGCCGAACACGAAGATCTGTCCGGAGAAAAGTCTCACCACTGACCGCGCCGTTGTTGATGATCGAAGGAGCCATCGGGCCTATCGGTGATGACACAGAGGAACTCTCAATGAAAGCACCAATGTCGTGTCAAACCGCGGATCTAGGGTAGGGAGTCCCGAACTGCAAGGCCTAGGCGGATGGTAACAGGAGACAAGGGACACGATGTTTTTACCTGTGTTCGGGCCCTCTCGATGGAGGTAATACCCTACTCCTGCTTGATTAATATTGATGATATGGGTAGTACCAGAGTAGATCTACCACGAGATCAAGGAGGCTAAACCCTAGAAGCTAGCCTATGGTATGATTGTTGTTCATCCTACGGACTAAAACCCTCCGGTTTATATAGACACCGGATAGGTTAGGGTTACACAGAGTCGGTTACAATGGTAGGAGATCTACATATCCGTATCGCCAAGCTTGCCTTCCACGCCAAGGAAAGTCCCATCCGGACATGGGACGATGTCTTCAATCTTGTATCTTCATAGTCTTGGAGTCCGGCCGTGACGATAGTCCGGCTATCCGGACACCCCCTAGTCCGAGACTCCCTCATCGCCCCTGCGTTGCGCAGCCCGAACGGCATGCATGTGTAGTAGTACACCCCACACTGGGTCAGGAAAGCCGTTTTTTCCACTTCTTCTACCGCCATCTTGATCTGGTGATACCCAAAGAAGGCATCCAAGAAACACAACAGGTCACACTCGGCGGTGGAATCGACGATCTGATCGATACGAGGGAGCGGGAATAAATCCTGCGGGCAGGCTTTGTTGAGGTTGGTGAAGTCGACACACATACGTTCCTTCCCCCCTTTCTTTGGCACGACAACTGGGTTAGCCAACCAATCTGGGTACCGACTCGCGAATGACCCCCGCCGCCTTAGCTTGCGGGTCTCTTGGACGATGAAAGCCTCGCTTCATAGTGGACTGTCGCCTCGCTTCGCTTCACGGGCATACGCTAGCACACGTTGAGGTGATGCTCGACATGCCTCTAGGGATCCCCGCCACCGATCAGGCTCCCATGCGAATACCTTCTTGTTCACGCCAGAACTTGACCAGGCCTCCTCCCGCCGGGCTCGAGGATGGCCCCTATGGTGAAGGTGGCGTTAGTGGATCCGCCCTCATCGACCAGATCTCGCTGGTTTCGCCTTTGTCTTGGGTGAACAATCGCTTTTCTTGGCGGGCGAGCCCCTTGGGCTCAGGGGCGTCTCGAGTCGGCGGGCTGCGCCGACGCCGCCTTGAAGACGAAGCTTGAGCACTTGCAACGCATCCCCGTGTCTCCGAATACAATGAGAACGCCGCTGTTCCGGACATCTTCATGAGGTTGTACGCTGGTGAGTCGCGCCATGAATCGGGCTAGTGCCGGATAGCCGAGGATGGCGTTGTATGGGAGGCCGATGGGAGCGATGTCGGTCGATCAGCTCCGGCGGAAGTTGTCGAGGTGCCAAGGTTACCAAGAGACGGATCTGCCCTGTGGAGCTGGATGAACCGCCTCTAACGCCCAAGAAGGGCCTCACTGGGCTGAAGCTGCCCGCGCGTATGTGGAGGAGGTCAAGGCTTCAACCGAGAGCATGCCGAGGCGGGCCGCCCGCCGATGAGAGTCTCGTGACGGCCACCTGGCAGATGGTGGGGGTGCACAGCATTGGGAGCGCGCCCGAGCAGGCTGAGTTGGAGGGGTGATCCTCCGAGCTGAAGGCCAGATCGGCCCTAGGCGCCGACCGACCCGGAGGAGCCCCATGCTGCGCAGAGGTAGCACCGATCTAGCGAGCGAACGACTTGATGTGGCGGTCTGAAGGTGGCGCCTGCAAGCCGCCCAGGAGAGCCGCGATGACCGGGGGCGCCGGCGCAGCGTGCTTGGCGAGGAAAAGGCCGCGCAGCTCCTCCCAAGAGGCCACGGAAGCCGCTAGCAGGTGGAGCAGCCACACGCGCGGGGCGCCGGTGAGGGCCATGGGTAGCCAGTTGGCCATGACCCTGTCGTCACCCCCTGCTTCGAGGACGGCCTCCTCGTACGCCAGCAGGAAGGTCAGCGGATCTGTCGTGCGTTGCCAGCAGCGGTGGCGCCTCCGCTCGAACTTGTTCGCCATCGCCTGTCGCAGTGGGGCCAAGGCTCAAGCCCCTCGCCTCTCGGCCGGGCGCTGCAACCGAGTAGGTGGCGTGCTGCTCATCATAAGGCGAATCACGATGTCGGCGGAGAGCGAGTTGGCAGAAGGGAAAGCTCCGGCGCACCCTACCTGGCGCGCCAAATGTCGGAGTTCGGGTTCCGGTAGACCCTCTAGGTTCGAACTCTGGGGTGCACGCGGAGATCTCACCCCCTACCTACCTGCACCTCGTCGCCTCGCAAGGATCTAGAACTACACAAAGAGCAACACAGGAGACACAAGGTTTATACTAGTTCGGGCCACCATTGTGGTGTAATACCCTACTCTAGTTTGTGGTGTGGTGGATTTCCTTTGGGGCTGATGATGAACAGTACAAGGAAGAACAGCCTCGCGAGGGTCTGTTCTTGGCTCGTGCGATGAACTGCTAGCGAGAGCTCAGTCGCCTCTCTCTCCTTTTTTTTATCTCTCTACCCTGTGGGTGGCTAGTCCTATTTATAGGCAGAGGCCCTAGGCCTCTTCCCAAATATTGAGCGGGAAGGGCGCCAACAATTGGCCATTTTGAAGGGGAACATCTGGTACACTTATCCTGACTAAAGTTGGTCCTCGCCTGCCAAAGGCTCTAACGATGACGCCGGCTTGGGCTCCACGATGACCTCCTTCCTGCCGTTGGGCTGGTCTTGGTCTTGTTGCACCAAAACGGTTGCCTTTGCTTGATACTCTCGCCTGCGCTTGCCTCCTTTGCACCAAAGAGGAAATGAGGACACTGCGCGGGCTGGCGCCTTTGGTCGTCATGGCTTGCGTCATGGGCACCTCGCGAGGTACCTCACCTTGATCTCTCCGCCTCCTCGTGAGCCAGCATGACGAGGCCGTGCCTGAGGAAGCTTTTTGTCATCCACCCCGCGAGGCTTGGCCCCTTGCGAGGGTCTTGAGCTTGTGTCGACGAAGATGGGCCGTGCTGGGCCGCCCCTTGAGCCACGCCACAGGCCGCATGCAGGCAAGTCTGGGTACCCCCGTTCCCAGAACGCCGACAAGTACCATTTGTAAAAAAACTGGAACTAATATATAATAACAGAGACATTATCCGAAAAATACATTTCTTAAACATGTACTCTGGCCGATCCCTAACAGTAATGATACTCCCGCGGATCCCTAACAAGTTTTGCAGTTTTGAACTAAGATTCAGTAGTTAATTCTGAGCAAAGTAGGTACTGACCTTTCGAGACCAAGAGACCTCAACATATATATGGAAATCCGGTCTCCTTTTGTGCAGTTTCAGAAAAATTAAGCGAAGCAAAATGTCGCAATAGAAACAAGTTGAATAGATATCCCTGTTTTAACAGAGGCAAAAAAGGAATCAATTACTAGCCAATAATGGAGGATGAAACATGCGGCCACAAAAATGGTAATCCCGCCAATCCCTAACAAGTGTTGAAGTTTGAACTAAGATTCAGTAGTTAATTATGAGAGTGGCATTGCTTAATTTTACAAGCGACATTAGATTAACAAAAAACATAAATAGTTCCAGGGGAGAGTGGGCGCAATAACAACATGTGCTTCCACCTACGTATAAAGGGGGCGATGCAGAGTTCTGTTGTAACAAAGAAATAAGCATCATGTGTGGGTTGGAGAAATTTTTGCTCACTTAATGGTAAAAAGACAGCTGTTCAATAGCTTCAAATCAACATTTATCCGAAACAGTACCAATAAAGTAGCACAACATCTCAAAGCACACTGCAGCATCATGTGGATGAAAGTCGATACTAACCTTTATTGACCAAGATTTGAAACAACTCGCGAGGAGAACTTGAAACAAATCCCAACACATATATGAAAATTTGATCTCCTTTTGTGCAGTTCCACCAAAATTAAGCAAAGTCACCGGTTTGACATTCAAGTTGAACTGCACAAAACACTCTTAAAACAAAAGTGTTTCGCGTAGCGTAGCAAAATGTCGCAATAGCAACAAGTTGAACAGATATCCCTGTTTTAACAGAGGCAAAAAAGGAATCAATTACTCGCTAATAAAGGAGGATGAAACACGTGACCACAAAAATGGTAATCCCGCCAATCACTAACAAGTGTTGCAGTTTTGAACTAAGATTCAGTAGTTAATTCTGAGAGTGGCATTCCTTAATTTTACCAGCGGCATTAGATTAACAAAAAGCATAAACAGTTCTAGGGGAGAGTGGGCGCAACAACACCATGTGCTTCCATCTACTTATAAAGGGGGTGATGCATAGTTTGTTGTAACAAAGCAAGGGTTGGTCCCATTTTTGTTCACTACTTAATGGGAAAAGACAACAATACAATAGCTTCAATTCAACATTTATTTAAAATAGTATCAATACAAGTAGCATAGCATCTCAAAGCACACTGCACAATCATGTGGATGAAGGCATGTACTGACCTTTCATGAAACGAACAAGATAAATACGAATCTACCAACACAAATAGGAAATCCAATCTCGTTTTGTGCAGTTGCACTGAAATCAAGCAAAGTTGTCGGTGTGACATTTAAGTTCGCTATACCGACAAGTTGAATAGATATCCCTGTTTTAACAGAGGCAAAAAAGGAAAGAATGACTGGCCTATAAAGGAGGATGAAACAAACGGCGACAAAAAGAAGCATCTAACTTATCTTGATGGAAAACAAAGTAGGACAGTGGCATTCCTAAAATGGTTGCATTGATTCATATTAACAGAGACATTCTCTTAAAACATTATTCATTAAAAATGTAATTTAATTTTAACAGTGGCATTGCTTCAATTTTCCAGCGGCATTCCTAGATTAACAACAACAAAATAGTTGTATGGGACATGGGACATGCCAGCACCATGTGCGTCCACACGTATAAATGGGTGATGCAGAGTATGTTGCCAAAGCACCATATCTGCGTTGGTCCCATATTTGTTCTCTTTGAACCTTTTTCCTATGTGAGGGCAGCAAATCTAGTCCTGCACAAACTACCCGAACCCCCAGTTTCTTTCTTTTTCAAACAAAGAGATCGGTTCCTTATAGATGTGCGTACTGGGTTACCCTATTTTTCCCTTTTTGACCAAAAAAGCGGTTGGATAGCCAGTCTAAACTACTTTCCCTCCCTCCTTTCCTCATTGAACCAAGTCCTAGATTCATGCTCCATCCCACCGCACCCTTCTTTCCTCTTTGAACCAAGACCTAGATTCGACTACAGAATTGAAAAAGATCTGCATGCAGCTAGAGCAATGATGGTTTCGAAGAAACTTATACCTTCGGGTCGTCGGGATGTGGCTAGGCGTGCGGCCGGGGGCCGGATCTTCCCACACTATGTACGACAGCAAGGAAGAAGGGGTTGGTGGCCCTCCCACATAGGCGCTGGGTGAAAGAGAACAGCGCAGCCGGCAGTGGATTGCCTCCCTTGCCGAACGTGATAGAGTGAACGCTCCACCTCCTCCCCTTCCCAGTGCGACAGGATCCTGACGCCTCCTTCACTGTTGGAGATATGCCCTAGAGGCAATCATGTATGATTATATTTCTTATATGTTTATGAATGAAGATAGTCCTTGTACATTATCAATGATGTGTATCACCAAGTACGTGA
This sequence comes from Aegilops longissima, assembly GCA_021605205.1. NCBI lineage: Eukaryota > Viridiplantae > Streptophyta > Magnoliopsida > Poales > Poaceae > Aegilops > Aegilops longissima. The sequence goes on from CM038679.1 coordinate 173,998,296, forward strand.
CTTGTTTGTGGGACTATGCATTTTATGATGACTGTCCTAAAAGGTCCCTAGTTGAGAGGGCTGTGTGGACACGCAGCCGACTAGACTAGCATATGACACGGTCGATGGCTTGGTCTCACTAGCCATGGAGCATTGGATGCTAATCGGATAATATAGACTTGGAAAGGTCTGTTCGGATTCGACGTAGTCGGATCCAAATCGAGATAAGGTCCGAGTCAGACAGACCCAACTATGAGACGCAGCGATATGTCATCTGTGAGTCTCTAGTACAACATATGTTCTATGTCCTAAGACCTAAGCTGACGCATGTACTCGGGATGGTGACAGACTTGCTTTGGGCCGAACAAACGCTACTCCAAAACTGGGTAGTTACAAAGGTAGGTTTCGGGTTTGTCTAGAGCCATGCTGCGAGACGTGGTCGAGCAAGATGGGATTTGCCCCTCCAACCAGGAGAGATATACTCTGGGCCCCTCGCGTGATCCGACCAGGATAAGCATGGTCATGCGACAAGGATTATGAGATAATACGGATAGTGCTCAAGATCACCGACGAGAAAGAGGTCGGCTAGCACAAGGATGACAATCTCGCTTTGAGCCCCATAAATATATATTGTGTGGCAAAGGGAACGAAGTGTGACATGTTGTACAGGTTCGCCTAACCAGTTTCATAGTCTGCTTGGTGTTCGGCATGCCTTGCTAGAGGCCGCTACCAATCGTGCAGTTCGGAGGTGATCTGAACTACGACCAAGCCGGCTTGAAACTAAGGGGTCACGCGCTTAAGGGAAGGACCAAGCCGCACGACGTTCCTCCTACACGCGTGGATAACGTTAGAGGCGGTGCACTTGCGCTGCTCCGGCAAACTTGTACGTGGGATCGGACAACCGGCTGTTCGAGGGAGATCGGATGAGGAGGAGACGATCCACGCGGACGCGCTGCCCCAACTCTTCTTGCACTGCACGACACTGCATGTCTAGTGGTAACGAACTGTGATCCATCTCCCGTAGCACGTTCTTGGTTGTTCTGCGTGTAGGAAATTTTAATTTGCTGTTGACGCACCCTACCGTAGATCCCAACAGTGGTATCAGAGCCTCTTCTATAGGATTGGGATTCAGATCGTATGCATATGAGACATGTGGATGCGACAGATGAGATCTGTTGTCGTTGATGAGATCGGCTGTGTGCACAGTTGATGAGATCAACTGCACGAGGGGATCGATGTCGCTATGTTTTCTGATGATCGGAGTCGATGAGGTCGTGACACAACCTACTCCTACCGGTCGGTATCCGCCATCACTACAAAAAAATACACTTCCGTGATGATACGTGTTTGTCACAGTAGGTCGCGTTTTTTGTCATGCATGTACATCCATGAAAAATTTATGACAGAATCAAGATAGTCATACCTATGCTGTCATAGAAGTGTTCCATGACATTACCAAAATTATCATCATGGAAGTGTCCACTTCCATGACGATAAATCGTGCGTCACAGAAGTGCTTTCGTCAAGGGTGACCGACACGTGGCATCCACCGTAACGGAACGCCGTTAAGCTATTGGGTCAGATTTTGGATCGGATAACCCGTTAACAGCCCCGACCAATGGGAAATTTCCACGTGTAAAATCATCATTGGCTGGAGGAAACACGTGTCGGCTCATCGTTGGGACAGATGTCATCCACTCATTGGACGTATACGCCTTATGATACGTCGACACGTGGCACGGCTCATCAAGTTTAAATGGGCCAGCCCAACTAAAGGCACACAAGATTTTGCGGACCATAATGGGCCGGCCCAGTTAAAGGCCCACGAGATTTTGCTGACTATAATGGGCTGGCCCAGCTAAAGGCCCACAAGATTTCAAGGGCATATTAGGCCGCCCAAGAAAGGCCCACAAGATTTTTGTTTGCCATAATATGCCGCCCGTAAAGGCCCACAAAATTTTATGGATCATAATGGGCGCCCAACTAAAGGCCCACGAGATTTCGCCGACATTAATGGGCAGGCCCAGCTGTAGGCCCACAAGATTTTGAGGACCCTAGTAGGCCGGCCCATTAACTAGCTGCCATGTTTTGGGCCAAATGCCTACCCATATTTGATCCGGTTCATTAATGGCCTGCCACGTTCCGGGCCTAATAATGGCCCATATAAGATCCGGCCCGTTAAAAGCCTCCCACTTTCTGGACCAAATCACGGCACAGATCAGGTCCGACGCTTTAAGAGGCTTTGGGCTCAATTATGGCCCACATCAGATTCGGCCCGTTGACTGGATGCTATGCTTTTGGGCCCACTTGCTAAAGGCCCATTTAGTAATTCGGCCTGATATTAGTTTCGTCCTATTAAGGGCCCATTTAACATTTCGGCCCTATATTAATTTCGGCATGTTAAAAGCCCGTTGTCGGTGTCAAAACCGGCGGATCTCGGGTAGGGGGTCCCGAACTGTGCATCTAGGCAGATGGTAACAGGAGACAAGGGACACGATGTTTTTACCCAGGTCCGGGCCCTCTCGATGGAGGTAAAACCCTACTCCTTCTTGATTAATATTGATGATATGGGTAGTACAAGAGTAGATCTACAATGAGATCGGAGAGGCTAAACCCTAGAAGCTAGCCTATGGTATGATTGTTGTTCGCCCCACGGACTAAAACCCTCCGGTTTATATAGACACCGAGAGGGCTAGGGTTACACCGAGTCGGTTACAATGGGAGGAGATCTACATATCCAGACGCTAAGCTTGCCTTCCACGCCAAGGAAAGTCCCATCCGGACGCGGGACGAAGTCTTCAATCTTGTATCTTCATAGTCCAGAGTCCGCCAAAGGTTATAGTCCGCCATCCGACACCCCTAATCCAGACTCCTCAAGAGCTCCCGAACCAGGCTTCAATGACGATGAGTCCGCGCCGCTGATTGTCTTCGCATTGCAAGGCGGGTTCCTCCTCCGAATACTTCATAGAACATTTTGAACACAAGGATAGTGTCCGGCTCGCAAAATAAGTTCCACATACCACCGTAGAGAGAATAATATTTACACAAATCCAATCTGGCGACGATCTCGCAGTCAAGTGACATCACACCACGCCAAGCCATTATTCAATCGTTTTATTGTCCCCACCTCAAAGATGTTTTGCGAGGCGGTTTCCTTTGCACGTCTTGTTGAAGCGGAGATCGTGTCCCCTTATTCCGGGATTCTCATCAATATGGGTGTGGGTAACCCAATCGTGCCAGTTGGCACGTCTCCTCTATCGAAGGCGAGTCCCAAACGGTCACGGGGAAGGCTCTTGGTATTCAACCTATTTATAAAGAGACCAAGGCTCTACCCCTTTCTTTCAATCTCAATCGAATCCGCCCCTCGCCTCGAGTTCCAACACCTGAAGCTCCAGATTCAGGCGCTTCGGACCTTCAATGATGTCCAGTTCCGACCTTCAAGGCCGGTGGATGCCTTCCTCCGTTATGGAAGAAGACGTGCTAAAGCTAAGAGATGCCAGGTACTTAACTGGCGAAATTTTGCATAGGCTGCCTGCTCAAGGGCAGGTTATTCCCACTCCCAAGCCAGGTGAGAGCATGGTATTCGCGTCTCACTTCCTTCGGGGGTTAGGCTTCCCGACGGACCCCTTCGTGAGGGGGCTCATGTTTTATTATGGGTTGGAATTTCACGACTTGGATCCGCAGTCCATCCTCCACATCTCATCGTTCATTGTCGTATGCGAAGCCTTCCTCCGCATTACTCCTCACTTCGAATTGTGGCTTAAGACATTCAAAGTGGAGCCGAAGATCATCAAGGGGCAGCAAGCGGAGTGCGGAGGGGCTGTTATAAGCAAGAATACTGACGCTCCATGGCCCGAGGGCTTTTTTCAAGAGGAGTTCAGCTTATGGCAACGAGAGTGGTTTTATATCACAGCTCCCAGGGGCACCAAGTGGGTGGCGCCACCTGACTTTCGCTCGGGTCCTCCCTCGAGGCTGGCGTCATGGGTCAGTAAAGGGCTCGACTGGGGGCCATCCAAGGAAATTCCCTTGTTGCAGGGCCGCATTCAAGATCTCCTGGAAAGAGACATCAACCTGGCCGTAGTGATGCAGGTCATGTTGATTCGCTGCACCTTGACCTGCAAACGCCGCCCCCTCTGCCTGTGGGAGTTTAATCCAGAGGGACCACGAGCTCTCCAACACTTTACGGGCGCGACGCCCATGGAGATGTACAAATTGTTCTTCGGATCACAAGCAATGTGTCCGGACTCGACCGAGGCCGCAGGTCTAAGCTGCAATCGCCCGGATACTCAAGTAAGTAGCCCTGTACACGGACACACTATCCGTATATTCATCATAAAATTGCCCTTAAAAGAGACGTCCCTTAAACAGGAGTGGATAGCGAAAGCAAAGCTAATCAGGTGTCCAGCCCCCCTCCCCGAGACCACGCCGGATCCCGTGTTAACCAGGATGCTGGAGGTTGCGCCTTTGGAAGAAGGCGAATGGGGGAACAAGGAAGCTACCGTCTCCCCGAAGGAGGCTGTCAGGAAAGGAGGAATCGAGAATCCTCCATCCAGGAAAGAAGAGGACCGCCTCAAGACCCGGAGACCATGGTCTCAAAGCGGGGAAGAAATCTTCGCCGAGGGTCCTGCGCCGAGAGGTGCCTCGGCCGCCTGCGTGCCCTCAAGGGATCAGCCTCCAAAGAGCCGTATGTAGAGAGGGGTGTTTTAAAATAAGAGACATCCCTATTCTATTCCTGAGAAAGATAACTGAATTTTTACCTTGTAGTTCGGATCTCAGCCCTTCTCAGCAGAGCTCATCTTCAGGGGATCTTCGTCCGGAGATGATAGAGAGCGGAACACCTCCCCCTGCTGTACCGCCTTGCGAGGCGGGCGACCCTGAGGTGTCGTCACAGAGCGTTTCTCCGAATCCGGCAGGGCCGGAAAGCAGCCGTATGGCTCCCCAAAGCCCTCCGTGTCCGGCCTTCGAAAAAGGCCATCGGACGAGTTCGGCACCGTTCGGTGCATGGTCAGAGGAGCTGAAGGATCTACTCGGGCGAGCGTCTATCTTAGAAGAACACCATGCATTGATGGGCACGGTGATTGAAAGGATTTCATCCACGGAGAACGGGTTGCACGAGGTCGTCAGGAGTTTACTGACAGGTTTTGAGGTACGTGAAATGATGTACCTTTTGACAGTTCCGCATATAAAAGACGTGCCCTCTATAGATAGTAGCCCCTGAGACTCGGTGCGTTGTCAAAAATGACAGCGCACCAAGGATCATAATCCCAGGTATAACATGTCGCTCTTCCTATGTAGGTGGCGGCGTCCGTGGCTAGCCGATCGATGAATTTGCCGAGCTAAAGCGGCAACTTGACGTGGCGGAGTTTACATTGCGCTTGTCAACAAGCGGCTTGACGAGTCACAAGGTATGCAATTTCTTTGCGGACACCTGGTAAGGGGGCTTGATGCCCATGCCTTACAACATGTATGCTTGATGCAGATGGTGCCGCTGCCATGGAGAACCTTCGGCGGAACTCACCCGAGCCAAGGAGCAGGCCGTAAAAGTGATGCGGTTGCCTTAAAGGCGTCAAGAGCTGAAAGTCGAACAGGCTGCTCACCGCCAAGTAGGAAGGAAATGTCCGAGATGGCTGTGAAGTTGAAGGATGCTGCCGACCGCTGCAAGCTTCTTGAAAAGAAGACCGGGCGGAACAAAAGGATTCGGAGAAGGCCACTACCGAGGCCAAGGATGTTCGCCTGCAATGAGAGCCACGAAGCGGGAGCTATGTCAGTCGAGATATCGCGCCGGAAAGCCCTTTATGCTGCGGATGAAGTTCGGGATCCTAAATATGCTCGCTTGGATCAGCTGTGGAGTCGGCGGATACTTATCTCGACTTAGCGGAAAGTGCCATGACGCGCCGTCAACACTTCTTAGATCAACAGGATCACGGCGGGAAAAGCTTTTTGGTCGCAGCCCATTAATCCGAGCGCCCACTTCCATTAACCGAAAGCGCTGGCGAATGGGCGGAGCTGAATAGGTTATCCGGACTCGCCATGAATGATGTCGTGAGTCATCTGTGGCCAGAAAGGCCCTAGCCGAAGAGTTATTTTGGTTTGGTGCAGCAGTTCCTTGGTGCGGTGCTGCATATCAATGCAATGAAGAGGTCAGCATGCATAGAGGGTGCATGGATGGCTCTTGCCTGTGTCAAGACATACTGGGCGGAGACGAAGGCCACTGACGTTGCATCCCAAGATTCGGACGGGAGCCGAGTACCTGCCGAGCACTATTTTCAGGAAGTTCTGCAGGGCGCTCGTTTAATAGAGACGCAGTGCTCAAAGGATATCATGTTCGAATAAAATGTATTATTGTAAAACAATGTTTTGATGGAATATAAAAGCTTTTTATACTTGTGCCTGCAAGAATTAAAATACCTCCTGTGCGGCCGTTAATGTATATGTGTATATAACCTGAAAGATGGCAGTCTTGACATTTCCACGCATATAATGCGGGGTGTTCGCAGAATGATTTTCACACTTGATCCAACATCTTGGTCCTCTAAAGGAGGTGATAGCGCAGCGAACTAGGCAACTCGACTATAATGCTTGATCACTTTCACTTAGCCATAGGAGTTTGACAGTGGGGCTACTATATAGCCCCTAGGGGCACCGCGCTCGCCCGAACTCGGGGCGCGTGTGTGCCTGACCGGAAAATGGCCCTTCGTTAATGCGGAGGAATCCTAAAGATTCCGGTGGGTCATCGAGTGGTTGACCAGTCTCACGCTATATAATGACAGTCGGTTTTCGGCTTTCTCTACTGAGGTGCTCGCCTGGCCGAACCGGGGCAAAATCGCAGTAGTTCTCCTAGTGTCGCCTTAGCCGATAGAGCAGAACGTAAGGCATCAAAACACAGGAGCCGGGCAAACCCAACATTTGACCAACGACATGATTCGGAGATGATGCATATAAGGCCAAACTCGCGACGCCGAACACTCCCTAAGGTATTCGGTCTTTATGAAAACGGGCTGAACAAAGACCTTAGTAATAAGCCCCTGGTGTCCAGGTATGCGCAATATCCTGACGTGGCCAATGCCAAGACGCCAGCTTCCACCTCGGTTATAGCAAGAAACCAGGGATGTATCAACAAGAGACACTAAAAAGGTTTACGAGGTCTTAATCTGAAAAGAATCCTTGAACGGGTCCCAACTGCACGCTCGCTACCAGGTCTCCGCTGTCTTTGTATCTCGGGCGGGTGTCGCACGGTGTTCATCTGTAAAAGATAGGAACTTAGTTGAAAAAGATCGTGCGAAAATGTACGTTATATTAAATAAACAAAGTACAATTTAAAAAATGAATAAAATTGAGCTTTATTGTCCCTTGTTGTACATGCGCGGAGCCCCTTGAACTGGGGTATGCAGCTAGTAAGCCCTTGTATATTTACGCCGGACTCATCTAGCCATGTCCGGGGTCTGAACGACCTGTTTAGGTGCTTTGATTAGTGAAGCCGGTTTAGTGTGTTGCTGTTAAGACAGCGGCACAATCTTCCTCGCTCGAGGAACACTCGATATTTCCCTTTAATGAGATGATGCCTCGTGGACCGGGCATTTTAAGTATAGGGGATGCATAATGCGGTATTGCGTTAAAGCGGGTGAAAGCTTCGTGTCCCAGTAGTGCTTGATAGCTACTTGTAAATGGGGCGATGTGGAAGGTTAGCTTTTCGCGGTGGAAGTTGTCGGGTGAGCCGAACATAACTTATAGCAGGAGAGAGCCCGCACAATGGGCATCTGGGCATGGCGTTACCCCTTGAAAGGAAGTGTTGCTATGGCGAATTGTTGTTGCGTCTATCCCCATTTTGCGGATTGTGTCCTGATATAGCAGGTTTAAATCACTGCCGCCGTCCATTAGGACTTGTGTAAAGTGGAGTCCGTTAATTATCGGATCTAATACCAAGGCAGTCCAGCCTGCATTCCGGATACTTCTCGAGTAATCCTGATGGTCGAAGGTGATTGGTTTTGACAACCAGTGGCGGGACTCCTCTGGGATCGGCCGTATGGCACGTATCTCTATAGGTGCCACTCTGTTCTCCCCTTTTGTCACGTGAAGTGAATTTACTGTTTGACTTCTTGTGGGAAATTCTTTTGTTTTCCTGTGCTCTGCTTGTGGGGTTCGTCATCGTCCTCGCTTGGTGTGTCGAGCCCCTTGTGTTCGGCGTTGAGTTTGTCGGATTGCTTGAAGACCCAACAATCTCTGTGGGTATGGTTTGCAGGCTTCCCGGGAGTACTGTGGATTTGACATATCTTGTCCAAGATTTTGTTTAGGTTAGATAGCTCGTCCCTGTTATCCTTGAGGGGCAGCTTTTTCTGATTCTGCCGAGAGCTTTTGAATCCGGCGTTGACTGCCGTGCTCTTCGGGTTGTTTCCCTTGGTCCGGCGCTTGTCCTTGCTGCGTGGCGGTTTCCCGTTTCCATCCCTAACTTCGGATGTAGTTGGATCGCTGGTACTGCATCTTGCCAACCAGCTATCCTCTCCTGCACAAAAGCGGGTCATGAGGCTTGTTAATGCGGCCATTGTTCTTGGCTTTTCTCGCCGAGGTGTCTCAAGCGAGCCATTCGCCCTTGGACGTTGTGTTTGAAAGCTGCTAAGGCTTCGGCGTCGGGACAGTCGACTATTTGGTTCTTTTTAGTAAGGAATCTGTTCCAGAATTTCCGGGCTGACTCTCCGGGTTGTTGAGTTATGTGACTTAAATCGTCTGCATCCGGAGGTCGGGCATAGGTCCCTTGAAAATTTGCCCGAAAAGCATCCTCGAGCTCTTCCCAACTTCCAATGGTGTTTTCGGGAAGGCTTTTAAGCCAATGCCGGGCTGGCCCTTTGAGCTTGAGGGTTAAGTATTTTATGTCGTGGAGGTCATCTCCTCTAGCCATGTGTATGTGGAGGATGTAATCCTCAATCCAGAATCCAGGGTCTGTTGTTCTGTCGTATGCCTCTATGTTTACGGGCTTGAATCCCGCTGGAAATTCATGATCCAGCACCTCATCAGTGAAACTTAGGGGGTGTGCGGCACCCCTATATCTGGGCGTACCGTGATGTTCGGATATTTGATGTGTTGCATTGCTTACTAGATCACGTGCCGGCTTGTGTGCGGCGTCCTTTGCCGCACTGTGTTGGCCATGGGGTCGTTTGTCCGACCGGGTGGCTTCCTTATTTTTTGATTGCCGAGGCTCTAAGGCCTCATCAAATTCCGGCAGTAATTTTCGCTTCGGATAGCTCTTTGTGTGGCGACTATCGCCGTATTTGTCTGCGGTGTTGAGTACTTTTCTCCATCTAATTCCGAGTGCATCTTCCGCTGTTTTGAGCTTCCGCTTCGCTTTTTAAGGCTACGCCAGCGGCGGCGAGCCTTTGTGGAGGTTCTTCGCTCCAAAGAACTTGTCCGGCGTGAGGTCGTCCGGACTGTTGTCTTCGCCGGGACGGGTTGTTTCTCCAAGTTGCCCTGTTCGGACGGTTGCTCGATGGCATGTTCGCTGTCTGCCGTTCGCCTGCTCTATGGCTGGGTCTCAGATGGTTGCTTTCTCCGCCGAGGGGGTTTGGGCGCGCTTACGCCGCCGCTTTGATTGCTTTTCGAGGAACGATCCTCGCTCGCCCCTTTGTTCCTCGTTGTCGTTTCCTTCAGGTGTATCCACCATGTATACATCATGAGATGGGTTGGTTGTCCAGTGGCCTATAGGCGCTGGTTCCTGTTCATCTCCTACATCGTCATCCATACCGTCGATGTCTTCGGAGTCGAAGTCGAGCATGTCGGTTAAATCATCGACAGTGGCTACAAAGTGGGTGGTGGGTGGGCTTTGAATTTCTTCGTCGTCCGCATCCCAACCTTGCCGACCATAATCCGGCCAGGGCTCTTCTGATAAAGAGAGAGACTTTAGTGAATTCAGGATGTCGCCGAAGGGCGAGTGCTGAAAGATGTCCGCGGCGGTGAACTCCATGATCGGCGCCCAATCGGATTCGATTGGCAGGGGCGCGGAAGGTTCGGAGTCCGGAGAAAAGTCCGGCACCTTGGAGTCACGAGTTCCGCAAAGGACAAAACTGGTGTTCGGCTCGATCACCGTATAGATTGCAGCCCTCGAGGCGGTGTCTAGCCACCCATCCTCGATTGGCGCAGTCGGCTCCGAGCTAGTGATCGGAGCAGACACTGGTCCGGCCTCCAGGGCACTGTTCGGCAGCAGAGGTAGATCATGCCCATCGCTACAGTGCAGCGCGCTTGGCTGTGGCTCGAACCCGTCGAAGATCAAGTCTTCGCGGACATCAGCCGTGTAGTCAAACTTCCAAATCTGACCTGATGGCCAGGGGCGTAGCTTTCGATCTGCTCCATATGGCCAAGCGAATTGGCCCGTAGTGCAAAGCCGCCGAATACGAAGATCTGTCCGGGGAGAAAAGTCTCACCCTGGACCGCATCGTTGTTGATGATCGGAGGAGCCATCGGGCCTAAAGATGACGACATAGAGGAACTCTCAATGAAAGCACCAATGTCGGTGTCAAAACCGGCGGATCTCGGGTAGGGGGTCCCGAACTGTGCGTCTAGGCGGATGGTAACAGGAGACAAGGGACACGATGTTTTTACCCAGGTTCGGGCCCTCTCGATGGAGGTAAAACCCTAGTCCTGCTTGATTAATATTGATGATATGGGTAGTACAAGAGTAGATCTACCACGAGATCAGAGAGGCTAAACCCTAGAAGCTAGCCTATGGTATGATTGTTGTTCGTCCTACGGACTAAAACCCTCCGGTTTATATAGACACCGGAGAGGTCTAGGGTTACACAGAGTCGGTTACAATGGGAGGAGATCTACATATCCGTATCGCCAAGCTTGCCTTCCACGCCAAGGAAAGTCCCATCCGAACATGGGATGAAGTCTTCAATCTTGTATCTTCATAGTCCAGGAGTCCAGCCAAAGGTTATAGTCCGGCCATCCGGACACCCCCTAATCCAGGACTCCCTCACCCGTCATATAGTTGGGCCTAACTACGGCCCGGTTTGCATCCGGCCTGCTCGCAGCCGATATCTGATTTGGCCAAACAAGGACCGAGACAACTTTGGCCTGTTAAAAGCCCGTGAATTGATTCGCACAATCAAGCGCCGGGGTCCATTTCGGGCTGCTGCCGGCCCGTGAGCTATTCGGCATGTTTCAGGTCCAGCCTACTTCTCAGCCTCCTAAAAGCCCATTGAGTTTTCTTGTGAAAAGAGGGCCGGGGGTTACTCGGCCTATTATAGGCTCGAATCTACTAGTGGGCCAGTTTGACGGGGCCGATGATGCGGATCATACATCGTGATTGCATGACGGCCCGATTATGTACCGTAATTTTATGGTTTGGCCGGTTTACTGCGAAGACAGGATATATATACAGTAAAATAACTGCAGCATCGTGAATAAGAAAAAAATCTAGACTATAAAGTAAAGAAATTACGGCATATTACATCCACTTGACATCAAAGTTCGCCACTATGATAATAAAGCACAAGTAGACAGCAGATTACATACACTGGGCATCAAAGATCGCCACCAGTGCAAATAAACATGCCGACAAAATAATATACAAAACCAACATCAGTTCAATAGAGTTCAAGAAAGGTTAGGCCTTCTGGGGAGCTGCAGCGCAAGCAGCTGAGCAAGATGATGAGACCGCGCTTGTTCAACACTTATATCTTCCTCACTCTGAAAGATAAGCAAGCAGATGATGACAGGTTTTGCACATAAAAGTATCAAGTCGACAATTCATCACATTTCTTCTTGTTAATAAAGTAACACAGTTTAAAATTGCATTAACACAATATGGTATTGTTCAGGTCAAGACATGGCAGGAAATGACATTGTGAAGGAGTTGGCAGCTTCACGACACCACTGGATTACAGATCAAGAACTCATAAGTATCAATGGTTAGTGTGTTGTCAATTTATCCCATTTCAGATTGGCAAATAAAGAGACGGTTTAAATAATACTCCCTCCGTCCGGAATTACTTGTCATCAAAATGGATGTGTCTAGAACTAAAATACATCTAGATACATCCATTTCAATGACAAGTATTTTGGACGGAGGGAGAGAATTTTTTTTGCGGGTGATATGACATTGTTCATAGTTAAGACATTGCAGAATATGACATTGTGTTTGTAGTGGGTAGGTTCACCACACCACCGGATTATAGATGAAGAACGAAGCATACATGCAAAGCAAAAGAAGATCACTTGCTCAGATAGTTTAATTTACATGGTATGAAGAAGGAACTTGGTTGTACAACTGAAAACTTAAATTGAGAAGGACAAACTTTTGTTTATGAACTACATAATAAACTTTAAACATGCAATTTGATGCAAACACCAAAAATAAACAGCTGTTGCAGTCATGCCTAGCAAAATATACACAACAAAGTTTGAAGGATTGAGAAGGAAAACTTACATTATTGGTGAAGACAGTCTCTATAAAGCCCTTGTCCATGCTGATGGGGGCAATTCAAGAAGTTTAGCACAGAATGTTCTTCATAAGCATTCCCTTTATTCTACATTTTGTTAAGAGTAAATATAGATGTGATAATATACAAAAAATGGAGAATATTTAAGATAAGATGAAGAGTGATGCTACATAACCAAGTAGCTATAAATGTATGTGCAGCGATATAGGCAAAAGGCACAGCCAAGAGCAATGCACAGCCAAACTTCTTCAGTACCAACCTTATGGTAAGAGTAAATATAGATCTGATGTGTAGAAAATGGAGGGCAAAGGAAAATAAGCTGCAGAGTGATGGTACATGAACAACTACCTATCAATATAAGTACACTGATAAAGGACAGCATGTACTTACAAGAACAATGCAGAGCTAAAAAAAATTCATTGGCATTGGATATATTCTACACAAATGTAACCATTCATACAGATCAGATAATTTGGAGCGAACAATTGATAAGAAAGCCACCATGCATACTGCTGTCACATAATGAACTAGGTATGTATGCAAGTACAGTTATACAGGACAACATGTACTAACAAGAGCAAAGCAGCGGGCAGCATATTAGCGATATCCTGTCGTTCTTTTCAAACCGGAATTCTTCTTCGAGCAGATTTCCTGCAAAAAAGATCCGTAAGGCACATGCGGAAAAGTAGAAGTTCAATTTGTCATGTGATTTCATAGACCTCATCCTGGGAACGAGACCAGTGCATAACAAGGTTTTTCCATTCAATGTCTTCTAAATTTAGCACAGGAGACTTCATCGGAAATTCGTTTATAGACTTGCCATCAAAGTGTGATTTCCTCAGGTAACACCGATCATCGCTGCAATGCTTCCTTGAAAAGCACAAGCAAGCTTTGCTCGTCATGACTATCCAGATTGACCTCACCTAGTTACAACAATGTAATGTAAATCATTGATGTGTTCGATCAGCAGAAACAGGAAAATAATAACCATGAATAATAGCACTTACACGTAAGTTGGACAGGAAGATGTGAAAATGGTGTTTGTCTTCACTATAATCTTCCCATGATGGGAATATATGCACGTAGTCCCTAACAACATTGAAAGCATTGTCTTTTAAACTGGGAATAAATGGAATGGGGTTCCAATCTGCAGGAATTGGCCGTCTCTGCAGTTGGGATAGGTCTTCGGCCGGTGGACTTGCTGTACTTTTTGCTGGAGTGGGATTTTTCTGTGGTACGGCTGGTGCTATGGCAAATGAAATCGGTATACCTTTTGTTGGAGTGCAGGTCCTGTGTGGTGGGGCTAGTGGTGTGGCTAGTGAAGTATGGGTACAGTCTGCTGGAGTCGGTCCTATGTTTTGTGTCACTGGTTGTACAGCCAATATAAGTGGGGCGCTGTCTGATTTCTCCGGCACCACCATGTTTTTCAAGGACTTTGCTGGTGCTCCTTCAGGTTCGCAATCACCCTCTTCTTTTTGATGTCGATGCACAAGAACAACATTTGAGTGGAAAAACATGGTATGACGACAGATGGAATATGTATTGATAATGGATGGGCATGGCATCTCGAGTTATATGATGAGTAAACTAAGCAGATGGTGGTGCAACAAAGTAGAAGAAATGCAAGACAACATATGCAAGATACGCACAATCAATAAAACCTTGCCAAATTAGAACAGCACCTTGATGGGTGAACAGGAAAGGCCATCCGCCTTTGACTCTCGAGGTTAGAATAGTCATTAGGATGATATTCGAACAAGAATCAACAGTGGAGAGCGTCACGAGTTTCATTGCTTCGAATGGCACTCAATGCCTTGGTGCCAATTTTGTAAGTCATTGCAGTGTTCCACAATATTCTTCGATGCACGGATTCGATATTCACCGCAATTGCGTATAATATCTGAGAACCATGAAAACATAAATAGTTGTGAGATTATCTTTGTAATGCAGATGATATTCTAATATAGGGGCACCCCTGTAAACACTTATGTGCTATCACTGGATTCTGATGAGAGAGCTCATGTGTTCTGTAATATCGTGCATGCATTTATATAATCTGGCACAAGTACACAAAAAATAGGCTCCAGAAGTAAGGATAGCTGGCAGATGATAGGTTCATAATATACTGTATACAGAGTTTATTGCCAAACCATGATAACAAGAGCACACAACAACTAGGCAGATCATAGTGTACATAACAGGGGTACACCATAACCACGATATATAAATCGGGAAAGTGGAACTGGCTTGAAAATACGGTGTTGTATTGCCGCTAGTAATTGAAAGCCTATCGATCACGTAAAGGCCAGCACTATCGAACATGGTAAAGAAGAGCAAGCAGATTTTGGATAATAAAATGTTGGTTGCGCAGTGCCCACACAAGATGAACCAGAGCGCATTAAGAATGCAACTCCCAGCTGTCTCTCGACCATTTCAGGCGGTTGGATGAAGATCCTACGTCTCCTAACCCTTCTTCTTCCTCGTCTCTTAATTCTTCCCATACAACACCACCCTTGCGGGCCGCTGGCGGACCACCGCCCCCACCGCATGTGTTCCTCCGCCACCCCACCCCCACCAGCCGAGTTTCTTCGTTCGTGAGGCCCCACAACCACCCGAGCCCTTCGATCGCACCGCGAACTCCGCGAGCTCTCAAAAATCGACCGACCCAATTTTGAAATTTAGTCTACTGTGATTTAACTAGTGTGGAATATAAAAGGGGAAAACCATAAGCATTGGGAGTATAGTGTTGAGCGTGCCATGGCGGATCTGAAGGTGCAAACCGGACAAAGGCAAGAAATCAGAGTAAAGCAGTGGCGATCTATTTTCTTGCTGCGATAAATAAGTTGAGCAGATATCTGAAGAGTACCTACTGTGTGGCGCCGTGTACGCATCTGCTGAGAATTTGATGATGCTGCGGTAGCGATGGCTGTCGGTGGCGTGGAAGCAGATCTAGGAGGGTAGACGGTGGCGGAGGGGCGCGGTGGACGAGAAGGTCGTAGGAGCGGCGCCGGCAAGGTGGACGACAGCGGGGATGAAGCGAGAGGACGGGATGCAAGGATCCCGGTCCGAAGGCGTGGATGAGAGAGGTCGATCTCCTGTAATGGACGGCGGCGTCGGGGTATCAGCTCCGGCATGGTGGAGGAGGACGGCGGTGGATGGGGTGGCGGACGGAGGACGGTGGGGTGGAGAGGGTGTTTTGGCGCCCACGGAGTATGAATGGGAAAAAGGGAGGTAGAGAGGAAGGGGGGAACCATGTATTCATGGCGCGCTTGTCTCAAATGCGAGGAAATTTACAAACTTAGCCCCCGTTTCAAATTTCTACTACATCACAGCAACATTAGTCGGTTGGGGATAGGACGGTAATCTCGCATACACCGAATATTTGCCGACGAGAGTTTGTTTTTGGCGCCCACCGTGTATGAATATGAATCGGGAGGAGTCGATTTCGCCGAGGGCACATCTGTGTTTTGGCGCCCACCTGTATGAATCCGGGTGAGAGGCGGTTACATCACGCTTGGGTGAAATTACAAACCTACCCCTACCAAAACCTATAGAAATCCAGCAGATAGGCTTTATGTGGCGTGGATAGGCAGAGTGATTTCCATCTTGCAGATTTTGGTTTCAAGGGTTATCTGCGACTTTCCCGCTTCGCTCAAATTTTACAGTGCATGTTTACCGTGCCAACTCAATTCGAACCCGCTTGTATTCTACTATTTTTTCGGTAGGGATCCATTTTCAATTGGAATTACATTCTATATACATCATTTTTTTTATATATACTTTCAAAAGCACAACAACATTTATACATAAATATGGTTTACAAATGCCATGATCTCAGATTCATAAGGTTGTATCCATCAATTTGGATTTTCAAATATTTGAAACCACTTTATGTTGAAATCCAATGTATGCATTCCTCGATAACTGTCTCCAATCAATGTGTGTTTCATGCGGGTTTTTTTAACTTCTCAAACATGTATAATGTGTTTCACACACGCAACATATAGTTTAATCCCATTTAGACATTAATTGCATATAAACCATGCATTGTTTGTAATTGAAGAATCTATGGATCACCAATATTGATAAACTATATAACATTACACGTGTGCCCAAATTCAAATGAATATGCATGTTTGATACACCAATTTGCGTTATGATATTATCGATGTCGTGATCTCCAGTTTAAATATTTGAATCCCCTTTAATCCAGATATTCGTCTCATATAGCTATCACTCATGCTTATATAGGACTATCTCTCTGGACCTATACGCGTTCATCGTCTCTCAGGCATCTCTCGTGCTACCTGTATGTTGACAATGATCTTTTATCTTCGTAATAGACTGACGGTACTCTCTCCCTCGACCTTCATCACTCTATCTCTCTCTAAGTATATCTCGCTCCCTGCTATGTGTCTCTAGCTATGATTCTCCATGTGGAATCTCTTTCTCTCACACAAACACAAACCTTTGTCTCCTGAGGTCTCATTTCTCTCAACTATTCCCATGTGTGCCACTCGCACACCCCTCATACAAAGATGTCTTTCGCTCCTTAGATATGAGAACCTACGACTCTTCCTCTTCAATATCTCTTTCTCACACACAAACACAAACTCTGTCTCCCAGGGTCTCATATTTCTCCATTGTTCACTTGTATGTCGCTCAAACACACCCTCTCTCCCTAGAGATATCTTGTGTTCCCTCATATGTCTCTCTAGCTATCACTCTCGTTGTGAAATATCTTTCTCTCTCACAGACACAAAACTCCGTCTCTCTGGATCTCATTTCTCTCGATATCTGTTTGTATGTGACTCACATGCACCCTCTCTCTATCTCTCTCACACCCACACACATAACCCAGCCTTCTTGATCCACTCGACTCCTATCTCTAACGCACACTAGCTAGCATCTTTATCTTTCTATTTATCTGTTTCTCCATCAACCTTCTTTCTCGCCTCACTCTTGATTCCTATCACGCACACTACATATGTTTCTCTCTACATGCAGTCAAGTGCCCTCTCACACACATATATAACTTCACCCTTTGAACCACCCGACGGTCATCTCCAACACCCAAACTAACGGATGTCCCTCTAGCTAGCATCTCCATCTCTGTATCTATCTGTAGTTTCTCCATCAACATTTCTTTCTCGCACGGAGTCTTGCTTCCTATCACCCACACTATATATGTCTCTCCATACATATGCATTTATAGGTTGATCTCTTTTGCACAATCGTTGCGCCTCACCCCCTCTGCTCGCCATAGATGCATGCTCCAGCCCACGCCACTATCTCTTAAAGACAAAAACACATGCTCAATTGTCGGGCCTTCTTCCCTGCATTCTCACATGCATGCATATTGTCATACCGACCGTCTCTCCCATGTCGTTGATCTTATGACTTATGTCTTCTTTCTTTTATCTCGATCATGCATGCACACACACACACATCCCACGTATACATGTATACCTCTCACACATGCACGCTCAAGGTCTCTATGTCTCCATACGTAGTTAATTACCCTCAATCCTAACGCCACATCGAATCGTTCTCCTCTTTTGTGCACATAACTTCCACTTTGGATGGGCAAAACACACACTCACACTTAACAATCTCCTTCTAGCTACCCCCGCGCCTCTCACTCTTCCCTATATCCTCGAAACCAATAAGACCATCCCTTTGTTTAATTCCGCCTACATGCACCATCGATATATAGTAGTCTTCCTCGGTGTCTCTCGAACAAACACGTTCTCTAGATGTCGACTCCTCTCAAGCGCACGCACCTTCTCTTCCCTCTCTACGGGCATTTTCTCTCTCGCACCCCATCGTTGGTGGCCTCTGCCATACACATCACCTCTCTATGATGAAGCCATGCACACTTAAATTACATCCGCCACAGAGGACCCCGCGACACACACACACGCACACGCACACACACACACACACGCACGCACGCACGCACCCCCCCCCACACACACACACTAAGACTCCATCTCTCTCTCTCTCTCACACACACACGCACCCCTCCCCCCACACACACTTAGACTCCATCTCTCTCTCTCTCTCTCACACACACACAAACTAAGACTCCATCTCTCTCTCTCCTCTCTCTCTCTCTCTCACACACACATACACACACACACGCACACACACCCCACACACACACACTAAGACTCCATCTCACACACACATGTTCTAGGCGGAGCATTTGTTCCTACCACCCTTCATCCAACCTTACCCGCATGATAAACAATCACCTTTATTTACTTGCATAACATGGACAGATTCCACTTTACTTTAGTAGTCAACAAACTTATCATCTGCCCTTATATAAAAAACGAGTTGGCGATGATGGTGTGCCCGACATCTTATAATACTGACCGTATGATCTATATCGGCGGATAGAAAGCAAACTATGATAATTTTACAAAAGATACCCGCACCTCTCTCCACATCATTATCTCCATAACCTCATTGCTCAGCAATTAAAAAGGAATAAGTCTCTAGAACAATCTAGCATGCATGGTGGCCGCTGCCGCTGCGCGCCCGGCCATCCCCATGCCTCCGCCCATTCCACCACCACCACCACCACGCTCCACTCCTCCTCGCCTTATCTCTCATCTTTCATTTTTATGACATTCTCGAGATACCAGTTTTCCGATAAAATTCTCGAGATATCATTAGTTTCTACACATGGGATTACTCCTGCATGGGTCAATCATAACAGGTGTTTTGTAAAAGAATGCATATTGATGTTCTGTGCAATGCACGAGAATCTTGCTTGTAATTATATAATGCAAATCACGAGCAGGAAGTGACATTTTTTTGACACAACCACGTTAACATGGCCACGTAAATCACAAGCAGGAAGGAGAAGGGAAGCGGGATGTGGAGTAACGTTTTTTACCACAATTTCTTAGGAAACTGAGTGCACTAATTGAGTAGTTTTGCAAACTACCATTACTATGACACCTGAAACGGTTCAAAACCTATACTCCCTTGCCGGTAGCGCTTCCGCGTGAAACGGTCAGCGTCGCCTCGAGCGTCGATGCCGCATTAATGCCCGGCCAGAGCGGAGGCGACCTCTCACCGGCGCCGGCTTTGAAGTGGCGCGACGGCCG
This sequence comes from Aegilops longissima, assembly GCA_021605205.1. Classification (NCBI taxonomy): domain Eukaryota; kingdom Viridiplantae; phylum Streptophyta; class Magnoliopsida; order Poales; family Poaceae; genus Aegilops; species Aegilops longissima. The sequence continues at coordinate 174,017,827 of CM038679.1, forward strand.
AGAGAGCGCCGCTTCCGGTGCACGCGATCGCTCAGGTCGAGATCGGCCATAGGCCCTGTTTGGATCCATGGGTTAGAGTTAGTTTGAGCTAGTTGGGGCTCAAATAGCCCTAAAGTATCCAAGCATGAGGGTTTAAATTGGAGCAAGTTGCACGAACCCACCAAAAAACTATCCCACCCAAGAGATGCTAATCGGAGATAGTTCTCATTGGGACCACTTGAAAAATCACTTTTCTCTCCATGAAGTGCATTTATTGTCAATCTAACCTGTCACCCAAACACCTCTTTGGCTACAGTTAGTTCAGGGTTAGTCTAACCTCTAGCTAAGTTGTAGTATCAAACAGGAGCAGTATAGGACATGCAAGTTGCTCAAAGCATACATGCAAATTCGTACATGAAAGGATTTTTTTCTTTTTGAAAATGGAACGTGAAAGGAATTTTTTTTAGAATGCTCTTGGCATGTCGCTAACATGTGATAGTTAACCGACCTCAATAGACGGCAGAAACGCCAGCCCGCCGCACTTTGATAGAGACGAGGAGGGAGAAGCGATACAGGCTGCTGGATTACTAGAGATAGGTGTCGCACGGAAGCCAAGAAATATGGTGATAGCGTTGGTTAGCCATGTACTAGTATGATGTAACTACACTGGGCTGCCGTGTTTCGTACTCTTCCAAATCCATCGTGGAGATGATTGGTTAATTTTATATCGCTGAATAATATTAAATATTATGAGTGCGGCGCCCACCACGAGGTTCCTTGTTCCTTCTCGGTCGTCCGAATCTATTGTTCTTCCACTCTATTTTTTTACGTGAGCTTTGTTCATCCTTTTGCCAACACGCGAGACATCTAGCATCAAGGTGCACGTGTTATGCAACAATCGTTCCATCTATACGAAGAACACGTGGGACTGGAACTATGAGACAGACATGTACCCAGGAGTGGACGTACGAACCTGAGTAATGTAGCGCAGTAAGTGAAGTAGAAAGGTACAAATGGTATGAACATGCGTGGCATATAGGGTGTGTTTGGTTGTGTTCTCATCTCAGCATAGTTGTTCCCTCTTCATGCATGCTCAACTCAACACCCCTCTTCATGCATGCTTCTAGTGTATTTGTGCTAAACTAGTGTGGACTCATGCGCCCTCCATACACTCTACCAAACACCCAAAAGTAGGTCGAGAAGGGAACTCTTGGGCGACATTTGTCTCTTACTACGTACTACCACTAAATGTTATACGTGCAATGCACGGTGATGTTATGGAGTACGTGCCTAAGTACTCTACTACTACTATATTAGTTGGAGGCACATATTAACTTTTATATTTGTTTACGTGTATGCCCCGAGACCTTCCAACTAGACATGTCTTTCTCTCTAGGTCGCAGTTTGTATCGTTCATAGCACTAGTACTACTACGTGTGGTCTCTGACCCAGAAGTGGAAGAAGTGGAGACACTCTACCACGGTGTTTTTTTACGCTGGGCTCTACCACGCTGTTCATGTCCCACTCCTTTCGCTGACGTGTGGGACATCCAGCACGTGCCGTGTTTGGCACCCTTCGTCGTAAGAGTTGAAATGCTAGCATTCATCATAAATAAAAAATAATTATAAATCGGCAGTGATACTATTTTTTTTTGCGAACAAATCAGCAGTGATACTATACCATGCGGTTTCCTTGCTCCTCGATATCGGAAATAATACTTCCGTTCGCCGACATGTGGGACGTCGACCATCCTGGTCCACTTGCCATGCATGCAGAACTCCAAGGGAGAGTCACCCAGCTCGTCGCGCCGCAGTAACAATGACTAATGAGCCGTCAAATCACAGGCCCACTTCCCACTTTGAAATTGCTCGGACGAAGGAACCATCATGACTTCGTTGAATTCCGCTTCTTGAAGAAAACTACTGTACCAGCGATCTTCGCTAGCTACAGATTTACTCCAACAGAGTCCTCCTTTCGTTCATAGGATAGGAATATGAAAATCATAGGAAGTGAGATGACATGCATCTCAATTCCTATAGAGAAAGAGATGCCATTTGATGCATAGGATAGGAATGTTTCCATTTAGTCTAGGCTAATGTCTTGGTAATTTGCTCTAAAACTACAGTAGTAACTAGTAGTCTTGGTACATGCTCGTACTCGCATACGACACACACACTAACTACTAGTACTACTACTTCTCACATGCTGGCCAGATGCCGTCGTTCTCCTTCCCGTCTTTGTCAGCGACACCCCACCATGCTTGGATCTCCGTCGACCTCCCCGCAGCAGCGCATGCGTCCTTTTCTTTCTTGCGGCGGTGGGCCTCTCTTTTCTTGAGTGCTTTCTGACTTTTCGCTCCCTCTGTGCGGCTTTGGCCACCTCTTGCTCTACCACCCATTCGGCCTTGGCATCTTCAAATTCCTCCCACATAGTTGTGAGGTCGCGAGCGGCGATGAACTCGGCACGGCGGGATGCCATCGCTTTGCTACCATTTTGTGTGCGTTCGTGGGCGGCGAGGAACTCGGCACGGCGGGATGCCATCGCTGCCTTACCTGTTAGTGTGCAGCGCGGTGGCATGAACGACGCTTGGTGACAGCTCTGGGGTGGAGTGGACGGACAACCATATAGTGCATTGGTTTGTCAAGAGCTCAAGGACAGAAGACAAAGCAAATTAGGATTCCCCTTCAATCCTGGTCATTTATTACCGAGTAAAATGCATTGGCGGTCATCGAACTTGTCTTGATAGCTCACTTTGATCATTGTATACGAGATATGGTGATTATACGGTCACTGGCTCAGCGTATAGCTCCGTATTTGTATGGTTGACCAGTCAAACAGTCCGCATGCGCCTCATCAGCTCGTGTTCTTTATCTATCTAAGCGGGCCTACCTGTGAATGGAGAAAGAAATACTGTAAAAACCAAAATTATGCGTATGTGGGAATCAAACCACGGACTCGTCATTTAGCGCACCCTCGTCGACCAAATGAAAATGAAATACTTGCGTCGGACACTCATGCTCACGCTGTCAAAGCATGCTAATGCATGCACGCCGCCCTCTAAATCAAAGTCCTGCTCATGGCGCAAGCATAAGCGGCGAGCCCATCACTGGCGCCCAGCGTTGCTGACATTACTGTTTAGACGCCCGATGGAGGCCTCTGCTGACGCCGAGCATGTATTCACCTGGCTCAACACCAACGGTCATACTCGGACCGCCTTGCTCATGTATATTGTCCATCACAACGACAATCTATAAAAGAGCCTAAGATAGAGAGGGTACTATGGTAGTATGGTACGGAGTATGTACTATCGTGAGCGACCAATCTTAGTGCCACTGCACACCGAAACCCCTTCCATCGCTAGCGCGCGCTTCCCGCCTGAAATGGTCATCATCTCTCCAGAATGTCAATGCCGCATTCACCGGACTTAACTGCAGGTGCAATTGGTGTGTCACTGACATGCGGGCCAGATGCCCGTTCTGTCCACATGTCAGTAACCCAAACGCATCTGCAGTTAAGTCACTGAAGCAGCATCCCCATTCACGCCCGACGAACCTACTCCGGCGCCAGTTGTCCATCCGTCTGCCGCGGCTCATTGCCATTCGCTCGCTATATTAACTTGAGCCCCAGCTCCCAGCCATAGCCAAAGACCCACACTTATTCTCCTCCGGTCCCTTCCTTCTGTCGGCACCACTTCAACCATGGCATCCTGGTGCTCCGAAGCTCTCTTGGACGTACTATCGCAGGAGCAGACGAGGGACATCGGTGGCTCCACTCCAGGCGCGCTCCAAGCCTCTCTTCGACGTACTGTCGCAGGAGCAAACGAAGGATATCGCGGCTCCCCCGTCCGGCCTCGCCGCCCGACCACGGCTTGGCGGCGCGGCACAGGCACAGCCGGCGGCGAGGAAGAGTAGTACACGGTAGGTCGCCACCGCTCTGGTCCTAGGAAGGCCACCGCTCCTCCACTCAGTCGACGCCAAGCTTGGTGGGATAAAAATCGGTGGCCGATTAGCCGCTCGATGGTGACATGGAGGTGGAAATCTTCATTAGCTTGTGCTCCGGAGGAGGAGGTTATCGAGGCGGATAAGGAGGAGGCAAAGGCAATGGCCTGCTTTCTCGAGTTCATGGCCGGACATGGTGGTCGGGGCCCGACGATCGTTTAGATTAGGTTTACAGTAGGTTTTAGTATCGTTTGTGCGAAATATGTAATGAATTTCATCCAGTTTATAGGAAACGTTCTTCAAATGTAACGAATTTCATCCGGTCAATTTGAAATTTGCTTTGTTTGCATGAATTTCGTCCGGTTAGTTCATATAGTTGTCGAAAGGTATGCGGGCAGCATCGGATGGCATCCATCAGTGTCCTCGGACAGATGCCGGTGTAAATTTGTGGGCAAGTGCTGGAGATGCCCTAACTATCATGCTATAATCACTAACAATCCTCCATTATTTGGCAGGGAACAGTTATCCCTCGATCAAAATCAGATCCGCGGTGTTTCGCACTCCTCCCGCGTAAGAGTGCAAACTCTTGCTTACATAAAAATGGAGCAAGTGGACGGCACTGTAGCACATCATATCACTCGAACTAGCCCGCCTAACGAGCGGGAAAGCACCGCCCTCATCATTTTGTTCTGGATTTCTATCAATCGATCGCGCGAAAATGTTACGCTTCGCAAGTTCTAAAGGAAAAGGCGGCACACTTACGACTCGTACGCGTCGCAACCTCGACAGTCCGGCTCGCACGCTGCTCACCAGAGGGGACACGCGTTTTCTTGCAATTTCACTGACATGTGGGACCGTAATTGAATAAACCGTCGATAGCCAAAATCTAATCGCTCGGCGGGCGTAGGCTGAGAAGAGAGAAACGGGGGAGGGAGAAGAGATCGCCCGCCCGCCGTGCACGGACTCCAAGAAATATACGGTGATAATGTGAGGTGGGCCATCTTGGAGTCGGACCGCTTACGAGCCCGCTCTCACCGCCTGCCCCTCAAGGCGCCACTGCCGCTGCATGCATATCAAGTACTCCTTCCGTTCCTAAATAATTGTCTTTCTAGAGATTTCAACAAATGACTACATATGGAGCAAAATGAGTGAATCTACAATTTAAAACATGTCTACATACATCTGTATGTTGTAGTCCATTTGAGATGGCTAGAAAGACAAATATTTGGGAACGGAGGGAGTAGTCCCCGCTTATGTGGAGGAGAGAGAGGCATTGACAAAGTCAAGGAGTAACAATGGAGACAATAGCTTTCATAAAAAATAAACAATGAATACTCGTTGCTCGTCCTCTATATCGGAAAGAATACTTTCATTCGCCGACATGTGGGACGTCGATCATCCTGGTCCACCTGCCATGCACAAAATTATCCTGATCTACCCCGGTCGTATCGCAGGCCCAACCTTTCCCACTGTAAGTTGTTCGGACAAAGGAACCATCATGACTTCATTGAATTCCACTTCTTCAAGAAAACTTACTGTACCCGCAATACTGCTACCACACGCGAAGACTGGACGGCACTGTACCACATCATATCACTGAAACCCACTAGGCCAAACTAGCCCGCCTAAGTCATCTATTTTGGATCAGAAGGAGTACGTCTCTGCACTGCTATGATTTTGTGTTGCACGTTCTACGATTTTCCTACCCTATGAACCAAATGAGGCCTGAATGTATGTCGACTATTGTCTGATCGATCGCTAAGCCTACAATTTTAGGAGCTAGGGCTATTGGTCGATCGACGAGGGATAAGTATAAGCGTACTACAAGCTCATCAGCCCCAACGTTTCTCTTCGGTGAGTGTTTTGCAAGTACTATAGCTCGCACAGTAGCTAGTCAAACAAGCCCTGCTGATATGATAAACAGTTCAAAATTACATCTAAGCATGCCATATATTACATCAAAAGCTGGTGAGGATACATCTGTTTCCATAACTCGGAGAGGGTTCACATGATTCATCGCATGATTCACTATCAAACAAAAGTAGCAAGATCTGCCCACACAAGACAGTGCACTAGCCCTAAGATGGTTTGATAACACACATCATTCTGGTAATTAAACACAGGGCAATGCAAACTACCCTGAAGGATTAGCGCGACCAACTATTTCTTGTCATCGATCTCTCGGGCAATGACAACAGCACGGACAACGGCATGGGAATCGATTTCTGGGGCGATGTCCTCAAGACTGACTGCGACATCGGAATCGATCTCTGGGGTGATGTCCACAGGATGGACAGCGGCACCGGAATCGATCTCCGGGGCGATGCCAACAGGACGGGCCACGACATCGGAATCATCAAGGACAACCACCGGCACCTGCACAACCCTAACATATTAGCAACCACATTGCAAATAATCAAAAAGCAAGCACACTGCAAATAATCAAAAACCACAACTATGGTAATAAGACATTATTTTTTACCTTGTGCAGCTCACCAGGGGATCTCATCCCTTCGGGGGCCATCTCCTCGTCCTCGATGGGGGCCATCACCTTGCCAGGGGAATACTGCTTCTCAACAGCGACTATCTCCTCAAACTCGGTCTTGAGCCTCACATAGGTGGCAATCACAGTTCCTGGGGTAGGCATGGTGGGGCCCTTGCTGTTCTTCCAACTTTCTTTGAGGAGTTCGTCCGCCAACATCCTCAACTCTTTGGCCAGTGCTTGTTTCTTGGAGTTCTTCGTCTCCATGGGTTGGCCCGCCAACATGGTCAACTCGTTGGTCGGTGCTCGCTTCCTGGAGATCTCTGTCTCCAGTGGGTTGTCCGCCGGCAACTCTTTGCCTAGTGCTCCAGGATCCATCAATGAACTAACAAACAAAAAGCAATCTAAAGGAAACCACAATCGCAATGAAAACGGGAAAAGAATAGGATGTGAGAATCGGTTGGTGCTTCGCAAAAAGAAGATTATTGGAATGAAAATATAGCAGCATAACTGATTCCCCACCTTTCCTTCATTGATAGAGAAGAAAAATGGCAGAAATGAGTAGCTTGGAGTGAGGTTTTCTTCAAGAAAGGGAAGAAAGGGCTTGAACGAGCGTTCCAATGAAATGATGGTTGCTTCGTCCAGTCCAACTTGGAGGCCACCTTACCACTCCTGAAGGTGTGGGTTTTGTGATATATTGGTCATGACGGCCACACGGGGTGACAGTGAGTCTCGATTGTAGCACCTCGCTGAGATTTGGTGGATGGCACGGGCCGGATGCTTTGAAATGTCCGCATGTAGATAGGCGGCTAGTCATATAGGAGTGCTCAATATTGTGCACCGTGACCAAGGCGGAGAGGAAAACAAGAGAACTACGTAATTAATGCATGAGTTTAATTAGGGTAGTTTTGTAAAGCACGAGATCTGATACATTCCTCCAATCGCAAAATGCCTTGGTTCATGAGATTTGAGATTTGAGCCCTATAAACCGGAAGGGAGGGGGTACTGCACACGGTGTAGTATAGTCACTTGTTGAAATCTCTAGAAAGGCAAATACTCCTTTCCGGTTTACAGGTCTATACTACTCCCTCCGTCTAGGTGTGTAAGTCATCTTACGAAAACCAATTAGTCCCAAAACACTTAGGCGCGGTGCATTAATTTCTACCTTGTTTCTTGTTTCTTGACATACGTATCAACCAATAAGAGATGAGAGGTGTGCATGCTTTTAATGACTTGCAATGGCTAGTTCATTGCATGGAATGTTATTAACTAGCAAATAAACATTGGTGACCCCAGGAGGAAACGGTGCAAAGCGCGTGGACCTATGCAGAATGAGTATCAACCAATGGATAATGGAGTTTAATTGTTAAACAATAGCAATTTTGTCAAATTCAAGAGCCTGGCTAGTACTCCAAGGAACCGCATCGCGCGAGCGTTCGCAACTGCCACGTTCGGTTTGCGCTTGGCTCTTCGCCTCTTTGAGAAGACGAACAATGATGTTACTCCTACTTCTACAGTATCGAATCCACTGCTGCATGTTCGTCCACCTCGTGCGGGAGAGATAGCGTGTAGAGAAAGCTTCTACTTACCGCTCCTGCCTTTGCGTCTATGATAGGTGGGCCCAACAGGTGGTTGGCCCAACTGTCATGCAGCCAAAGGCAGGTGCAGTTAAGGCACCGGAGCACGTACGCAAGGGAGAGGGCGTCGTAGTAATCAAATTTCTTGGTCTTGTACGAGTTGACGCGACACATCAAACCACTGCACTCGATAAAAGTCTTTTTACACATTTCAAATGGGCTACTTCGTATATAGGAGTAGACATATTCTGCTTCGTATGTAGTCACTTGTTGCAATCTCTAAAAAGACTTATATTTGGAAACGGAGGGAGTACAACGCATGCATGCATGCCGTGACTTTCCTTTTGATACTTGCATGTGTTGATTTGATGCACCTTGCCAAATTTTGACTATAAATTTAACTAACCAAATTTTCATGCATGTTACAAAAATTACGGGGCTGTTTGGATTGTGACTATGTTTGTCTTATGTTGCCACATTATTTTTCCCACACTTGCCACACTTGCCTAACCTGAGTTGCTCAAATCGCTAGACACACTTTGGCTTGCCTAAGGGAATCTTGCCACAATTTTTGTGTCTATGACATGTGGGGTTCATCGCTAATAAAAAATTCTTGTCTTAGGTGTGGCTAATAAAAAGACTTATATTTAGGAGCGAGGGAGTAGAAAATATAAATAATAATGCATGTTGGGGCAACCCACATTTCCGCTAATTTTAGCCGTGGGCTTGTTCACAATTTTTACGAGGGGTGGTTGTTCATTTAACGGAGGGACTTGTAGTACCAGACTTGAACGATACAAAGTGCAACCTGGCACACCATAACACCACTTGGAACAAGAGGGTAGCTATCTCAAAAAACAATCAACAACTAAAAAAACCGCGACCTGGCATGTAGGAGTAGTACACAATTTTAAACGATTGTTTTGATGGAGTGAAAAAGGAAAACTAGCCCACTACTTATATATAGGCCGGAGCCTCCGCCTTGCTTGCTAGGGCTGCTCTATTCACACACTCTCATCCTCTCCATATGTAAACAAGATAGGGGTAGTAACACTGTCTTTCTCCCTTCAAAAAACAATGGCTTTCTATCCTCACCGCTGGTTACAGATCCGGACGTATCCCCCTCCGCCGGTGAAGGGGAGGAGGGGCAGCGTTTAGGCCGTCGTCGACAGCGAGGGATAAGACCCACTACCGGTCGCGCCGTTATCTCTGGCCGAGCGCCGGCGCGGGAGGTCCTCCGATCCCTTCGTCGTTGCCTGTGGGCGGATCCGGCCTCCCGCCGCCCACCTATCCACATCCCGACGACCTTCAGGTATATCTTCGTTCGAAACCGCCTTAGCTCTACTTCCCCAGCTCGCTACGTCGCTGCATGTGCATCATTTTCTACCTCTCAGCCCCTCTCGATCGGATGGTCCAACGTCACCTATTTTTTCTTCTATTGTTAGAGGTAAAGCTACTTCATGGAGTCGAATCTTGTACTCCCTCCGTCTGAAAATACTTGTCATTGAAATAAAGTGGGGGTGGGGGAATTTAGTATGTACATCGGACTTGGTACAAACAGGAAGGAAAGGGGATGAAAGTAGTACAGACTGGTCATCCAACCGGTCTCTTGGTCGAAAAGGGAAATATAGGGGTAACGCTGTACAAAGTGGTATGACCAGGACTAGATTTGCTATCGACACATAGAAGTAGGTGGCTAGAGTGAACAAAAATGGGACCAACCTAGATATGTTTCTTGGATGTTTGTTTCTCGGGGCAACAAACTGTGAATCACCACTTTATGCCCCTGTTTACGTACATGGTGATGTCTTCTTGGTGCACCCACCGTCCCATGCCCTTATACCAAATATTTAGGCTCGGTAGAATAAAGGGGCAGAAAAGAGGACCGAATAGGAATGGAATGTAGGTATAAAACTATGGAACAACGAACCAAGGAAACTCTCAAGAGAATGTGTTCGGATGGACTACGAAATGTACAGATTTGTTTTTTTAGAGTAGCATGCTTGGCAGTATGAGATTCTATTTGTTTATTCAGCTGCACAGTGACTACTCTTGTCCTCACCTCACGTACCACACATAGGTTGATTTTTTTATTCAGGCAAACACAGCATAGCAACCTGTCTAGCGCATGGCAGTGAGCGACTACCAAGCACAACAACCTGTCTAACGAATGGCAGCGAGCGCCTCTAGCAGGTGGAGCAGCGCATGGATGTTTCTAATTCGATGGAATCAGTACTACCAGACCAGCTTTCCTATGAAACACTAATCACCTTTCCCGTGTTCCGAACGGTTGGAAGGGGAAGAATACCGTAGGAATTGTGTTCCTACGAAAATCCTGCACCAAACACAGTGAACGAGCACGCAGCCTTAGCTGTTCTTAATATAATGTCCTGGTAAAAATGAAGCCATGCCACTGTTTTTGCTCTGTAATTGTTTGAGACTCGACAAGTTTAGCCAAATGTTTTTGCCTGTAATTGTTAGAGACTCGACTATTTCCTCTGTGCCGTTTTGTGCAAGCAGGATATCAATTCACACAGTTCTTTGTTGTGACCTTTTGGTGCACTGCACAAAACTCTTCTCAAAAGAAGTGACTTTTGTGATGTTTAACTGGAATGTCAGAATGGAACAGTTGGTTCATTTTGGTGGAACTGCACAAAGGGAGATCTCTGTTGCAATCCTCATCATCCATATTGGCGCCATAACCTTCCTTTAGGTAAGAATGATATTTAATGCATGTGTTCATCTCTATTTTCCGACTGCCATGAGAAAATAATGCTGTTTTTTACTAGTACACTTGTACTCCCTCACTGACAAAACCAATGCAGAATTAGAAGGCCAATCATGTACTTGGTTTCACCAACTGGTGAGGAGAAAGAGAAACAGAGCATGAAGAGGAAGAAGAAGAAGAATAAACAGTGCCAAGGCAATCTTGCTGAAGCTAGAGGCCTTAGTCGAGGCTATTCAAGGGCTCCGTCAACGACTACCTTACATGTGAGACGATCCTCCAGGGAGCCCTTCCACTTCTGCCGTCTCACTTAATTAATTAGGAGTACTTAAGTACCACTAATTTATTCTTGCCTAATTTTCTGTTGGAGTTAAACAAATCTTTAGTAGGACCCTATGCTGAATTATGCGTGTGAATGTTTGTCTATGGAGGTGAATCATGTGGTGGAGCAGGGAGGGAATATTATTAGTGTCATGACATAATAGTGCTATTGTTTTGCATGTCAATTTATTGCCATTGGTTCAACGAGGCAATGTTTTGCGTATGTCCATCATGAATTTGATGCTCTTGTTTGAGTAATATGCTAATGTCTTCCTATACTTTCTCACTAAGCTAATGAAGGTTTCACCTTGTTCCTACTTGTGCAAACAGGGATCATGTTGTGCCAATCATACATTTTAGTGGAACTACACAAGACAATACAATGAAGCGTATCCCAGCCGATTGCTTTAACTCTGCTGGAAGTTCTTGATAATCTTCGATATAATCTTAGCACTGGTAAACAAGAGTGATTTCAACCATACATTTGAAGTGCACAAAAATATATACTATTGTGTGATTCCAGTGAGTGCTTTATCATCTCTTATGGGACTACATGAATAAGTTTTTTTTCTCAGGTTGGTACGGGCCTAAGGCCTTCATCCATATTAGTTTGTTGTCATCTCTATTTGTATCGTGCTATTGTCATGAGAAACTCCTTTATCTTTGCACTTCTAAGTTTTGCAACCTATGATAAATGGAAATGCTTTGAGTGTTGAGTTGAGCTAATTGGCACTAATTAAATAAACTAATACCTCTCTTTAAGCAAGACTACTATGTTGCTAACTTTACCCATTAAGATAATGAGGGTGCTTCTATTTGTTAGTGTATGTTTCATCAACTAGTCCCACTATTACAATAATCTCACTCAATATATGTGCCAACAAGGATGCTCGATTTTGGTGGAACTGCACAAAAACTTTGGGTGCATCATTGCCTCGACAGCTTCCGTCCTTTCCTATCAGTCGCTAATCTCCGCTTGCTTTCTTCCTTTGCTGTCAGTCGCTTGGCTTATCTCGGCTTCCAGTCAAAGGAAATAGTAATTGATATGCTACCTCACACAGGTTGGTACTGGTCTTTATCCTGATTATTGGTCCTATCATATGTATTGGTAATTTGGTATTGTGCTACTTTTTGCCGATTTCATAAAGGAGTAATTTGGAGCCTGAACTCGCAGGCAAATCATTACATTGGGTGATTTCAGTAGAACTGCTCAAAATGATCAGATGGACAGGTACTTATGCTGTTGCTATGTACTCCAAAGTTCACTCAGACAAGCATCGATGTTGACAAGAAGTTCCTATATTCATTCGAGTATCAACCGGCGTCAACCAATTTGTCACAGACCCAGTTCAGCCCTTGCTTGACTTTGCTTGTTTTTCATGCCATCATGTTTAAATTCCAAAGAAACAAGAAATGGGGATGACAGAACCCCTAGCACCCCCCACTTAAACCAATTAGGGTTTACCAAAACCTTTTTCAATGAAGCTGAAATGCCCTTCTAAAATGTTCATCACCTTTGTCTTGGTCTTAAACCACTGTCAAAAGTGATGCACAAATTTCTAGGACACATAAGGTCACTGAATTAAATCATATGGTATTTTCATTTGGGCATTTAAATACTATAAAATATTTTAAATGCTCAAATAATCATAAACTTAAATGTTTGTTGTTGGATATTTTCCAAACAGTGGGCTTGAGCAAGTTTCATGATTTTTGGGATAGCATTAGTATTTTTAATAAAGCCGTAAAGACTACAGATTAATAGAAAAGAGAAATAAAATAGAAATGGAGCAGAGAGAGAGAAACCCACCTGGCTTACCTGGCGCTCACCTGGCAGCCCATCTGGCTAGCCCAGCCCACCAGGGGCAGGGAGGTCTTCTTCCTCCCTTGATCGGACGCCAACAAGGTCGTGACAGCACAGACGGCCACCGCATGCCACCTCCAGCCTTCTTGCTCGCTCTGCACGGCTCTAGACGAAGCCACGCACCCCTTGACCTTTCTCTCTCTCTCGACACCGCAGCCTCTCCCCTCCCCTGGCTCCTTCTCTCTCACCGGCCGAGCGGCACCGTCGCTGCCCTTTGTCGCCCTCGTAGCCACCGGCCCTCCCTTACTTCCCCGACTGGTCCACGAGCCCCGCGACGTCGTCCTAGACCCCCTCACCGAGTCATGCCCCGCCGGACGCCGTCGAACATTGATTACGCCGTCTTCTTCAACCTCGGTCCGCCGAGATCGACCTCGCCGCCCTGCTCAGCTCCGACCTCCCCCGAGCCCGTTTCGACGGCCGTCGCAACCGCCGTGAGCTTCTACGCCGCCTCCCCCTCTTCTTTGCTTTGTTTGCGCCCTCTAACCGCCTCCTCCACCGGAGCCGAGACGCTCCACCGCAAGAGCTCGTCGCCGGTGTTGCTTCGGCGACCATTTGGTTCCGCCAATGTGCAAAACACGCCCGCCGCACCGCGTAGTGCCTTGCCCGCGCTTTAGTTCGCGCTTTTGCCGCTGCAGCTGCGCCCCCGTGCACAGCCGAGCTCCGGCCGCCGCCCAAGTGCTCGCCGTCGTCGACTTCGGGCTCCCCATGACATGCTGCTGCCTCCCCTGGATACGTGGGAGCACGGGCTCCCTGCTGGTGCCCTTAGCGCGCCCAACTGCTGCCCCTAGCGCCATTCCGGCTAGCCGCCGCCGCTCTGGTTGGTCGCCGTTGGCTAAACGCCGGTGGGTTGACCGTTTTGACCGCCGGTGGGTTAGCCCCGGTTGACCAGGTGATTTGACCTCCCTTGAGTCTATGACATGCGAGCCCCGCCCGGCTAAATAATCCAGTTTAGGTTTAAACTTAATTAGTTTAACCTAGGTTAGTGCTAATTAAACTAGGTTAGTTTAGTTAGCCACTGACACGCAGGCCCCACTGGTCAGCTTGACCTGGGCTGCCCCGTTGACTCGCTTATGTCATGCTGACGTAGTGCTGACGCAGTAATGCATTTTCTGGATTTAGTTTAATTCTAAATAATTCAGAAATTCCAGAAATTAGTTAAAACTTCTAAAATTCATAGAAATTCAACCGTAGCTCAGAATGAAATAATTTATATATGAAAAATTATCAGAAAAATCCAATATATCCATCTGTACCATTTTCATGCATGTTGGAACAACTTAAAGTTGCTGTTTAGTACAATTCAAATAAAGGGCATTTAAATAATCATATATGGAGTTTGAATTTGAATTTTGGATTCAAACCAACTTCATTTAACATGTTGCTAGTTGCATTAGCTCAAACCAAATCATATTGCCATGTCATGATCATGCATCATATTGTTGCATAGCATTGATTGTGTTTTCTTTGTTTACCGGTAATTGTCCCCTCTCGATAGACGTGGTTCCGACGATGAGATCGATGACACCGATGAAGAGCTATAATATCTTCAGAAGTGCCAGGCAAGCAAAACCCCCCTTGTTCATTCCGATACAATACCACTCTCTCGCTCCTGCTCTTTTTACTGCATTAGGACAACAACAATTCATCTGTTACTTGCTGCGGTAGCTGAACCCCTTTATCCTCTGCATGACTTGTCATTCCACAGTAAATAGATGAAACCCACTAGCATGAGTAGGAGTTGTTTGAGCCCTGATGTGCCTACTCAATTATGCTTATTTGTCATGCCTGCTATTGCTTAGAGTTGTGTCAGGTCTGATTCATCGAGGATGAATCAGAGGTGTGTGAACATGTCCTACTGTGTGTGAGCTAAGTGTTGAATATGATTTGGTAAAGGAATCGATGAGAGGCCATGTAGGAGTACATGGTGGGTTGTTTCATTGAGGCCGTCCCTAAGAACTGAGATCTGTATGTGTGATTTAAGATCAGCTACTACCACACGTTGGGCCTGAAATATGACCACCTTTCGACTTACAACCCCTCTCGTCCTCTGTCCGGGAGTTGCAAGTAGTTTACATTGTTTGTAGTATCTTTGGGGCATACGCACTGACCATAGGGGTGGGCTGTGTTGCGGTAGGCACGTGGCCCGGTGTACCAATTCGCCCGTTTGGTGTCTCAGGAACCCTGCACACATCGTTCGGGGCCGTTGGTGGAAACCTCGGCCGGACACATTGCGGATGGAACCCGAATAGGCGATAAACCTGGACTAGAGACTTGTGTGGTTGGTCAGGTCGTGGTCTACACCCACGTCGGCTTTCTCTTGAAGTCTGCCGAGCACATATCGTGTGCAGACGCTAAGTGGTGGAAACATGTGTGACGAAGTACACCCCTGCAGGGTATAACACTATTCGAATAGCCGCGTCCACGGTAAAGGACTACTTGGTTGCCTGTACAGTTCATAGACAAGTGAAAGTGGATACTCTAAAATGCGCAAGATAAGCGTGAGTGCTATGGACGGCGTTCTCGTAGGGAGACGGGAGCGGATCCATAGTGGTGTATTTGATATGGTGAATATGTGGACTCGTGTGTGCCACCTCGAAAGAGTTACTTGCAGTCGTAGTTCAGGATAGCCACCGAGTCAAAGCTGGCTTGCTGCAGTCAAACTCCACCACCCCCTTTGTTGATAATGATGCATATGTAGTTAGTTCTGATGGAAGTCTTGCTGAGTACATTTGTACTCACGTTTTCTTATTTTATGTTTTGCAGAGAGACGTCAGTCTCGCTAGTAGTTCCACGTGGAATTCGACGTTTAGCTTGTTACCTCAGCTACGATCTTGTGCCCTCGGCAGGATCTGGTAGATAGTCAGGCTTCTCAGCCTTTTTCATTTATAGTTGTCTGTACTCAGACATGATAATCTTCTGTTTGTGCTTGACTTGTATGCTCTGAATGTTGGGTCATGAGACCCATGTTTGTAATATCTCACTCCTCGGAGCCTAATGAATAAATACTTGAGTCGTAGAG
Organism: Aegilops longissima; assembly: GCA_021605205.1. Lineage (NCBI taxonomy): Eukaryota > Viridiplantae > Streptophyta > Magnoliopsida > Poales > Poaceae > Aegilops > Aegilops longissima. The sequence continues at coordinate 174,033,732 of CM038679.1, forward strand.
TTATGTTGTGATGCCATGTTGTATTTACACATATCGAGCATATTGTGTGTATGTTTGAAATGTTTGGTATGTGTGGGATCCGACAATCTAGTTGTTTATCCTTGGCAGCCTCTCATATGGGGAAATGTAGTCTAGTGCTTCTGGCGATAGTAGTCCGCTACAGCCCGGTTCACCGGAGTCTGCTAGGCCAGCACTCTCGCTCGGACACTTGATGGCCGTCATGTGTTTCACTTCGTTCATGTGTCTGTCCTTCGGGAAATGTCACGCGGTGACATCTGAGTCCTGCCTAGCACCTTTCAGCCTGGGTTACGAGTCCTGTTAGCCCGTGCTACAGCCCGGATTCACACGTTGATGACCGACTTGCTCGATGTGATTCATGTATGCCTGTCCCCATGGGTTAGTGCCACTTTGGGTTCACGACTAGCCATGTCGGCCCGGGTTCTTTGTCATATGGATGCTAGCGACACTATCATATACGTGAGCCAAAAGGCGCAAACGGTCCCGGGCCATGGTAAGGCGACACCCGTGGGAATACCGTGTGTGTGGCTGCAAAGTGATATGAGGTGTTACCGGCTAGATCGATGTGACTTGGAATCGGGGTCCTGACACAATTTTCAAACTCCAAGTATTAGGAGAGTGAATGCCAAAAATATTGCTTGGTGCATAGCCCAGAAAAACGCAGTCCAGTCTTTGGTCCCAACTTGTGCCGGTTGGTTATCGGCACATATGGTGGCGAACTATATGGAATGGAGTCTAAAGATTCCAGACAAGTTGGTTGACGCATATATTCATCTGGCTCTTAATCAGTCTGCACGCCAAGGATGCTCCATTTCAGTTGAACTGCATAAAAAGTTTGGGTGGTACATTTTCTCAACAGCCTCCTTTCTCGTGTGCAATGTAGAATTTTGGCGAGATACAGAACCAAGATGAGCCAGTAAACTAGTTGGATGAAAGTAGTGGCCAAGTTGCTCAAACCTCCCTCGGCACGAGGCTACTATTTGAGGATAAACCTACAAGCAAAGTTCAGACTGTCTGTGCTGCCTCTTATGTACTCGAAAGTTTACTCATACAAGAACTAATTTTAGCAAGAAGTACCTCCGATTGAACACCATTTACCAGTCTGTACCCTAGGTAATTAAAGTTCATCCATGGATCATATTGGCTGTGATGTCAATCATTTGGATGCATAAACCTACTGAACATGTGTATATCTGAATCTTTTGTGAATTACGTATAAATATTGTCGTGTGATCTATCAACCATTTGGATGCATAGATATGCTGAGCTTGTGTATATATGAATCTTTTGAGTTGTTGATAGTGAATGTTGGCTATGAATATGAACGTGTCCTGTGAACCTGAGTTTGATATGAATGTTTACCTTTTACATTGTATTTGTGTGTGAACTTGTTAGTATGCCTCTTGTCGGGTATAAACCGCAGGTCTCTTATAAAAGTGATGTTGTGTCAATTTATGTTTTCCTTCTAACCACATTATATATATTTATATTATTACTATTATCGTATATTTTATAGAGACTTATATATACATTATAAAAACATCCCACGTGTCATTAACTTATAAAAGTAAATGTTTAACGGAAAATCCTGGTTGTTTTTGACTTGCAGGCAAGGAAAATCCTGGTGATTGCATACAAAAGATTGCGAAGATTTTAAGGACCAATTTAATAATAACTAGCTCATTTTTATTTTGAGCAATAACTCGCTAATTTCTTAATTATATATATATATATATATATATATATATATATATATATATATATATATATATATATATATATATATAATGTGCCTCTCAGTTTATTCATTCATATTAATTGCTCCTTCTAACATAACATTATATATATAACGAGCCCACCTAATACGTGTATTTCAAGGAAGTGCAAATGGGCTGGGATTTCTTAGAAAATATAAATGGGCCTGATTGACGCAAAATTATTTGTTCACCCAGCCCTGCAAATGGACTGTACATTCTAGAAAACATGGGTTAAATATATGCCACATTTTTGCAGGCTGACATGTGGGCCAATAGGTCGAAGCCTACGTAGGGCGTTGTCAACTTGGTCAACAAATGATTGTGTCATCCACAGCCATTTGATTTATATCCAACGGCCGGCATGCACCTTCAATCTCTCGTCTTCTTCCTCTAGCATCGCCGGGACCGCCTGGTCCGGCCACCGGCAGCTAGCGGCTCTGCTTAGCACGCATCGCTGCGAAGCGCTACCCCACCGCCGGCCAGGCTATCCCTCCACCCCTCAACACCTCCTGTTATTCTCCACAGACTACAACCCCATGCTGCAACAGAACCAGTTATAACCCTTCTCCTCCTCTCAATATGCGACTCCACTGCCGTGTTTTCCCATCTCTGAGTCGTTCCCGTCTGGGGCCTCGCCGTCGTCCAGCGCCTCGCTGTGTTCGGTGCGGCGTGGTCAACAAACGAGAGTCATCGGAAGAGGTCTGTATGTGGAGAGCCTGACGGCTGGGACCCACGAGGTCCATGGTCGCACGCAAGGAAAGTTGCTCCTTATTAAGCTGAAAAAATATGTTTCCTCCACCTGACAGCTGGGACCCACCGGCTGTATCTTCGTACGAAAGGAAGTGCCTCCTTGTTTTGCGAAAAAAATTATTCATCCCGTTGACACCGGGACCCGTCAGTTTGGTGGTGACTTGTGGGCCTGCTAAGCGGGCGATGTACGCACGGCTTTGTCAACAATCAACAAATGATTCTAGCAGCTGGACCGTTGGATGTTAATCCAAGAGCCGTGCTCCTTCTTCAACCTCTGTTCTTGCTCCTGTCTCTCGTGCCGGCGGCTGTGCTGCACAAGACCAAACCGATGGAGTTTCCCACTCCTCTCCATCTACGACTCCATTGCCCCGTCTTCCCCATCTCCGGGTCGTTCCAGTCTGGGTGCGCTCGACACGGTGTGGTCAACGTGGTCAACAACCAAGAGTCATCGGAAGATGACTATACATGAGGGGCTGACAGTGGGGACGCACCACGCCCATGGACGCATGCATGCAGCGGAGCGGTGAGGTCAGCGTGGTCAAGGTACGACTTCCATCGGAAGTATACTGTATGTGGAGAGTCTCAGCTGGGTCCATGGCCGCAGCAAGTAAGTGCCTCCTTATTATGCGGAAAATAATGATTCCTCCAACAGATAGCAGGGACCCACTGGACGGGCCACCGTATTTTGTGAAAAAAACGTTTGCCCCCTGACTGCTGGGACCCACCTGACGGGCCACCGTATTTCGTGAAAAAACGTCCCCCGCTGTCAGCTCGGACCCACCAGAAGTGCCTCCTTATTACGCACAAAAAAAGAATACTCCCCCTGCTAGCTGCGACCCACCTTGGTGGGAGGCTGACTTGTGGGCCTACTAAGTTGACGGGGACGAAGGGCTTTGTCAACTTAGTCAATATGAACGATTCTAGCTCAAGTGACCGTACGATGTCCATCCAACGGCCGTAGTGCTTCTTCAACCTCTGGTCTTCTTGCTCCAGCCGCCCAAACCAGCGCGGTCGTGCCTCATGCTCCTGCCTCCGTGGCGGGTGTGTGAGGCCACGGAGGCCTCACCGCCCCTACTATTCCCACAGCTGGCCAGGCCTGCGGCGGCAGCCTCACACACCATGGTGAACCAAGTGAACCTCGTACTCCTCTCCGCGGGGCTTCCACTGCGCGTCTTCCCCAGCTCCGCGTCGTCCCCTTCATAGGCCTCGCCGTCGTCCACCGCCGTGATGCTCTTCGCGCGGCGTGGTCGACATGGTCAAGGAACGACTTCCATCGGAAGAGTACTGTACGTGGAGAGGCTAACAGCTGGGTCCACGGCCACAGCCCAATTTTCTTGTTATTTGACAAGTAAGTCGCTTTGTCGAACTGTTGGGCTGCAAATCTTTCAAGACGAGGAGAGCTTTCATTGACTAGCAGAGAAATGGCCCATCGATAATGAGAAATGGGCTGTACATTTTAAAACACATCAAACCGGCAATTAGTTTCAAATATATTTTTATTTGAGATTTTAAATTACATTAATTTTTATGCGTGGAGAATTTGTTGGATTTTATATTGATATATATTTATTTTCAAAATCAGTTTGAATGTGATTCAAATTTCGGGATTAAAACAGTTCGGACCGCACCAAAATATGCAAAATTTCAGTATAATTTTTAACCGTGGCCCAGTATGGGCTGTAATGCTAACAAAAGATTGTGGGTTCCAAAAACCTTAAGAATTAGCAAATGGGCTGTAAATTATTAGAAATAATGGCAGATGGGCTGTATGCTATTTTCCACAGATTTGAGGCTTTCCTAAAAAAGGTTGGCCTGGCGTTGGATGTTGGATGGCCATCCAACGGCCGTCGTGCTTCTTCAATCTCTGCTCTTCCTGCTCCAACCGCTCAAACAAGCGTCGGCGGGACTTCCTGCTCCTTCCTCCCCGCGACCGGCTGTACTGCCGTACAGGTGTCACCGCCCCACCCTACTCCCATCGCTGGCCTAGCCATCCCTCTACTCACCCACACCTACTGTTATTCTCCGGCGACGGCAGACGAACGAGTAAACCCTCGTTCAGTCATACTCCCGTCCGCGTGGGAAACAACTGCTGAGTCTTCCCTGCCTCCGAGTCATTCCCTTCCTAGGCCTCGCCATCGTCCACCGCCCTGGTGCTCTCGGCGCGGCCCGGTCAACGTTGTCAACAACCGACATGCATCTGAAGTGGACTGTACGTGGAGAGGCCGACAGTTGGATCCACGGCCGCACGAAATGCCTCCTAATTACACGCAAAATAATGATTCCTCCACCTGACATCAGTGACCCACTGAAAGGGCCTTTGTATTTCGCGAAAAAAATGTTACCTCCGCTGACATCTCGGACCCACCAGCTATATCTTCGCACGCAAGGAAGTGCCTCCTTATTACGCACAAAAAAATGAATACTCCGCCTGTTAGCTGGGACCCAAAGATAGTGGCAGGCTGACTTGTGGGCCTACTAAGTTGGCGGGGACGGAGGGCTTTGTCAACTTAGTCAATATGCGATTCTAGCTCCGGTGACCGTCGATGTCCATCCAATGGCCGTAGTGCTTCTTCAACCTCTGGTCTTCTTGCTCCGGCCGCCCAAACCAGCGCCGGTCGTGCCTCGTGCTCCTGCCTCCGTGGCGGCTGCTATCTGGCGAGGCCTCAGCGCCCCTACTACTCCCACCGCTGGCGGGCATCCCTCTACTCACCCACACCCCTATTATTCTGGGCGGCGGCAGCCTCACACCGCAGCCGAACGGTGAACCCTCGTACTCCTCTCCGCGCGGGCTTCCACTACCGCGTCTTCCCCGGCTCCGCGTCGTCCCCTTCGTAGGCCTCGCCGTCGTCCACCGCCGTGGTGCTCTCGGTGCGGCGTGGTCAATGTGGTCAACGACCGACTTCCATCGGAAGAAATCTTGACGTGGAGAGGCCGACAGTGGGTCCACGGCAGCCGCAAGGAAGTGCCTCCTTATTACGCGGAAAATAATTATTCCTCCACCTGACGGCTGGGACCCACTGGACGGGCCACCAGTATTTCGCAAAAAAATGTTTCCCCCTGACTGCTGGGACCCACAGGTCGGGCCGCCGTATTTCGCAAAAAAATGGTCCCCCCGCTGTCAGCTCGGACCCACCGGAAGTGCCTCCTTATTACGCACAAAAAAATGAATACCCCCTACTAGCTGGGACCAACCTTGGTGGGAGCTGACTTGTGGGCCTACTAAGTTGACTGGGACAGAGGCCCTTGTCAACTTTAGTCAATATATGAATGATTCTAGCTCCAGTGACCGTACGATGTCCATCCAACGGCCGTAGTGCTTCTTCAACATCTGGTCTTCTTGCTCCAGCCGCCCAAACCAGAGCCGGTCGTGCCGCATGCTCCTGCCTCCCGTGGCCGGATGTGCTGCCGCGGAGGCCTCACCGCCCCCTACTATTCCCACTGCTGGCCAGGCCCTGCGGCGACGGCAGTCTCACACCGCAGCCGAACCAGTGAACCCTCGTACTCCTCTCGGCGCGGGCTTCCACTGCCGCGTCTTCCCCGGCTCCCCGTCGTCCCCTTCCTAGGCCTCGCCGTCGTCCACCGCCCTGGTGCTCTCGGCGCGGCGTGGTCAACATGGTCAAGGAACGATTTCCATCGGACGTGGACTGTATGTGGAGAGGCTGACAGCTGGGTCCACGGCCGCAGCAAGGAAGTGCCTCCTTATTACGCGGAAAATAATTATTCCTCCACCTGACAGCGGGGACCCACCGGACGGGCCACCGTATTTCGCAAAAAAAATGTTTCCCCCCTGACTGCTGGGACCCACCAGCTAGACCTTCGCACGCAAGGAAGTGGGTCCGGGCAAAAAAAAAACGATTCACCCCCCTGACTGCTGGGACCCACCAACTACATCTTCAAACGGAAGGAAGTGCGTCCAGGCAAAAAATAAACAAAACGATTCGCCCCCCTGACTGCTGGGACCCACCAGCTACATATTCGCTGGCAAGGAAGTGCCTGACAGTCGGGATCCACCTGGTCGAAGCATATGTAGCATTGTCATTCTGGTCGCGAACGTGTACGTATATATATATATACTGGTGGATGTAGAGGCGTGCACGTGTCGCAGTAGAGGCGCACACGTAGCATGTACACGTATGTACAACGGCGAGGGTGCAAGGAAGAAAATACGACTACGTACGTAGATACGGGCAGGGTCTCGAACGCCTACTCGCGCATACGACATGGCTGGGTCGGAATGGAGAAACAGCGTCGTCGTCGTGTTCATGGGGAGGCAATGGAATGTGTCATGTTCATGGGGAGGCAACAGAATGCGTCGTGTTCATTGGGAGGCAACGGAACGCGTGGGAGCCAACCGGCTGGGTCGGAACGGAATGCTTGGTCGTGTTCATCGGGAGGGCTTGGATGGAACATGCGATGGAAATGAGGCCCGCGTATCGCTGTGGAGAAGCGGCCTTGTGTTCGGTAGCCACGTTGAAACGGGATCCTGTTCATAAGGAGGGGTCTGACGTACGGCAAAACGGAGGAAACGGACCTCCTACGGTTGAAACGGGGTTCCTGTTGATCGGGAGGGGTGTGGCGTACCGCAAAACGGAGGAAACGGACCTCCTACGGTCGAAACGGGGGTCCTGTTCATCGGGAGTGGTGTGGCGTACTGCAAAATGGATGAAACGGACTTGTGTTCAAAGAGTTTCAAAACGAGGTTGCGAATCAGCTCGGCAAGACTATAAAGCTTCTACGATCAGATCGTGGAGGTGAGTACATGAGCCAGGAGTTTGATGATCATCTGAAAAGCCAAGGTATAGTACCTCAGCTCACACCTCCAGGTACGCCATAGAGAAACGACATGTCGGAACGGAGGAATCGTACCTTGTTGGACATGGTTCGGTATATGATGAGCAAATCGAATTTACCCTTGTCATTACGGGATACGCTCTAAACGCAGCTTTCACACTTAATAGGGTACCATCAAAATCCGTGACAAGACACCACATGAGATGTGGACGGGAAGAGTCCCAGTTTGTCTTTTCTAAAGATTTGGGGTTGTGAAGCATTTGTCAGCGACTTATGTCGGACAAGCTTACACCCAAGTCGGACAAATGCATATTAAGTGGGATATCAGAGGGAAACCTTGGGATATAGCTTCTACAACCGGGAAGAGAACAAAGTGTTTGTTGCTCGGAACGGGGTTTTCCTTGAGAAAGAGTTTCTCAGTCTGGAGGCTAGTGGGAGGAAGGTCCGACTCGAAGAAATTCGAGGACCATTCGGGGACGGCTCGGCTGGTGACGAGATCACACCGGAGTCAGTCAGGGAACCCGTAGTGGAAGCGCCACCGGAACCACGGAGGTCGGAAAGATTGCGCAGAGTGCGAAATGTATTGTTGCTGCAAAGCGACGAGCCGACCACATATGCAGAAGCGATGGTGAGCCCAGATTCCGAGGCATGGCTGGAAGCCATGAGATCCGAGTTAAAGTCCATGGTTGAGAATCAAGTCTAGGACTTGGTTGATCCGCCACCTGGCGTAACAGCCATTGGTTGCAAATGGGTCTTTAAGAAGAAAACCGATGTGGATGGAAATGTTCAGATCCACAAAGCTCAGCTTGTCGCTAAGGGTTATGGACAAGTTCAAGAAATTGACTACGACGAGACTTACTCGCCGGTAGCAATGCTGAAGTCGGTGAGGATCGTACTAGCTATAGCTGCAGATTTCGATTACCAGATATGCCCGATGGATGTCAAAACGGCCTTCCTTCATAGAAATTTAAACGAGGATGTGTATATTATACAACCCGAGGGTTTTGTCGATCCGACTAGCGCTAGTAAGGTATGCAAGCTCAAGAGATCCATTTATGGGTTGAGGCAAGCATCTCGGAGTTGGAACATTCGTTCTGATGAGGCCATCACTAGTTTCGGTTTCATCAAAAGCGAAGAGGACTCTTTATTATACAGGAAGTTAAGTGGGAGCTCGATAGTGTTTCTGATCTTGTATGTGGATGACATACACTGATCAGAAACGATGTTTAGATGCTGAGCTCGGTCAAGGAGTCATTGAATGGGAAGTTTTCGATGAAGGACCTTGGTGAGGCAATGTACATTTTAGGCATTAAGATCTATGGAGATAGATCGAGGAGGCTGCTCGGCTTAAGCCAGAGCACGTACATAGGTAAAGTGTTGAAGCGGTTCAACATGAGTGAGGCAAAGAAAGAGTTCTTGCCACTCTCACAAGGTATATGGCTAAGCGAGACTCAGAGTCCTTCGACATCTGATGAGCGAAGGAGGAATAGTAGGATTCTGTATGCCTCAGCAATCGGATCCATCATGTATGCCATGATATGTACGCGACCCGATGTTGCTTTTGCAATAAGCCTAACAAGTAGATACCAGGCCAACCCAGGTGAGAGTCACTGGGCAGCGGTAAAGACTATTTTGAAGTACCTGAGAAGGACTAAAGAGATGTTCCTAGTTTATGGAGGTGAGGAATAGCTCGTCGTAAGTGGTTACACCGATGCTAGTTTCCAAACCGACAGGGATGATTGTCGATCACAGTCCGGATTCGTGTACGTCATGAACGGAGGAGCAGTGAGCTCGATGAGTTCCAAGCAAGATACGATGGCCGATTCTACCAAAGAAGCCGAATACATTGCGGCTTGTGAAGCTGCAATGGAAGGTGTTTGGATCCAGAATTTTCTGGATGATCTTGGTATTTTCCCAGCCTCGGTAAAACCGTTGGACCTTTATTGTGATAATTATGGTGCCATCGCACAAGCCAAGGAGCCGAGGAATCACCACAAAGTCAGACACATAGGTCAGAAATATCACCCGATACGAAAGATCATAAAGAACGGTGATGTAGAGTTACACAAAATTCACACGGCCGCAAATGTTGCAGATCCGTTGACTAAGCCGCTTCCACAACCCAAGCATGAGGGGCATGTTAGAGCTATGGGCATTTGATGTCTATTTAATTGACCCTAGTGCAAGTGGGAGACTGTTGGAGATATGCCCTAGAGGTCATCATGTATGATGATATTTATGATGTGTTTATGAATAAAGATAGTCCTTGGACATTATTAATGATATGTATCAGCAAGTACGTGACTTGTTTGTGGGACTATGCATTGTATGATGACTGTCCTAATAGGTCCCTAGTTGAAAGGGCTGTGTGGACGCACCACTGACTAGACTAGCATATGACACGGTCGATGGCTTGGTCTCACTAGCCATGGAGCATTGGATGTTAACCGGATAATATGGACTTGGAAAGGTCTTTTCGGATTTGACATAGTCGGATCCAAGTCGAGATAAGGTCCGAGTCGGACAGACCCAACTATGACACGCAGCGATATGTCATATTTGAGTCTCTAGTACAACATACGTTCTATGTCCTAAGACCTGAGCTGACGCATGTACTCGGGATGGTGACAAACTTGCTTTGGGCCGACCAAATGCTACTCCGCAACTGGGTAGTTACAAAGGTAGGTTTCGGGTTTGTCTAGACCCATGCTGCGAGACGTGGTCGAGCAAGATGGGATTTGCCCCTCCGACCAGGAGAAATATACTCTGGGCCCCTCATGAGATCTGACCAGCATAAGCATGGCAATGCGACAAGGATTATGAGATAATCCGGATAGTGGTTGATATCACTGGAATGAGAAAGAGGTCGGGCTAGCACAAGGATGACAATCTTGCCTTGAGCCCGACAACATATATCGTGTGTCAAAGGGAACAGAAGTGTGACATGTTGTACTGGTATGCCTAACCAGCTTCATAGTCTACTTGGTGTTCGGCATGACTTGCTAGAGGCCACTGCCAACCATGCAGTTCAGAGGTGATCCGAACTACGACTAAGCTGGCTTGAACCTAAGAGGTCATGCGCTGAAGGGAAGGAACCTACGAGGTTGGATCCGAGGACACTGGTCGGATGTGCTCTAAGCTGTATTCGGATTGTGGCTGAGTAGATTTATGGGCTTTAGGGTCCATGCGAGGTCCAAGTGTTGAGCCCGCGACGGACGCCTATATAAAGTGGAGGTGCGGCACACTCATGCGATTGATCGCTTCAGCGCTGTCACTAGGGTTTGCATGTGTTGCGAATAGCCACCTCCACTCGCCGCCGGTTGTGTGATCGGACCTAGCAGTCCGCGCACGATGTTCTGCCTGCACGCGCGGATACCGTTAGAGGCGGTGCACTTGCGCCGCTCCGGCGAACTTGTACGTGGGATCGGACGACCGGCTGTTCGAGGGAGATCGGACGAGGAGGATACGATCTACGCGGATGCGCTGCCCCAAATCTTCTTACGCTCCACAGCACTGCGCGTCTAGTGGTAACGAACTGTGATCCATCTCCCGTAGCATGTTCCTTGTTGTTCTGTGCGAATGAAATTTTAATTTGCTGTCGACGCACCCTACCGTAGATCCCAACATTCACCAGCTGTGAGGGGGGAGAGATAGACAGAGGCCAACGCAGTCCTGTATAGATCTAGTGAAGAGGGTGAGAGACTGTGAATATAGCAAACCCTAGCAAAGGAACGCTGAGCCTCCAGCGTGTAGATATATATGTAGTGCAGCGAGAGTGTGGAGAGTGCAAACCCTAGCGAACAAGCGATGTGGCTCCAGCTTATATAGTACTACGTATATAGTATGGACTGAGCTCTGGTGCCTTGACTGCACCTGCCTTTGGCTGTATGACAGGTGGGCCAGCCACATTTTGGGCTCACCTTTCATACACCCAAAGGCAGGTGCACTAAGTCAATGAACCTACGTCCATATAGTACCCGTGTATACTACTAATATATAGTGGAGTGGTTTTCTTATTCTCTCCATAACAATCGTTTTAAATTGTGTAAGTATGAAACAAAAATCTTTATTTAACGTACCAGTGAAGAAAACTATACTTCCGATGAACTAACGATCCACGCGTCCTGGTCGCACTTCATGTCCTTCACGTGCGATACACTACCCTCCCTTAAGTGAACAACCACACATGCGCCAAATTATCGGAAACGTGTGAGAGTGTGTACAAATAAAGAATTTTAATTTCAATTATGGGAAAGGTTTGAGAGTATGTAAAGTTTACTCTCTCTCAATAATTACGGTTTGTTGTGTTCGGCCTAAACTTGGTCAAACTTTACAAAGTTTGACTTCAGTCAAATCAAATATGAAGAGTAAATAAAAATGGAGGGCTACTACGTCCATTGGGTTTTTTCGTCCACATCATTTTTTAATCAAAGTTAATAGCTGGACAAATAAAATTACAGGGGAGCTAGAGACAAACTTGTGAGAAGTCCTAGAAATATTTACAAAACTTATTCTCTTAGTACCAACATCGATCCTTCTTCGAGGAAACATTTGGTTCATAGCCAATTGTGTGATAAAATTACACCAACATGAAATACGATTGTGTCTCCAACGCAATCAAGGTGAACTGATGAAGGATATTATATTTGTGGGTAATAAGCAAAGAGCACTGATGGAAGACAACTTGTTTTTCATTGAAAATCGATCAACTTCACCAGCCAATGCAACCATGAGGCTCAAACATGAGCATCGATAGGTCATCGTGGTGATGCATCATCCATTTGGCATCAAGTTTGGGTGAGACACCTATGAAGTTCGACAAATCCTCACTGTGGTCTGTTGCTTCTCAGTAATCAAGCTCGAGGAAGGAAGAACCATGTGGCAGAGGATAGTGAGGCGGAACAACAATTGCCATCCAATTTTGTGCACTTCCAGTAAAATAGAGGAAGACATTCCTAGGTATGGAGATACGCATCGCTTTCTGCAAAAATATAAAAGAGGGATATAGGTTGTTGCTTTGTTTTGGCAGTGGTACAAGATTAACAGCGACATCTCAATTGTCAATAAGAATTAATGAAAAGTACACCAACAAACAGAGCATCATGATTATCTTGATGGGAACTAAACTAGGACACCCGAGAAAAAAACATTTCTTCATGTAATCAGTGATAGTATTAGATTAGCCGCAGCAATAGGAGCGTATGGACAATGACTGCACAACCACCATGTACATTTTGTTGAAACAACATGTATACCTCTACCGAGGCATAAACCAGGACAACTTTTCGAGTGGCATTTCCTCTATAATAGTAGGTGATGTTGGACCAGCCGACGAACCCTAGCTACTGTACATGGGGAGCTCGGGAGTAGTCGCATAGAAGAAAACCCGCATGCAGCGACCTGGGGAGCTGGACCAGTACAAGAAGTTATACCTCAGGTGGGCGAGATGTCCTTAGATGGGCGGGATCTACCCACATGACGGCCGTGCACAAGGGCGCGGAGGACCTTCGTCCGTGCCAGCGCCGGCTCCAAGAGGACGGTGCGCATTGGCTTCCTCCATCGCCGACGGTGACAACGTCAACGTTGCACCTCCTCACCTCCCACAGCGGACAGGATTCGACCGGATCTGTGACCACCGGTGAGGAGAGAGATAGAGTGGACAATGTCATCTTGTTTTGATATGGAGAGGGTGAGAGAGCGAGAAGCGAAAAACCCTATCAAACAATAGGCTATATATACAATGGAGTGAAAAAGTCTCTCCATAGAAGTGGTTTTAAATAGAATACGCGCGTTCCCGGAAAAGATAAACGAAAACTGGCGGACACATTTTTTTAACGTACTAAGAAAGAAAACTCGATTAAAAGACCGTCCCCCATTTCGACCTCGCTTTCACTTCACCAAGCCTCAGACTGACCGCTGAACCTTGCTCCATCTCTTAAGCCTCGCCGGAGAGCTGGCCTCTGCCGTGAGCCGCCCATTTCTGTCGTTGTTCTCACCTCGCCGCGGGTCTCCGAGTGCCGCTAGAGCCTCGCCCGGAAGCCGGGCTTCACCACCATGCCTCAAGCCGCCGACGGTCGCACCTGGTTGCTCCTCCACTATGCGTGTGATGTGGCCGGCCCCCTCCTCGGCACCTCGAAGCCGCCTCAACAAGCCGAGCCACCGGGGTTCACTGAACCATCTTCGCCGTGGCTACGCCCCGAGCAGCACCTCCCTGCTTCCTTTGCTGTAGTGAGCCGCCACCAGCCTCCGAGCTGCCCCGCAAGTCGGCCGGAGGAGGCCTCAAGCCCTTGTCGCCCTGCTGCTGTGGCTACCTTACTAGGAGCGCCTCCGCTCAGCCTAGCCCTGCCTCCGGGCTCTCTTGTTCGAAACCCGCCTCGACCGCTGCCAGGATTCCTCCGACCGCTGAACAATATTTGAATCTTCTGAATTCTTTTATGTATGATTGGTTATGTTTGCAAGTCTCTTCGAATTATCAGTTTGGTTTGTCCTACTAGATTGATCTTTCTTGCAATGGGAGAAGTGCTTAGCTTTGGGTTCAATCTTGCGGTGTCCTTTCCCAGTGACAGTAGGGGCAGCAAGGCACGTATTACATTGTTGCCATCGAGGATAACAAGATGGGGTTTTTATCATATTGCATGAATTTATCCCTCTACATCATGTCATCTTGCTTAAGGCGTTACTCTGTTCTTATGAACTTAATACTCTAGATGCATGCTGGATAGCGGTCGATGTGTGGAGTAATAGTAGTAGATGCAGGCAGGAGTCGGTCTACTTGTCTCGGGCGTGATGCCTATATACATGATCATACCTAGATATTCACATATGTATTCTCAATTCTTTCAATTGCTCAACAGTAATTTGTTCACCCACCGTAAAATACTTATGCTCTTGAGAGAAGCCACTAGTGAAACCTATGGCCCCCGGGTCTATCTTCATCATATTAATCTTCCAACACTTAGTTATTTTTGTTGCCTTTTTACTTTGCTTTTATTTTACTTTGCATCTTTATCATAAAAATACCAAAAATATTATCCTATCATATCTATCAGATCTCACTCTCGTAAGTGATCGTGTAGGGATTGACAACCCCTTATCGCGTTGGTTGCGAGGATTTATTTGTTTTATGTAGGTGCGAGGGACTTGCGCGTAGCCTCCTACTGGATTGATACCTTGGTTCTCAAAAACTGAGGGAAATACTTACGCTACTTTTCTGCATCACCCTTTCCTCTACAAGGGAAAACCAACGCAGTGCTCAAGATGTAGCAAGAAGGATTTCTGGCGCTGTTGCCGGGGAGGTCTACGCAAAAGTCAACATACCAAGTACCCATCACAAACCCTTATCTCCCGCATTACATTATTTTCCATTTGCCTTTCGTTTTCCTCTCCCCCACTTCACCCTTGCCGTTTTATTCACCCTCTCTTTTTCATTTGCCTCTCTTACCGATACTGAATCTTGTGAAATCAATGCTGCTTTGTTGAATCTTGTCATGAAAGATCAATTCGCCGGCCTTCCTAGTGAAGATGCCGCTACTCATCTAAATAGCTTCATTGATTTGTGTGATATGCAAAAGAAGAAAGATGTGGACAATGATATTGTTAAATTGAAGCTATTTCCTTTTTCGCTTAGAAATCGTGCTAAAGCTTGGTTTTCTTCTTTGTCTAAAAATAGTATTGATTCTTGGAATAAGTGCAAAGATGCTTTTATCTCTAAGTATATTCCTCCCGCTAAGATCATCTCTCTTAGAAACGATATTATGAACTTTAAGAAACTTGATCATGAACATGTTGCACAAGCTTGGGAGAGGATGAAATTAATGATACATAATTGCCCTACTCATGGTTTGAATTTGTGGATGATCATACAAAAAAATTATGCCGAATTGAATTTTGCTTCTAGAAATCTTTTAGATTCGGCTGCGGGAGGCACTTTTATGGAAATCACTTTAGGAGAAGCTACTAAAATCCTAGATAATATTATGGTTAATTATTCTCAATGGCACACTGAAAGATCTACTAATAAAAAAGTGCATGCGATAGAAGAAATTAATGTTTTGAGTGGAAAGATGGATGAACTTATGAAATTATTTGCTACTAAGAGTGTTTCTTCTGATCCTAATGATATGCCTTTGTCTACTTTGATTGAGAATAATAATGAATCTATGGATGGGAATTTTGTTGGTAGAAATAATTTTGGTAACAACGCGTATAGAGGAAACTTTAATCCTAGGCCTTATCCTAGTAATTCCTCTAATAATTATGGTAATTCCTACAACAATTCTTATGGAAATTTTAATAAGGTGCCCTCTGAATTTGATACTAGTGTTAAGGAATTTATGAATTCGCAAAAGAATTTCAATGCTTTGCTTGAAGAGAAATTGCTTAAAGTTGATGAATTGGCTAGGAACGTTGATAGAATTTCTCTTGATATTGATTCTTTAAAACTTAGATCTATTCCTCCTAAGCATGATATCAATGAGTCTCTCAAAGCCATGAGAATTTCCATTGATGAGTGCAAAGAAAGAACTGCTAGGATGCGTCCTAAGAAAGATTGCTTTATGAAAGCGTGTTCTTCAAATTTCCATGAAAATAAAGATGAGGATCTAAATGTTATTGATGTGTCCCCTATTAAATCTTTGTTTTGCAATATGAATCTTGATAATGATGGGACCGAATATGATCCACCTTTACATAGAAGGCGTTCAAAAAATCGGAGTTTTTAGAGCTTGATGCTAAAATTGATAAAAGTGGGACTGAAGAAATCAAAACCCTAGATATTAAAAAAATCCACTATTTTGGATTTCAAGGAATTTAATTATGATAGTTTCTCTTTGATAGATTGTATTTCCTTGTTGCAATCCGTGCTAAATTCTCCTCATGCTTATAGTAAAAATAAAGCTTTTGCCAAACATATCGTTGATGCTTTGATGCCATCTTATGAAGAAAAACTTGAGTTGGAAGTTTCTATGCCTAGAAAACTTTATGATGTGTAGGAACCTACTATTAAAATTAAGATTAAAGATCCTGAGTTTTACGCTTTATGTGATTTGGGTGCTAGTGTTTCCACTATTCCTAAAACCTTGTGCGATTTGCTTGGTTTCCGTGATTTTGATGATTGATCTCTAAACTTGCACCATGCGGATACCACTATTAAGAAATTTATGGGAAGAATTAGTTATGTTCTTATTTTTGCAAATAGGAATTATGTGCCCGTAGATTTTATTGTTCTTGATATAGATTGCAATCCTTCATGTCCTATTATTCTTGGTAGACCTTTCCTTAGAACGATTGGTGCAATTATTGATATGAAGGAAGGGAATATTAGATTCCAATTTCCATTAAAGAAAGGCATGGAACACTTCCCTAGGAAGAAATTAAAATTACCATATGAATCTATTATGAGAGCCACTTATGGATTGCCTACCAAAGATGGAAATACCTAGATCTATCCTTGCTTTTATGCCTAGCTAGGGGCATTAAACGATAGCGCTTGTTGGGAGGCAACCTAATTTTATTTTTAGTTTTTTTTGCTTTTTGCTTCTGTTTAGGAATAAATATTTGTTCTAGCCTCTGGTTAGATGTGTTTTTATGTTTTAATTAGTGTTTTTGCCAAGTTAAACCTATAGAATCTTCTTGGGTGATAGTTATTTGATCTTGCAGAAATTTCCAGAAACTTTTTGTTCACAAAAATAATTGTTAAAAATCACCAGAACGTGATAAAATATTGATTCCAATTGCTGTTGCTCAGCAAACAAATTGTCTAGGTCGTCCTATTTTGGCTGATTTTTTGGAGTTCCAGAAGTTTGTGTTAGTTACAGAGTTTTAACACCAATATAAATAAAGAATGAGTTGTTTGCTTATTTTGATGAATCTATGGCTAGTAAAATAGTTTACAAACCATAGAAAAGTTGGAATACAGTAGGTTTAACACCAATATAAATAAAGAATGAGTTCATTACAGTACCTTGAAGTGGTCGTTTGTTTTGTTTCTCTAACGGAGCTCACGAGATTTTCTGTTAAGTTTTGTGTTGTGATGTTTTCAAGTTTTGGGTGAAAGATTTGATGGATTATGGAACAAGGAGTGGCAAGAGCCTAAGCTTGGGGATGCCCATGGCACCCCCAAGATAATCTAAGGACACCTAAAAGCCAAAGCTTGGGGATGCCCCGGAAGGCATCCCCTCTTTCGTCTACTTCCATCGGTAATTTTACTTGGAGCTATATTTTTATACACCACATGATATATGTTTTCCTTGGAGCGTCTTGTATGATTTGAGTCTTTGATTTTTAGTTGACCACAATCATCCTTGTTGTACACACCTTTTGAGAGAGACACACATGATTCGGAAATTATTAGAATACTCTATGTGCTTCACTTATATCTTTTGAGTTAAATAGTTTTGCTCTAGTACTTGACTTATATCTTTTAGAGCACGATGGTGGATTTGTTCTATAGAAACCATTGATCTCTCATGCTTCACTTAGATTATTTGAGAGCCATAAATAGCATGGTAATTTGCTTAAATAATCCTAATATGCTAGGTATTCAAGATTAGTAAAAACTTTCTTATGAGTGTTTTGAATACCAAGAGAAGTTTGATGCTTGATGATTGTTTTGAGATATGGAGGTAGTGATACTAAAGTTGTGCTAGTTGAGTAGTTGTGAATTTGAGAAATACTTGTGTTGAAGCTTGCAAGTCCCGTAGCATGCACACCTAGTAAACGTTATGTAACAAATTTGAAACATGAGGTGTTCTTTGATATTCCTCCTTATGAGTGGCGGTCGGGGACGAGCGATGGTCTTTTCCTACCAATCTATCCCCCTAGGAGCATGCGCGTAGTGCTTGGTTTTTTATGACTTGTAGATTTTTGCAATAAGTATGTGAGTTCTTTATGACTAATGTTGAGTCCATGGATTATACGCACTCTCACTGTCGGATTTCGGGTTCCGGCAGACCCTTGAGGTTCGAGCACTTGGGTGCGCGCGGAGATCCAACCTTCCACCATCTCGCACCTCACCGAATCGCTGGGACCTAAACTACTAAACAGAATAGCACAAGAGACACAAGATTTATACTAGTTCGGGCCACCGTTGTGGTGTAATACCCTACTCTAGTTTGTGGCGTGGTGGATTGCCTCTGGGGCTGATGAGGAACAATACAAGGAAGAACAGCCTCGCGAGGGTCTGTTCTTGGAAGGTGCGATGAACTGCTACGTGGTGTCCCGTCGCTCTAGCTTGAGGATCGGGTCTTTGTCTTTCTCTGGATCCCGGATCCCGATCGTTTCGATGCCCCTACCCTGTGGGTGGCTACTCCTATTTATAGGCGAAGGCCCTGGGCCTCTTCCCAAATATTGAGCGGGAAGGCGCCAACAATTGGCCATTTTGAAGGGGAACAGCGGGTACACTTATCCTGACTAAAGTTGGTCCTCGCCTGCCAAAGGCTCTGGTGATGACGCCGCTTGGGCTCCACGATGACTCCTTCCAACCGTTGGGGCTGGTCTTGGTCTTGTTGCACCAAACAGATGCCTTTGCTTGATGCTCTCGCTGCGCTTGCTCCCTTTGCACCAAAGAGGAAAGGAGGACGCTGCTGCTGGCTGGCGCCCGACCGGGCGCCTGGTCGTCATGGCTTGCGTCATGGGCACCTCGCGAGTACCCTGCCTTGAACTCTCCGCCTCCTCATGAGCCAGCTGACGAGTCCGTGCAGAGGAAGCTCTGGTCGTCCGCCCATGAGGCTTGGCCCCTCGCGAGGGTCTTGAGCTTGTCTTGATGAAGATGGGCTGTCCTGGCCTCCTTTGAGCCACGCCGCAGCCGCAGGTAGGCAAGTCAGGGACCCCGTTCCCGAACGCCGACAAGAGCCCAGGCCCACGGCGCGCCCGAACTTGGCCGAGCAGAGAGGCGAAAGGGTAAGTGCGAAGTGTCGTGGGCCCTAACAGCCTGCGGCCTTGGGCACCGCGTGGCGGTTGATTGGACGCGTGCGCCTCTGCAACCGCGTTGGTTGATAATAGAGCGGCATCTTCCTTGCCTCCTTTACTTTCTCCAGTTGCTGCTCAGATCCCCTTTCTTGCGCCTCTCCTCTCTGCTTCCAAGACCTTCAGATCCACTCCGCCTGCGTGCCCTAGCCAGCCATGGCTCCTCGCCAAGCCCCGGCCGGAGCTTGGTACTCTCCTGCCTTGGACCCGCCAAAAGTGTCAGGGGCGAGCCTCGCCCTGATGCGCCGGTTGGCGGAGGCGCAGGGCGTCAATGGAACAGCGGTGTTCAAGGCCAGCTCCTCCGCCCCTGAGGGTCGGGGGAGTACCTTCTACCCGTTCTTCGTGAGCGCCATCATTGCTGGTCTGGTGCCTCCCTTTTCTGAGTTCTTCTTCTCCGTCCTCCGTCACTACAACATCCAAGCTCTGCACCTCCATCCCAACTCCGTCCTTCTTCTGGCAATCTTCGCCTACTATTGTGAGGCCCATGTTGGGGTGAAACCCTCGGTGGCCTTGCTGCGCCACTACTTCTCCCTCCGAACCTCCCGTGGTTCCGCCTCTGCGTGCGCGAGCTTCGTCGCATACGGTGGGGCCATTGCCATTTCAAACCCTGGGAAGCGGATTGAGGGCTTCAGGAGCAAGTGGGTCTTGGTGGATGCTGGGCGTATCCACCCACGGCTGATCCTGCCCACGGAGCCCGCCGAGAGCTCCGACGACTGGTCCCGAGTGGAGCTTACGGATCCTCTTGAAGCTGGTCTTTGGAGAAGATGGATGCAGATCTGAAGCCGCCAGCGGGCCGAAGCTGACCGTGCGTGTCGCTCTTTGAGGGAGTTCTGGAGCACCAATCGGCTCCGCTTCGTCGATACTCACTTCGATGTGAAGGCCTCACTCGAGCCCGTGGCCTGGCCAGCGAGGACTGGCGACAGTCCTCCAGGTCCTTGGTTAGGGGCGATGTGGCGAGATCGAGGCGCCCCTGCGCCTTGTTCCTTCGTGAGGATTGGGAGCAGGTAGTGGGGCCCATGCCCGTCTTCAATGGGGGCGGGCCGTGCCGTGGAGGCTCCGGAGGACCTGGTGGACGTGTCCTCTTCTGACTCCAGCGAAGAGGTGGAGGAAAGAGAGCCAGGAGAGGGGGTTGATTCGGGGGCGGAGTCAAGGGCTCATCCCCTGCGCCGCATGCCCCACGTTCTCCGCCTCCCCGAGAGTGACGACGATGAGGATGAGGATGAGCGGGGAGGCAAAAGCCTGCCCCCGATCCCGAAAAGGACCGGACTGGGCTGGTCCCCCGCGGGTCCGCCCCAGGCCCGGGGCGATCCGCAGACGCGCCTCCTGCCCCTGGTCCCCTTGAAGCTGATCCCTGCAGCCGGCTCTCGGGCTTCAAGTATGGCCGGAGGCTGCTCGAGTCCACCAGCGACGACCTGTAAGTGCCTGCTTCCCGTCTTGATTATTGCTCTGTTGACGAGATCTGATGTCCATGTTCTTCGGCCAGGCTGGCGCCCGCGGCGAAGAAGCTGAAGGGGGCTCCTGAGGCCCCATCCGTGGCGGTGCCTCTGCCCGAAAAAGAAGATGATCCTGACGCCCAGGCCTCTCCTGCCCGGGCGTCCTCGCGAGGCCTGGCTGAGCCCGCTGGGGCGAGCTCAGCCCCCTTGACCCAGGCGACTCCCGAGGTGCCCTTGCTTGGCGCTGCCTCCACTGTTGCCGTGGCGCCGCTGGTTCCGCCTCAGGGCGCAGTGGTTACGCCGCCGCCATCTCCTCCTACTCCACCAACTGCTATCTCTCCGACTCCTCCCACTGTCCTGGATTGTGCTGCCGCTGAATTGGAGCGGCTGCGACAGGATCTTCTGGGCGCCAACCCTCGCTTGGTGGCCGGGCGCTTGGAGCTGGCCTCTGGCTGGATTCGCTCCGACGCTTCGATTCGGGCGGTGCTGGTCCAGGCCTCGACGACTTGCGATGAGGAGAAGCATGCTGTTCGTGAGGCGAAGGTTGCCCGCGATGCTGCCCTGGGGGATGCAGCCAACATCCAAGGTCGCTGTGAGACGCTGGAGGGCGAACTGATGGGCCTGCAGAACCAGCTTGCCGAGGAGGCCCGCCTCCGCCAGGAGCAGGAGGAAAGCATGAAGGCTCACGAGGCGGCCGTCGAGGACTGGGAGGCCAAGCTGAAGAAGCGCCGTGACTGCCTAGGCGCACTGGAGCAGGAACTGGAGGCGAGGAAGGTCGAGCTAGACGACAAGGCGCGGGTTCTTGCCGAAGATCGCGTGGCCTTCATGGATATGGAGGTGAAGGCTCGCGCCTTGCTGAGGGAGCTTTACGATAGCGGCCTAGAGAGCCCACTGGCCGGCGCAGAGGACGGCCCCGCCAAGCTGCTTCCCTTCCTGGTTCGCGCTATTGAAGATGTCTCCCTTGGTCTTGGCCCCACGGCTGAGGCCGAGGCGCGTGTCTTGTCTTCCGCGGCACTGACGCGGATCCTCACCCACATCTATCTTCGCGATCCCAGCGTCGACATGGACAACCTGCTGGAGCCAGCAAGCGGCGAGCATGCAGCTGCCGCTGCCGAGGCTGTGAAGGGTCGCGCAGAGGCTCCGTTGGGGAAGTTTCGGGCCTTCAGCACCAAGCCGAAGCGAGGCACTGCCGGCCCTGCTGGTTCACGAGGCGAGCCCACTCCGCGCTGCTCCACCGCCGACAAGTGACTCCGTTGTGGCTCCTGCCTTGCTTTTAATTCCTGCACATGTATCATGCCTCGAGGAGGCGTTTAAACTTGCGTTTGGTATTGCGATAACAGTGTGGACTGTAATATTTGCTTTTGAATTCCTTGAAATTTGTGCTTCCTACTTGCTTATGTTCTACGCCGGCAGAGCCCGGCCCCGCGCATACCTCAGCCGCCGTTAGCCCCGATCGGAAACCAGGACGGGACCAAGGAGTGAGGGGCTATGTGACAAGTTAGGCTCCAGAGTCGCGATGCTCAGGAGTCCCCCTTGGCACACGAACAACAAGTAGGGAGGTGAGACGCGGGCGGATCCGCCGTTCTACGTCTGCAGAGCCCGGCCCCGCGCATAAATCAACCACCGTTAGCCTTTCGGAACTAAGGGGTGAGGGGCTACGTGACCAGTTAGGCTCCTGAGTCGCGATGCTCATGAGTCCCCCTTGACGCTCAAACGGCATTCGTACCTTGGCTCCGCTCGGGGAGTGACGTGTGACGAACCAGGCCCGAGGGGCCTGGCTAGGTAGCGCGTCGTCTGGCGTGACCAGCGCAGCCCGTGCCCAGCACCCTCGCGCGGTGCTCCCGAGGGAGGCGTTGCGGCGAGGCGGACATCGAGCTCTAGGCTCCCCGAGGTTGATGCGACCCGGAGGCCACCCTCAGTTGTTTATCACTAGCGCGGAGCATAGTGCTTCCGCATGCGTACGGGCATAGCCGCTCCTCGGCAGTGTCGTCAGCCAGCGCGGAGCATGGTGCATCCACTGGAACGTGGGAGGGGGCTACCCTCCGGGAGGAGCCCCCGGGGCGTATACAGCCCCACCCTGACACGTGGCTGGCACGGTAGGGCTGGACGAGGTGTATCTGGGCACCCGTGAGCCAGCGCGTGACTCACGGGGCCCTACCTCAATGCGGGTTGCGCCTGGCTCTGGGCCTTATCTTCGAGTGTGTTCCTGCAAATTTGGCCAGATGCCGGTGCTCTACTTCTTCGGGTCCCGGCTCTCGGGCTGGTCTCAGCCGTCACTGGCAAGCCAGGTCGCGATGCCATGGACAAGACCAGAGGGTGAGGGCCGAAGAGCCGGTAGGAGCCCTGAGTCGTGATGCTCAGGCACCCCCTTTAACGCATAAGCTTGGTTAGATGACTAAACTCACGTCCTTGGGTCCGGCTCTCGGGCTGGTCTCGGCCGTCGCTGGCAAGCCAGGTCGCGATGCCATGGACAAGACCAGAGGGTGAGGGCCGGAGAGCCGGTAGGAGCCCTGAGTCGCGATGCTCAGACACCCCCCCTTTAACGCGCAAGCTAGGTCACATGCAACAACTCTACGTCCTCGGGTCCCGGCTCTCGGGCTGGTCTCAGCCGTCGCTGGCAAGCCAGGTCGCGATGCCATGGAGGTTGAGCCAATAATGAAAACAATTTGAAAAAGACCTTGGAAAAGCATCTGACCGATGAATTTCATTCTTACGTCAAACTTCGAAAAGAATTTGAGAATAACTCCGGGAATATTAGAAGAGTCAGGTAAGATCTTGGGAAAAGACCTATGGGTTAGGGCCCACTGAAAAGAAAACACCATTGGAAAGGATTATTGAGTGAGAAATGATGCACCGGAACGATTGAAAAACTTGAATGAGGCGACAACCTCGAATAGAACGAACGAGTCTTGAGCGAATACATGAATCTATTGGGATATCTTCAGAACTCTGGAACGATTGAGTAGCGAGAGGCGAATGAGCAAGGAAGAATATTTGAGCCAAGGAAAAGAACAAGCTCAACACCATATACTTGAATTGTATCCACTTGAGAGAAAACGAGACGAACAATGTTTAACTAGATGGGATTTCACCGATTGAGACAATTGAGGAAAGACTGAAGAGGCTCCGCACGAATGAAATATATGCTCGAATAGAGGCTCAGACTCCGGGAAGAAAAGGGTTGGGAGGGAGGGAAAAACAAAGGCAACTTGGAACGGGGAACCGACGAAATACTTGAAGAGAAAAGTACCGGTTGAAATAATTGAGGAAAGAATGCAAAGGCTTCGCAGGAATATGATGGATACTCGATTACGGACTCCGAGAAGAAAAGGGTGGGCGGGTGGGAAAAAGAAAGACAACATCATACGGGGAAACAACGTCGTTGTGAAAGAGCTGAGGATTGATCTCGCAAAAGACGACGAGGGTCGAATGACTCGAAGAGAAGTGCGCCGGATGAAAATAGCTGACCTCGCAACGAATGAAAACTAACTGCTTGATCCTAATAAAAATTGAAGGGGAAAAGGAGTATATCAAAATACCTACGTCAAGATTTCTCAATAGAGCGATGAAGGGGCTAAGGAGTAAAAAAGAATTCCTACTCGTCCGGCATGCGGATCTTGCGGCGCTGCGTGGATCTGATGGGCGGCTGCGGGTCGGCGGGAGGCGGTGGCGGGGACGGCAGCGGTCGGCGGCGAGTGGTGCGGGCGGCGCGAAGGAGCTGGGCGCGCACGGGCTCGGGCGCTATCTTGGCGGCGGCGCTGGATGGTGGTGGCAGGCGACGGAGTCCGACGAGCGGGCACGATGGCGGTGGCGGAGTCGACGAGCGGGCGCTGGAGGCACACGTGGCGGGCGCAGAACAGGTCTGGAGGGCCCACAGGCCCGCGGCCATGGTAGGAGCGGGCGGCGCGGGTGAGTGGGCGCGGGTGTGGCTCGGGCCCGGCGCGAACCGCCGTGGGCCAAGCGGGCCGTGGCGGCGGGAGGCTGGGGCAGGCGTGGTGGAGGGTGACGGGGCCACATGGCACGCTCCGGTGGCTGGCGGCGCAGTGGCAGACGTGTCCGGCGGCGGCGCGGACATGTCCGACAGCGCGAGGAGGAAGAGGGCAAGGGTTTGACCATGATTTGAGGAGGGGGAGGTGTTTATATAGGCATATGGAACTAGTAGAGGGCTATTCAGATGCGGTTTTCGCCCACAGGATCGTGATCCAATGACAGAGAGCATGAAGGGGGTTGAGATGGGCTAGTGGTCTGTGGTGGAGGGGTGCTGGGCTGCAAAGAGAGATGGGTCCGGCGTATAACGCAGTTAACCGTTGGGGCATCAAACGACCTCCAAATGGAACAAAATTTGACAGGCGGTCTACGGGTGATATACCAAGACCACACGTCAACTCTTGGACCATTCCGAGAACGTTCTTCTCCTGCTCATGAAACAAGATCTGGAAGGCGCGGCGGGTGTGTGTGAGAGTGAAAGGGCTCGAAACGGACAACTGAGAGAACTGGGAGACCCGGTCAAATGCATGTTTTGAAAAACATGCAAATGAAATGCACATGATGACTTGGCAAAATGCAACACGCAAGCAAATGATATGGCAATGACGGCGAATAACTAGAAGACACCTGGCGCATCGGACTCGGGGCGTCACACTCGCCCACAAGCATATCATCTCCTCCGACACATGCCCTTGATGTGCTATGCTACCCGAAGATTCCATGCACCTCTTAGTCACCTGCCCACTTGCCAACCGAATTTGGCAGCACATTGGTATCCTTCCTCAGACCAACGACATCACTGAGCTTCGGGATAATGCACTGCCCCATCACCTACCCCAAAAAGCATGGTCTCTGGTTCTCATGTCACTACTATGGAAGATCGGGGCAGCGCGTAATGATATGTTGTTTAGGAGCGTTGAACAATGTTCTGTAATAACCCTTTGGGCCCTTATTGCTGATTTGGATGTTTGGTCACACCATCTCATGGAGACAAGTGACAAGGAGGACATATTCTCGTGGCATTCTTACCTCTCTGCACGCTGCACCGTGCCTATGTAATTCTTTACTTGCTGCCTCGGTAGCCTTTGAGTAATATATTCAGGTGGGGAGCTCCCCCCCCCCCACAAGTGATTCTCAAAAAAAAGGAGCTACCTAGCTAGGTGATTAGAGGGCTGTTGCAAGCAGCCGCGGTGAGAACATCGTAGAGTGCATGCGAAGTCCAGCCGCCCACGCACGTAGGAGTGTGTTGTTGGTGCAGGCGTTGCATGCAGATAGTGGACGCGGCTATATAGGAGGGTGGGCAAGGCCCTGTGCGTGAGTGCGCCTAGGTTATAAACTCCATGTACTGCTGCCGGTTTGTTGTGGCGAGCCAGTGTTAAGAAATACAAAGAAAAGGTTGTGGCTGTTAGTGTGGCCAAGCCACCAAATATTGTGCCCTCTACTTCTTCTACCTCTAGTCCTAAGTGAGAGAGAGAGCTAGTCTAGGGTTGCGCCAACATTTGGTATACAAAGCTTAAGTGCAATCCTGCCGGTGGCCATGACACTCGTTCCACACGCCGGCGGTGCGGCGCGATGTCGTTGCAGTAGCCTCCATTGAGGACAACGAACTATACCGCTTGGGAGATCAAGTCAAAGGCTATCCATTTACGCCCAGGGGCTGTGGAGTGAGGTGGCTCCGGTGGAGGGCGCGGCGGTTGACACCGAGAAGAGCAAGATGGCGCACGGCGATGCTGGGCGCGCTGCCAGAGGACTTGCTGATGCAGCTGGCGACAAAACCACGGCGAAGGAGGTATGGGACTCCCTCAATGTGCGCTTCGTGGGTGCTGATCGTGTGCAGGCTGTGCAGCATGCGATGTTGCGGAGCGTGTTCAATCTCCTGTGGATCGACGATGGCGACGAGCTGGATGACTACGCAGAGAAGGACAGCGGCATGGCGGCGAGGTACGCAATGCTCGGGTCAACGCTCGATGACAGCGCCATGGTGAAAAGTTGCTCGACACCGTGCCGGACCGCCTGTACGCTGCGGTGGCCCGAATCGAGCAATTATGCAACATGGAGGAGATGGCGTTCGAGGAGGCGCTTGGACGACTCAAGGCGTTCGAGGAGCAGACACGGCAGCGCATGCAGGCCAGTGGCGAGCGTGCGGACGGACAGCTGATGATAACGGTGGCACAATGGGCGGCTCGGGAGCGACGGCGAGGCGGACGTGGCTTCAGCGACCACGACGACGACGGTGCGGCGCGGCGAGCACATCATCGGGCAATGGAGGGAAGCGCCATGGACGCTGCTACAAATGTGGGGAGCACGGACACTTCCGGCACAAGTGCCTAGAGCAGCTAAAAGGACTGGCGGCGGAGCCGACTCTCCTGGCCGATGCCAATGTCGACGACAATGGACTCCTCTAGGCCGTGACTTAGGGGGTGTGTGTTGGAATAAGCCATGGCATGTGGTGCGGTCGGGCTCATCGGGTGCGCGCGGGACGTGGGGGACGCACTAGTGCGATATGGCTCGTCGGTCGCGTCGGGTGCATGCGGGACGTGCGGGATGCAGCAGAAGCGTGGCGTGTGTGCGTAGGTATGCGTGCGTGTGTAGTGTGTCTACCTGTAGTAGTTGCATGTGTATGTGGCGTGGTGGTCAGCCGCATGGGCTAGCTAGTTAGGTGGTTAGCGGGCTGTTGCGAGCAGCCGCGGTGAGTGCATCGTGGGCTGCATGCGGAGTCCAGCCGCCTCAAGCGCGTAGGTGTGCATTGTTGGTGCAGGCGTTGCACGCAGATCATGGACGCGGCTGTGTAGGAGGGTGGGCAAGTACCTTTTGCGTGAGTGCGCCTGGGTTACAAACTCCTTGTACTGCTGCTGGTTTGTTATGGTGAGTCGTTGTTAAGAAATACAATGAAAAGGTTGTGGATGTTTGTTCGGCCAAGCCACCAAATATCACGCCCTCTCCTTCTTTTACCTCTAGTCCTGAGTGAGAGAGAGAGCCAGTCTAGGGCTGCACCAACAAAGGAGTGGGTGGTTGTGCTATTTTTTCGAGCATCTACCTGGTGAAAGGAAGCAACTTCACATGCTACTAATTCTGTCATCTGCTGCAGCCATCTTCAGAAGTTCACCTAGACTTAACGTCATGGCAGTGTGTAAACCTAAATATAGCAGGGTCTATTTCCCCAAGAGTCACTTTTCAGTGATGGAACACCATGAGCTGCGTACCGTCTGAAACACTGACCATAAGATCTGTTGCTGCTACTAGCAGAGAGCTACAACAGCAAGTATTTTGCGATCCAGCGACTATGGAGACGAAGGAAACTGGCTAGAAGACATAATTTAGTGAGAAGGATTGGATTACCTACTAGTTTGGAATGTGCAGTCTGAGTGGCGTTTGTTGGCTTGCTGTTGAGTTCTTGGGGTGTAGGATCGAAAGTAGGTCTAGAGGGGGGTGCTTAGACTACTTGACCAAATAAAAATCTAGCCTTTTCCCAATTTTAAGTCTTGGCGGATTATAGCAACTTAGCACAAGTCAAGCAATCGACCTACACATGCAATTCTAATAGTATAGCAGCGGAAAGTAAAACATTGCATATGAAGGTAAAGGGAATGGTTTGGAGAAGGCAAACGCAATGTAGACACGAAGATTTTTTGCGTGGTTCCGATAGGTGGTGCTATCGTACGTCCGCGTTGATAGAGACTTCAACCTACGAAGGGTAACGGTTGCGCGAGTCCACGGAGGGCTCCACCCACGAACGGTCCACGAAGGAGCAACCTTGTCTATCCCACCATGGCCATCGCCCACGAAGGACTTCCCTCACTTGGGTAGATCTTCACGAAGTACGCGATCTCCTTGCTCTTACAAACTCCTTGTTTCAACTCCACAATCTTGTCGGAGGCTCCCAAGTGACACCTAACCAATCTAGGAGAGACCACTCTCTAAAAGGTAATAGATGGTGTGTTGATGATGAACTCCTTGCTCTTGAGCTTCAAATGATAGTCTCCCCAACACTCAACTCTCTCTCATAGATTTGGCTATGGTGAAAAGATGATTTGAGTGGAAAGCAACTTGGGGAAGCCTAGAGATCAAGATTCTTTTGGTTGGATTGGAATGTCTTGGTCCCAACACATGAGTAGGTGATTCTCTCTCAGAAATTGATTAGTGGAAGTGTAGGTACGTTCTGATGGCTCTCTCTTGAAAAGAGAAGGGGGTGGAGGGGTATATATAGCCTCCACACAAAATCTAACTGTTACACACATTTGACCCAACTCGGTCAGACCAAATAAGTGAACTCGGTGAGACCGATTAATTTCAAAATATGAACATTAGGATTTTTGGTGGGACTGTCATGATCAACTCGGTGGGACCGATGCACTAGGGTTAGGGCAA
Organism: Aegilops longissima; assembly: GCA_021605205.1. Classification (NCBI taxonomy): domain Eukaryota; kingdom Viridiplantae; phylum Streptophyta; class Magnoliopsida; order Poales; family Poaceae; genus Aegilops; species Aegilops longissima. The sequence continues at coordinate 174,062,800 of CM038679.1, forward strand.
AACCTCATCTCGGTGTGACCGATTGCATGAACTTGGTGGGACCGATTTAAACAATGAGTAAACAAAGAGTTGGTCTGGCAAACTTGATGGGACTGATTCCTCATTTCGTTAAGACCGGAACATTGCGAAAGAGAAATAGAGAGTTTGCATTGCGAACTCGGTGGGACTGAAACATTATAAAAGGAAACAGAGAGTTTGCAATCCCATCTCGGTGAGACCGAAATCCCTATTGGTGACATGGGACCGATTAGGATTTCTGGCTATGGCTATATCAAAAGAACTCGGTGGCGCCGGATGGATCAAATCGGTGGGGCCGAGTTTGACTTTAGGTTTATGACATATTTGGATTTGAGAAAGTGGTGGAGGGCTTTAAAGCATATCACTAAGCATTTTGAGCAAGTAGACCATTAAGCAACACCTAACCCCCTTTTAATAGTATTGGCTTTTCCTATGGACTCAATGTGATCTTGGATCACTAAAATAGAAATGAAGAGTCTTGAGGTTTTCCAATATTTCTCCTTAGCATTTTGAGGGGTCTACATCTCTAGTCCATGCCATGCCAATCATTGAACTTTCTGAAATAATCAACTTAAATGGACATTAGTTCAATGAGCTATATGTTGTTATGAATTACCAAAACCACCCGGGGATTAGCTGCACTTTCAATCTCCCCCTTTTTGGTAATTGATGACAATATATAGATCAAAGCTTCGACAAATGATAATATGAATGAAATACATCGTCGCTTTGAGAAGTATGTGATAAGCAAGAGCTCCCCTAAATTTGTGCATTATTTAAATTTTTCTTTGGAATGCAAATGCACAATCGATTAGGATCATGGGTTACTCTTCCATTTCACATACATCTTGGTGGAGATCTCAAAATGATAGAATATAAATAACATGCACTCATCACCAAGGCAAACATGATTGATCATACACATGTATTAAGATATCATCGTTCAAGCACATATTGAAACATAGTATGATCAATCACATGATCATAAGAGTATCTCACACAAGCACAAATATTGTAGCAAGCAAACAATCAAACGACAAGTAGAAGGAGAGGCAAACAAAGTGCAAAACACACACTCTCTCTCGAAGCCTATGATCTATACACTTTCTCCCCCTTTGGCAACAACTTACCAAAAAGGTTGAAAATGCATAGTGCTATGCGACACTCTAGGCATGATCTCTGGGAGCTCCTGAAGTGGTCTTCTGGCTGGTCGCTCTGGTGTGCGTAGATGGTGTGGAGAGGATAGAATCTGCAAACGCTTCCGAGGATGTCTGAGGAACTGCAGGAGTTACAACTGGAGGAACAACAGTGGCAGTTGCAAGCTCTGGAGTCTTTGTCAACTGGCACAGCTATAGACCTATGTGCTCTTGGCACTCTCTGAAATGCATCTGTAGTTGGCATGTCACTCCTGTCCTCAAGGTCTTCCTATATCTTCTCAACTGTGGTTTGGATCTCGGTTACCTTCACATCTAAATCATGAAGCTTTGTCTCAAAGATCCTCTCAAGGCTCTCTTAATTTCGAGTCAGGGTGGCTAGTTCTTTCTCTATTCTCACAGTTGTCTCAAGCAGATAGCTGAGCTGATCTTGCTTGGTCTTGAGATTCACAGCTGAGACATCTGGAACTTTGGAAGTCTTTGCTACCTTTGCTTTCTCTCGCTTCTCCTGAGCCTCTATAGAAGTTGGATGTGATGCATCCATGACAACAACATTGTCCTCAAAGTCTGGCCTCGGCGGAAGGTGCCCTTTGTCTAGTAGATATGTCCCTTTTCCCATCTTGGAGTTGATGAGCATATGAGCCTAGGGCGCATATCCACATGACCTCTTCTGATCTGCAACAGTCCTCTTGATAGTTTCAACAATCAAGGTCATCACCTTGAACTTCTCTGGCACATCAAACATATGCAGCAGATTGATTGAATGACCATGGATCATCCTATGATCTCCTGATTTGAGCAAAAAAGTGTGCCTCAGTATAGTGTTAATAGTGGTCAAACCTGACAACAGATAGTAAATTGACCAAAACTTGTGAGTCTCAGAGTCATCATCAGGAATTTCCTTGTACATATGTGCCATGGAGTTATGATCTTTCCTGGGCTTGGCATAAACATATGTGTCATCTTCACCTTCTTGAGGGGCATTTATCAACTTGGCCCACTTAGCAATGGATGATTGGTATCTTGTGCCTTCTGTCATACAGACTATCTTGCCATCTGGATAGAAATGTGCAGTTGGATAAAATTGCATGACCATCTCATCATTCCATGTAGTCAGCTTCTAACCAACAAAAGTGTCAACTCTATTCATTCTGAAGCTCTCACGAACTCCTGGGAAGTAGTCTTCATTCTCATCAATGAAATTCCAGCCAACCCATCTCATGTCACTGACTATGGGCTTCTTAGCCAAAATAAATGTCTAATAAAAATATTGCTGCTCCTTGGTGTGAAATCTGTAGTCCACAACAGTCCTTCTCCTCACAGCATATGGATCAGCTTTTCTCCATAGTCTAAGACCTGCATCCTTTCTCACTTTCATGTTCTCTGCTACTGGATGATTGTCATCATGATCTTGAAACTTTGGTTTGAGCTTTCTGAGCACTTGATGCTCTTCATCCTCTTGAACTTCAGGCATTGGGGCCATGTTCTTCTCTGCAGCTGGAATGTTTCTTGTGGATCTCTTGGGTGTAGTTGGCTTTGAAGCGTGAGCTTGTGAAGATGGCTTGGGAGTTGTCTTGGGCTTAGATGATGCAGCCACAGACTTGATTGCATCTCCCATCAATTTCTGAGATTTTGATGCTGGCTCTTCATCTTCCTCATCAGATTCCCTCATCATGGAATGTTTTCAAATCACTCAGGCCATGGTTCTCTTGACCCTTTCCTTTCTTTTCTTGCCTCCAGCAGCCTCTTCCTCTGAAATTTTCAAGGTTTCAAGAGTGGAGGCTCTGACTTTTGTCATGTGCTTCCTTTGAGCAGGTGCCTTCTTATGCATGTCAGGCTTGATGGCAGCAGCAGCAGCTTGCTCTTTCTTGATCACTTTCTTCTTTGAGGTGACCTCATCATCAACCACAAAGTCCTCATCTTCATATTCTGAGGTTCTCTTCTTCCTTTGCCTAGTTGCAGCCTTAGGCAGATGGATTGGGGTGCTTCTGCTACCCTCATCATAGCTGCTGTTTGAGGGACTAGTGCCCTCATTGAGATTTTGTTGCTCCTCTGACATGTTCTGGTTGTCACTGTTGTCTGACATGGCTGACACTAACACTGTGAATAAATAAGTATAGGTATAGTAGATGAGCATCACAAAGCACAACTATTTTGGCAAAAAGTTGAATCAGAAACTTAATTTTAGTTTTCTACGGAAAGGATTTCGGAGCTACCGATATGACCAAATCGGTGACACTGAAGCAAATTTAGAGTCTAAACATGTGAATTCGGTCAGACCGAGACACAGTTCGGTGACTCCGAGATGCTAGGGTTTCACAGAGAAAGTGAACTCGGTCACACCGATTTGTACACTTCGGTCAGACCGAGTAGTACATGTGCAATGGCCTGGGCCAAATCGGTGAGACCGAATACTCCAAATCGGCCGGTCCGAGATGAGTTTGGCAGAAACCTAACCCTAAGTTTTTGCATCAAAAGTAATCCAGAGGAAGTTTTGGTTGGATAGAATGATCTCAATTGTGGCTAGAAACATGGCATTAACCTTTGTGCAAGAGTCAGAGTTAAGGAATACACAAAGGGATCGAGTTCGTACCCTAACTTGGCAACGAACTCGCTACGGCAACAATAGCAGCGAAGATACCCGTTGATGGCGCCAGAGACCAGCGCCAGGAGGGCGCTGGCGACGACGAAAATGATCCGGAGACCAGGAGGGGAGGCAGAGCTGGGCAGGCGCGGTTGGAGGTTTGATGTAAGTTCCAAAATTCAACCCGCGGATATATATATACCGAGTCATTGTACATGTGTCCGACTGGAACGACTCGGTGGCACCGAGATGCAGAATCGCAAGTGGTTACCGCAAGTCGGTGAGACCAAACTGTTCTAATCGGTTGCACTGAGGTGAAAACTTAGATCAACTCAATGAGTTCAGTGAGACCGAAGGGAATGTATCGGTCAGACCTAGAACCATTGAGAGGTTTTGGAAGTTTAAGCCCTTGACGAATCGGTGGGTCCGAGTGCTCCTCGCCCAGAGGGTCCGAATTTGACTTGGTCAAACTTTGTGATGTAGAATGAATAGAGTTTGAGACGAGAAAAGCATAGATAGCTAGAGGGAGTACTTAGGCATTCTTGTCCATCCATTTCGCCAAAAGAAAAGCCAAACAATCAAACAACACATGGATGTCATCGAATGGGAAAAATATGCAACCAACATGCTCACACAATAAGATAGTAAATGAAATATGTGGAAAAGCATGCACAAACACTCTAGCATCTGTCAAGCAATTGGTGATGACTAGGTCATCTATATATGAGTATATTGACTGAGGAGTCAAATGAGAACATTTGATCGTAGGTCATACTCATCATTTAAGCACAAGAGGGGTTACCACTTTTACATAAAGCATTGTTGTGTTCACACCATTAGGGTTTCTTTAGCTCAATTCTTAGAGCAAAGCTCCCCCTAGATGTGATATCCCCCCTAAGAGGGATCAACTAACCTTGGGTTTTGTCGATGATGACTTCATGTAGGTGTTGAATATGTAGATGCTTAATGATGATGTAGATCATTTGGAGCAATCCATTAGAGTGAGTTGCACTTTCAATACCTACATGGGTTAGTCCCACAAGGAACACACAAGGATATCCATAGACATAGTGTGAATTTCACATATAATGATGTCCATGAAAGCATTAGGTTAGCTTGTCCCTTGTCTTACCAACAAGAGGGTTTGTGACTCGTTGAACTAGTGCAAGATGTGAAAGTTGATTGTGTCGGCGTTCTTGGAACGGGGGTCCCCAGACTTGCCTGCCTGCGGCCCAAGGCGTGGCTCTGCGAGCAGGCCCGTACGGCCCATCTTCACCATCAAGCATTCAAGACCCTCACGAGGCGGACGACACAAGACCTCCTCGGGAGCGGCCTCACAATGCTAGCTCGCGAGGGGCATAGAGATCAAGGCAAGGCGAACCTCGTGAGGTTCCAATGATGCAAGCCATGACGATCGAGACCAGGCGGGCGCCAGCGTGCACAGTGTCCTCGCTTCCTCTTTGGTGCTAGGGAGGCAAGCGCAGACGAGGAGTACCGAGGCATCAGGCAAAGGTTTCTATATCGGTGCAACGAGACCAAGACCAGCAGGACAACAGGATGGAGGTCATCGTGGAGCCTAAGCCGGCGTCACCACCGGAGCCTTTGGCAGGCGAAGACCACCTTTAGTCAGGATAGCTTGTACTAGTTGTCCCCTTTCAAATTGGCCATTGTGGCATCCCTTCGCGCTCAATATTTGGGAAGAGGACCAGGGCCTCTATAAATAGGATTAGTCATCACCGTAGGTGGGACGGGTCTCCAACTCGTCTCGAACTCATTCAGTTCATCCTCACACCCACCAAGCACAAGAACACCTCACCTTAGGAGGCTGTTATTCCCCTTGTACTGTTCATCCTCAGCCCGAGAGGCAATCCACCACACCACACTGGAGTAGGGTATTACACCACAATGGTGGCCTGAACCAGTATAAATATTGTGTCTCTTGTGTTGCGAGTTTGTCAAGTTAAGCTGAGAGATCCTGGTGAGGCTGAGGGCGTGGTCTGGTGAGGGGAAATCTTCATGCGCACACCAGTGTTCGAACCTCGAGGGTTTTGCCGGAACCCGAAATCTGACATTTGGCGCGCCAGGTAGGGGTGCACCGAAGCTCTCCTTCCGTTGATCCGCGTTCCGTCGCCACGTCATCTCCATGGCGAATGCTCACCGAGCCCGCGCTGAGCGCCGGGCCGCCCTCGCCGCCCGTGTTGCTCAGACGGCTCCTGTCGGCGGGCCACCCCGTCGTTCCCCGTCGCCAGCCGCCAACGCCGCCACCAACCCGACGGGGAACGAGCAGCAAGCATCCTCGCTGCACCACTCGGTGCGGCGACGGCCGCACCGCCACTCCATCGCTGACCCGGGCCGGTTCGTCGTCCCACGCTCGTCGTGCTCCCAAGGACGCGCAGGCCGCGCTGCTCATGGCACGCGAGCTCCTGCGCTACCGCCCCGTCGACGACCTCTACGAGGACTGGGTCGACCGCATCACCGAGCTTGTCAGCGCCGCAGGGGGCTCCCATGTGTCGTCCCTCTCGCTGCCTCGCCCTCCGCCAGCTACAGCTGACGTGGCTCATGGAGTGCCTCCACCACCTCTGCCCCAAGACGGCGTCCTAGCGCCAAGACGCGCGGCCCCCCGGCGCGACCCACCATGTCCAGCGCCCGCGCGAGAAGGAAGAAGCTTCCAAGAAGTCCCACGGCCGCGGGAGAACGCTCCTGCACTCCCGGCACCACTACGACAAGACCGTGCGCCACCTGCGGTAGCGGTGCGCGGGCATCAAGGCCACGCTCCACATCAGCAAAGGGTCCCGGTGGCCACCGCGGGCTACCGCGCCTTCACTCCTGAGCTGCGTAGCGTCGCATGGCCGGGCAAGTTCAAGCCAGACCTGCCTCCGCGCTGCGACGGCACGCACGACACCGCAGAGTTCCTGTAGCTCTACGAGCTGAGCATCAAGGCGGCCAACAGCGACGAGAAAGTCATGGCGAACTAGTTCCCCATGGCTCTCAAGGATGGCGCACTCTTGTGGCTCCTGAACCTGCCTCCCGACTCCATCTCCTCCTGGAACAAGATGCGCGACCGCTTGATCGCCAACTTCCAGGGCACTCGCGACCGCCCCCCGACCGCGGGTGACCTGCGCCGCGTCAAGCAACAGACAGGGGAGACCCTCCAGAAGTACATCCAGCACTTCAACAACGTTTGCCTCAAGATCCCCAAGGTGACAGACGAGGCCATCATCTCGGTGTTCTCTGATGGCGTCCGCGACGTCAAGATGAAGGAGGAACTCGCCATACACGAGGAGCTATGCACATCTCTGGAGCTGTTCACCCTGGCGACCAAGTGCACAAGAAGTGAGGAGGGACGCCTTTCCCTCCTCGAGCTCCCCGCTGCCGACCCGGAGGAGAAGAAAGCCAAGGCTAAGGACGTGAAGCGCAAGGGAGTGGTTGTGCTCGTGGCGGAGCCAGACATGAAGCGCGTAGGGACCAGCCTGAGTCATCCAAGAGCAGACGACTGTTCTGAGCCTTCCACAACTTGCACAGCCACAACACCAACGACTGTCAAGAGCTCAGGGCCATTCACGACCGGAGGCTTCGGTCGACGCCCCGAGCACAACGACCGAGGATACGGCCGAGGAGGAGGACGCTGGGAGGACCGTAGCCCATGCCAAGAATGGCGCGACCGGCCATGTGAAGACCGCTGGCAAGATCAGCCTCGCGAGGGCGCCTGGAGGGATCAGCCTCGTGAGGATCGCCTCAGGGCAACGCCAGTCTTCCTCTGCTGCCGCCACCACCAAGAAGGAACGACGACCACCATCAAGATGAGGGGGTTGGGGGCTTCCAGGAACCGCGTGCTATCGCCTGCATCTTGGGGGAGCTCAAGCCCCAGCCTCACAGCGTATCTTCAAGAAGTTTGCTCGTGAGGTGAATGCAGTCCTCCCCAAGCTCGAGGCCACACGCCCGCTCAGGTGGTCCAAGTGCGCTATTACCTTCAGCTCGGCAGACCAGCTCAAGTGCGCGGCTACCGCTGGTGCTCTCCCGATGCTCTGTTCACCCGTCATCAGCAACGTGCAAGTGACCACGACTCTCATCGACGGCGGCGCAGGGCTTAACGCCTGTCCATCGAGATATTCGACAACCTTCAAGTGCCCTACGATCAGCTTCAGCCTACCAAGCCTTTCTCAGGAGTGGCCGATGGCTCCACCACCCCGATAGGACAGGTCCGCCTCCCAGTCACCTTCGGACAGCGTGACAACTACCGCACCGAGCTCATCGACTTCGACGTCGCCCACATACGTTTGCCACACCATACCATCCTCGGGTATCTTGCCCTGGCCATGTTCATGGCGGTAACCCACCATGGCTACAACGTCCTCAAGATGCCAGGATGCGGCAGAATCAACACAGTCCCCTGCAAAGAAAGATATGCGGTGTGCTCCCTAGAGCGTGCCTTCCAAGCTGCAGCAATCAAAGACCCCGACAACAAGGGCGAGTACCCTCCTGCGGCCATCCCCAAGAAGAAGAAGCAGCTGCTCCGCACAGGGCCTCAGGGGAGCAGCGCCTCAAGCGGTGCCACGTCAGGATCGGCAACCGCACCTGGGGCGCCTCCCTCTATCGCATAGGAAGGCGCACCCAGCACCCTCCTCGGGCAGGGCTCGGGAGCTCTCTTCTGAGGGCCTCAGAACTTGCCAACATTACGAGGGAGGGGCTCGGGCACCATTTGGAGGCATGCTTCGCGGCACGTTTCCCTCCGGAAGACACAGGGCGAGGAGCGCCCAGCGCTTAGGAGTTCATCACCAAGACCACTCAGGAACTGCAGGATGCAAGGGCCGTGCACGGCGATCGCCGCTCACCAGGCGCAGCCCCCCATCCAGGCGAGGATGCTGGGCTGCGCGTCTGCGTCAACGTCCCAGGGCTCAACAGGGCCGCGTCTCAGAAGCTCTTCTGGCCTTCGCGCGTGGGATGCTGCGAGAGCCCACCGCACAGCTGTGTTCGCATGCCATTTGGCCTACCGAGCGTGGCATCCGCCAACCAGCGCAACTTGCGGCGCGTTCTGGCGGCTCAGGAGGCCAGGCACCATGCAGTCCTGGTGGAGATGGAGACGGTCCTCAAGGAACCGCCCGGACCCCCAGAGCCCCCGAGGCTCAGGGCCCCGGAGGGTCGTGAGGAGCAACCCCTTCGCCGCGCACCTTCAGCTGAACCAACACCCCTTCTACAACGGAACCAGGTGACATTCTCTAAGTTTATCTAGCTGGGAGCGCCCTCAGGGCTGCATCATTCCCAGGCCACATGGGTCCGTCCCTGCAGCATGTATCCCTTTTTATGTCTTTAGCATACCTTGCTGGGGGCGCCCCTCGGGCTGCATCATCCCCAAGCCGCTCGGGCCTGACCTAGTGGCATATATCTCCCCTGCGTTTACTTAAGCCAGTTTGCTTTCATGCTTAAACTATCTATGAATATCACCTACTTGATTGTCACCTACCACGGGAGCTGCTCACGCTGGCACGGCGCTTGTGCTTGGGTCCGTCCCTGCAACATCGACAAATCTGAGCGGTCGAGCTCTGGCTGCGGCACGCCCCGCGCGCGCCACCTCACCAGGCCCTCAGTGCCTTCATTCTCTCGCGGAGTGACCAGTGGCCGGCCGGAGATTATAATTGCAATATGCGCCCTTCCTCGTGCTGACTTGCAGGAACCTCCTGAGGACCACAGCAAGCGGCACCGCAGGCTCCCTCTTCTCCCATGTAATCTACTTGCGCATTAAAGGGGGGGCTCCTGAGCATCGCGACTCAGGAGCTCTTACTAGCTCTCCAGCCCTCACTCCCTGGCCTTGACCACGGCATCGGGACCTGGCATACCAGCGGCGACTGAGCTCGCTCGAGGGCCGGGACCTGAGGACATAGAGCATGAAGGAGAGCATGGGGAAGAGGAGGAGACTTGTACGGGCCAGTCCTGGCTATGCTACGACCGCCTACGCACGAGTCTGGCGCCTCATGAAGGACCGACCCTAGACTGCCAAGATAAGTTTCACGCTCGGGTCAACCAATCGCTACGGCATAGAGTTATCATTTGTGTTGCCCCGCTACGGCAACGTAGTATCCCTTTCCTACCTCTCAGTGGTCGCTTGCACGCTAAAGGGGACCTCCTGAGCATCACGTCTCAAGGGCTCTTACTGGATCTCGGGCTGCTCAACTCCTGGCCTTGACAACGGCAACGCGACCTGGCATACCAGCGATGGGTGCAGCCTGCCTGGGGACCGGGACCTGTCAGCGTAGAGCACCAAGCCATCACGAGGTTGGAAAGGGGAAACCGAGCCAGAACGGGATACACACACGCACAATTTCATAATAAGGATAATATCAACAAAGGACATTGCGGACCCTTTACATGCCCCCGCGGGGTACTTCTCGATTCCTCGCAGGGAACAACAGGAAAGAACTTCTAGGAGCCCTTTCTATACGCGCCCCAGTGGACGACGCCATCATCAACAGTGGGCCACGGGAAGCTGGCGCAAACCTCATCCAGATCAGCGGCGTCGACGGCCCGACATTGCAGCCTTGCTCCGGGCGCGGCAAGAGCTTGGGGGCATGTAGCTGTCGTTGCTCGTCTCCGGAGTCTCGTAGAGCTCGGGAGAATCGCTGGACTCCCAAGCGTCGCTGCTGCTACCAGAGGATCCGTTGGCGACACGGACAGCAGGCCCTGCCTGTGGGGACCCCGACTCATAAGCCGTGATCACCGAATGCACGTGTACAGTGATCCCAGAGATCAATGCTCACTGGACACACAGAAGCTGAATATCAAGAGTCTTACATCCATACATACCGTATTACACAAGTAGGACCATTATGGTCAAGTCTTGACTATAACATTGCAGCGGAAATCTTCGTCGATAACTTGCACCCATGTCATCTGCCTTAACCCTACAGGCATTCTGACTGGGAAAGCGTTCTAGCTCGCACGATCGTCACCAAAGAACTCTTCAGTATGCCTTGTCTTTCGTGCCTGGCCAATAAAATAACCAGTGGCAAGCCAATGAGTACTTTGAATGCACTCGCAAGCAACCCATGATTTGGTTCAGAGTAACAATGCAGTTGTATAACAAGTAAGCAACCTAGCTTCAAGCTAGTAGAGATGTCCTATCAACTTGTGAGACATGCATCAATAAACATGGGTAACCTTGAGAACAGGTTACAGATATCAACATAAAAAGAGTTTGAATCAATGTCATGTCATTCAACATGTCAAGTCACCACCTTGACACAATTAGTTCCTTTCCACACACACATGCACCGAGATTGTAAAATTTCTGGACATAGTTTAAGTAGCACCTCCCAACTGTCCATGACCATGGACACGGCTATTCGAATAGTTTGACACTCTACAGAGGTTGTGCACTTTACCCACAATATCCGGGAAGCTTTCGTGTCATCCACGATCCCGCAGTACCTCAAATACTCGGGGGAAGCACCCCATCATTACCTTTCCCTAGACGACACTAACATAGGGTCCACTCGGTGATACACGGCCCTCGTGTATAGGAAAAAGATTGTGGGACTCTGCCCTTTCTCACATTATCACGCATACACGAAGGGACCAACGGTGTGTCCGGTGCCCTGTGAAAACAGTCATGGCCGCCTATCCAAGCACGACCCTGTCCCGAGAGTGACCTCAAGTCACCCCCGTCACTAGTAATGTGGGCACCATGCTAGTATCAGTCCAAGTAATCAATAATGCCCCGTACCATAAAGGGGTAGAGTGGTTGCACATGTTTGGTTGGGACGGTAATCACACATCAATCTAATCCATCATTTTACACACTCCAAAGCTCTCTTGATTTTCCTTCTTCCTCAAGTGGTGACCTTAGTTCAACATCTCCCAAGGGCATTAGGGGCACCCGAAGGGTTTTTTGAAAGAATGTAACCACGAAGAGTTCATGGTACACATGCATCATTATGCATCGACTAGTCTCTTGACAATGCATTCATGAACAAGGTAAGGTCATAAGTAGGGGTATGCATCATGTGGTGGTTCACAACAAGTTTACCACCGTCATATTTCATCATCGTGCAATCGGAAAAAGGGTCCCGATGAACAAGAGGGGTGTCATGGTCAAAGGGTTGCTTGCCTGGTTCATCAGAGTCTTCAAGTCTTCTGGTCCATCTGCGAGTATTTCATCTACTTCGTCAACTATCGTCGAAAGCAACCATAATAAGCAATACAACAAGGAGGAAAATAAAAGTGCCCTAAAATATTAATTTGACTTTTCTAGGACATCTCTGGTTATATGGAAAATAACCAGAGTGGTTTCATTGGGATTGGACCAATGGGTATTTCTAAACATTTTGATATGATGGAATCAAGGGGTTTATGGATTTGCAAGAAGTGCACAGAAATATATTTTTGAAAAATGAGAAAGGGCACCCATTTAACAAAGTAGTATGATTTTAGAAGCATCTAGGATTTGGTTTCACTGGGTTTGGAGTTCAAATGATTTCTCTATGAATTTGCAAAGTTGGATATACATGAAGAAATAGACCATTATTTGAGGTGATACAGAAAGTATTACTAAAAATGTTCAAAAACTAATTTTTGAACTTATAGACATCTAGGATTTTGAACCATGGAATTTGGATCAAAAATAGGCTCTCTGTTATTTTCTGAAGTTCATTACAGAAATGGGAAAACAAGGTTTGATAAATGTTTGTGAAGAAAAAGTTTATGGAAAAATGTGTATGTTGCACCAACAGGTAGAGCATGATTTTATGAGTTACCAGAAATTTGAATCATCCAATTTGGAGGTAATATGAATATTTGGGAGATTTTACAAGTTGTACAGAAAAGAAAAAGGAACAAGGTTTTTACCCAAACGGGCTGGATCTGGGCGGCGACATCGTGCACTGGGCGAGACATAGCGGGGCAGCGCACTGGGCCGGCCTAGCGGCTCGGCCACGCGGGCGATAGGGCGACGTCGAAGGCGTCACTGCCGAAGCTGTCTCCACTTAAACGGCGGGGCCTGCCCACTGGGTCGCTGACGCGCGGGGCCCAGCTGCAGGTCGCCTTCAACCTCCCGCGCGCGCTCCAGCCGCGGGGAGGAGCGGCTCCCGCCGGCGATTGCCGGGGCTACAGAGCGTCTCCAGTGATGCTCCGCCCACCGGTGTGCTCAAGAGGCCATGCCGCACCCATCCATGTGCTGCACGCATGCCGTGGAGGGCTGCAGCAGCGATGGCTTGGGTGGCCGCGGAGGAGGCCGTCGGCGAGGTTTGGGACTGTGTGGCAGGCGCGGGGAGGAGGGAATGAAGTGGGGGCGAGTCGGCGGTGGTGGTGAGGGGGGCGCTGGAGTGGTCTAGAGGGGAGGAGGAGGAGTGGGGGGCACGAATTTAGGCGGAGTCCCGCGGCTCGGCTCTGGCCATGGGGAGCGACGGAGGGCTCGGCGAGAGGTTTGGCTGGGTCTGGGTGATGTAGGGGAGGGAGAGAGGGCGAAAGGGCTCCAGAGAGAGGCCTCTGGCGGCCTTATATAGCAAGGCCGTGGCTCATCGTGGACGTGCCCTACGGGCACCCACGGATATGGCCGCAGTGGCCACAGGAGGAGGCTCGGGGTTGTCTACGGCGTTCATGAGAGTCGAGTAGGGCACCAGGAAGGGAGAGAGGGAGCGGGGACGGGACAGAGGCGTCGCGCGTGTGAGGCTGCCCATTGGAGCCCTCGAGCGGCCGGTGCACGTGCGAGAGGAGGCAGCAGGAGCAAGAGAGAGGAGGGGGCCTGCACGACTGTCGTGTTGCGGACGTCGAGGACCTCGACTGGCGCGAGGGGGAGGCTCGAGGTGGTCGGGGGATGCGGCGTCAACGGTCGGGAGCACGCTGACGTGCTCCAGAGCGCGCAAATGGCCGGCCCCTGCAGCTTTTTCTCCCGTCCTCACACGCCCACTTGTGTCTGGCAGCTGCAAGGGGGAGTAAACAATGCGGCAATGGCATTGGATGCCCTGGGGTTCCACTGGAGGGGAGAGGGAGTTGAGAGAGAGTGGAAATGCTGCTGCCCAGAGTAGAAAAGTGGAGTTCTTCCCCCCTCCATCATTGCTTCCTTGGGCAGAAAAGCATCCAGGTGCTAGAGGGGGACTAGGAGGGGTTGTGGTAAAAAGTAGAGTCCATGGAGATTAGTGGAAGAGGCCAAAAGTGGGATTTTGGTAAAGTGGCAGAAGGTGTTTGATGCTGGTTTGGGCAAGTAGATGATTTCCATTTGTAATGAGACTCCACAGGGTGAAATGGCACATATAATTAGGACCTTCCACCACGTTTGGGCTCATTTGGGTAAAGTTGCCAATGCAACTTTTGTAAACCCTAGAAATCAACAGAGAAGGACTTCCCAAGATTTAGTCATGCAAATCTGTTCTCCTTGATGCACCACTTGGTGTAGTGTCATCATTTGAGGTTCTGAACATGTCCACAAAAGTTGAGATCAAAAGGAGAAAGTTGAAAATGTAGAGTTGTTCAAATTTGGTTCTGGACAGGAAGGGTTTTTGGGCACTTTGATCAAGATAACATTTTCTCCAACTTGTGCCATTTGGTCTAGATGAATTATTAGACCATTTGAGCATGTTCACAAGGTTTGAGAACATTTGGACATGTTTGGCAATGTAAAGTTGCTCAAACTTCAAAATGGACAGAAATGGTTTTGAGGGGATTTCATGGGGTTATACTATTCTCCATGACATGATACTTGTCAAGATCATCAAAGCCTTTAAATAAAATAGGAAAATAACTTTTAAAATTATATTTTTATGGTTTCTGGGTATCCTATATCTAATAGGAGTCCAATATATTTTTGGAAAGATTTTTGCTGCCCTTAATTAAGTACTTGCAGTGCAAATCTCAATTCAGGGGTTTTTGGAAAACTATTTTTTTAAATACTATTTGGCCAAATTATTTTTGTAAGAAATTATTTTTATGTCCTATACACATGGCATTATCATTGGGCAAGGTTTTTTGGATCAAGGATAAGGAGTATAAGAGTTGGAGGATTTATTTGATTTTTAGAGCACTTGCAAACAGCAGACAAAAATCAAATCAAGCAAAGACCAAACACTCAAAAGTTTTTTGTCAAACCACAATTTATCATGATTTATTAGATTAGGTGTTGTGGCATGATATTCAGGGTGTGACAGACCTACCCCCCTTACAAGAATCTCGTCCCTGAGATTCCCAAACTTGGCGCGGAAAGGGATACAGAAACTTGGATCTGGGGTAGTCTTCAAGTCCTCACGTTGCTTCTGCTTCCGTGTGGTGCTCCATTGAGATTGAAGTACTTGATGGTGTGGCTTCGTGTATGACGTTCTTCTTGATCTAGATTGCTAAAGGGGTAGCTCGCGGTAGGTTAGATTGGGCTAGGGGTCGACGGCTCGATGGTCGATGCCCTCGTAGAGATCGGGCTAGTTAGGAAGTTGGGAACACTTCCGGGGGTGTGTCACGTGGGAAAACGCTGTGCATAGTGGGTAACTGAGGTGGTAACTTCAGCCGGTAGCCATCTACTGTTCATCTCTAAGTGATCTTGGAGGGGGTTGTTAAACCTTAGAGTGATCTCGAAGAGGCCGATAAATCTTGGTGTGAGCTTCCTTGTCATGGAAATGCTTGGTGCCTTTGAGAGGTGTGGTTTGTAGATACATCTTGTCTTCGTTGAGGAAGTTCACTCCTTGACTATGGTGGTTGATATAGTTCTTCCTCCTTGACATGGCGGTCTTCAGGTGTTCCTTAACTAGCTGAACGATTCTTCTTCCGTCTTCGGGTACCAGTATGTCATCAAATAACGATGACAACCAGCTTGTTCGAGTACTCCGTGAAGAGTTGCCCACGTGGTACATAGGGTATAGGTTGGGGTATCGGTGGTGGTCACGGTTGAGTATTGGCCAAATTCTTCTCGTCTTAGGTCCAAAGCCCATGGTCATGATCCAACCATGTTGTGGCTTGGTAGGGCTTAAGGGTTTCAGGGATTCCAAGGTGCGAGTGAACGTTTATCATCTTATCCTTGAGCACAGTTTCTGAGATGCCAATTGTTCTATCTAGTCCTTTAAACAAATCACATCATATCACCAATAGCATCACCTCCTTAGGTCAACTCCAATCATCATTCATGCTATTCATATCATCATGACTCCTGAGAGGAGGTCTAGCAAAATCATATATGTCTACGATCCCTAAACTCATATGTATGGCTACCCCTAAAAATCCATGGGTAGAGCATACAAGCTTCCAAGCTGGAATAAAACATGACAATCCAAGTGCTCATCCTACTCTTCCAAGGTCTAAGGCATTTCTACCCTAAGGAAACACGTCGTATTCCACTCCAAGATCTTGTTTCCTTCCTATAAATCAACTCTAATAGCCCATCATCTACCATCAATCACTACATAATCTATTAACCCTACAAATCCAATGTTTATGGTGTTCCAAATGATCTCCTAATGTCCTATAATCCCCAGTGTAACACCCCAAGATTTTTAACCTTGCTTTATTAATTAAAATTTTGCCAGGAACTTAAAAATTGTTTTCTGGGTTTCTTGTTGATTTCAGAACCTTTCTTTTCTTTATTATTATGGAGCTTTTACCCCTAGTAAAAACTTTTCAATCATTATTGGACTCATTTACCCTCTCAAATAAAACAATTCTTTTATCAGTAGGATTATTTATATAATTATTTTCCCCTGAGCTCTATTTCTCTAAATTGGTTTTTCATAAGTTTAGGGTCCCATTTGCACTGCAACCCTTTTATAAATTCACTCAAAAATACCACCAAAATTTGGGGATGTCATGTGATGTTTTTAAAACACTTTTATGCAAAAAGATATTTCATTCTTTGGATATTTTGAGCTCTACATCATAATTTCAAATCTGGTCCAGTGGGCAATTTTACACTGCAACCTATTTAAATATTTCTTTAGAACTTCTACCAAAATTTTGGGATGTCAGTAGGAGCATATAATTCAACTTTATGCCAAAACCCAGCTATGTTCTTTGAAAAATTTGAGTGAATCAACCTCTTTTCCATTCTGGTCCAACTTGATGAATTGTACTACTACTATATTTTAACTTGCTCCTTTTGCTGTGATTCCTTTTCCTACTTATAACCCACCCTACAATACCCTTAAGTCCAAGAGTATGAACCCATTGGGATATTTTTGGTCCATGTAATGACAGCCTCTAGTTTCTGCCAAAAACTGATTTACTCAAATAATTGCACTAACAAGTTTCTACATTTGGCAAACTAACCTCACCACCCTATCATTCATCTAAAGAGACCCCACTCTGGAACATTTGACCACCCCAAGTACTGCCTAGATGCCTCTGGCATTTTGTCAAACACCCTGTGTGCATAGACAGATTTGGTATGGTTGAAAGTTTTGTGTTGTGAACTTCCCCCTTGTCCAAACCAGGTTGTCTAGTAAAGTTCTAACTGTCTCTAACCTAGGCCTGTGGATTTTCATTGGCTCTCTAGCAATTTTGGTCACCCTGGCATTTCGTCGAATGAGTGCCGTGCACGCCCGGAGCGCGAGCAGAGCACGCGTTTTGCACGTGCCACGCCCGAGCCGCCGCGTCGCGCTCCTGGGTCTTGCCCGCTCTGAAGAGCCGCGCCATCACTCGACTACTCACCGCATCACGCCAAGAAGCCCCTGGTGCCCTATAGCACCGCCGTCAGAGCCCTTGGTGGCACGCCGGCGTCCACAGCGCGTCTCTGCCACGGTCGGTGCCGCCCAAGCCACACACGCGCGCCAGCTCGCCACTTGAGCAGCATGGAGGGCGCCGACCAGCTCCAACCGCCTCCACGTCGCCCCTAGCTACAGAATGACGGTTTGCCGGTGAACTTATCCCCGGCCGCCGCAGAACCGCCTTGACTCGCCTATTTAAGGAGCCCCGCACCTCTCCGAGCCCGCAGGAAGCCTCAAGCCACTCCACTAGCGCTCCCCTAGCTCGCAATCGACCAGGAGAGGCCGTCTTCCCCGTCTCCGGCCAGTTCGGCCACCGCCGCCTCCCGGCACCGTTCGGCACAACCAGAGCCTCCCCGGCCCTCCCAACGCCACGAAACGACTCCACTTCGTCTTGCGGAGCCACCCAGAACCCCAACCGCGACGGAAAGCCACCGTAGCCCCAAACCCACTTTGCCACCGAAGCCACCGGCCGCCGCGAAGCTCGCTGCCGGCGACTCCCTCCGTCCCTGCCAGAAAGTCGACCACCGATAGGACCGCCTTGACCCCCTGAGCCCGCAGATGGCTTTGATTTCCCGAACGGTGCCGCCGTTCGCCGGCGAGCATCGTCGGAGTCCCGCCCCCGCTCGGGCAGAGGAAGAAGGGGGGAGGTCGACTAGTCAAACCTGACCAGTGGGCCAGGCGGGCCCACTGTCAGTGACCCACCGCACCGATCCACGTGGGTTAAGTGAAGGCGTAAAGGGCAAAGTACGTATTCGACGTATACCTGTTCGAAGCGTTTTCTTTCTTTTGTTTTATTTTTTAAAACAGATTTTGACCACAACTTTGACTGCCTATAACTTTTTAATTATAACTCCAAATGAGTTGATTCTTTTTCCTACCTCTCTCAAATTTAGTCTAGTTTATTTTAAGATTTATCTGAAAAAATTTCAGACAACTTTTTGGTACTGTTTTTGAAACTATATATTGATTCAAAATTTTTTTTAAATAGGATTTTTGGAGAGAGGAGAATGCTTTCAAAAGTTTTGGAGTGCACCTTGCCTCCCCCACAACTTGAAGGCAAGCATTCTGAACCCTGGCATAATATTTTTGATGCATGGTTTGTCACGATTATGATACCACCTCGATACGTAAAACTCATTATTTTATGTGGAGATATGATCATTTGCATGAATGCTTATTGGAAATTTCCTTGCTGTTGGAAATGGACATGCTTGTGATAATGATCATTCTCGATGCCTTCGTGCCTCATCGAAGCAAAACGGAAAGTCTCTGCCTTGGGTAGACCCGAGCTTGTCCCTAGTTCCTCGTCGAGACGAGTGTGTCCGCATGGCAAGAGGGTATGATGAGTGGTGATTCTGTCTGTTGGATGAAATATATTCGTTATGCTAATCATGCAGGAAATACTTAAACCTCCTGAGTCGACCATAGATCGAGTCTTGTTCCAGTAACCCCCATACTTGTTTCGTACTACCACTTGTCTCTACAACAAGTAGAGTACGGTTCAGTATGTCGTCAACCCCTTTCTAGCACACACCGCATGAGAGGCCATGGTGGAAGATACCGTTGTAGCTGGTAGGCAGGCCACCTGTCCGGGGCATGGGTGTTTCGGTTGAGACCGAGAGGGAGGCCACCCTTAGAGCGCGCGATATAAATTTGATCCCATGCTACGCGAGGTTGTAGCCTCCCCACTTAGAGTTTTGCTTGACAGGCGTCGTGGGTGATTCCAGACACCGGTAATTTAAGCTGGTGTGTGCAAGTTAGGTGTGTTTTCAACTAAAAGGCCGTAGACGGAATTAGTCCCAATGGACTAAAGGAATCCATTACTCGTGGGTAAAGAGTACACCCTCTGCAGAGATTAAACCTATTCGAATAGCCGTGTCCATGGTTAAGGATTTCAGTTCGGGATGGGTCAAGTGTCGATCTTAGTGTCGGTCTTCGGAGGAGAAACTGTTAAACCAAACTTGGGGTCCGACTTATGACTTGTGAGGACCATGATTTTTTTTATGGACTAACCCCTTATATTATTTGAATTATCGAGTATCCCTGGGATGGTTCTACCTCCTGGATATTCACTGTGATTATTTTATAAGCCCTTTACGTGGTGTCGCTGAGACGCCCGACTGTGGCATGCTTGTTACTTATTTACTTTATAAGCCCTTTATGTGGTGTCGCTGAGACGCCCGACTGTGGCTTGCTTGTTATTTATTTTACTTTATAAGCCCTTTATGTGGTGTCGCTGAGACGCCCGACTGTGGCATGCTTGTTATTTATTTTACTATATAAGCCCTTTATCTGGTGTTGCTGAGACGCCCGACTGTGGCATTCTTGTTATTTATTTTATTTTATAAGCCCTTTATGTGGTGTCGCTCAGACGCCTGACTGTGACATGCTTGTTATTTATTTTACTTTATAAGCCCTTATGTGGTGTCGCTCAGACGCACGACTGAGGCATGCTTGTTATGTACCATCAATTCGAGACGTCGCTTCAGACATCCGAATGGTGCATTTTATTCCTACTCTATCTTTACATATTCATTGTTACATATTAATAACCTGCTTGCATGCATCAAGGATTTTATTTTTATGACTGACGTTGTGATCATAGAATACCTTCAGAGCATGATTATCGGTTGTTATATTATACCTGTGTTCATAATGTTTGCGAGTACATTCAAAGTACTCACTGGCTTGTCCCTGGCTATTGTCTTGGCCAGATTTCTTGCGTGGAGAGGAGCGTTGCGATGACAGCCCCGGAACCTACGCAATGGTGATAGCAGCCTCGCGAAGATTGGAGTTAACCTGGTCAGCTGTTCCTGTGGGAAATGGAGTCCCATAGACGCTGATGATCCACAAACCGCTTCTGCCGTCAACCACTAGAAGCCAATTGTTGTACTCACAGGCCAGAATGGTCTTGTACCACATATTTTGTATTTTTTCTTGGAATTTCTATATCGAGTTGGTGCCTCATCAGCTTACAGTAATCCTGGGGCTGGTGAGCACAACGGCTATTTTATGGAATTTAGTACCCGGAAAACCGGTCGTGACAAACTTGGTCTGATACCTGTGGGTGATTCCAGACACCGGTAAGTTAAGCTGGTGTGTGCAAGTTAGGTGTGTTTTCAACTAAAAGGCCGTAGACGGAATTAGTCCCGATGGACTAAAGGAATCCATTACTCGTGGGTAAAGAGTACACCCTCTGCATAGATTAAACCTATTCGAATAGCCGTGTCCATGGTTAAGGATTTCAGTCTGGGATGGGTCAAGTGTTGGTCTTAGTGTCGGTCTTCGGAGGAGAAACTGTTAAACCAAACTTGGGGTCCGACTTGTGACTTGTGAGGACCATGATTATTATTTTGTTATGGACTAACCCGTTATATTATTTGAGTTATCGAGTATCCCATGGATGGTTCTACCTCCTGGATATTCACTGTGATTATTTTATAAGCCCGTTACGTGGTGTCGCTGAGACGCCCGATTGTGGCATGCTTGTTACTTATTTACTTTATAAGCCCTTTATGTGGTGTCGCTGAGACGCCCGACTGTGGCTTGCTTGCTATTTATTTTACTTTATAAGCCCTTTATGTGGTGTCGCTGAGACGCCTGACTGTGGCATGCTTGTTATTTATTTTACTTTATAAGCCCTTTATGTGGTGTTGCTGAGACGCCCGACTATGGCATGCTTGTTATTTATTTTATTTTATAAGCCCTTTATGTGGTGTTGCTCGGGCCTTGATGTGGCATGCTTGTTATTTATTTTATTTTATAAGCCCTTTATGTGGTGTCGCTCAGACGCCCGACTGTGGCATGCTTGTTATTTATTTTACTTTATAAGCCCTTATGTGGTGTCGCTCAGATGCCCGACTGAGGGATGCTTGTTATTTACCATCAATTCGAGACGTCGCTTCAGACATCCGAATGGTGCATTTTATTCTTACTCTGTCATTGCATATTCATTGTTACATATTAATAACCTGCTTGCATGCATCAAGGATTTTATTTTTATGACTGACATTGTGATCATAGAATACCTTCAGAGCATGATTATCGGTTGTTATATTATACCTGTGTTTATAATGTTTGCGAGTACATTCAAAGTACTCAATGGCTTGTCACTGGCTATTGTCTTGGCCAGATTTCTTGCGTGGAGAGGAGCGTTGCGATGACAGCCCCGGAACCTACGCAATGGTGATTGCAGCCTCGCGAAGATAGGAGTTAACCTGGTCAGCTGTTCCTGTGGGAAATGGAGTCCCATAGACGCTGATGATCCACAAACCGCTTCTGCCGTCAACCACTAGAAGCCAATTGTTGTACTCATAGGCCAGAATGGTCTTGTACCACATATTTTGTATTTTTGCTTGGAATTTCTATATCGAGTTGGTGCCTCGTCAGCTAACAGTAATCCTGGGGCTGGTGAGCACAATGGCCATTTTATGGAATTTAGTACCCGGAAAACCGGTCGTGACAAACTTGGTCTGATACCTGTGGGTGATTCCAGACACCGGTAAGTTAAGCTGGTGTGTGCAAGTTAGGTGTGTTTTCAACTAAAAGGCTGTAGACGGAATTAGTCCCGATGGACTAAAGGAATCCATTACTCGTGGGTAAAGAGTACACCCTCTGCATAGAACAAACCTATTCGAATAGCCGTGTCCATGGTTAAGGATTTCAGTCTGGGATGGGTCAAGTGTCTGTCTTAGTGTCGGTCTTCGGATGAGAAACTGTTAAACCAAACTTGGGGTCCGACTTGTGACTTGTGAGGACCATGATTATTATTTTGTTATGGACTAACCCGTTATATTATTTGTATTATCGAGTATCCCTGGGATGGTTCTACCTCCGGGATATTCACTATGATTATTTTATAAGCCCTTTACGTGGTGTCGCTGAGACGCCCGACTGTGGCATGCTTGTTACTTATTTACTTTATAAGCCCTTTATGTGGTGTCGTTGAGACGCCCGACTGTGGCATGCTTGTTATTTATTTTACTTTATAAGCCCTTTATGTGGTGTTGCTGAGGCGGCCGACTGTGGCATGCTTGTTATTTATTTTATTTTATAAGCCCTTTATGTGGTGTCGCTCAGACGCCCGACTGTGGCATGCTTGTTATTTATTTTATTTTATAAGCCCTTTATGTGGTGTCGCTCGGACGCCCGACTGTGGCATGCTTGTTATTTATTTTACTTTATAAGCCCTTATGTGGTGTCGCTCAGACGCCCGACTGAGGCATGCTTGTTATTTACCATCAATTAGAGACGTCGCTTCAGACATCCGAATGGTGCATTTTATTCCTACTCTGTCATTACATATTCATTGTTACATATTAATAACCTGCTTGCACTCATCAAGGATTTTATTTTTATGACTGACGTTGTGATCATAGAATACCTTCAGAGCATGATTATCAGTTGTTATATTATACATGTGTTCATAATGTTTGCGAGTACATTCAAAGTACTCATTGGCTTGTCCCTGGCTATTGTCTTGGCCAGATTTATTGCGTGGAGAGGAGCGTTGCGATGACAGCCCCGGAACCTACGCAATGGTGATAGCAGCCTCGCGAATATAGGAGTTAACCTGGTCAGGTGTTCCTGTGGGAAATGGAGTCCCATAGACGCTGATGATCCACAAACCGCTTCCGCCGTCAACCACTAGAAGCTAATTGTTGTACTCACAGGCCAGAATGGTCTTGTACCACATATTTTGTATTTTTGCTTGGAATTTCTGTATCGAGTTGGTGCCTCATCAGCTAACAGTAATCCTGGGGGCTGGTGAGCACAACGGCCATTTTCTGGAATTTAGTACCCGGAAAACCGGTCGTGACAAACTTGGTGCCAGAGCCAGGCTGACCATTGGCTAATCCTATCTTAGCCAGGTCGAAAGACCTGGGTAAGCCAAACCACCAGACCTTAACCAAAACCCAGCCAGGCTTCTCGTGCAAGATAGCCACATAGTGACCCCGACACTTTTGGCAGTCGGTGCCCAACCTATCAACCTAGCCTATCGATCACGCGCCAGTGACCGACGCCTATAATGTCTCATTCGCAAGTGTGCGAAGGAAGACTTCGTCCCCTTTTTCTATAAGAAGGGCACGCTCGCCTCAACCCAGCACATCACAGCCTCTACCCCAAACCAAACCATAATGCCTGGCCCCGTAGTGCACAATGAGACCACAACAACCAACCTTGGAGGTTTTGTGACCATACTCGCAAACCTCACCCATCGTGCCTATGCGTTAGAAGAGCCTCCCGAATATGTTGTGTACCAAGGGTCCATGAGCGGTGAGAGTCGTCAATTCTGGGCCACTGTACACATCTACGGTAGGGGTCTGTCGCCAGCCCTATAGGTTCACCGGAAGGACAACTTCCTTCGAGCCACAAGCCATCCAGCTAGCTGCTCGAGAGGCTATAGTTCAACTCCGGCAGTTGTCGCCCAGAGTTAACTGTCGCTCGTTCTACTACTACCCCAGAAGCGAAGGGTATGGTAGACCACCCCAAGTTGCCAACGGAGATCACGAGACGGATCCTGCGTTGTTGCACCTAGTGCGCTATGTAGGTGCACTAAAGGAACTGTTCGACCAAATCACCATTGATATGATCGTAGCTCGTGGAGAGCTGGTTCGTCGAGCCCCGGCGAGAGGAGAAGACGAGCCCGACGCCGACAGCCCGGTCGTGCTGTTCAGACAACCAATCGAGACCTTGAGGTCCGCCCCAGCCATCAACCAAGGTGCTTTGATGACCCCAGAAGTGCTTCGTCGCCTTTTGGGAGCACACTCCAACGGGATTGTGGCCAACAATCCCCGCGATGGTCATCATCGCCACCCCGACCCTGCAGTTCCTCAACCACCTCCAGCTAATCCCGACAATGAGACCCGTGGAGAAGCCTCGACGTCCACAAGGCAAGCTCGTTTTGATATAAACGAGGTAGACTGAATCACTCGAATAGTACCGAGTCTCAGTGTATCCACGCCTTATAGTCGTGCGACCTTGTAAATTAACGCAGCATGTTGATGTGCCTCTGTTTTAGATAGTAACCTTGCATATTTATGTCAGCACGCAGTTGCATATTTTTCCGGGCACAACTACCAAAACCACCCCGACGACACCCACAGTAACACGTCAGTTTAGTGAGATATGTATCTGTGGCTTTGACCCCGACCCTTTGAGCTGAGCTGGCAAATTAATTACCTTTCACCAAGGTAAAATGACCCAGCTCCAGTGCTATAAGAAGGCCACCTCGTGACCTTGCCAAGCACCCCTCACCTTGTGCACCATCCTCACAACCATTTCTTGCCATGCCAAGCCCCAGTATTTATCTGAGAACCCCAGATGCAACCCCGGGTAGTTTTGTCAAAATATTGTGGGACTTTACCTACAGTACCATGGGTTCTACCCAGCCACCCTAGTACGAGCTGTTCAAATCGAGAATCACCCCATCCACCTCGAAATATTGGGAAGTAGTACACATTCCTCCCGTAAATCCAAACCAAGACCCAACGGAAGTTTCCTTCGTGGGGAAATCTATGCCAGCTCCACTAATGGCCATAGAAGCGGCTGCACACGAAGCAATTGCCCGCCTTTGATTCGCGGTACCCTATGCCAGTGAAAGGGGGTATTATTACTTTCCGAGCCGTGCTGCACCCGAGGAGTAATATCATTTCCCGGTGGACGGATTGAGAGAGACCCAGTACTGGCCAACCTGGTCCAGTACGTCATCGCTCAAGAACGTTTGACCCAGCGAGTAATGGGTTATCTCCAGAGTCTCGCGGATTTAAATCCTCAGATCGCCATCGGCAGACCACTGAGGCCCGACCAGAAGAGACACAATCATCGGCTTGTCAATCCGCTTTCCCCGATAGAAGAGGAGTGCATCCCAGTACCAGAGACGTTTTCTCGGGACCCCGTCCAGTTACCGTTTGCATTATAGACGTCGCTGCTGTGTTTATTATTGCAACATTTATTTATGCATTGTAACTTATGCGTGGTACCCCGAGTTTGCGCGGCGAGTAAATTATTTAGTTTCTATTAATGTGAGTAGTTCTGTTGCGGTTTGACTCTAATATATTACTATTGTTCTCTCGTGAAAAATCCTGGAGTGAGTTTTCTTTTCCCTGAGTTGCTGCATCGTATATCTTCTCACAGCATGGATTATTCTTTTTATTCACGCAACACCACAACTACTCGAACACATACACTGCTTGTAAAAAAACCCGTAACCGTGGAGTATTTGTTTTTCAAAACAGCTCTTAACAAATATCGAGGACGAGATTTTTTTTCTGAAGGGGGGTAGTGTTGTAACACCCCAAGATTTTTTAACCTTGTTTTATTAATTAAATTTTTTCCAGGAACTTAAAAATTGTTTTCTGGGTTTCCTGTTGATTTTAGAACCTTTCTTTTCTTTATTATTATGGAGTTTTTACCCCTAGTAAAAACTTTTCAATCATTATTGGACTCATTTGCCCTCTCAAATAAAACAATTCTTTTATCAGTAGGATTATTTATATAATTATTTTCCCCTGAGCTCTATTTCTCTAAATTGGTTTTTCATAAGTTTAGGGTCCCATTTGCACTGCAACCCTTTTATAAATTCACTCAAAAATTCCACCAAAATTTGGGGATGTCATGTGATGTTTTTAAAACACTTTTATGCAAAAAGATATTTCATTCTTTGGATATTTTGAGCTCTACATCATAATTTCAAATCTGGTCCAGTGGGCAATTTTACACTGCAACGTATTTAAATATTTCTTTAAAACTTCTACCAAAATTTTGGGATGTCAGTAGCAGCATATGATTCAACTTTATGCAAAAACCTAGCTATGTTATTTGAAAAATTTGATTGAATCAACCTCTTTTCCATTCTGGTCCAACTTGATGAATTGTACTACAACTATATTTTAACTTGCTCCTTTTGCTGTGATTCCTTTTCCTACTTATAACCCACCCTACAATACCCTTAAGTCCAAGAGTATGAACCCATTGGGATATTTTTGGTCCATGTAATGACAGCCTCTAGTTTCTGCCAAAAATTGATTTTCTCAAATAATTGCACTAACAAGTTTCTACATTTGGCAAACTAACCTCACCACCCTATCATTCATCTAAAGACACCCCACTCTGGAAGATTTGACCACCCTGGTATGCCTAGATGCCTCTGGCATTTTGTCAAACACCCTGTGTTCATAGACAGATTTGGCATGGTTGAAAGTTTTGTGTTGTGAACTTCCCCCTTGTCCAAACCAAGTTGTCTAGTAACCTTCTAACTGTCTCTAACCTAGGCCTGTGGATTTTCATTGGCTCTCTAGCAATTTTGGTCGCCCTGGCATTTTGTCGAACGAGTGTCGTGCACGCCCGGAGCGTGAGCAGAGCACGCGTTTTGCACGTGCCGCGCCCGAGCCGCCGCGTCGCGCCCCTGGGTCTTGCCCGCTCTGCAGAGCCGCACCACTCACTCGACTACTCACCGCATCACGCCAAGCAGCCCCTAGTGCCCTACAGCACCGCCGTTAGAGCCCTTGGCGGCACGCCGGCGTCCGCAGCGCGTCTCTGCCACGGTCGGTGCCTCCTAAGCCACACGCGCGCGCCAGCTCGCCACTTGAGCAGCATGGAGTGCGCCGACCAGCTCCAACCGCCTCCACGTCGCCCCTAGCTACAGAATGACGGTTCGCCGGTGAACTTATCCCCGGCCGCCACGGAACCGCCTTGACTCGCCTATTTAAGGAGCCCCGCACCTCTCCGAGCCCACAGGAAGCCTCAAGCCACTCCACTAGCGCTCACCTAGCTCGCAATCGACCAGGAGAGGCCGTCTTCCTCAACTCCGGCCAGTTCGGCCACCGCCGCCTCCCGGCTCAGTTCGGCACAACCAGAGCCTCCCCGGCCCTCCCAACGCCACCAAACGACTCCACTTCGTCTTGCGGAGCCACCCAGAACCCCAGCCGCGATGGAAAGCCACCATAGCCCCAAACCCACTTTGCCACCGAAGCCACCAGCCGCTGCGAAGCTCGCCGCCGGCGACTCCCTCCGTCCCCGCCAGAAAGTCGACCACCGATAGGACCGCCTTGACCCCCTGAGCCTGTAGATGGCCTCGATTTCCGAAACGGTGCCGCCGTTCGCCGGCGAGCATCGCCGGAGTCCCGCCCCCGCTCGGGCAGAGGAAGATGGGGGGGGGGGAGGTCGACTAGTCAAACCTGACCAGTAGGCCAGGCGGGCCCACTTTCAGTGACCCACCGCACTGATCCACGTGGGTTAAGTGAAGGCGTAAAGGGCAAAGTACGTATTTGACGTATACCTGTTCGAAGCGTTTTCTTTTTTCTGTTTTATTTTTCAAAACAGATTTTGACCACAACTTTGACTGCCTATAACTTTTTAATTATTACTCCAAATGAGTTGATTATTTTCCCTACCTCTCTCAAATTTAGTCTAGTTTATTTTAAGATTTATTTGAAAAAATTTCAGACAACTTTTTGGTACTGTTTTTGAAACTATATATTGGTTCAAAAAAATTTTAAATAGGATTTTTGGAGAGAGGAGAAAGCTTTCAAAAGTTTTGGAGTGCACCTTGCCTCCCCCACAACTTGAAGGCAAGCATTCTGAACCCTGGCATAATATTTTTCATGCATGGTTTGTCATGAGTATGATACCACCTCGATACGTAAAACTCGTTATTTTATGTGGAGATATGATCATTTGCATGAATGCTTATTGGAAATTTCCTTGCTGTTGGAAATGGACATGCTTGTGATAATGATCATCCTCGTATGCCTTTCGTGCCTACCGGAAGGAAAACGGGAAAGTCTTTGTCTTGGGTAGACCCGAGCTTGTCCCTAGTTCCTCGTCGAGACGAGTGTGTCCGGCATGGCAAGAGGGGTATGATAAGTGGTGATTCTGTCTGTTGGATGAAATATATTCGTTATGCGAATCATGCAGGAAAATACTTAAACCTCCTGACTCGACCATAGATCGAGTCTTGTTCCAGCAACCCCCATACTTGTTTCGTACTACCACTTGTCTCTACAATAAGTAGAGTACGGTTCAGTAAGTCGTCAACCCCTTTCTAGCACACACCGTACAGAGAGGCCATGGTGGAAGATACCGGTTGTAACTGGTAGGCAGGCCACCTGGTCCGGGGGCATGGGTGTTTCCGGTTGAGACCGAGAGGGGAGGCCACCCCTTAGAGCGCGCGATATAAATTTGATCACATGCTACGCGAGGTTGTAGCCTCCCCACTTAGAGTTTTGCTTGACAGGCATCGTGGGTGATTCCATACACCGGTAAGTTAAGCTGGTGTGTGCAAGTTAGGTGTGTTTTCAACTAAAAGGCCGTAGATGGAATTAGTCCCGATGGACTAAAGGAATCAATTACTCGTGGGTAAAGAGTACACCCTCTGCAGAGATCAAACCTATTCGAATAGCCATGTCCATGGTTAAGGATTTCAGTCTGGGATGGGTCAAGTGTCGGTCTTAGTGTCGGTCTTCGGAGGAGAAACTGTTAAACCAAACTTGGGGTCCGACTTGTGACTTGTGAGGACCATGATTTTTTTTATGAACTAACCCATTGTATTATTTGAATTAGCGAGTATCCCTGGGATGGTTCTACCTCCTGGATATTCACTGTGATTATTTTATAAGCCCTTTACGTGGTGTCGCTGAGACGCCCGACTGTGGCATGCTTGTTACTTATTTACTTTATAAGCCCTTTATGTAGTGTCGCTGAGACGCCCGACTGTGGCTTGCTTGTTATTATTTTACTTTATAAGCCCTTTATATGGTGTCGCTAAGACGCCCGACTGTGGCATGCTTGTTATTTATTTTACTTTATAAGCCCTTTATGTGGTGTTGCTGAGACGCCCGACTGTGGCATGCTTGTTATTTATTTTATTTTATAAGCCCTTTATGTGGTGTCGCTCAGACGCCCGACTGTGGCATGCTTGTTATTTATTTTACTTTATAAGCCCTTATGTGGTGTCGCTCAGACGCCCGACTAAGGCATGCTTGTTATTTACCATCAATTCGAGACGTCTCTTCAGACATCCGAATGGTGCATTTTATTCCTACTCTGTCATTACATATTCATTGTTACATATTAATAACCTGCTCGCATGCATCAAGGATTTTATTTTTATGACTGACGTTGTGATCATAGAATACCTTCAGAGCATGATTATTGGTTGTTATATTATACCTGTGTTCATAATCTTTGCGAGTACATTCAAAGTACTCACTGGCTTGTCCCTAACTATTGTCTTGGCCAGATTTCTTGCGTGGAGAGGAGCGTTGCGATGACAGCCCCAGAACCTACGCAATTGTGATAGCAGCCTCGCGAAGATAGGAGTTAACCTGGTCAGCTGTTCCTGTGGGAAATGGAGTCCCATAGACGCTGATGATCCACAAACCGCTTCCGTCGTCAACCACTAGAAGCCAATTGTTTTACTCACAGGCCAGAATGGTCTTGTACCACATACTTTGTATTTTTGCTTGGAATTTCTGTATCGAGTTGGTGCCTCATCAGCTAACAGTAATCCTGGGGCTGGTGAGCACAACGGCCATTTTTTGGAATTTAGTACCCGGAAAACCGGTCGTGACACCCAGATACTTGAAAGGGCTATCTTTGCTATAGTCAGTCCACCGATTCCCATTATCGGGGTCGAGCAACCTCCAAGGTCAAGTTTATATCAACTCCGATAATTATTCCAATCTCCTAGTTATTTTCCACCGAGAAACATGGTATCACGATCAAGATTATTGGTCTAATTCCAATTTACTCTGAACCATGTAGACTTACTCAGCATCTATACTCCACTAGGCTCTCCTATTTAAATCCAATATACTCAGGAGCAATGAGAGTTACGTTACTCTATTAGTTGATCCCACCAAGTTCATCTACCATCATGAGAGCCTCACAATCCATCAAAAGTCTCAATACTTCCTCAAGGTATCGAATATAAACTCATCAAGTCATCTGTCCTCTGTTCATATATCCTCAATTTGGTCCACCCTATGGCATCGCCAGTTCTGGTACTATCTTAGGATGATAATGTGCTCGTTCACTACGTCCACTAGTTCCATAATGAACCCAAGGTTGTGCAAGGTTACGAGAGCTTAACTGGTTCTCTTGCAATTCGTGGGTTAAGCACATGGTGAAGTCTCGAAGGGTCTAGAGATGGGTTTTCAGTCTTGAGGGGTAAGCATAATTCTACGGGGTTGCAATTGGTCGAGTATGAGGGAGTCCTGGATTAGGGGGTATCGGGACAGCCGGACTGTGTACAACGTCCGTACTATTGAAGCGTGAAGATGCAAGACTCAAGACTTCGGCCCGTGTCCGGATGGGACTTTCCTTGGCGTGGAAGGCAAGCTTGGCGATCCGGATATTATATTCCCTTCCTTGTAACCGACTCCATGTAAACCCTAGCCCTCTCCGTGCCTATATAAACCGTAGAGGTTGGTCCTTAGAAGGCCGATCACAATTACAATCATACCATCATAGGCTAGCTCTTAGGGTTTAGCCTCTACGATCTCGTGGTAGATCTACTCTTGTACTACCCATATCATCAATATTAATCAAGCAGAAGTAGGGTTTTACCTCCATCGAGAGGGCCCAACCAGGTAAACACTGTGTCCCTTACTTCTTGTTACCATCAGCCTTGACGCACAGATCGAGACCCCCTACCCAAGATCCGCCGGTTTTGACACCGACATTGGTGCTTTCATTGAGAGTTCCTCTGTGTCGTCGCTATTGGGCTCGATGGCTCCTTCAACCATCGTCAATAACACGATACCGGACAGTCACGACGAGCACGGCTTAGACCTGCTGTCGGACAAAGCTTGGGGTATCGCCCCCGCATTAGCCTCGGACCTAAATCCGGAGCAGGCTGCGTTGCTCGAGGACGGAGGGCTGGACCCTGCCCCGCAGGTCGCGCACTCATCGGCGTTGGAGCCAAACACGGGCCTTACCTCTGTGGTGGCCTATGACTCTGGACCCCCGGATTTGTATCCGGATGTTGAGTCTGGTCCGTGCACTCCCGAACCGGTCGAGCCAGATTGGGCTCCGGTAATGGAATTCACCGCCGCAGACATTTTTCGGCACTCGCCCTTTGGCGACATGCTGAACTCGTTGAAAACTCTCTCTTTGACAGAAATTTCTGGGCCAAACTACGTCCGGTTCGAGTGGGAAGCAGACGACGAAGAAATTCGTTGCCAACCAACCACCCACTTCATAGCCATGGTCGATGATTTAACCGACGTGACTGACTTCGACTCCGAAGACATTGACGGTATGGACGACGATGTAGGAGAGGATGCGGAACCTATGGGGCGCTGGACTTCCCCCTCGTCACACGACGTATACATGGTGGATACGCCCAAAGAGGACAAAGGCGATAGTCCGGATGATAAAACCCCCGGAAAAAAGCCAAAGCGACGGCACAGACGCCGTTCTAAGTCCAGCAACAGTAAAAATAGTGACAAGAGCGCCAGAACGATCGATAATACAATCAACTCCGAAGGAAACAATGACCATACGGACCCAACGATGGAGCAGGACGAACCAGGTCACCCTGAACACAGTTCGGAGCAGACGCCCGAGGAAAATGATCCCAACGGACGAGGTCATCAAGACGAACCAGCACAGGAAAACGGTCCAGATAACGATTCAACTCCGGAAAAACACGTGGAACGAGATAACCTCCACAGAAAGCTTATGGCCACCGCAAGAAGCCTAAAGAAGCAGAAGCAATGGCTCAAGGCCGCACAGGAAACGCTCAACCGTAGATGGAATAAAGTGCTAGACACTGAAGAAAGATACGGCGATGATTGCCATACAAAGAGCTATCCAAAACGCAAGCTACTGCCAGAATTCGACGACGAAGCTGTACCATTTCGTAACCGCAACAAAGCGGCTACCGATCCACATGAACACCTGAATAAGAAAGCTGGCATGGCTAGGTCCATTTATGGATCCAAAGGACGCACCCCGGCGAAGGACTATGGTCGCCAAAACGATTTTACGCCAATCGAATACCAGTCCGGAATAAAGACCGGACACAACAACATCCGACGACATGCCATAGCACGTCCAGATACAGAGGGGCTGCTCACCCCCTGTGCTTTACCGATGAAGTACTGGACCACGAATTCCCACAGGGCTTTAAACCTGTGAACATAGAGGCATACGATGGAACGACAGACCCAGGGGTCTAGATCGAGGACTTTATCCTACACCATACACATGGATCGTGGGGATGTCCTTCACGCCATCAAATACCTCCCCCTCAAGCTGAAGGGACCATCTCGGCACTGGTTGAAAAGCCACCCCGAAAATTCAATTGGGAGCTGGGAGGAACTCAAGGACGCTTTCAGGGCCAACTTTCAAGGGACCTATGTCCGTCCTCCGGATGCTGACGACTTAAGTCACATAGTCCAACACCCCGGAGAATCCACCCGCAAGTTTTGGAACAGATTCCTCACTAAGAAGAATCAAATTGTTGACTATCCGGATGCCGAAGCCTTAGCAGCATTCAATCACAGCATCCGTGACGAGTGGATCACCAGACACCTCGGCCAAGAAAAGCCAAGGACAATGGCAGCCCTAACAAGCCTTATGACCGCTTTTGCGTGGGAGAAGATAGCTGGCTAGCCCGTAAAGGCACCAGCGACCCCAAAGACATCCGAAATAAGGGATGGCAACGGAAGCCATGGCGTCATAAAAACAAACGCCAAAACAAGGAAGAGAGCCCGGATAACACGACGGTTAATGCCAGATTCAGGGGCTCTCGACCTAATCAGCAAAACAAGCCATCTAAAGGTAGAAAAGAGGGACCGTCTGGTCTAAATAGAGTCCTAGACAGACTATGCAAAATTCATGGCACCCCTGACAAACCTGCAAACCACACGCACAGAGAATGCTGGGTCTTCAAGCAGGCCGGCAAATTAAACGACGAACACAAGGAGAGGGAAACACCAAGTGAAGACGAGGATGAACCTCTCCACCAACAATCGGCGACGAAAAAATTCCGCCAGAGGTTAAAATAGTGAACATGATCCACGCGACTCACACATCCATGAGGAGGCACGAACGCGCGCATAGAGACGCGCTCGATATAGAGCCCATCGTACTCATGCCTAACCGCTGGATGCCTTATCCGATCACTTTCGATAACTTGGATTACCGAACTAGTATTCAGCATGGAGGACCAAAGGCCTTCGTGCTTGATCCAATAATCGACGGATACCGTCTCACCCGCGTCCTTATGGACGGCGGCAGCAGTCTCAGTTTAATATATGAGGACACATTCCGCAGGATGGGGATAGACCCATCCAGAATTAACCAAAGCAACACCACCTTTGAAGGGGTGATACCAGGCGTTGAAGCCCATAGCAGAGGCTCCATCACACTCCTTCATGGACCAAGACGTTGGATCAAGTGTGATTACGCATATTTTTTTCGAACACCCCCGCATTGCCTGCGTAGGGGGATGAAGCCAACGACTGCTATCTTTCGGATTAAACATTCATATACATATATGTAAACGGCCACACAAGGGACACAATAATACTTTCGGGAGAAAAGTATAAATATAGCCTTATAACCAAACTAACATTGTTTGTTACAATGATTCAATTCATCACTCGAATGTGGGGACCCCGACTCATAAGTCGTGATCACTGTCAGGACTCCGATTCCAAGTCACATCGATCTAGCCGGTAACACCTCATATCACTTTGCGGCCTCACGCACGGTATTCCCACGGGTGTCGCCTTACCATGGCCCGGGACCGTTTGCGCATTTTGGCTCATGTATATGATAGCATCGCTAGCATCCATATGACAGAGAACCCGGGTCGACATGGCTAGTCGTGAACCCAAAGCGGCACTAACCCATGGGGACAGGCATACATGAATCAACTTCGAGCATGTCGGTCATCAACGATGAATCTGGGCAGAAGCGCCGCGCTATCAGACTCCGTAACCCGGCTGTAGCAGGCTAGGCAGACTCGGATGTCACCGCGTGACATTTCCCGAAGGGACGTATACAGAACAAAGTGAAACACATGCCGCCACCAAGTGTCGAGAGCAGTAGTGTGGGCTAGCAGGACTCGTGAACCGGGCTGTAGCGGACTACTATCGCCAGAAGCACTAGACTACATTTCCCCATATGAGAGGCTGCTAAGGATAAACAACTAGTTTGTCGGATCCCACACATTCCAAGCATTTCAATCATACGCACAATATGCTCGATATGTGTAAAACAACATGGCATCACAACATAACTCTACGACTCAAGTATGTATTCATTAGGCTCCGAGGAGCGAGATATTACAAACATGGGTCTCATGACCCAACACTCGAGCATACAAGTCAAGGCACATGTGGAAGCTTAACATGTCCGAGTACGTACATCTACAAATGAAAAGGCTTAGAGGCCTGACTATCTACCGATCTCGCCGAGGGCACAAGATCGTAGCTGAGGTAACAAGCTAAACGTCAAGTCCACGCGAACTACTAGCAAGACCGACATCTCTCGCAAAACATAAAATAGCAAACGTGAGTACAAACGCACTCAGCAAGACTTCCATCGTAACTATCTACATATGCATCATTATCAACAAAGGGGTGGTGGAGTTTGACCGCAGCAAGCCAGCTTTGACTCGGTGGCTATCCCGAACTACGATCGCAAGTAACTCTTTTGAGGTGGCGCACACGAGTCCACATATTCACCATATCAATACACCACTATGGATCCGCCCCGCCTACCTACGAGACGCCATCCATAGCACTCATGCTTATCTTGCGAGTTTTAGAGTATCCACTTTCACTTGTCTATGAACTATGCAAGGGTCCAAGTTTCCATATCCGAGGAATCCGCTATTCAATAGATAATGATAACCCCGCAGGGTGTACTTCTTCACACACGCCTCGCCACTTATCGCCTCAGACATCGTCATGTACCTCGGCATCCTTCAAGCGGAAGCCGGTGAGGGAGTCGGCCACGACCGACTAACCACACAATTCTCTCATCCAGGTTTATTGCCTATTCGGTTCCATCCGCAAGGAGATCCGCCGGGTGTTGCTCACGGCCCCGAACGATGTGAGCAGGGTTCCCAAGCCCACCAACCGGTGCCACTTGGTACACCGTACATCAGGCCTAGTCTGTCCCAAGCCCACCTGCACGGGTGCCACTTGGTAGACTACTAACACTACCTACAAACACCGTAAACTAGTTGCAACTCCCGGACAGAGATCAAGTTGATTAATAAGTCGAGAGGGTCGAAAGCATCGAACCCAATGTGTGGTAGTAACTGTTCATGGATCACAAACACAGTAACTCAGTTCTCGAGGACGGCTGCAATGAGACAACCCACCATGTACTCCTACATGGCCTCTCACCGCTACCTTTACCAAATCGTGTTCACACACTTAGCTCACACACAAGAGGACATGTTCACCACTTTCCAATTCATTCCCGATGAATCAGACCTGACTCAACTCTAAGCAGTAGCAGGCATGACAAACAAGCATGAATGAGTAGGCACAATAGGGCTCAAACAACTCCTACTCATGCTAGTGGGTTTCATCTAATTACTGTGGAATGACAGGTCATGTAGAGGATAAAGGGGTTCAGCTACCGCAGCAAGTGACACATGAGTCTTTGTTGTCCTAATGCAGTAAAATAGAGCAGGAGCGAGAGAGTGGGATTGTATCGGAATGAACAAGGGGTTTTTGCTTGCCTGGCACTTCTGAAGATATTATAGTTCTTCATCAGTGTCATCGAACTCATCATCGGAACCACGTCTATCGAGAGGGGACAAACACCGGCAACTGAGAAAGAACACAATCAATGCAATGCCACAATATGATGCATGATCATGACATGTCAATATGCTGTGATTTGAGCTAATGCATCTAGCTATGATTTAAATGAAGTTGGTTTGAATACAAGATTCAAATTCAAACTCCACATGTAATTATTTAGATGCCATTCATTTCATTTGTCCTAGACAGTAGCCATAAGTTGTTCTAACATGCATGAAAATGGTGCAGATGGATAGATTGGATTTTTCTAATCATTTTTCATATATAATTTATCTCATTTGAAGTTACGGTTGAATTTATATGAATTTTTGAAGTTTATACTATTTTCTGGAATTTTCTGAATAAGAATAAATCCAGGAAAAAGCATTATCACACAAGATGACGCCGCAGGACGTCATCGCGTCAACGGAGCCGGTCCAGTCAAACCTGATGTGTCGGGTCCACACGCCGCTGACTAACTAACTAATCTAAATTAATTAGTGTTAAACTACTACTAACTAAAAATGTCAATGGAGTAATTAGATTAATTAAAAACTAAACTAGGATTAGCTGGGGCCCTGGGCCCACTTGTCAGCGACCCTGGGGAGGTCAAACCCCTAGTCAACAGGGCCTAACCAGCCGGCGGCTCGTCGCCGGTGGCAACAGGCGCGACGGAGGGCTCAGGTTCTCTCTAACGGCGCCCAAACGAGCGGCGGAGGGCACCCGCGGGGAGCTGGAGCTTGCCCGCATCCAACGCAGCAAGCAGCAGCAGCTAGGGCGGCCGGAGCTCGTCGAGAACAAGCTCGGGGCGGCGGCCGGCGATCGGGCGCAAGTGGCGCAGCGGCTACGGTGCACAGAGAAGAAAACAGAGAGGGGGAGGACGGGCAGCAGCTCACGGCGATCTTCTTGGAGTGGACGGCGAGCTCAGGGAGGCCTGAGGCACTCGGGGCGTCGAGGGGATCTCCGGCGACGGTGGTCGGGGACGAGCTCGGTGAGGGCAGAGGGGCGCGCCCGGCGTCGAGTGGCGGAGCGAGGAGGTCGAGGACGTCGAGGCGTAGCTCATGGACTCGTCAGAGGGGCGAGGGAATGGCTCAGGGCGTGGTAGCGGCGGCGGCAGCGACGGTGGTGCTCGGGCGCGAGAGGGAGGGAGAGCAGAGAAGGGGAGAAGCATGGGAGAGAGTGAGAGCGGTCCAGGGTGGTCGTGGCGTCGCGAGAGTCGTCCAGAGCGTCCGGGGGGTGCACGCAGGCAGGCAGGAGGTGGCCGGCGTGCGTCGGGCACACGCCCGCGTCCTCCTGGCGCGGTGGAGAAGATGACTGGCAGCTGGGCTGCATAGTAGCGGGCCGCGTGGGTGGGTTGGCCTGTCTGGTGGGCTTCATAATTGAGGCCAGGTAAGTTACAGGTACTCCCTCCTGCTCTGTTTCTATTTTAATTATTGTTTTCTATTTGTTTCAATCTGTTTTGATTTAGTTCAAGCACTAAATCATTTTTGTTTCTTCATAATTTTTGCAGGACCTAAAGGAATATTCTAGAGCCCTCACAAAATAACAGAATTATTGAAGCATTAAATATATTTATAACATATATTTGCTCCAACTCAAATACAATATGTATTAGTTCAAAGATCCAAAATGTCATGGACAAATGTGCATCATCTCTTGTTATCAAGTTTCAAGATTTTCCAAAAATGATGAACATTTTGAAAGGCACTTTGGGTTCACTAAAAATATCTTGGTTGAACCTATTGATTTCCTTTGATGCTAGGGTTTGAAACAATCCCCATTTCAAATTCAAAAGAATTTAAACATGATGCAACACATGACTAGCTAGCTCAGTGCATACTAGAACTAGGGATGTGACAACTCACCCCCACTAAACAAGAATCTCGTCCCGAGATTCAAGACGTGAGGTAAGAAGGAAGGGGGTCACAAACTATCACAGTCTTCCCGATCCAACTGCCCTTCTCGAGGAAGTAGCTTCATTGCATCATATTGATCTTGACGTCTTTGCTTTCGAGATCTTCATTCACCGCGTTGACGATAGAGATAAACTCTACAGGTGACAATCTCCTCGAAGGTCGAGCACTCAAAATCAACTCGCGGAATGAGATGTTGAAACATATCAAGTTGAGACACAAAACACATCGTGAGGGATGGAAGGACAACGATAGGGTTTGATTTGGTGGGCAACAATTCCACGCCTAGAAAGATGGTGGATGGTGTCAAGGTGGCGAGGAAATAAATGCCATGATCCCGTAACGGGGCACCTTGGAAAAGGTGACTCGTTGAACTGTTCCCTTAAGTGGCAAAAAGAATTACTTTTGATTCAGAGATCGTTGAAACTCTTTATACCATCTTAAGACAATTTATGATTGATCGTTTAAAAGAGCTCGAAGAAATGACATACTCGAACTAGGATGGATGATGTGGACTACCTTGTTGTGGGCAACACAATGAATGATTTTTGCTTATCATCAGAGGTGGAGGGGACCCATGGTAGACTGACACAATGACGGGTGCAAGCTGGGAGCAAAATGCAAATACTGGGAATGACCCAACCATCATATCTGCCTGAGATTCAGATCTGGTTGGTAACAGGATATTTCAGACAGCATGCCTGGAGAATAAAGTTTGCAACACAAACCGACGAGATAACGCTATAGACTCTCGGGGATGAGCTACGATAGCAAGCTCCAAGACATGAGCTGATTCTGCTACATACATGTGAGCACATTGTCCAAGACAAAATGACCACGTAGTAGTATTATAATAAAAATACTACCGAAGTTCGTGGGGAACCATCATCGAGGATATCGAGGTCCTAACATAAGTCATGATTAGCTCTTATGAAGGAACTCCTTCTCCTTGAACAATTCAATCAATGGCTTGGGGTGCTAGGAATTGCATATGGAATGAAGATGATCACCTATCGCACCATAGAATACTTTGCACAGGTATGACTGACTTGGGATGATTCCAGAGGAAACAAAACAAACCTTTCTCAAATTCATGGCGGCAACTTACACCTAAAGCACATGAATTCGAGGAAGTCACTTCTTCCATCCAAGCATAGGCTTCATGAACGGATCACGAAGGCATTGGTTACAAAGTTTTCAACACTAGGTTGATGTTCAACATGAATCATGGGGGAGACAAAATGCTGCTAATGGGCTCAACAGCAACTCATCGGAATTTCCATATCACTGGACTTCCGCCATCATGTGAACACGGTGATAGTATTGGTCAGACCAAAAGATGTAATGATGTATGCTCGAGGGATCAACCACGAGTAATACAACATTACGAATATCGTTGGTTCTGATTTGACTTGACGATGGCCCATACTCAAGTCAAGGTTTTGACGAGGCAATAGATCCAACAACTGATCACGAGGGCCAATCGATGAAGATATCATCTTTCTTCAACACACACTCAAAAGGATATCCCTCAAAATGAAATAAGTCGGACAAGCTTTCATCTTCCAACTCTCCAAGTTGTTGTTTAGCTTAACCAACTAGCTCAGGGTTATCCAACACGGATTCTTGGAGAAGGGGTGGTTTACAAGAAACCAACTTGATCATGAACTTAACATAGCGGTCAGGCGACAACCTGGTAGCACTTCCAAGAAGATATTTGGAAAGTCACGAACCACCGATATGTTATTAAGCTCGAGAACAATCTTGCTTTTCAGGGCAAGACGATATGATCAAATAAGCAAGGATTGAATAATCCTAACTCATTGATCAAGGGTGCACCGTAAATAAGGACTAGGTAGCACGATCAATCTTAGGATGATGATTTAATAACCAACACGCTAAGAATGAGATTATTGTCCATTAACTACCAAGCAACGAGGTTGCTAGGAGTATCAATTTCACACATCACAGTTCACTTGTCGGCATTCCGTTACAACAACACGGAACCGAGGAATGAATAATGATAGCGAGAAGTATCACTATTGCCAAGAATTCATGAGAAATGGTGCAATTCTCATGACAATCCCGACGTAAAGGGGTAATACTCCGAGGTAGAACAGAATCAAAACCTGGATTGGCATTTTGATCTGCAGAATACAACCGCTTTGACCCAACCCTAGAAATGGACAAGGTATCGAGTTTGTTTCTCCTAGTCATTCCAGAATAGAATGGCTCGACGGACCACAAGGATAATAGGCATCGATAAACACGATCGCTCACATACCCTTGACTATCAATTGATAGACGGGGGTCATAATACAACTAAGGAGGAACAACTCGAGGAACATATAACTTTCTGAGTTGTGGATGCATAGGTTAGTATGTCGAATCAAGTTCAACATGTTTCTTCCGGATAACCTATGCAGAAGGGTAGAACTGGAAGAGTCGCAATATGGAATGGAGTACTCCTCAAGAGCACCCTGGTTGTGATCCTTCGGTTCAGCGAGGAACTTCTGCCATAGACAGTTCATAGTATTTGGAAGAAGGAAATACCACGGACCTCGAGGACTATCGCAAAGTTACTAATATCCTAAAGGTACGAGCAACACTATCAACATGAAGTAAGTAGGGTGAATGTCGGGTTCAAGAACCCAGGAGTAGAATACCTACTACTAAATGGCATCACGGGATGCTTTCGAAAATTATGGCCAGAATCATCACACGGGAACACAAAACATTGCTAGATTACTAGGTGACTCCCTAAAACACCTAGGGTCATAATAATAGTTCCAACATATATGTCGAGGCAAAAGGTACCTCAACTCACCGATTAGTGTGCTTATCCTGACCCAAAGGAACAACGGGGTGGAAAGAAGGGATTTTGCAAATGCATCAGACTAATTATAACCCTGGGATGACTCGGACAGCATAACGGTTGTAAATGCTCAAAATGATTTGAGACATCCTGCAAAAATGGTGGCATGACCACTCAACATCACAATATTAGGGTTTTGAGACCAACTATGAACATACGGAAATAGTAGAAATTGAACTGGGGCATAAAACCAACAATCTTAAAAGTCTATGGATTAGTAACACGTCATCCTGATAGATAGACGAGAAGGCCTAGTTCTTAATCCCCGTAGAAGAGAAGAGGATGACTCAGATCAGAAGGCCATGAGGTATAAGGAGTAAAAAGAGTCTTACGTTCCCTTCCACAATCAATTCCCTTACATAATTAAAGCATTTCTAGACACAACTTCGACGAGTTTGGCTTCGTAATCCTACAAGCAGTCAGGCTCTGATACCAAAGCTGTCAGGACCCAGATTCCAAGTAACATCGATCTAGCCGGTAACACCTCATATCACTTTGCGGCCTCACGCACGGTATTCCCACGGGTGTCGCCTTACCATGGCCGGGACCGTTTATGCTTTTGGCTCACGATATGATAGCGTCGCTAGCATCCATATGACAGAGAACCCGGCCTACATGGCTAGTCGTGAACCCAAAGCGGCAATAACCCATGGGGACAGGCATACATGAATCAACTTCGAGCATGTCGGTCATCAACGATGAATCCGGGCTGTAGCACTGGCTAACAGGACTCGAAACCCGGCTGTAGCAGGCTAGGCAGGATCTGGATGTCACCGCGTGACATTTCCCGAAGGGATGTACACAGAACGGCGAAACACATGCCGCCACCAAGTGTCCAGAGCAGTAGTGTTGGGCTAGCAGACTCGTGAACCGGCTGTAGCGGACTACTATCGCCAGAAGCACTAGACTACATATCCCCATATGAGAGGCTGCTAAGGATAAACAACTAGATTTTCGGATCCCACACATTCCAAGCATTTCAATCATACGCACAATATGCTCGATATGTGTAAAAACAACATGGCATCACAACATAACTCTATGACTCAAGTATGTATTCATTAGGCTCCGAGGAGCGAGATATTACAAACATGGGTCTCATGACCCAACACTCGTGAGCATACAAGTCAAGGCACATGCGAAGCTTAACATGTCCGAGTACGTACATCTACAAATGAAAAAGGCTTAGAGGCCTGACTATCTACTGATCTGCCGAGGGCACAAGATCGTAGCTGAGGTAACAAGCTAAACGTCAAGTCCACGCGAACTACTAGCAAGACCGACATCTCTCGCAAAACATAAAATAAGCAAACGTGAGTACAAACGTACTCAGCAAGACTTACATCGTAACTATCTACATATGCATCATTATCAACAAAGGGGTGGTGGAGTTTGACCGCAGAAGCCAGCTTTGACTCGTGGCTATCCTGAACTACGATGCAAGTAACTCTTTTGAGGTGGCGCTACAGTCCACATATTCACCATATCAATACACCACTATGGATCCGCCTCCCGCCTACCCACGAGAACGCCATCCATAGCACTCACGCTTATCTTGCGAGTTTTAGAGTATCCACTTTCACTTGTCTATGAACTATGCAGGTCCAAGTTTCCATATCCGAGGAATCCGCTATTCCAATAGATAATGATAACCCCGCAGGGTGTACTTCTTCACACACGCCTCGCCACTTATCACCCTCAGACATCGCCATGTACCTCGGCAACCTTCAAGCGGAAGCCGGGTGAGGGAGTCGGCCACGACCGACTAACCACACAAGTCTCTCGTCCAGGTTTATTGCCTATTCGGTTCCATCCGCAAGGAGATCCGCCGGGTGTCGCCACGGCCCCAAACGATGTGAGCAGGGTTCCCAAGCCCACCAACCGGTGCCACTTGGTACACCGTACATCAGTGTTTAGTCTGTCCCAAGCCCACCTATACCGGTGCCACTTGGTAGACTACTAACACTACCTACAAACACCGTAAACTAGTTGCAACTCCCGGACAGAGATCAAGTTGATTAATAAGTCGAGAGGGTCGAAGTTATCGAACCCAATGTGTGGTAGTAACTGTTCATGGATCACAAACACGTAACTCAGTTCCCGAGGACGGCTGCAATGAGACAACCCACCATGTACTCCTACATGGCATCTCACCGCAACCTTTACCAAATCGTGTTCACACACTTAGCTCACACACAAGAGGACATGTTCACCACTTTCCAATTCATTCCCGGCGAATCAGACTGACTCAACTCTAAGCAAGAGGGCATGACAAACAAGCATGAATGAGTAGGCACAACAGGGCTCAAACAACTCCTACTCAT
The DNA here is from genome assembly GCA_021605205.1 of Aegilops longissima. NCBI lineage: Eukaryota > Viridiplantae > Streptophyta > Magnoliopsida > Poales > Poaceae > Aegilops > Aegilops longissima. Next base: position 174,106,111 of record CM038679.1, read on the forward strand.
GCTAGTGGGTTTCATATAATTACTGTGGAATGACAGGTCATGCAGAGGATAAACGGGTTCAGCTACCGCAGCAAGTGACACATGAGTCATTGTTGTCCTAATGCAGTAAAATAGAGCAGGAGCGAGAGAATGGGATTGTATCGGAATGAACAAGGGGTTTTTGCTTGCCTGGCACTTCTGAAGATATTATAGTTCTTCATCGGTGTCATCGAACTTATCGTCGGAACCACGTCTATCGAGAGGGGACAAACACCGGCAACTGAGAAAGAACACAATCAATGCAATGCCACAATATGATGCATGATCATGACATGGCAATATGCTATGATTTGAGCTAATGCATCTAGCTATGCTTTAAATGAAGTTGGTTTGAATACAAGATTCAAATTCAAACTCCACATGTAATTATTTAGATGCCATTCATTTAATTTGTCCTAGACAGTAGCCATAAGTTGTTATAACATGCATGAAAATGGTACAGATGGATAGATTGGATTTTTCTGATCATTTTTCATATATAATTTATCTCATTTGGAGTTACGGTTGAATTTATATGAATTTTTGAAGTTTATACTATTTTCTGGAATTTTCTGAATAAGAATAAATCCAGGAAAAAGCATTATCACGACAAGATGACGCCGCAGGACGTCATCGCGTCAACGGAGCCGGTCCAGGTCAAACCTGATGTGTCGGGTCCACACGCCGCTGACTAACTAACTAATCTAAATTAATTAGTGTTAAACTACTACTAACTAAAAATGTCAAGGAGTAATTAGACTTAATTAAAAACTAAACTAGGATTAGTCGGGGCCCCGGCCCACTTGTCGCCGACCACGGGAGGTCAAACCCTAGTCAACAGGGCCTAACCAGCCGGCTGCCTCGCAGCCGGTGGCAACAAAGCGCGACGGAGGGTTCGGTTCTTCTCCCGCGCCCAACGAGCGGGCGGAGGGAACCTGCTGGAGCCGGAGCTTGCCCGCATCCAACGCATCAAGCAGCAATGGCTAGGGTGGCCGGAGCTCGTCGGGAACAAGCTCGGGGCGGTGGCCGGCGATCGGGCGCAAGTGGCGCGGCGGCTACGGTGCATAGAGAAGTAACCAGAGAGGGGGAGGACGGGCAGCAGCTCACGGCGATCTTCTTGGAGTGGACGGTGAGCTCAGGGAGGCCCGAGGCACTCTGGGCGCCGAGGGGGATCTCCGCGACGGGCGGTCGGGACGAGCCTGGTGAGGCAGAGGCGCGCCCGGCGTCGAGTGGCGGAGCGAGGAGGTCGAGGACGTCGAGGCGGAGCTCATGGACTCGCCAGAGGGGCGAGGGAATGGCTCAGGGCGTGGTAGCGGCGGCGGCAGCGACGGTGGTGCTCGGGCGCGAGAGGGAGGGAGAGCAGAGAAGGGGAGAAGCATCGGAGAGAGTGAGAGCGGTCCAGGTGGTCGTGGCGTCGCGAGAGTCGTCCAGAAGGCGGGGTGCACGCAGGCAGCAGGAGGTGGTGGCCGCGCGGGCACCCGCCTGCGCCCTCCGGCGCGCGGTGGAGAAGATGACTGGCAGCTGGGCTGCACAGTAGCGGGCCGCGTGGGTGGGTTGGCCTGTCTGTGGGCTTCATAAGTGAGGCTGTGTGAGATTCTGTACTCCCTCCTGCTCTGCTTTCTATTTTAATTATTGTTTTCTATTTGTTTCAATCTGTTTTGATTTAGTTCAAGCACTAAATCATTTTTGTTTCTTCTGTTAATTTTTGCAGGGACTGAAAGGAATATTCTAGAGCCCCTAACAAAATAACAGAATTATTGAAGCATTAAATATATTTATAACATATATTTGCTCCAACTCAAATACAATATGTATTAGTTCAAAGATCCAAAATGTCATGGAAAAATGTGCATCATCTATGGTTACTATTTCCAGCATTTTCCAAAAATGATGAACATTTTTGAAAGGCACTTTGGGTTCACTAAAAATATCTTGGTTGAACCTATTGATTTCCTTTGATGCTAGGGTTTTAAACAATCCCCATTTCAAATTCAAAAGAATTTAAACATGATGCAACACATGACTAGCTAGGTCAGTGCATACTAGAACTAGGGATGTGACAATCACCGGCTGCACGTGTACAGTGATCCCAGAGATCAATGCTCACTGAACACACAGAAGCTGAATACCAAGAGTCTTACATCCATACATACCGTCTTACACAAATTATGAGCATTATGGTCAAGTCTTACATAGATAAAGCCACAAGGGCTGAATATAAAATAAACTTAAGCAACGGAAATCTTCGTCGATAAGTAGAACCCATGCCATCTTCCTTAACCCTATAGGCATTCTGACTGGGAAACGTCCTAGTTCACATGTTCGTCTCCAAAGAACTCTTCTTCGAACTCCGGTTCTTCCATGCCTGGCCAATTAAATAACCAGTGGCAAGCCAATGAGTACTTTGAATGTACTCGCAAGCAACCCATGTTTTGGTTCAAGATACAACAATGCATGATATAGGTAAATTTTTGCAGAAAGCTAGTTTTGAGTGCAATGACATGCTCAACAACTTGTAAGACATGCATCGGGAGAATTCAAGTAACCATGAGGACAGGTTACAGATACCAACATAAATAGACTGGGCATCAACCCAACTCAATCATGTCAAGTCCTGGACTTGACCCACCTAGATCTTCCCACTTATCCAAACACACACACTAGTTTGTAAACATGTGGACGTAGCCCAAGAGCGGTTACCCAACTGTCCTTGACCGTGGACACGGCTATTCGAATAGTTTTACACTCTGCAGAGGTTGCACACTTTACGCACAAGATCCGGGGAACTTCCGTGTCATCCACGACCCGCGATACCTCAAGTACCCGGGGTAAGCACCCAGTCACTATCTTTCCCTAGACGACACTAACAATGAGTCCACTCGTTTTCCGTATCCTCACAATGTACATCATACGAGACTTACTCGAGATCGTAACATCCGAGAGGGGACACAATGGTGTATCCGGTGCCCTGTGAAAACAGTCATGGCCGCCCTACCTAGCATGACCCCGTCCCAAGAGAGAGCACCAACTCTCCCCCGTCACTAGTAATGCGGGTTACAAGCTAGTATCGGCCTAGGTAATCAATAATGCCCTTTCCCATACAAGGGTAGAGTGGTTGCGCATGTATGGTTGGAATAACGGTCGCTACTTAAACCAGTCCGTTTTGAAAACAACACACACACTTGCCTCGGTACACCACTTCGTCATCAAGTGGCTACCCAACTCATCATCTCCCCCGGGCATAAGTGGCACCCGAAGGGGTTTTCGAAAATTCTTTTGAAAATGCCTTGTCTCCATTACCATGCATATCCCCGTCCCTTTTTGTGTTGAAACTCTTATATATGGGAAATATATGCCCACTGAGTTTCCTTGATTTTTGTCAAATATTTTTAAAACAATAAAATAATTTTTCCCTATTAAAGACCATTTCTGGCCTTAAGAAAAGCTTTAAATAAAATAGGAAATAACTTCTAAAATTATATTTTGTGGTTTATGGGAATCCTATATCTAATAGGTTTCAAATATACTCTTTGAAATATTTTTCATACCCCAAATCAGGTACATGCAGTGCAAACCACAATCCAGGGGTTTTTGGAAAACTAATTTTTTAAAATACTATTTGGCCAAATTATTTTTGTAAGAAAATACTATATTGCACTATACACATGGCATGATCATTGGGCAGAAGTTTGGGGCAAGGAGATGAAGTATAGAAGGTGGAGTAGTTGACTTTAAAGAGCACTTGAAAATCTCACAGAGGAAACCAACTCCAAAATAAAAGCCAAATAGTGCAAAAGTTTTTGTTGGTCCAAATTTTTATGCTTTATTAATGCAAATGAAATGTTACAAAATGTAGGGTGTGACAGACCTACCCCCCTTACAAGAATCTCGTCCCTGATATTCCTAAACAAGGCTTTAAAGAGATACGGAAACTCGGATCTAAGGTAGTCTTCATGTTCCCAGGTTGCTTCTGCTTCAGTGTGGTTGCTCCACTGGACCTTGAAGTACTTGATGGTGCGGCTTAGAGTGTGTTGCTCAGCCTCATCCAAAATGCAGATGGGCCTCTCACGGTAAGTTAAATCAGGCTGAAGGTCAATGGCTTGGTGATTGACGTCCTTGTAAAGATCAGGCTTGTCTGGGACTTGGAGACACTTCTGGAGTTGTGACACGTGGAATACGTTGTGCACATCGGATAGTTCAGGTGGCAGTTCCAACTGGTAAGCCAGTTCTCCTCGTCGGTCAGTGATCTTGAAGGGGCCGATGTATCTGTCACGCCCAATATGCGACCCTATCCAAAAGGAACTCGACGGTCCCACCAAGGATAGACCCGCATATTGAAACGCTTTTGCAAGGTGGATATCATTACATCAACATTACATAATACATAGGGATACATACAAAAGGCACAAATGCCACAAGAATACATCAACATCAAATACAAGATCAGCATCCGACTACGGATGAAACATAAACAGAAACTCAAACGACATCCACCCTGCTAGCCCAGGCTGCCGACCGAACCTATCCCCGATCAAGAAGCGTAAGAAGAACTCCAATACAAGCAAACATCGCCTCACGCCATGATCATCGCAAACCTGTACCTGCAATCGGTGGTGTAGTAATCAGGAGCCACGAGGACTCAAAGAATCCCATTACCATGGGTATCAAGACTAGCAAAGCTTAATGGGAAAGGAAGGGGTAAAGTGGTGAGGTTGCAGCAGCGACTAAGCATATATGGTGGCTAACATACGCAAATGAGAGCGAGAAGAGAAACAAAGGAACGGTCGTCATCTAGTAATGATCAAGAAGTGATCCTGAACTCCTACTTACGTCAGACATAACCCAGAAACCGTGTTCTCCTCTCGATCAACCCCGAAAAGAGACACTCACGGTTACGCACACGGTTGGTGTATTTTAATTGAGATCAACTTCGGGTTTTCTACAACCGGACATTAACAAATTCCCATCTGCCACATAACCGCGGGCACGGCTCTCGAAAGTTTAAACCCTGCAGGGGTGTCCCAACTTAGCCCATGATAAGCTCTCGCGATCAACGAAGGATATTCCTTCTCCCCGAGAAGACCCGATCAGTCTCGAATCCGGCCACAAGACATTTCGACAAAGAATAAAACAAGTCCAGAAGACCGCCTGATGCCCGACAATCCCGATAGGATCTGCACATATCTCATTCTCGTGGCAACACCGGATGAGACAGGCTACGAGTAAAACCAATCCTCAAGTTGCCCTAAGGTGGCCTCAAGAAGCGGTTTCGGTTCGGGCCAGCACTTAGAGAAGCACCGTCCGGGGCTAATAAAGATGACCCTCGAGAGAGCGACTCCCAAGGGAAAAATAGGTGGTGGTGAGGCAAATGGTAAAACCAAAGTTGGGCCTTGCCGGAAAAGTCTTATTCAAAGCGAACTGTCAAGGGGGTCCCATAAATAACCCGACCGCGTTAGGGACGCAAAATCCGGGAACATAATACCGATATGACGGAAACTAGGGCGGCAAGGGTGGAACAAAACACCAGGCATAAGGCCGAGCCTTCCACCCTTTACCAAGTATATATATGCATTAATAATATAAGATATATTGTGATATCCCAACAAGTAAACATGTTCCAACAAGGAACAACATCTCCATGTTCCAACAAGGAACAAACTTCATCTTCACCGCAACTAACAACGCTATAAGAGGGCTGAGCAAAGCGGTAACATAGCCAAACAACGGTTTGCTAGGAAGGGTGCAAAAGGTTAGAGGCTGACATGGCAATTTGGGATGGCTTGATAAACAGGTAATAGGTAGCGCAGCATAGCGAAAGAACGAGGCAACTAGCATAGCAATGATAGTAATGAGATCCAGGGTAGCGGTCATCTTGCCTGAAATCCCGCAAGGAAGAAGAACGAGTCCATGAAGAAGACGAACGGATGAAGCCGAACCAAGCATAGACGAACGAATCCTCACGATCGCAACGAAACAGGAACTAACAAGAAGAGGCACACAACATGGTAAACACACCACACATGAACAAGACATGATGCACAACCAAGCATGATGCTTGACAAAGCTACATGAAGCTACTCATGGCAAGAGATGATGCAAACAAGAGCAACACATCAAGGCAAGTTTAAATGAGGCCGGGAACAACATATAACAATTCCGGTAAGTCCTCATATGAAAATTTCGAAATTGGTCCAGATCTGAATAAATCTTATGTTCAAGTGGTTAAACAGCAAGTTAAGATGCACCACGATGATCTACACGAAATTCTAGTCAAGTTACATATAAAGTTCATTAGATTCGGAGCTACGGCCTAGAAGATATGAGCAAAACAAGATGAGCATGGCATTGATGCAAAATGCATACAAACATCAAGCAAACACCTCAAAACAAGGATGCAACATGATAATATGAAACTACATGCAAAATCAAGCAAGTTTCATATAGATCACACTCAAAACGGAGCAACGGTTCAACACATACACTCTATACAAGTTATAGCAACAATCTGCCTAAAACAGCAACTAGGCATATTGCAAGCATCAAAACACTATGTTACGGCATCTTAACATGATAACAAAAGGCATGGGCATGATGTACAGGTAAAGCATTACAAAACATTAACACTGAGCTATCTCCAGAAATCACTAGAACATGCTCAAAATGACATGGCAAGATTGCAACTTATAACAGTTTCAGACTTCTCAGGAAATAACATCAGGTTGCAATGTTTAGAGCTATGAAACAACATGTTACAGGAACTTAACATGGCAAACAAAGGCATGGCATGAATCTACTAATTGCATAGAACAAAAGTACCTTAGTGACCATAAGCCAAAAGGGATCAGAAAATATGATGGCACTCATGTAAACATGGCAAGTTATATTACAGATTTAAACATGGCAGGAACAACGATAAGTAGGCATGTTGGTGAGCTTGAACCACTCACCACAGAGCAATACATGGCATGGCAAGGCAACCGAAAGTAACAAGACATGGCATAGAAGCTATAAATGGCAAGAACAACATCATAGCATACACGGATCAACTACAACAACCTTGGCAAAATTGAATAACATGTAAACAATCTGCCAGGAAACATTTTATAGCAAAAGTAGAACTCGATTGACTCAAGCTATACTACTCCATAATTGAAAACAAGGGCATGGATGGCTAGAGCAAGACATGTAGAACAAAACATCCTTACTGAAGTATCTCAAAATATGCATGGATATCTCTGTAGCATCAAGTTAACATGGCATGAAAAATATCAGCAAACAGGGGCTGAAATCAGCAACATCAGGAAGCCTAGTTTGCATGCTTGTTCTAGTCACCACATTGATCACAAAAATAAATGGCATACACCCCTGGAAATATGGCATGACATATTACAAAACACATGTAGGACTCAAGTTCATAGGAGGCACACATCAATCATGGCAAAAATGACAAAAGTGCATGTTCTGTTAAGAAACAGAAACTAACATCACATAGCCCTCTTACAACAGCATTTCGGGCGTCAAGATGAGCTCAAATGAAAATGATGCAATGAGATGAAATGATCTACTCTTCGAGACGAACAATTTGACATATTACACGCATGAAACGGAGCTACGGATGCAGAGTTATGGCATGATGAAATATGCATGAAAATATCACAGATTCGGGACTTAGCAGTTTTTCTGAAAAAAAAAGGACGAGCGCGGGATAACTAATATGCGACCGAGGCGGGTTTTAGACGGCCTGCTCACCATGGGCCACTGGGCCGGTCGGTGAAGAGGTGAGGTGGGCCCACAGAGATGGGCCTCGGGGCCCATGCGAGGTGGCCCACGCGGGCGTTTTGGAGGCGAGCGGGGCGAACTGCTCTGCTCGAACCCGAGCAGAGCCATGGCGGCGGCGGCGGCTCGGCAAGGCGGGGTCACAGGGGTCGAGGAGGCAGGGAGGAGGCCGAGGACGTCTTGTCGGAGGGCGGATCCGGTGTAGGGCGGCTGGATCTGGCCATCGGAGGCGCCGGTAGGAGGCTGGGTGCGTCCTCCCACGACGGGAGCACGGGCGCGGAGGAGGCAGCGGCCTCGGCGGCGGAGAAGGGGTCGCCGGCAGGGAGCTGCGGGGCGCGGCAGAGCCGGACGCGCAGGGGCGCGCTGCGAGACGGCGGGGTCCAGTGTGGGCGCAGGGAGGCGGAGATGAGGAGATCCGGCGTCGGGGCGGCTGGCGGAAACGGCGACGGGAGGAGCTCGGGACGAGCGAGGAGCCGAGCGCGGCTGCGGGCGACTTCGGGCCTGGATCGGCCCTGGGCGGGCCGTGGATGGGCCACGGCGGGCCACAGCGGTGGGGAGGCGCGGGGTGGACGCGTGGAGGCGCCTGGTTGGAGGAGGAAGGTGGTTGCGGCGACGCTGACCGCTTAGGCGGCGCCAAGTGGCGGCGGGGGAGCGGGCCGGCGCAGAAATTGAGGAGGGGGCGCTGATTTCAAGGAGGGAGGCGGCTGGGAGGTAGGGGAAGGGTAGGGATGCCCAAAATGGACTAGAGGTGTCCATTTATAGGCAGGGATGGCTAGGTTTTGGGTTTAGGGGGGTTTTAGGAGCGATTCGGAGCCTCCGGTCGCGATCTGACGGTCCGGAAAGGAGGGGGGGTTTAGGTGGGCTGCAGGTGGGTTGTGAAGAGAGAGCTAGGGCTGAGGGGAGAGAAGAGAAGTGAGGCCCGGTGACTGTTCCGGAGACCGAAACGTCCGGCGAGAATACCGGCAACGATGCCGCTATATATTTAATGATTGGGCTATCAAACGAGCTCCGAATGCGACGAAACTTGACAGGCGGTCTATCTACACTATAATAAGACCGCACGACAAGTTGCAACCCATTCCGAGAACATTTTTATGCCACTTATAAAATAATATTTTAGAGGTGCCGCGAGCGCGTGCGAGTGTGGTCTGGACTCCGAACGGACAACAGAGAGAACCGGGGGAACCCGAACGGATGCAAGTTTTTAAAAACATGCAGATGAAATGCAGATGATGACATGGCAAAATGCAACACGCAAGCAAATGCCATGGCAAAGACGGCGAATATCTGACGGACACCTGGCGCATCTAATCCGGGGCGTTACAACACTCCTCCACTAACAAGAGATCTCGTCCCGAGATCTTAGGACCGAGACGGAAGGGAAAAGGGATGAGGTGAAACAAAAACTCAAGAGAAGAAGGAAAGAATCGAGAGCACTCGAGAAGAAGAGAGGAACGACGAGAATGACGAGAATTGAAAGCTCACGGAATCAGATCGACTATGAAAGCGCTCGTTCTAACCGGAGTGGTTAGAATGAGAAGATAAACGGATAAGACTGAAAGGATTTAGGCAGCACTCCGGCTGAACATGAAAAGAATAGAACATGAACTTGAGAGGATGGAATGATAGTTGACAAGAGGAACAACACAATGCCTCCGAAAAAATTGAAAGAATTGAATGAAAAGAACTTAGAAGGAAGGATTGAACGGAGTTGTCGAGAAAATCAACAACGAAAAGAATAAGCTTGTTATGGGCTTATGGATTACATCTCAAAATAATGAGGTGATAGCCAACCACAAGCGGAAAAGATTGAATAGCTGAGAGGAACGAAGAAATGCAAAACTCCACTTCAAAAGACTACGGAGAATTATTTGCACTTTGAGAAGCAAGAAGAAGGATACTTGAACTCCGCCAACAAAATCTTGATGAACTCTTGAAGAAAAGATTAAATCATGAAGAACCACCATGAAAAACTCCGGTGACAAAAAAGGAAGATGAGATAATATTGAAGGATGAAAGAATAAGATGAGCATTGCGATGATTCCGATGGAGGTTCCGACGAAATGGCCGAGGAAACTGAACTCCGGATAAGAAAAGATTAAAACACTTGGAACTAGAATTTATTCCTCAAGAACAAACTCCAAAGGAAGGGATTACCCACTTTGAGGAAATAAGAATAAGATTTATTGTATGCTTATCCTTCATCCAATTAAATTGATGACAAGCAATGGATTTCGCATCTTACTTATTCTTCTTGAAAAACAATTGAGAAGTGACATAACGCAAACTTGAGAAGGTCTTCATGAACCACCGGTAGGATTGAAAAGAACGAATGGATTAAAATGATAATCAAGGAAAAAGAATCTTGAACGAACCACCGTAAGAACTCGGAAATGACTGACGAAAGAGAATGAATCACCGGGAAGAATTAGAATAACCAATAAGCTCGAGGGTATTTAGATGCAAAAGAGCGAAGAAATCGCGAACTGATTAAAGAACACTTGAACGCAGCACCGGAAGAATATAGAGAACGATAGCTGGAATGATGGCCTCCGGTAAAACAAACAGGAAAACAACTTCTGAAATGCTCCGGATGGATGAGCAGAATTTGCATGACTGGAAACAATTAGATAGGATAACATCGAGCTAGCACCATGAATCTCCGGGAGAACGGACAAGATTTAGGGAAAACTCTACTTCGGTCTTCAAAGCTGAGAAAGACGACGAGAAACACCACCGAAATTGTTGAGGTACTCCGGAAGAATGAAAAACGAAGAGGTTGAGTCAACAATGAAATGGTTTGAAATTGATCTTGGAAAAGGCATGTGACTGATGGAACCCATTCTTACGTCACACTTTGAAAAGGATTGGAATAACTCCGGGTAAAATTAGAAGAGTCAGGTAAGATCCTGGGAAAAGACATGTGGGTTAGGGCCCACTAAAAGAAAACACCATTGGAAAGGATTGTTGAATAGATAGATGATGCACCGGAACAAATGAAATATTTGAATGAGGTGACAACCTCGAATTAATTGAATGCAAACACGAATCTCCTGAGATGTCTTGCACACTCCGGAAGGATAAACTGGCGAGAGACGAACGAGCAAGGAAAACACTTGATCCAAGGAAAAGAATATGATCAACCCACAAACTTGAATTGAGTGCACCAGAAAAAGGAAGGGATGCAGAATGACGAACTAGACGAGAAACCACCGGTTGAAATGATTGATAGAAGACTGAAGAGGCTCCACACGAATGAAATTGATGGTCGAAAAAGACTCAGGCTCCGGGAATAAGAAGGGTGGGAGGGCGGGAAAACACAGGCAACTTGGAAGGGGAAATCGACGAATATCTTGAAGAGAAAACACAGGTTGAAATCATTGAGGAGAGAGAGAAAAAACTTCGCACGAGTGGGATGGATACTCGATTACGAACTCCGGTTCCGACAAGAAAAAGGGTGGGTGGGTGGGAAAAACAAGGACAACTTCGGACAAGGAAAAAACAACGACGTCGGAGGAAGAACTGAGGATTGAACTCAAAGATGAAGAGGTTCGAGTCAACTTGACGAGAAAATGCACCGGACAAAAGAGGATGGACAACTCATGACACTAACCACGTGATCCTAAAGAAAAATTTGAACGGGAAGAGGAGTAATTCAAAACACCTACGTCGGGATTCCTTACCAGAGCGACGAAGGGCAGAGGAGTAAAAGAATTCCTACTCCGATATAACTAGACTCAAGACAGTTTTCTTCTAGACTCGACAAATGCCAAACTACACGATCAATCAAGGGGCTCTTAGGGTCGGTCGAGGCTCGATACTAACTTGTCACTCCCAATATGCGACCCTATCCAAAAGGAACTCGACGGTCCCACCAAGGATAGACCCACATATTGAAACGCTTTTGCAAGGTGGATATCATTACATCAACATTACATAATACATAGGATACATACAAAAGGCACAAATGCCACAAGAATACATCAACATCAAATATAAGATCAACATCCGACTACGGATGAAACATAAACAGAAACTCAAACGACATCCACCTCTGCTAGCCCAGTGCTGCCGACCGAACCGATCCCCGATCAAGAAGCGTAAGAAGAACTCCAATACAAGCAAACATCGCCTCACGCCATGATCATCGCAAACCTGTACCAGAATCGGTGGTGTAGTAATCAGAGCCACGAGGACTCAAAGAATCCCATTACCATGGGTATCAAGACTAGCAAAGCTTAATGGGAAAGGAAGGGGTAAAGTGGTGAGGTTGCAGCAGCGACTAAGCATATATGGTGGCTAACATACGCAAATGAGAGCGAGAAGAGAAACAAAGGAAAGGTCGTCATCTAGTAATGGTCAAGAAGTGATCCTGAACTCCTACTTACGCCGACATAACCCGAAACCGTGTTCTCCTCTCGATCAACCCCAAAAGAGACACTCACGGTTACGCATACGGTTGGTGTATTTTAATTGAGATCAACTTCGGTTTTCTACAACCGACATTAACAAATTCCCATCTGCCACATAACCGCGGCACGCCTCTCGAAAGTTTAAACCCTGCAGGGTGTCCCAACTTAGCCCATGATAAGCTCTCGCGATCAACGAAGGATATTCCTTCTCCCGAGAAGACCCGATCAGTCTCGAATCCCGCTACAAGACATTTCGACAAAGAATAAAACAAGTCCAGAAGACCGCCTGATGCGCCGACAATCCCGATAGGAGCTGCGATATCTCGCTCTCGTGGCAACACCGGATGAGACAGGCTACGAGTAAAACCAATCCTCAAGTTGCCCTAAGATGGCCCTCAAGCGGCTCGGTTCGGGCCAGACTTAGAGAAGCACCGGTCCGGGGGCTAATAAAGATGACCCTCGAGAGCGACTCCCAAGGGAAAAATAGGTGGTGGTGAGGCAAATGATAAAACCAAAGTTGGGCCTTGCCGGAAAAGTCTTATTCAAAGCGAACTGTCAAGGGGTCCCATAAATCACCCGACCGCTTAGGGACGCAAAATCCGGGAACATAATACCGATATGACGGAAACTAGGGCGGCAAGGGTGGAACAAAAAACCAGGCATAAGGCCGAGCCTTCCACCCTTTACCAAGTATATAGATGCATTAATAATATAAGATATATTGTGATATCCCAACAAGTAAACATGTTCCAACAAGGAACAACATCTCCATGTTCCAACAAGGAACAAACTTCATCTTCACCTGCAACTAACAACGCTATAAGAGGGGCTGAGCAAAGCGGTAACATAGCCAAACAACGGTTTGCTAGGAAGGGTGCAAAAGGTTAGAGGCTGACATGGCAATTTGGGATGGCTTGATAAACAGGTAATAGGTAGCGCAGCATAGCGAAAGAACGAGGCAACTAGCATAGCAATGATAGTAATGAGATCCAGGGTAGCGGTCATCTTGCCTGAAATCCCGCAAGGAAGAAGAACGAGTCCATGAAGAAGACGAACGGATGAAGCCGAACCAAGCGTAGACGAACGAATCCTCACGATCGCAACGAAACAGGAACTAACAAGAAGAGGCACACAACATGATAAACACACCACACATGAACAAGACATGATGCACAACCAAGCATGATGCTTGACAAAGCTACATGAAGCTACTCAAGGCAAGAGATGATGCAAACAAGAGCAACACAACAAGGCAAGTTTAAATGAGGCCGGGAACAACATATAACAATTCCGGTAAGTCCTCATATGCAAATTTCGAAATTGGTCCAGATCTGAATAAATCTTATGTTCAAGTGGTTAAACAGCATGTTAAGATGCACCAGGATGATCTACACGAAATTCTAGTCAAGTTACATATAAAGTTCATTAGATTCGGAGCTACGACCTAGAAGATATGAGCAAAACAAGATGAGCATGGCATTGATGCAAAATGCATACAAACATCAAGCAAATACCTCAAAACAAGGATGCAACATGATAATATGAAACTACATGCAAAATCAAGCAAGTTTCATATAGAGCACACTTAAAACGGAGCAACGGTTCAACACATACACTTTATACAAGTTATAGCAACAATCTGCCTAAAACAGCAACTAGGCATATTGCAAGCATCAAAACACTATGTTACAGCATCTTAACATGATAACAAAAGGCATGGGCATGATGTACAGGTAAAGCATTACAAAACATGAACACTGAGCTATCTCCAGAAATCACTAGAACATGCTCAAAATGACATGGCAAGATTGCAACTTATAACAGTTTCAGACTTCTCAGGAAATAACATCAGGTTGCAATGTTTAGAGCTATGAAACAACATGTTACAGGAACTTAACATGGCAAACAAAGGCATGGCATGAATCTACTAATTGCATAGAACAAAATTCCCTTAGTGACCATAAGCCAAAAGGGATCAGAAAATATGATGGCACTCATGTAAACATGGCAAGTTATATTACAGATTTAAACATGGCAGGAACAACGATAAGTAGGCATGTTGGTGAGCTTGAACCACTCACCACAGAGCAATACATGGCATGGCAAGGCAACCAACAGTAACAAGACATGGCATAGAAGCTATACATGGCAAGAACAACATCATAGCATACACGGATCAACTACAACAACCTTGGCAAAATTGAATAACATGTAAACAATCTGCCAGGAAACATTGTATAGCAAAAGTAGAGCTCGATTGACTCAAGCTATACTACTCCATAATTGCAAACAAGGGCATGGATGGATAGAGCAAGACATGTAGAACAAAACATCCTTACTGAAGTATCTCAAAATATGCATGGATATCTCTGTAGCATCAAGTTAACATGGCATGAAAAATATCAGCAAACAGGGGCTGAAATCAGCAACATCAGGAAGCCTAGTTTGCATGCTTGTGCTAGTCACCACATTGATCGCAAAAATACATGGCATACACCCCTGGAAAGATGGCATGACATATTACAAAACACATGTAGGACTCAAGTTCATAGGAGGCACACATCAATCATGGCAAAATGACAAAGTGCATGTTCATTAAGAAATGAAACTAACATCACATAGCCCTCTTCCAACAGCATTTCGGGCATCAAGAAGAGCTCAAATGAAAATGATGCTATGAGATGAAATGATCTACTCTTCGAGACGAACAATTTGACATATTACACGCACGAAACGGAGCTACGGATGCAGAGTTATGGCATGATGAAATATGCATGAAAATATCACAGATTCGGGACTTGGCAGTTTTTCTGGAAAAAAAAGGACGAGCGCGGGATAACTAATATGCGACCGAGGCGGGTTTTAGACGGGCTGCTCACCATGGGCCACTGGGCCGGTCGGTGAAGAGGTAAGGTGGGCCCGCAGAGATGGGCCTCGGGGCCCATGCGAGGTGGCCCACGCAGGCGTGTTGGAGGCGAGCGGGGCGAACTGCTCTGCTCGAACCCGAGCAGAGCAATGGCGGTGGCGGCGGCTCGGCAAGGCGGGGTCACAGGGGTCGAGGAGGCAGGGAGGAGGCCGAGGACGTCTTGTCGGAGGGCGGATCCGTGTAGGGCGGCTGGATCTCGCCATCGGAGGCGCCGTAGGGAGGCTGGTGCGCCTCCCACGACGGGAGCACGGGCGCGGAGGAGGCAGCGGCCTCGCGGCGCGAGAAGGGGTCGCCGCAGGGAGTTGCGGGCGCGGCAGAGCCGGACGCGCAGGAGCGCTGCGAGACGGCGGGTCCAGCAGGGCGCAGGGAGGCGGCGACGAGGAGATCCGGCGTCGGGCGGCCGGGCGGAACGGCGACGGAGGAGCTCGACGAGCGAGGAGCCGAGCTGCTGCGGGCGATTGGCCTGGATCGGCCTCGGCGGGCAGCGGATGGGCTACGGCGGCCACGGCGGTGGGGAGGCGCGGGTGGACGCGTGAGGCGCCTGGTTGGAGGAGGAAGGTGGTTGCGGCGACGCTGACCGCTTAGGCGGCGCCAAGTGGCGGCGGGGGAGCGGGCCGGCGCGGAAATTGAGGAGGGGGCGCTGATTTCGAGGAGGGAGGCGGCTGGGAGGTAGGGGAAGGGTAGGGATGCCCAAAATGGACTAGAGGTGTCCATTTATAGGCAGGGATGGCTAGGGTTTGGGTTTAGGGGGGTTTTAGGAGCGATTCGGAGCCTCCGATCGCGATCTGACGGTCCGGAAAGGAGGGGGGGTTTAGGTGGGCTGCAGGTGGGTTGTGAAGAGAGAGCTAGAGCTGAGGGGAGAGAAGAGAAGTGAGGCCCGGTGACTGTTCCGGAGACCGAAACGTCCGGCGAGAATACCGGCAACGATGCCGCTATATATTTAACGATTGGGCTATCAAACGAGCTCCGAATGCGACGAAACTTGACAGGCGTTCTATCTACACTATAATAAGACCGCACGACAAGTTGCAACCCATTCCGAGAACATTTTTATGCCACTTATAAAATAATATTTTAGAGGTGCAGCGAAAGGCAAGGCGAGTGTGGTCTGGACTCCGAACGGACAACAGAGAGAACCGGGGGAACCCGAACGGATGCAAGTTTTTAAAAACATGTAGATGAAATGCAGATGATGACATGGAAAAATGCAACAATCAAGCAAATGCCATGGCAAAGACGGCGAATATCTGACGGACACCTGGCGCATCGAATCCGGGGCGTTACAGTATCTTGGGGCGAGCTTTCCTTTGACATGGAAGCACTGGGTTCCCTTGAGAGGTGTGACCCGGAGATAGACATGGTCTCTGACTCGGAAGTTCATGTCTCTATGACGTGAGTCAGCGTAGCTCTTCTACCTTGACTTGGCAGTCTTCAAACGCTCTCTGACAAGCTGGATTTGCTCTTCTACTTCACGGAGGATATCGGGCCCAAAGACTAGTCCTTCTCCGGTCTCTGACCAATTGAGGGGTGTGCGGCACTTCCGTCCATATAACACCTGAAATGGTGCCATCTGAAGGCTTGACTGATAACTGTTGTTGTAGGAGAACTCGGCGAAAGGGAGGCAATCTTCCCACCTAGCTCCATATGCTAAGACACAGGATCGGAGCATGTCTTCGAGTATCTGATTCACTCGTTCTGTCTAACCTCCGGTCTGTGGGTGGAAAGCAGTGCTGAAGGACAACTTGGTCCCCATGGCCTCTTGGAACTTCTTACAGAACCTTGAGGTAAAGTGGGTTCCTCGGTCTGAAAAAATCTCCTTGGGAACACCATGAAGGCTTACGATTCTGTTGATGTAGAGGCTGGCTAGCTGGTTTCCCTTGTAAGTCGTTTTCACAGGAATGAAATGGGCTACTTTGGTCAAATGGTCGACTTTGACCCAGATGGAGTCATGTCCCTTATTTGACCTGGGTAATCCAGTGATGAAGTCCATTCCGACTTTATCCCATTTCCATTCAGCACCTTGAGAGGTCAGTAATAATCCAAATGGTCGCTGATGTTCAGCTTTTACCCTTTGGCATATGTCACACTTAGCTACCTAAAGTGGCTATCTCTCTCTTCATGCCATGCCACCAGAATCTTTCCTTTAGGTCTTGATACATCTTGGTTCCTCCGGGGTGGATGGAATACAGGGTGTCATGAGCTTCTTGTAAGATCAAATTCTTGAGCTCAATCTTGTTGGGTACGCAAATGTGATTCCCAAACCACACAATTCCTTGCTCATCCTCTGAGAATCCTGGGGCCTTGCCTGCCTTGATCTTCCTCTTGATGCCTTCAATACTTTCGTGTCCCTTCTGAGCTTCCTTAACATCATCTATCAAGGTAGGCCTAACTTCGAGGTTGGCCAAGAATCCTGGTGCAACCAGTTCCAACCTGAAGCATTCAAGGAACAAGCCTTTCTGCTTAATGCATCTGCTACCACATTAGCCTTTCCAGTGTGGTATTGAACACTAAGGTCACAATCCTTGATCAACTCTAGCCATCTTCTTTGCCTCATGTTCAATTCCTTCTGAGTGAAAATATACTTCAGACTTTTGTGATCCGTGTATATCTCACACCGCTTCCCTAGGAGGTAATGTCGCCATGTTTCCAGGGCATGAACTATAGCTGCCAACTCGAGGTCATGAGTAGCATAGTTCTCTTCATGAGGCCGTAGTTTCCTTGAAAGGTAAGCTACGACTCTGCCTTCTTGCATCATAACACCTCCCAGTCCGGTTCTTGACGCATCACAATATATCACAAACTCCTTGTGTATATCTGGTGTGGCCAGAACTCGGGCGGTGTTCAGTCTCTTCTTCAACTCCTGGAAGCTTTCTTCACACTTCGGCGTCCATTCAAACTTCTTGTCCTTCTTCAAGACTTGAGTCATGGGTCGGGCAATGCTTGAGAATCCTTCAACAAACTTGCGGTAATATCCTGCGAGTCCGAGAAAGCTTCTGACTTCCTTCACATTGCTTGGGGATTGCCATTCAGTCACAACTTCAACCTTAGCGGGATCGACCGACAATCCTTCTTCGTTCAAAACATGACCCAAGAATCCAACTTCATGCAGCCAAAATTCGCACTTGCTGAACTTGGCATACAGTTTGTACTCTCGAAGCTTGTCTAGGACCATCCTCAAGTGTTGCTCGTGCTCTTCTTCCGTCTTCGAGAAGACAAGAATGTCATCAATGAAGACGACAACAAACTTGTCCAAATATTCCATGAAGACCTTATTCATGAGATACAGGAAGTAAGCTGGGGCATTGGTCAATCCAAAGGACATGACCGTGCACTCATACAGGCCATATCTGGTTACAAATGCCGTCTTAGGAATATCTTGGGGTCTGATTTTTAGCTGGTAGTACCCAGACCTGAGGTCGATCTTGGAGAACACCTTGGCCCCATTGAGTTGGTCAAATAGATCTTCAATCTTGGGAAGTGGATACTTGTTCTTGATTGTAACTTCATTGAGGGAGCGGTAGTCAATGCACAAGCGGATGGTACCGTCCTTCTTTGCCACAAACAGAACAGGTGATCCCCAAGGGGAGGCACTAGGGCGGATAAATCCCTTCCTCAACTGCTCTTCCAATTGCTTCTTTAATTCTGCTAACTCTTCCCATCCCATTCTATACGGCTTCTTATAGATGGGTCCTGCTCCGGGTATGAGCTCGATGATGAACTCAATGTATCTGTCAGGAGGCATTCTCGGTAGCTCATTAGGAAAGACATCGGGGTATTCGCATACTACCGGCACTTGCTCCAATCCAACTTTAGTCAGATAGTTGACTTGGTTGGCTTGAGCAGAGGAGGGGTTGGAGGCAAATTTAACTTCGACTCCTTGGTCATTGGTCAAAGTGACAGTCCGGTTGGCACAATCTAACAAGCCTTGGTGCTTGATGAGCCAATCCATTCCTAAGATCACATCCAAGCATTGTGATCTTAAGATGATAAGGTCTGCTAGGAAGTCTACCCCATTAATGACAATCCCGACTCCTTTACATCCTATCTTGGCTCTCATCTCTGCTCCGGGGGTTTGTACCACCATAGGGTTATTCAGGGTGTAGGGTCATGCCACTTTTAATGCAAACTTTTGGGTGACAAATGAATGCGTGGCTCCGTAATCAAACAAGACAGATTCAGGTGCTGAGTTGATATGAACGCACCCAAAGACGACGTCCGGTCTTCCCGGCTTCTTCTGCAGTGACATGATTCACACGACCCTTGCCGTTGTTGGGCGGGTTGCGGGGAGCTTGGTTCCTTGGTGGCATTCCACGACCTTGTCCTGGGTTCTGCGCATTGGGGCGCGGGGCGTCTGGGTTCTTGTTGGGGCAATTCTTGGAGTAGTGTCCTGGCTGACCACATCCAAAGCTAGTGACTTGGTTGGGGTTGCTGCTTTTGCCAGCATTGTTATTGGGGTTGTTGTAAGCTGGCCTGGGGTTGGCATACTGCTGAGGTGGATAGTTTGTGCGGGGTGCAGGAGCTCTTGGCTGCTGATAGGTTGGCTTGACCGAGGCTGGCTGCCACGGGCGAGGCTTCTGGTTGCTGGACCTACCCTTGCTGATCATCTTGCGCTTACGGGTATCATCCAAAGCACGCCGCTTGTCCTCAAGCATGAGTGCCTTGTTCACCAGATCAGGAAAGGTCGGGCAGTCACACACAACAAGCAAGTACGCAGAGTCCGGTTAAGGCCTTCCATGAAGCGCCCTTTGGCAGCATCGTCGACATCTTCAGGGGCAAACCTTGAGAGAACACTGAACTTCTGCATGTACTCCTTGACAGTGCTACTACCTTGCTTCGGGGCTCGGAACTCATGCTTCTTGATGGCCATGATTCCGGAAGGAATGTGGGCCTTGCGGAATTCTTCCTTGAAGTCATTCCAAGTGATGGTTTGCTCAGCATGCATGGCCTTGAATCCATCCCACCAAGCTCTAGCAGTGCCCCCGAGACAGTGAGCAGCATACGCCACCTTCTCACGGTCCTCAGTGCATCCGACTAGTTCCAGCAGATCCTCAATGGTGCGGACCCAGTCATCTACATCCAGGTGTTCAGCAGTCTCGATGAAGGTGGGTGGTGCATGCTTCTTGAACTCCACCAACGTGGAACGTCCATTGCCGTTTCCCGCCGGCTGGCGATTGACAGCTTGAGCAATCATCTGGAGGGATGCAGTGTTGGCTTGGCATTCTTCTCGGAAGGCTTGGAGAAGCTGAGCCATGTCCATGATTGGAGGTGGTGGCGGTGGTGGAGCTTGTCCTTGGGTTTGGTCCTGACTGCCCCTGCCCGGCTTCTTCTTTGGTGGGTAGAGGTACCAGTACGTGTTACAACAGGCATCCTATTGGAGCGGTCAAGGTCTCATGATTGGAAAAGATGGGGAAAGCAATATAGATGGGACGCCTAGTAAGGGGGTTGGTATGATGCTAATTGTTTTCATGCAAGGGCCAAAAGGGCAAACACATTCATTAAAGTCCAAATGGGTGATGTAGTCGCTTACAAGTTCCTGAAGGAAAGCACGACGTCCATCAAACACATCAAAAGCAAACACAACATTACATGGTTTCGTATGAACCATTAAAAGGACTCGACTTCGCATAGGGGTACACTACCTATCCTACCGTAGGGGTTACTAACGGGCATATCCGGGTTGCGAATGATGCCTAAGTGGTGGAATGCTTGGTTGCATAGTCTGGCTCTTCTGGGTCTTCCTCATCATCATCAGCATCCTGACTTTCCTCTTCACTTGAAGGGGTGGGGGAGTGGAGGAGCTCAACACAGCGTTGCTTTGCCGGTGGTGCGAAGAGCTTGCGGTATTCCTTTGCGCTCATGCGGTGTTGCTGTGGGGGTCCTCCATCCTTTGGGGGTCTTCTGCCTCGGTATGCGATTGCGGGCTGTCCAGGGGGAGCACCTTCCTTCTTGATCCTATCCGTCTTCCCTTGTGCTTGGAGAAGAAGTGCCTTGGTCTCATGAAGTTCCTTTCGGAGCTCCATTGATTCCGAGGCCAAGTGTTGTGCCAAACTATCGGCACAAAGGCTGAAGTTGGTCTGGAATCGGAGTGGAAGTCCTTCTAATGGTGGAGCTGGTGCATCGCTTCTCATCCTCACCTTCCTTCCGATAAGGCAAGAAGCGGGTTGCCAACTGCCCCGCCATCTCCGAAGAAGGTCTCGGAGGCGGGTGAGTGCCTTGAGGGTTGCCGTCTCGACGGCAAGAACCAGAGTTGCCATCTGGGGTACCTCAAAGAACCAGCTTGTTGGAGAGTCATTATCCTTCACGATCACTTACACATGATACTCCGTCTCGGTGTCATTGATCCAGTGCTCATGGTAGGTGAAAATGGGGTCTCGGTGAAACTGGCACTTCTTGAGGCTATCCTCGAGAAGCACGGGAAATCCGGTGGTCAGGAAGTCTTCGGGTACAGCAGCCATCTACAAAGGTTGAATGGGAAAGGTTAATAAGGGAAATATATCTTGGGTGGGGTAAGCTTTATAAAATAAGATAACTTTAGATGGTCTCAAGCTAACTAACGTCCATGCTAACTGAGGCTTCCTACAGTCAGGATGGCTCTAATACCAGCTCTGTGGGGACCCCGACTCATAAGTCGTGATCACCGAATGCACGTGTATAGTGATCCCAGAGATCAATGCTCACTTAACACACAGAAGCTGAATAACAAGAGTTTTACATCCATACATACCGTCTTACACAAATTATGACCATTATGGTCAAGTCTTACATAGATAAAGCCACAAGGGCTGAATATCAGATAAACTTAAGCAGCGGAAATCTTCGTCGATAAGTAGAACCCATGCCATCTGCCTTAACCTTACAGGCATTCTGACTGGGAAACGTCCTAGTTCACATGTTCATCTCCAAAGAACTCTTCTTCGAACTCCGGTTCTTCCATGCCTGGCCAATTAAATAACCAGTGGCTAGCCAATGAGTACTTTGCATGTACTCGCAAGCAACCCATGTTTTGGTTCAAGATACAACAATGCATGATATAGGTAAATTTTTGCAGAAAGCTAGTTTTGAGTGCAATTACATGCTCAACAACTTGTAAGACATGCATCAGGAGAATTCAAGTAACCATGAGGATAGGTTACAGATATCAACATAAATAGAGTGGGCATCAACCCAACTAAATCATGTCAAGTCCTTTGGCATGACCCACGTAGATCTTCCCACTTGTCCAAACACACACACTAGTTTGTAAACATGTGGACGTAGCCCAAGAGCGGTTACCCAACTGTCCTTGACCGTGGACACGGCTACTCGAATAGTTTTACACTCTGTAGAAGTTGCACAAGATCCGGGGAACTTCCGTGTCATCCACGACCCGCGATACCTCAAGTACCCGGGGTAAGCACCCGATCACTATCTTTCCCTAGACGACACTAACAAGGAGTCCACCCGTTGTTCCGTATCCTCACGATGTACATCATACGAGACTCACTCGAGATCGTAACATCCGAGAGGGGACACAACGGTGTATCCGGTGCCCTGTGAAAACAGTCATGGCCGCCCTACCTGGAATGACCCCGTCCCGAGAGAGAGCACCAACTCTCCCCTGTCACTAGTAATGCGGGCTCCAAGCTAGTATCAGCCTAGGTAATCAATAATGCCCTTTCCCATACAAGGGTAGAGTGGTTGCGCATGTAAGGTTGGAATAACGGTCGCAACTTAAACCAATCCGTTTTGAAAACAACGCACACACTTGCCTCGTTACACCATTTCGTCATCAAGTGGCTACCCAACTCATCATCTCCCCCGGGCATAAGTGGCACCCGAAGGGGTTTTCCAAAAGTCCTTTGAAAATGCCTTGTCTCCATTACCATGCATATCCCCGTCCCTTTTTGGGTAGCACTACTTAGCATCCTATCTACTCCCACCGGCATAATCCTCATAAGATGGTAGGGTCATGCACAATGCAAGTATCAACGAGGAAGTAATGGTGGAAAACCACCCCATGTGGTCATCACAATATCATGTCTCTGATGCAAGCAATAAGAGTGCTATATGACATGCATAAAAAGGGTTTCATAGACATGGTCAAAGGGTCGCTTGCCTGGCTCAACAAAGTCTTCTAGGTCTTCAAAGTCTTCTGGTCCAACTCCTTCGTCAGCAACGCAATCTATCGTCGCAAAATAATAAAGAGAAAAATAAGGCAATAATAAAACAGAAAAACAAAAGTGCTCAGAAAAATGTCAACTCATTTTTGTTAAATACTAGGGTGAAAACTAAGAAGGGGAAAATTCCTAGTTTTGGATTTGGAGTAGCAGAATAGGAGAAATGGATTTACAAAGGTATATTTAAATGTTCAAAATCACATTTAAATATTTACAATGAAGAAAAGGTTGTTGGATTTGGATGAAAGTTGCACCATTAAATAGGTTGCAATACTTTAGGAATTTAGGAGTTGGAATTAATTTATTTGGACATATATTTTATCCTGTGGAATTTTTGGAAAAGTGACAGAAAAAGAAAAAGGGGAAGGGGCACTGTGCCTGCTGGGCTAGAACAGCCGCAGGGCAGCGGCCCAGCCAGCGACGCGGCCCAGCCCAGCCGACCAGCACAAGCTGGCCAGTTTGAACCCGACGGTGGGAACCAGCTGCCGGGGGAGAGAGAGGCGAGAGAGAGATGAGGATGACAAAGGGGGCCCTTGTCATCTCTCGACCATGACTGAGGGCCGGGCGTGCTCACCGGGGCGGCGGGCAGGCACGGCGGGGTGAGATGATGGCACCGTTGGACTCAGTGTAGAGTCGCCGTTCAGGTGGAGGTGGTTGCGGTCGCCGGGGTGGCCTGGTTCGTCAGCGGCGAGGTCTTGCGGCGGAGGAGCTTCGTGTGGTGGTCGTTCCGGTCGACTCCGGATGCAAACGAGGCGGGGAATAGAGGGGAAATGATTAGTGGGAGGAGGCGGTTTCAGATCGGGGCAGAGGAGGAGCGGGGAAGGCCTGTACCTCGCAAACTCCGGCGAGCCAAAGCGGCGGAGCTCGAGCCCGATCTTGAGCTCGGGTGCTCCTGGAGACGAACTGGGGGTGCAGGGGGATGATTAGGGGAGTGAGAGAGCGAGTGGTGAGGAGAGGAGGGCTCGGGGAGGCCCTTAAATAGGAGAACGGCGGGGTGCCGTGGACCTGCAGGCGGCGAAGCTCCTCGCCAGCCACAGGGCTCGGGAGGAGCTGGGCGCCTGTCCGGGGTGTTTCGGGTGTGGACTACGCCGAGGGAGCTAAGGAGAGAGCGGGAGGGGCCGAGACGCCAAGCGTGTGAGCTGTGCCATTGGCGCTGGGCGGCTGCACGACGCTGCGAAGCCGGGCGAGAGGAGGGAGAAGGAAGAGGGGGACCAGGGTTAAGCGTGCTGCGGACGCCGAGGCGCATCGTCAGGCGTGCTGGGGAGGCCCGAGGTGGTCAGAGGCGGTTGAAGGGGCGGCTACAAGGCGGGAGCAAGATCAGAGCACGCCCAGAAGGCAAATGGCTAGCATAGCCATTTTTTATGCAACGTGGGCACGTCCAAAGGTGTCTGGTAGCTCTAGGGGGAAGTAAAGAAGTGGGTTGTGGCCTTGGATGCCCTAGGGAGCCAGTAGGAGATGAGAGAGGTAGAAGAAGAGGGAGAGAGGGGCTGTCCAGGGAGGTAAATGGGGGTATTTTACCCCTTAATCATTGAGCAATGGACAGGGGAGAGTTACTGGAGGTAGGAGAGGACTAGGAGGAGCTGTGGTAAAGAGTTGAGTTCAAGGAGAATAGTGTTAGTGGTCAAAATGGTGATTTTTGAAAAGTGGCAGAAGGTGTTTTATAATGGTTTTGACCAGCAGATGATTTCCAACTGCCATGAGACTCCACAGGGTGAAATGACACATATAATTAGGGCCTTCCACCAAGTTAGAGCTTATTTGGGCAAAGTTGCCAATGCAACTTTTGTAAACCCTAGAAATTTGTAGAAATGAACTTGTGTAGATCTAGTTGATCAAATCACTTCTCCTTGATGCACCACATGGTGTCGTGGCCTTATTTGGTCATGTGAACATGCTCACCAAAGTTGGGGTGAGGGAGAGAAAGTTGGTTGTACAAAGTTGTTCAAATTTGATTCTTGTCAGAGAGGGTTTTGGGGCATTTTGGTGAACCAAAATGACTTTAATTGACACGAGGCTTTGCAAGGTGACCACAATATGCATTTGTGACTTGCTGGATTTTCCTTGGATTTTTATGAAAATATTTCCTGTAGAAATATTTCAAATCCTTGAAATGGGCAGAAATGGTTTTGGGTGGTTTTGTCCAATATTTTGAACATGAACATGTGTTGAAACTCTCATATATGGGAAATATATGCCCACTGAGTTTCCCTGATTTTTGTCAAATATTTTTAAAACAATAAAATATTTTTTCCCTATTAAAGACCATTTCTGGCCTTAAGAAAAAGCTTTTAAATAAAATAGGAAAATAACTTCTAAAATTATATTTTTGTGGTTTATGGGAATCCTATGTCTAATAGGTTTAAAATATACTCTTTGAAATATTTTTCATACCCCAAATCAGGTACATGCAGTGCAAACCTCAATCCAGGGGTTTTTGGAAAACTAATTTTTGAAAATACTATTTGGTCAAATTATTTTTGTAAGAAAATACTATATTGCACTATACACATGGCATGATCATTGGGCAGAAGTTTGGGGCAAGGAGATGAAGTACAGAAGGTGGAGTTGTTGACTTTAAAGAGCACTTGAAAATCTCAGAGAGGAAACCAACTCCAAAATAAAAGCCAAATAGTGCAAAAGTTTTTGTTGGTCCAAATTTTTATGCTTTATTAATGCAAATGAAATGTTACAAAATGCAGGGTGTGAAATCGAATAAGACATACTTCAAGCACTGCGCCTCTATCAGGCGGGCACCTTCAGTGACCTGCGCCAAGTAGTGCTAGGCCGGATACTGGCCCCCCGCGGGATCTTGGATCGCTATAATATTGGCCTCCATATCCGTCCAATAGGCTTTAACGCGGGCAAGAGCCATCTGGGCACCCTCTATGCACGCCGACTTCCTTATGGCGTCGATCCGAGGCACGGCCCCAAGGAACTGCTGCACCAGCCAAAGTAATCGTCGCTTAGGCCCTTCCGGCCAAAGATGGTCTATCACAGACCGCATTGCAAGACCAGACAACCTGTGAAGCTCTGCTACAACAGCCATCTTGTCGTTTAACGGCAGTGGGCGAGTGGGAGCATTGAATTGCGACCAGAAAAGCTTCTCCACCTCGTTATCACCCTGACCATCAAAGAAATTGGCAGCGTCAGCCGTACTCTTCGCCACATCTGCATACGCGTCCGCGGGACTCCAGCGCCCATCCAGGGGAGCGTACTTCGGATCGAAAAACTTCATCCGCAGCAAGTAGGAACCTCCAGCTACGATTTTACCGGCCTGTTGAAGCTCCTCCCGCGCACCCCTGAGCTCGGTCCGTATTTCCTTGGTGCCATTGCGTGCCTTGTCCAGCTCGGCCAAGTTATCCTTATGCTCCTTTTTAAGGAGCTCATACCGGTCAGCGGCATTTCTTAACTCCATAGCCATTTCGGCCATCTTTTCTTCGCTTCGGCGATGAGCAGCCTGTTCGGCTCTTAGTTCCTCGGTCGCCTTTAGGGCAGCCGCATTGCTAACCTGAGCTTGTTCCTTGGCTTGGACAAGTTCTGCCCATAGGGCCTCCACGGCAGCAGCACCATCTGCAGTCCGAACATCTTACATTAATATCATGCCGCCTCCATATTTTCCTATACAAAGGAAGGTAGAGAACATACCTTGTGACTTGTCCAGCCGCTCGTTTACCAGCATGATATCGGCATCAATCGATCGAATCTGCCTGGTCAGTTCGGAAACTTCCACGGACTGGTCGGCAGCCGGACTCATAGGTACCTGCACACATTTATAGCGCAATCATTGATCTATGATCCCCCGTTTGCCCCCTAGGGTGGGAAACCAGTGTCTCAGGGGCTACTATCTATATGGAGCACACCTAATGCGTACCTCACAGCCAAAAACAGTGTATTCTTCAATACATACCTCAAAGCCTCTGAGCAAACTTGCAAATGCTTCATTCAACCCGCTTGTAGTGGATGAAATCTTCTAGAGCACCGTGCTCATTAATGAGCGGTGCTCCTCCGAGAGCGCAACCCACTCTAGTAGGCCCATCAGTATGTCCGGCCAGACATCAAACTGTGCCGGACCCTTCCCATCGCCCCTCGCGGGAGCCAAACGCTCCGAGCTCAGGGCGGCTGACGCGTTGGCCTCCGGCTTCGGCAGATCCGGACTCCTCCGTGACGACACTTGTGTCGCCGCCCATGAGCCGGAGAGGTAGGTGGGTCTCGCTCTCCATCATCTCCGAGGAAGGTCCCGAAGACGAACTCTGCTGAGAGGGCTCCAGCCGAATCGCGAAAGACGAATCCTGGTTATTGATCTAGGAGGAACGCAGTACCTTCGAATTAAAAACTAACTTACAGCTCGTTGGAAGGCTGGCCCGTTGGTGGGCACGATGCGGTGAGGGTGCCCGTTGGGGCAGAGCCCCCTGGTGTTATCTTTTTCCCGGGTTTGGGCATCTCCGTCTCCGAGTCTCCGGAGGCGGCACTCTTCTTACCGCGTAGGGAGGAGGCCTTAGCCTCCCTTTCCCGACTATCTTCCTTAGGGGAGGTAACAATTACCCCGGTTCGGATGCGTAGCGTGTGGGGTTCGGATTCTTCGCCCTTCCCTTGTCTTTCCCCGGGCATCCTGCTGAGTACTCGGTCAAGCATCTTGGCCATGGTGGGGCGGGCGAGCCTTCGAAGTGGCATCGACACCTAATTCTCTCCGCTTTGCCGAGCCATTCTGGACGCGATGATTTTCAGAATAAACAATCATAACAAATACAAAACACGGTGTCCGGTATCAAGTTTACTTACTTGGGTATCTAGGCGATTGCAGCTTAGGCCCGCATCCTCGGTGGTGTCCGGACACTTTACTTTCCGTCCGAAGAATAATTTGCACATCTCTTCGAGCTTTAGGCCAAAGAAGTGCTTGACGGACGTGGACCCTCCGGATTGAACTCCGACATCCGGAGAGGCCGGCGTTGGCACGACAACATCCGTCGGATCAACATCACTTGAATTTTGCTGACAAGATTAATGTCCCTTGCAAGAAGCTCCCGGATGCGATTCTGCAGTACTGGTATATCACCAGCGGGTCCCCAATTCTGCCCTACTGGTACGGAGGGCCTGAACGAAACTCGAGGGCAGCCGCCCACTTTGTGCCTCTGGGAGCCGTGACATAGAACCTCCTCCGCTGCCATACATCGGATACTTCTAGGAAAGAACCCTCTGGCCACGGGGCATCGCTGTTCCTGCTTATTACGGCACCTCCGCACTCCAGATGTCGCCCCTCGATCATCTTCGGCGTCACATTGAAGGTCTTGAGCCATAAGCTGAAGTGTGGGGTGACATGGAGAAAAGCCCCGCACACGATGATAAACGACGAGATATGGAGGATAGCGTCTGGAGCCAGATCTTGAAAATCCAACCCATAATAGGACATGAGCCCCCTCACGAAGGGATCGAGGGTGAAACCCAGACCGCGGAGGAAGTGTGGGACGAAAACGTCACACTCGTTGGGCTCCGGCGTCGGGATGACCTGCCCTGGAGCAGGGAGCCTGTGCCGGATATCTGCGGTCAAGTATCCGACCTCCCAAAGCTTGACAATGTCCTTCTCTTCGATTGAGGAGGCCATTCACCGGCCCTGAGGGTCAGATCCGGACATATTGGAGGATTCCGAAGGGCTGGAGCTTAGGTTTTGGGTGTTAGAACTCGAGGTGCGAGAAGGCGCGATGAAGGTGAAAAAGGAGGTGTAGGTCTTGACCCCTTTATAAAGAGGGTGAATATCAAGAGTCCCCGGTATGACCGTTTGAGGCTTATCTAAAAAACACACGGGTTATACCAACAGTCGTCGCGGGGTCACGCGTGCTCATATTGATGGAAAATCCCGTAATAAGAGGAACACGATCTCTGCCTCGGCGGGACGTGCCAATAAAACCGCCTCGCAACACGAGTCATGGTGGGGCAGGAAACGTCAGTCCGCGTTGGACCAAGCCACGATGCAAGGGCATGACGTACGAAGATTGCCAACAAATCAGATCTATACCATACGAAGATCATCTTGCAGATCCGGACACGGTTTACGTGTCCGATGACCACTGTGGAGTATTCGGAGGAGGAACCCGCCCTGCAATGCCGAAGACAATACTACGCGTTGGACTCATCATCATTGAAGCCTGGTTCAGGGGCTACTGAGGGAGTCCTGGATTAGGGGGTACCCGGACAGCCAGACTGTGTACAACGTCCGGACTATTGAAGCGTGAAAATGCAAGACTCAAGACTTCGGCCCGTGTCCGTATGGGACTTTCCTTGGCGTGGAAGGCAAGCTTGGCGATCCAGATATTATATTCCCTTCGTTGTAACCGACTCCATGTAAACCCTAGCCCTCTCCGGTGCCTATATAAACCGGAGAGGTTGGTCCTTAGAAGGCCGATCACAATTACAATCATACCATCATAGGCTAGCTCTTAGGGTTTAGCCTCTACGATCTCATGGTAGATCTACTCTTGTACTACCCATATCATCAATATTAATCAAGCAGGAAGTAGGGTTTTACCTCCATCGAGAGGGCCCAAACCCGGGTAAACACCTGTGTCCCTTACTTCTTGTTACCATCAGCCTTGACGCACAGATCGGGACCCCCTACCCGAGATCCGCCGGTTTTGACACCGACAGAGGAGGCTGCGACAAAAGTCTCCAGTGCTAGTTGGTCGCCGAGGTGAAACCCTTGGTGCATCTTGTTTTGTTGGTCTTTGGTTGATGAAAGAGGTGAGAGGGGAAGTAGCATAGATGGGGAATGCCTAAAGGGGGTTCTATTGTGCGGGTGCAACAAAGAAGTGCCAAAAGAGCCAAGCACAAGCATCAAGATAAGGAAGGTGATATTGTCACATACTTGTTGCATAGGGCAAAAAGAGCGACTGGTATCAAAACACAAACAAATAAAAACAAGCAACACACGATCATGGTTCTATTCGAACCATCATACGGACTCGACTGCGCCTGAAGAGTCCTCAACAACTTCTCGCCTGTTGAAGTGATGGGGTGAAGGTGGCTCCTCGTAGCTGGCATTGACTTGGTCTCCTCTTGTCTTCTTAATCATGACGATCACTTTTGCCTTTTTAAGGTGTCGATGGTACCAAGTAGGTAATCCTTTATGCAATGACATTAACAAGGCATAGTAGAGGTACAACATGTCGGTTACGTTGATGACTACATCGACACCAAGAGCGGGGGATGAGGAGAACCGTTTTCCTGCTCACTATAGTGAGACGGACCAAATGGCGAGGTTCTCATCCACTGGTGGTTTCCGATACAACAACGGTAAGGACATGGTTGCTCTATTAGAGATGTATATCATTATCTTGCATATTCTATGCCCTGATCATCGTAGGCCAAGGTTGCATCATCCTGGGGCAGTGTCGAGGGTGTCACCGCCTTAGAGGTCTTGATGTCCTCATTCCTTGAGAAGGTATCTTCTATTGGTACCATCTTCTCGTGGTGTCGCCAAACTTGTGTTCAGAAGATGTGGGTGAATGTCCGACAAGGCATCTTCCTTCTAGATTATCCACGAGGATTACAAGGAATCTAGTGGTCAGGGGCATAAGGGTTCTAGCGACCAAAAGTTTTGAAGGCGAAGAGGAAAGTATATCTTAGTTTTCAAAAAACTCAGAAGAGGAAGAGAAGTATAGATAGTTTTGAAAATTAGTAATAGTTTTGAAAATAGCTTTACCCTAACTAACGACCCTTGCTAACTAAGGCTTGCTACAGTCAGGATGGCTCTGATAACAACTCTGTGGGGACCCCGACTCATAAGTCGTGATCACCGAATGCACATGTACAGTGATCCCAGAGATCATTGCTCACTAAACACACAGAAGTTGAATATCAAGAGGCTTACATCCATACATACCGTATTACACAAGTAGGACCATTATGGTCTAGTCTTGAGTATAACATTGCAGCGGAAATCTTCATCGATAACTTGGACCCATGCCATCTGCCTTAACCCTACAGCATTCTCGACCGGAAAGCGCCCTAGCTCGCACGATCGTCACCAAAGAACTCTTCAATATGCCTTGTCTTTCGTGCCTGGCCAATAAAATAACCAGTGGCAAGCCAATGAGTACTTTGAATGTACTCGCAAGCAACCCATGATTTCGTTCAAAGTAACAATGCAGTTGTATAACACGTAAGCAACCTAGGTTCAAGCTAGTAGAGATGTCCTATCAACTTGTGTGACATGCATCAATAAACATGGGTAACCTTGAGAACAGGTTACAGATATCAACATAAATAGAGTTTGAATCAATGCCATGTCATTTAACATGTCAAGTCACCACCTTGACACAATTACTTCCTTTCCACACACACATGCACCGAGATTGTGAAATTTCTGGACATAGTTTAAGTAGCACCTCCCAACTGTCCATGACTGTGGACACGGCTATTCGAATAGTTCTACACTCTGGAGAGGTTGTGCACTTTACCGACAAGATCCGGGAAGCTTTCGTGTCATCCACGATCCCGCAGTACCTCAAATACTCGGGGGAAGCACCCGATCATTACCTTTCCCTAGACGACACTAACATAGGGTCCACTTGTTGATACACGGCCCTCGTGTATAAGCAAAAGATCGTGGGACTCTTCCCTTTCTCACATTATGACGCATACACGAAGGGACCAATGGTGTGTCCGGTGCCCTGTGAAAACAATCATGGCTTCCTATCCAAGCACGACCCCGTCCCGAGAGTGACCTCAAGTCATCCCCATCACTAGTAATGTGGGAACCATGCTAGTATCTGTCCAAGTAATCAATAATGCCCCGTCCCATAAAGGGGTAGAGTGGTTGCACATGTTTGGTTGGGACGGTAATCACACATAAATCTAATCCATCATTTTACACACTCCAAAATCTCTCTTCGGTACACCACTTCTTCCTCAAGTGGTGACCTTAGTTCAACATCTCCCAAGGGCATTAGGGGCACCCGAAGGGGTTTTCGAAAGAATGTAACCACGAAGAGTTCATGGTACACATGCATCATTATGCATCGACTAGTCTCTTGACAATGCATTCATGAACAAGGTAAGGTCATAAGTAGGGGTATGCATCATGTGGTGGTTCAGAACAAGTTTACCACCGTCATATTTCATCATCGTGCAATCAGAAAAAGGGTACCGATGAACAAGAGGGGTATCATGGTCAAAGGGCTGCTTGCATGGTTCGTCAGAGTCTTCAAGTCTTCTGGTCCATCTCTGAGTATTTCGTCTACTTCGTCAACTATCGTCGAAAGCAACCATAATAAGCAATACAACAAGGAGGAAAATAAAAGTGCCCTAAAATATTAATTTGACTTCTCTAGGACATCTCTGGTTATATGGAAAATAACTAGAGTGGTTTCATTGGTATTGGACCAATGGGTATTTCTAAACATTTTGATATGATGGAATCAAGGGGTTTATGGATTTGCAAGAAGTGCACAGAAATATATTATTGAAAAATGAGAAAGGGCACCCATTTAACAAAGGATGATTTTAGAAGCATCTAGGATTTGGTTCCACTGGGTTTGGAGTTCAAATGATTTCTCTATGAATTTGCAAAGCTGGCTATACATGAAGAAATAGACCATTATTTGAGGTGATACCGAAAGTATGACTAAAAATGTTCAAAAACTAAGTTTTGAACTTATAGACATCTAGGATTTTGAACCATGGGATTTGGATAAAAAATGGGCTCTCTGTGATTTGAGCGGGGCCCAGCTGCAGGTCGCCTTCAACCTCTCGCGCGCGCTCCGGCCACGGGGAGGAGAGGCTCCCGCCGGCGATTGCCGGGGCTACAGAGCGTCTCCGGTGATGCTCCGCCCACCGGCGTGCTCAGGAGGCCATGCCGCACCCATCCATGTGCTGCACGCATGCCGTGGAGGGCTGCAGCAGCGATGGCTTGGGTGGCCGCGGAGGAGGCCATCGGTGAGGTTTGCGACTGCGTGGCAGGCGCGGGGAGGAGGGAATGAAGTGCGGGGCGAGTCGGCGGTGGTGATGAGGGGGGTGCTGGAGTGGTCTAGAGGGGAGGAGGAGGAGTGGGGGGCGCGAACTTAGGCGGAGTCCGGCGGCTCGGCTCCGGCCATGGGGAGCGGCGGAGGGCTCGGCGAGAGGGTTGGCTGGGTCTGGGTGACGTACGGGAGGGAGAGAGGGTGAAAGGGCTCCAGAGAGAGGCCTCGGGCGGCCTTATATAGCGAGGCCGTGGCTCATCGTGGATGTGGCCTACGGGCACCCGCGGAAATGGCCGCAGTGGCCACGGGAGGAGGCTCGGGGCTGTCTACGGCGTTCGTGGGAGTCGAGTAGGGCGCCAGGAAGGGAGAGAGGGAGCGGGGACGGGTCAGAGGCATCTCGCATGTGAGGCTGCCCATTGGAGGCCTCGGGTGGCCGGTGCGCGTGCGAGAGGAGGCAGCAGGAGGAAGAGAGAGGAGGGGGCCTGCACGGCTGTCGTGTTGCGGACATCGAGGACCTCGACTGGCGTGAGGGGGAGGCTCGAGGTGGTCGGGGGACGCGGCGTCAACGGTCGGGAGCACGCTGACGTGCTCCAGAGCATGCAAATGGCCGTCACCCGTGGCTTTTTCTCGCGTCCTCACGCGCCCACTTGTGTCTGGCAGCTGCAAGGGGGAGTAACCAATGCGGCAATGGCATTGGATGCCCTGGGGATCCACTGGAGGGGAGAGGGAGTTGAGAGAGAGTGGAAATGCTGCTGCCCAGAGTAGAAAAGTGGAGTTCTTCCCCCCTCCATCATTGCTTCCTCAGTGTAAAAGCGCCAAAAGCTAGAGGGGACTAGGAGGGGTTGTGGTAAAAAGTAGAGTCCATGGAGATTAGTGGAAGAGGCCAAAAATGGGATTTTAGTAAAGTGGCAGAAGGTGTTTGATGCTGGTTTGGGCAAGTAGATGATTTCCATTTGTCATGAGACTCCACAGGGTGAAATGGCACATATAGTTAGGGCCTTCCACCATGTTAGGGCTCATTTGGGTAAAGTTGCCAATGCAACTTTTGTAAACCCTAGAAATCAACAGAGAAGGACTTCCCAAGATTTAGTCATGAAAATCTGTTCTCCTTGATGCACCACTTGGTGTAGTGTCATCATTTGAGGTTCTGAACTTGTCCACAAAAGTTGAGATCAAAAGGAGAAAGTTGCCAATGTAGGGTTGTTCAAATTTGGTTCTGGACAGGAAGGGTTTTGGGGCACTTTGATCAAGATAACATTTTCTCCAACTTGTTCCATTTGGATTAGATGAATTATTAGACCATTTGAGCATGTTCACAAGGTTTGAGAACATTTGGACATGTTTGGCAATGTAAAGTTGTTCAAACTTCAAAATGGACAGAAATGGTTTTGAGGGGATTTCATGGGGTTATACTATTCTCCATGACATGATACTTGTCAATATCATCAAACATGTCATATGTGACATGCTAGAATTTTCTTGGAATTTTTGGAGAATAATTCCTTTGTAAATATTTCAAAAGCTTGAAATATCCAGAAAGGGTTTTTGAGGTATTTGACAAATATTTTGAACATGACCATGTGTTGAAACTCTTATATATGGAAAATATATGTCCATGGAGTCTCCCTAATTTTTCCCAAATATTTTTAAAGCTTTAAAATAATTTTAACCTATTAAAGACCTTTTCTGGCCGTAAGAAAAAGCCTTTAAATAAAATAGTAAAATAACTTTTAAAATTATATTTTTATGGTTTCTGGGTATCCTATATCTAATAGGAGTCAAATATATTTTTGGAAAGATTTTTGGTGCCCTTAATTAAATACTTGCAGTGCAAATCTCAATTCAGGGGGTTTTGGAAAACTATTTTTTTTTTGAAAATACTATTTGGCCAAATTATTTTTGTAAGAAATTATTTTTATGTCCTATACACATGGCATGATCATTGGGCAAGGTTTTTTTTTGGATCAAGGATAAGGAGTATAAGAGTTGGAGGATTTATTTGATTTTTAGAGCACTTGCAAACAACAGACAAAAATCAAATCAAGCAAAGACCAAACACTCAAAAAAAATTGTCAAACCACAATTTATCATGATTTATTAGCTTAGGTGTTGTGGCATGAAAATCAGGGTGTGACACTGCCCTTGCTGCGACGCCGTCCTGGCGGCCCCTTCCGGAGCAGCACTCCAGGCAGCGGCCTTACGCGTCGAAGACCTTGAAGGACGGCGTGGAGGCGCCATCGTACTCGAAGTGGATCGCGAGGGCACCTTCCGCGCGGCACACTAGAGCGACCTCACCCCAGCCTCGAGTCATGAAGATCTTGCCCGAGGAGATGGCTTCAATTTCCGCTCCAGTTGTCGGCGCGTCGTAGTCGGCGTGCTGCAACCAAAGCTCGAGGGGCCCCTCGGCGGCATCTCGGCAGAGAAAAAGGAAGGGAAGCGGATCCAAGTCCGCGGAGGCATCACCGCCCACAGAGCAAGTTCGCGCGAGGAGCCCGCGGCGTGTACTCTGGGGGCGGCTATGCACGCCACCATGGTGCAGCAACCATGGCCGTGGCGCGCGCGGCGCCGCTCGCCGCCTCTTCCTCCTAAGCCCTCGGCTTGGGCGTACAACGATAACGAATACCCAGGAGGAGGCCGCTCGCACTAATGCCTTTTCGCCTCCTGCATCACCACCACGTCACGGAAGTGGACCGGCCTCTTCTTCTGCGGAAGTGGCCCTGGCTCATCGCGGTGAGTCTTTCCCTTCTCCGCAGCGGAAAACCTTCGGATGGGCGTGTGGGGACCCCGACTCATAAGTCGTGATCACCGAATGCACATGTATAGTGATCCCAGAGATCAATGCTCACTGAACACACAAAACTGAATAACAAGAGTCTTACATCCATACATACCGTGTTACACAAATTATGACTATTATGGTCAAGTCTTACATAGATAAAGCCACAAGGGCTGAATACCAAATAAACTTAAGCAGCGGAAATCTTCATCGATAAGTAGAACCCATGCCATCCGCCTTAACCCTACAGGCATTCTGACTGGGATACGTCCTAGTTCGCATGTTCGTCTCCAAAGAACTCTTCTTCGAACTCCTGTTCTTCCATGCCTGCCCAATTAAATAACCAGTGGCAAGCCAATGAGTACTTTGAATGTACTCGCAAGCAACCCATGATTGGAACAGGGCACAATAATGCAATGATATAGGTAAATTTTTGCAGAAAGCTAATTTTGTTGTGATATGACATGTTCAATAACAGGTAAATCATGCCTCGTATGAATTCAAGTAACCATAGGGACTGGTTACAAATATCAACATAAAGGGTGTGGGCTCCAACCCAACTCCATCATGTCAAGTCCTTTGACTTGACCCAAGTAGTTCATCCCACACACACACCGGTTTGTAAACAAGTGGACGTAGCCCAAGAGCGGTTACACAACTGTCCTTGACCATGGACACGGCTATTTGAATAGTTTTACACTCTGCAGAGGTTGCACACTTTACCCACAAGATCCGTGGAACTTCCGTGTCATCCACGACCAGCGGTACCTCAAGTACCCGGGGTAAGCACCCGATCACTATCTTTCCCTAGACGACACTAACATAGAGTCCACTCGGTTGGTAGTAACCCCCGTGCCCAACATTTCACATCTTAAAATTGTGGAGTCTCGCTCCCATATTCATCTAATACCACAAGCACGGGGTACCAACGGTGTGCCCGGTGCCCTGTGAAAACAGTCATAGCCGCCCTACCTGGCACGACCCCGTTTCGAGAGAGCGCAACAACGACTCTCCCACCACTAGTAATGCGGGCTCCAAGCTAGTATCAGCCTAGGTAATAAATAATGCCCTTTCCCATATAAGGGTAGAGTGGTTGCGCATGTAAGGTTGGAATAATGGTCGCAACTTAAACCAATCCGTTTTGAAAACAACACACACACTTGCCTCGGTACACCACTTTGTCATCAAGTGGTTACCCAACTCATTATCTCCATCGGGCATAAGTGGCACCCGATGGGGTTTCCGAAAAGTTTTTGAAAACAATCTTGCTTCCATCACCATGCATATATCCAACCCATTTGCATAGCAGCTACTTCGCATCCTAACTACACCCACTCACATAACCCTCATAGAAAGGTAGGGTCATGCATCATGCAAGTGTCAACGAGAAAAGAAGCGGAGGCAAAGCACCTCAAGTGGTCACCACATTATCATGACTTCGATGCAAGCAATAAAAGTGCCATATGACATGCATAAAAAGGGTTTCTTAGACATGGTCAAAGTCCTGCTTGCCTGGCTCAGCAAAGTCTTCTGGGTCTTCAAAGTCTTTTGGTCCAACTCCTTCGACGCAAACTATCGTCACAAAATAATAACGAGAAAAATAAGGCAATAATAAAACAGAAAAACCAAAGTGCTCAGAAAAATGTCGACTCATTTTTTAAAATACTAGGGTGAAAACTAAGAAGGGGAAAATTCCTAGTTTTGGATTTGGAGTAGCAGAATAGAATAAATGGATTTTCAGAGGGGTTTAATTATAATCAATTTTGAATTTGAATATGAACTGTACATAAAAGTTGGTTGGACATGAATGAAAGTTAGACCCTTAAATAGGTCGGATTTTTACAAGAATTTAGGAACTGGAATTATTGCATTTGGATTAATATTTAGTCCTGAGGAATTTTTGCAAGTTTATAGAAAAAGAAAAAGGAGAAGCAGCACTGTGCAACTGGGCCAGAAGGACCACAGTGCAGCAGGCCCAGAGAGGATCCAGCCCACGCGAGGCTGCCACGTCGAAGGCGTAAATGCAAAATGCGCCTTCAGCCGACGGGCGAACCGGTACACGCGCGCGTGCGTTTTAAACCTGACGGGTGGGGCCCACCCGTCAGAGTGTGAGGCTGACCGACGGGCCCCACGGCTGTCGTCTTCAACCTCGGGCCAGAGAGGTAGGCGAGCTCACCGGCGTCATTGTGGTCGACGGCGAGGCGATCCGAGGGCACCAGCGTGCTCAGGGCAGAGTCGCCGTTCGGGTGGAGGTGGAGGCGGTCGCCGAAGTGTAGGGGTTCGCTGGCGACGAGGAAACCGGCGGAAGAGCTTCGGGAGGCGGCGGTTCCGGCCGTCTCCGGCTGAAAAGAAGCGGTGAGGAAAGGGGAAATGATCAGTGAGCCACGGCGGTTCCAGATCGAGCAAGAGGAGCGGCGGAGAGGGCCTGTGCCCTGAGATCGACGTCGACCCGAGGCGGCGGAGCTCGAGCTCGATCTCGTACCTCGGGTGCTCCCGAAGAGGATTGGGTGGTTCAGGGGGGTGTTTTGGAGCTGCAGAGGTCGAGTGGTGAGGAGAGGAGGGATCGGGGAGGTCTTATATAGCCGGGCCAGGGCTTGCAGTCGACCCATGCACCGGCGAGGTCGTTGCTGTTGCTGTGGGTCACGGGGGCGCGCGTGGGCCTGTCTGGGGTGCTCGTGGGGTTGGTCTAGTGCGAGGGGAGAGAAGAGAGGGAAAGCAGGGGGCCAGGGCACCGCCCGGTTGAGCGCGCTCACTGGTGCACTCGGGCGGCTGGCGCGCGAGCGAGCTGGGGCGAGAGGAGGGAGAGGGAGGAGGGGGACAGAGGCGAGGCGTGATGCAGACGTCGAGGCGCATCGTCAAGCGCGTTGGGGTGGCCCGAGGTGGCCGGAGGTGGTTGGCAGGGGGCGGCTACAGTGCCTGGCCGCACTGTTGCGCACTCCAGAGCGCCCAAATGGCTTGGCATGCCATTTTTCTAAGCAGTGTGGGTGCCCCACAGCATGTCTAGCAGGTCTTGGAGGGAGTAAAGAAAAGGATCTTGGCCTTGGATGCTTTGGGTGGCTAGTGGGTGAAGAGAGAGGAAGGAGAAGAGTTGAATTGGGGCTGTCCAGAATAGAGAATTGGTGGTTTCATCACCTCAATCATTGAGTAATGGCCAGGGGAAAGTTACTGGGGGTAGAAGAGGGTCAGGAACAACTATGGTACAAAATTGAGTCCATGGAGATTAGTGGAAGAGGACAAAAATGGCATTTTGGTAAAGTGTCAGAAGGTGTTTGATAATGGTTTGGGCAAGTAGATGATTTTCATTTGTCATGGGACTCCACAGGGTGAAATGACACATATAATTAGGGCCTTCCACCAATTTGGAGCTTATTTGGGCAAAGTTGCCAATGCAACTTTTGTAAACCCTAGAAATTAGCAGAAATGAACTTGTGTAGATCTAGTTGAGCAATTCACTTTCCCTTGATTCACCACTTGGTGTAGTGGCCTCATTTGGTCATGTGATCATGCTCAGAAAAGTTGGGGTCAAGGAGATAAAGTTGGTAGTACAAAGTTGTTCAAATTTGATTCTGGTCAGAGAGGGTTTTGGGGCATCTTGGTGAACCAAAATGACCTTCATTGATATGAGGCTTTGCAAGGTCATCACAATATGCATTTGTGACTTCTTGGATTTTCCTTGGATTTTTATGAAAATATTTCCTGTAGAAATATTTGAAATCCTTGAAATGGGCAGAAATGGTTTGGGAGGTTTTTTCCAATATTTTGAACATGACCATGTGTTGAAACTCTTGTATATGGAAAATATATGTCCACTGAGTTTCCCTGAGTTTTGCCAAATATTTTTGAAATAGTAAAATAATTTTCCCTATTAAAGACCATTTCTGGCCTTAAGAAAAAGCTTTTAAATAAAATAGGAAAATAACTTTTAAAATTATATTTTTGTGGTTTATGGGAGTCCTATATCTAATAGGATTCAAATATACCTTTTGAAAGATTTTTCACACCCCAAATCAAGTACTTGCAGTGCAAACCTCAATTCAGGGGTTTTTGGAAAACTAATTTTAGAAAATACTTTTTGGCCAAATTATTATTTTGTAAGAAAATACTATATTTCTTTATACACATGGCATGATCATTGGGCAGAAGTTTGGGGCAAGGAGATGAGTT
This sequence comes from Aegilops longissima, assembly GCA_021605205.1. Classification (NCBI taxonomy): domain Eukaryota; kingdom Viridiplantae; phylum Streptophyta; class Magnoliopsida; order Poales; family Poaceae; genus Aegilops; species Aegilops longissima. The sequence goes on from CM038679.1 coordinate 174,146,289, forward strand.
ATAGAAGGTGGAGTTGTGTTGACTTTAAAGAGCACTTGAAAAACACAGAGAGAAAACCAACTCCAAATAAAAGCCAAATAATGCAAAAAAAATGTCAAACCACACTTTATCTTGATTTATTAGCTTAAGTGTTGTGGTATGAAAAATCAGGGTGTGACAGACCTACACCCCTTACAAGAATCTCGTCCCCGAGATTGCCAAACTAGGTGCGGAAAGGAATATGGAAACTTTGATGTGGGGCAGTCTTCACGTCCTCATACTGCTTCTGCTTCTGTGTGGTGCTCCATTGAACCCTTGGGGTGCTTGAGGGTGTGGCTTCGTGTATGACATTCTGCTTGATCCAGATTGCAATTGGGGTCTCTCGGGTAGGTCATATTGGGCTGGAGGTCGATGGCTCGGTGATTGATGTCCTTGTAGAGACCGGACTAGTTAGGAAGTTGGAAACATTTTCGGATTGGTGTTGTGTGGAAAAATGTTGTGCACAGTGGGTGACTCAGGTGGTAACTTAGATGGTAGCCGTCTATTCTTCTTCTTGCAGTGATCTTGGAGAGGGGCGATAAATCTTGGTGTAAGCTTCCCTTTGGCATGGAAATGCTTGGTTGCTTTGAGAGAAGTGGCCTGCAGATACTCCTGGTCTTCGACGAGAGAGTTCACTCCTTGACGATGTTGGTTGTCATAGTTCTTCCTCCTTGGCATTGCGGTCTTCAAATGTTTCCTAATCAGTTGAACGACTCTTCTTCCATCTTCAGTTAGACAAATAGGTCACCAAGTAAAAGTGACAAGCAACATGACCAAGTGATCCATGAAGTTTCTGTTCATGGGGTACTTAAGTAGGCTGGGGCATTGGAGGTGGTAACGGTTGAGTGTGGGCCAAGGTGTTCTCGATCTAGAGTCAAGATCCTAAGGTCATGATCCAACCGGGTTGTGGCTTGGTAGGGCTTAAGGGTTTCAAGGATCCTAGTGTGCAGGTGAACGTTTATTATCTTTTTTCAAGCACAGTTTTTGAGATGCCAGTTGTTCTATCTAGTCCTTTAAAGAAATCACATCATATCACCGATAGCATCATTTCGTATAGGTCAACTCCAATCATCACTCACGTGATTCATATCCTTATGACGCTCGAGAGGAGGTCTAACAAAATCATATATGTCTACAATCCCCAAACTCATATGTATGTCTACCCCTAAAAATCCATGAGTAGAACATACAAGCTGCTAAGCTTGAACGTGACAATCCAAGTGCTCAGCCTATTCTTCCAAGGTCTAAGATAAAGCATCTCTATCCTAAGGAAACACGTCGTAAGCCACTCCAAGATCTTGTTTCCTTCCTATGAATCAACTCCAACAACCCATTAACTACACCAATCACTGCATGATCCAGTAGTTCTACAAATCCAATCTCTATGGTGTTCCACAAGATCTTCTAATACCCTATAATCCACAAATACTGGAAAGGGCTACCTTACTATAGTCAGTCCACCAATTTCCATTATCATGTTCAAGTAAACTCCAAGGTCAAGCTTATGTAGAACCCTAAATCAAGTCCGAAAATTAATCCAATCTCCTAGTTCATCGTCCACCGAGGAACATGGTATCATGATCGGGATCATCAGTCTAAATCCAATTTACTCCGAACATGTAGACTTACTCACCACCTATACTCCACTAGGATGACCTATTTAAATCTAAATCTCGTGTCCAACGAGAATTCCTACATGTTTCCCTCAAGTTATTTAGGTAATATCAACTGTCTCCTATCAATATCATCTGATCAAGTCAAATCCTTGCACCTCAAAGAATCTCAGCTTGCGATCATAATTGTCCTACTAAATCCAATTTACTAAGGGGTAATGAAAGCTATGCTACTCTATTAACATGATCCCACCAAGTTCAACATGAAAGCCTTATAATCCACCAAAGAGTCTCAGATAGTTCCTCAAGGTCACAGTTATAAACTCATCAAGTCATTTTTCCCCTATTCCCATATCGTCAAATTGGTCCTCCCTATGGCATCGTCAGTTCTGGTGCTATCTTAGGATGATAATGTGCTCGTTCACTATGCCCATTAGTTCCAAAATGAACCCAGTTATAAGCAAGGCTTACTGCAGCTTAACTTGTTCTCTTGTGATTCCATAGGTTAAGCTCATGGTTAAGGTTTCGAGCTGGGGTATCTAGTGAAGTCTTGTAGGGTCTAGGGATAGGATTCTAGTCTTGAGGTGTAAACACAACTCTATGGGGTTCCACTTGGTCGAGGAGGCTGCAGCAAAATTCTTAAATGCTTGTTGGTCACCGAGGTAGAATCCTTGGTGTATCTTGTCTTGATGGCCTTCAGTTGGGGAGAGATATGAGAGGGAAAAGTAGCATAGAGGAGGAGAATGCCTAAAGGGGGTTCTATAGTGCAAGTGCAAGCAAACAAGTGCCGTGAAGGCCACACACATTCATTAAGATAAGATAGGTGATATAGTCGCGTACATGCTGCGTAGGGAAAAAGTGCGACTTATATCAAAACACAAAATAAAAACAAGCAACACAGAACGTGGTTCCATTCGAACCATCACACGGACTCGACTACGCATATGGGGGTACACGACTCGTCCTACCCTAGGGGTTCTCAGACTCGGTAGTCGTGCTTGCTCGGAGAGAAGGAGTTCATCTTGAGTTTACGGTTCCCCTTGTGGTGCCAATGGGTATGCGACGATCGGTCACTGCTTGGGACACATCCTTTTAATGTGCCCAAGTTCACCACACCCGTGACAAGTGATGGAAGCAAAAACGTTGTTATTCCGTCTTGGGTTATGTCGTCGGTTGCCCGACGACAATCTTCTACGAGGTGGATATGGAAATTCATTCCTATGCCTCCTGTGAGGGGTTTGGTTGCGGGTTTTCTGAAGTTCCTCGATTTGTTGCTCCTGATTAGCAACGTGGGCTTGTAAGGCAGTGATTGTTGTCCTCGCTCGGCCACCTTCTTCTTCTCGAGGGAGTGGAGTTGCAGAAGTGAAGGAAGGTCTTGGCAAGCCTTAAGGAATGCTTCGGTAAGGTGACGTAGAAGGTAATCTCCTGCATTGATGAAGCGGATCTCCTACTTGACGGTTGGATCCTCATCTTCTGGGGAAATCATCACTTGAGTTGGGGCTTCAAATACATTCTTGCCAGGTAGGTAGCGGGTGGTGTGTTCTTCTTGAAGGAAATATGCCCTAGAGGCAATAATAATGTTATTATTTATTTCCTTATATCATGATAAATGTTTATTATTCATGCTAGAATTGTATTAACCGGAAACATAATACATGTGTGAATACATAAACCTACAGAGTGTCACTAGTATGCCTCTACTTGACTAGCTCGTTAATCAAAGATGGTTATGTTTCCTAACCATGAACAAGGAGTTGTTATTTGATTAACGGGATCACATCATTGGTTGAATGATCTGATTGACATGACCCATTCCATTAGCATAGCACCTGATCGTATAGTTTGTTGCTAGTGTTTTCTTCATGACTTATACATGTTCCTATGACTATGAGATTATGCAACTCCCGTGCTTGCCCGAGGAACACTTTTGGTGCTACCAAACGCCACAACGTGAATCGGGTGATTATAAAGGTACATTACAGGTGTCTCCAAGGTACATGTTGGGTTGGCATATTTCGAGATTAGGATTTGTCACTCCGATTGTCGGAGAGGTATCTCTGGCCCTCTCGGTAATGCACATCACATAAGCCTTGCAAGCATTGCAACTAAATGTGTTAGTTGTGAGATGATGTATTACGGAACGAGAAAAGAGACTTGCCAAGAACGAGATTGAACTAGGTATTGGATACCGACGATCGAATCTCGGGCAAGTAACATACCGATGACAAAGGGAACAACGATGTTGTTATGCGGTCTCGACCGATAAAGATCTTCGAGAATATGTAGGAGCCAATATGGGCATCCAGGTCCCGCTATTGGTTATTGACCGAGAGGTGTCTCGGTCATGTCTACATAGTTCTCGAACCCGTAGGGTCCGCACGCTTAACGCTTCGATGATGTTATTATGAGTTTATATGATATTGATGTACCAAGGTTGTTCGAGTCCCGGATGAGATCACGGACATGACGAGGAGTCTCAAATGGTCGAGACATAAAGATTGATATATTGGAAGCCTATGTTTGACTCGGAATCACTCCGGTGAAATTGGGAATTTTACTGAGTACCGGGGTTACTGAACCTCCCGGGGTCAATGGGCCTTGATGGGCCTTAGTGGGAAAGAAAAGGGGGCCATAGTGCTGGTCAAGACCTTCCCCTTCCCTAGTCCTATTAGGACTAGGAGAAGGGGCGCCTCTCTCTCCCTTCCCACTTGGGGAAACCTAGTTGGACTAGGATTTGGGGGAATCCTACTCCTAGTAGGAGTAGGACACCCCGGCGCACCTCTCCTTGGCCGCCAGCCCCTCCCTTCCCTCCTTTATATACAGAGGCAGGGGCACCCCATGACACACAAGTTGATCATTGAGATCGTTCCTCAGCCGTGTGCGGTGCCCCTTCCACTAAACTACACCTCGAATATACCGCTATGGAGCTTAGGCGAAGCCCTCGCGCCGGTGGAACATCATCATCGCCACCACGCCGTCGGTCGATTTAAACTCTCCTCAACACTCGGCTGGATCGGAGTTCGAGGGACGCCATCGAGCTGAACGTGTGCAGAACTCGGAGGTGCCGTGACGTTCGGTACTTGGATCGGTTGGATCGGGAAGAAGTACGACTACTTCTCTACGCTATGCCAACGCTTCCGTTGCTGGTCTACGAGGGTACGTGACAACACTCTCATCTTGTTGCTATGCATCACCATGATCTTGCGTGATCGTAGGAAATTTTTGAAATTACTACGCTCCCCAACAAAGGCATCCGAGCCTAGGTTTTATGGTTTGATCATATGCACGAGTAGAACACAAGTGAGTTGTGGACGATACAAGTCATACCGCCTACCAAAGATGTCATACTTTGGTTCAGCGGTATTGTTGAGATGACGATCCGGACCAACCTTACGCGTACTTTTCGCGAGACCGGTTCCCTCGACGTGCTTTGCACATAGATGGCTTGTGGAAGACTGTCTCTCCAACTTTAGTTGAACTGAGTGTGGCTACGCCCGTCCTTGAGAAGGTTAAACGGAGTCTATTTGACGAAGTATCGCTGTGGTTTTGATGCGAGGTGAGATTGGTTCTTGCTTAAAGCCCGTAGCAGCCACGTAAAATTTGCAACAACAAAGTAGAGGACGCCTAACTTGTTTTTGCAGGGCATGTTGTGATGTGATATGGTCAAGACATGATGCTGAATTTTATTGTATGAGATGATCATGTTTTGTAACCGGTTATCGGCAATCGGCAGGAGCCATATGGTTGTCGCTTATTGTATGCAATGCAATCGCTCTGTAATGCTTTACTTTATCACTAAGCGGTAGCGATAGTCGAGAAGCATAAGATTGGCGAGACGACAACGATGCTACGATGGAGATCAAGGTGTCGCGCCGGTGACGATGGTGATCATGACGGTGCTTCGAGATGGAGATCACAAGCACAAGATGATGATGGCCATATCATATCACTTATATTGATTGCATGTGATGTTAATCCTTTATGCATCTTATTTTGCTTTGATTGACGGTAGCATTATAAGATGATCCTTACTAAATTATCAAGAAGTGTTCTCCTGAGTATGCACCGCTATGAAAGTTCTTCGTCGAGACACCACGTGATGATCGGGTGTGATAGGCTCTACGCTCAAATACAACGGTGCAAAACAGTTGCACACGCAGAATACTCAGGTTATACTTGACGAGCTATGCATATAAGATATGACCTCGAACACGGAGACCGAAGGTCGAGCGTGAATCATATAGTAGATATGATCAACATATTGATGTTCACCATTGAAACTACTCCATCACACGTGATGATCGGTCATGGTGTAGTTGATATGGATCACGCAATCACTTAGAGAATTGAGGATATTTTTCTAAGTGGGAGTTCTTAAGTAATATGATTAATTGAACTTAAATTTATCATGAACTTAGTACCGATAGTATCTTGCTTGTCTATGATGTGTAGATAGATGGTTCGTGCTGTTGTTCCGCTGAATTTTAATGCGTTCCTTGAGAAAGCAAAGTTGAAAGATGATGGTAGCAATTACACGGACTGGGTCCGTAATTTGAGGATTATCCTTATTGCTGCATGGAAGAATTACGCCCCGAAGCACCGTTAGGTGCCGGCCTGGTGCAAGGGCTGCGCCAAGTTGTGAACGTCTGCAAAGCAAAGCTGATGACTACTCTATAGTTCAGTGTGCCATGCTTTACGGCTTAGAACCGGACTTCAACGTCGTTTTGAACACCATGGAGCATATGAGATGTTCCAGAGTTGAAGTTAATATTCCAAGCGAATGCCCGGATTGAGAGATATGAAGTCTCCAATAAGTTCTATAGCTGTAAGATGGAGGAGAACGGTTCACAAGGAGCATATACTCGTAATGTCCGGATATAACAATCACTTGATTCAACCGGGAGTTAATCTTCCGGATGATTGCGTAATTGATGAATTCTCCAATCACGCCACCAAGCTACAAGAGCTTCGTGATGAACTATAATATGCAAGGGATGACCAAAACAATGCCCGAGCTCTTCGCGATGCCGAAAGCATGGAGGTAGAAATCAAAAGGAGCATCAAGTGTTGATGGTTAACAAAACCACTAGTTTCAAGAAAAGGGCAAAGGAAAGAAAAGGAAACTTCAAAAGAGCGGCAAGCAAGTTGCTAATCAAGAGAAGAAACCCAAGTCTGGTCCTAAGCCTGAAACTGAGTGCTTCTATTGCAAGCAGGCTGGTCACCGAAGCGGAACTGCCCCAAGTATTTGGCGGATAAGAAGGATGGCAAGGTTAACACAGGTATATGTGATATACATGTTATTGATGTGTACCTTACTAATACTCGCAGAGCACCTGGTATTTGATACTGGTTCTTGCTAATATTTGCAACTCAAAGCAGGGCTACGGATTGCCGAAGATTGGCTAAGGACGAGGTGACAATGCGCTGGGAAATGGTTCCAAAGTCGATGTGATCGCAATGGCACGCTACCTCTACATCTACCTTCGGATTAGTATTAGACCTAAATAATTGTTATTTAGTACCAGCGTTGAGCATGAACATTATATCTGGATCTTGTTTGATGCGAGACGGTTATTCATTTAAATCAGAGAATAATGGTTGTTCTATTTATATGAATAATATCTTTTATGGTCATGCACCATTGAAGAATGGTTTGTTTTACTTAATCTTGATAGTAGTGATACACATATTCATAATGTTGAAACCAAAAGATGCAGAGTTGATAATGATGGTGCAACTTATTTGTGGCAATCGCCGCTTAGGTCATATCGGTGTAAAGCGCATGAAGAAACTCCATATTGATGGACTTTTGGAGTCACTTGATTATGAATCACTTGGCACTTAAGTAACCGTGCCTTATGGGCAAGATGACTAAAACACCGCTTCTCCGGAACTATGGAGAGAGCAACAGATTTATTGGAAATCATACATACCGATGTATGTGGTCCAATGAATGTTGAGGCTCGTATGGATATCGTTATTTTCTCACCTTCACAGATGATTTGAGCAGATATGGGTATATCTACTTAATGAAACACAAGTCTGAAACATTTGAAAAGTTCAAAGAATTTCAGAATGAAGTGGAAAATCATCGTAACAAGAAAATAAAGTTTCTACGATCTGATCGTGGAGGAGAATATTTGAGTTACGAGTTTGGCCTACATTTGAAACAATGCGGAATAGTTTCAAACTTACGCCACCGGAACACCACAACGTAATGGTGTGTCCGAACGTCGTAATCGTATTTTATTAGATATGGTGCGATCTATGATGTCTCTTACTGATTTACCGCTATCGCTTTGGGGTTATGCTTTAGAGACGGCTACATTCACTTTAAATAGGGCACCATCTAAACCGCTGAGACGACGCCTTATGAACTGTGGTTTGGCAAGAAACCAAAGTTGTCGCTTCGAAAGTTTGGGGCTGCGATGCTTATGTGAAAAGCTTCAACCTGATAAGCTCGAACCCAAATCGGAGAAATGTGTCTTCATAGGATACCCAAAGGAGACAGTTGGGTACACCTTCTATCACAGATCCAAGGCAAGATTTTTGTTGCTAAATTCGAAACTTTTGGAGAAAGAGTTTCACGAAAGAAGTGAGTGGGAGGAAAGTAGAACTTGATGAGATAATCAGTATCTACTCCCTTATTGAGAAGTAGTACATCACGAAAACAGTTTCGTGACACCTACACCAAATAGGGAGGAAGCTAATGATGATGATCATGAAACTTCAGATCAAGTTTCTACAGAACTTCAGAGATCAACCAGAGCAAGATCCGCACTGAGTGGTACGGTAATCCTATTTTGGAAGTCATGTTATCGAACATGATGAACCTACGAACTATGAAGAAGCGATGGTGAGCCCAGATTCCACAAAATGGCTTGAGGCCATGAAATCTGAGATGGGATCCATGTATGAGAACAAAGTGTGGACTTTGGTTGACTTGCCCGATGATCGGCAAGCAATTGAGAATAAATGGATCTTCAAGAAGAAGACCGACGCCGATGGTAATGTTATCGTCTATAAAGCTCGACTTGTTGCAAAAGGTTTTCGACAAGTTCAAGGGATTGACTACGATGAGACCTTCTCACCCGTAGCGATGCTTAAGTCCGTCTCAATCATGTTAGCAATTGCCGATTTTATGATTATGAAATTTGGCAAATGGATGTTAAAACTGCATTCCTGAATGGATTTACGGAAGAAGAGTTGTATATGATGCAACCGTAAGGTTTTGTCGATCCAAAGGAGCTAACAAAGTGTGCAAGCTCCAGCGATCCATTTATGGACTGGTGCAAGCCTCTCGGAGTTGGAATAAACGCTTTGATAGTGTGATCAAAGATTTGGTTTTATATGCACTTTTGGAGAAGCTTGTATTTACAAGAAAGTGAGTGGAGCTCAGAGCATTTCGATATTATATGTGGATGACATATTATTGATCGGAAATGATATAGAATTTCTGGATAGCATAAAGGGATACTTGAATAAGAGTTTTTCGATGAAAGACCTCGTGAAGCTGCTTACATATTGGGCATTAAGATCTATAGAGATAGATCAAGACGCTTAATAGGACTTTCACAAAGCACATACCTTGATAAAGTTTTGAAAAGTTCAAATGGATCAGCAAAGAAAGGGTTCTTGCCGGTATTACAAGGTGTGAAGTTGAGTAAGACTCAATGCCCGACCACCGCAGAAGATAGAGAGAAATGAAAGATGTTCCTATGCTTCAGCCATAGGCTCTATCATGTATGCAATGCTGTGTACCAGACCTGATGTGTGCCTTGCTGTAAGTTTAGCAGGCAGTACCAAAGTAATCCAGAGTGGATCATCGACAGCGGTCAAGAACATCCTTAAGTACTTGAGAAGAACTAAGGATATGTTTCTCATTTATGGCGGTGACAAAGAGCTCGTCAGAACGGTTACGCCGACGCAAGCTTTGACACTGATCCGGACGATTCTAAATCGCAAACCGGATACGTATTTACATTAAACGGTGGAGCTGTCGGTTGGTGCAGTTCCAAACAAAGCGCCGCTATGGGGATCTACATGTGAAGTTGAGTACATAGCTGCTTGAAGCAGCTAATGAAGGAGTCTGGATGAAGGAGTTCATAACCGATCTAGGTGTTGTACCTAGTGTATCGGGTCCAATGAAAATCTTTTGTGACAATATGGTGCAATTGCCTTGGCAAAGGAATCCAGATTTCACAAGAGAACCAAGCACATCAAAAGACGCCTCAACTCCATCCGGATTTGGTCCAGTGGGAGACATAGAGATATGCAAGATACATACGGATCTGAATGTTGCGCACCCGCTGACTAAGCCTCTTCCACGAGCAAAACATGATCAGCACCAAGACTCCATGGGTGTTAGAATCATTACCGTGTAATCTAGATTATTGACTCTAGTGCAAGTGGGAGATCAAGGAAATATGCCCTAGAGGCAATAATAATGTTATTATTTATTTCCTTATATCATGATAAATGTTTATTATTCATGCTAGAATTGTATTAACCGGAAACATAATACATGTGTGAATACATAAACCTACAGAGTGTCACTAGTATGCCTCTACTTGACTAGCTCGTTAATCAAAGATGGTTATGTTTCCTAACCATGAACAAGGAGTTGTTATTTGATTAACGGGATCACATCATTGGTTGAATGATCTGATTGACATGACCCATTCCATTAGCATAGCACCGATCGTATAGTTTGTTGCTAGTGTTTTTCTTCATGACTTATACATGTTCCTATGACTATGAGATTATGCAACTCCGCTTGCCCGAGGAACACTTTGGGTGCTACCAAACGTCACAACGAATCGGGTGATTATAAAGGTACATTACAGGTGTCTCCGAAGGTACATGTTGGGTTGGCATATTTCGAGATTAGGATTTGTCACTCCGATTGCTCTGAGAGGTATCTCTGGCCCTCTCGGTAATGCACATCACATAAGCCTTGCAAGCATTGCAACTAAATGTGTTAGTTGTGAGATGATGTATTACGGAACGAGAAAAGAGACTTGCCAAGAACGAGATTGAACTAGGTATTGGATACCGACGATCGAATCTCGGGCAAGTAACATACCGATGACAAAGGGAACAACGATGTTGTTATGCGGTCTCGACCGATAAAGATCTTCAGAGAATATGTAGGAGCCAATATGGGCATCCAGGTCCCGCTATTGGTTATTGACCGAGAGGTGTCTCGGTCATGTCTACATAGTTCTCGAACCCGTAGGGTCCGCACGCTTAACGCTTCGATGATGCTTATTATGAGTTTATATGATATTGATGTACCAAGGTTGTTCGAGTCCCGGATGAGATCACGGACATGACGAGGAGTCTCAAATGGTCGAGACATAAAGATTGATATATTGGAAGCCTATGTTTGACTCGGAATCACTCCGGTGAAATTGGGAATTTTACCGAGTACCGGGGTTACCGAAACCTCCGGGGGTCAATGGGCCTTGATGGGCCTTAGTGGGAAAGAGAAAGGGGCCATAGTGCTGGTCAGACCTTCCCCTTCCCTAGTCCTATTAGGACTAGGAGAAGGGGCCTCTCTCTCTCCCTTCCCACTTGGGGAAACCTAGTTGGACTAGGATTTGGGGGAATCCTACCCTAGTAGGAGTAGGACACCCCGGCGCACCTCTCCTTGGCCGCCAGCCCTCCCTTCCCTCCTTTATATACAGGGGCAGGGGCACCCCATGACACACAAGTTGATCATTGAGATCGTTCCTTAGCCGTGTGCGGTGCCCCTTCCACTAAACTACACCTCGAATATACCGCTATGGAGCTTAGGCGAAGCCCTGCGCCGTGGAACATCATCATCGCCACCACGCCGTCGTCGTCGACGAAACTCTCCTCAACACTCGGCTGGATCGGAGTTCGAGGGACGCCATCGAGCTGAACGTGTGCAGAACTCGGAGGTGCCGTCGCTCGGTACTTGGATCGGTTGGATCGGGAAGAAGTACGACTACTTCCTCTACGCTATGTCAACGCTTCCGTTGCTGGTCTACGAGGGTACGTAGACAACACTCTCATCTCGTTGCTATGCATCACCATGATCTTGCGTGATCGTAGGAAAATTTTTGAAATTACTACGTTCCCCAACACTTCTTTCATTTCTGGAAGGAGGTCTTGAAGACGGAGGAGCACTTCATATGCCACTTGCTGAATGGCCAGGTCTCTTGTTGGCATGGGTGGTCCAATGAAGAACCACCCCTGGGGTGAGGTCTTGGCAGGAACAAAAACCTTGGCGTAGAACTCCTTCTCGAGCACATCATTTTCTAGTTCATGCAGGGTGCATATGGGCAGCAAGGGATAGTGGCAATGTTGGAGGCAGTCTTTTAGGAGTGATGGAAATCCTGTCATAAGGAGTCTCAAGGGGGCGACGACCATCTACAAAAGTTGAATAGGAGAGGTCAATAAGGAAAAATATCCCTTAGGTTTGGGAAATCTTAGAAAAGAAGAGGAGTACAGAGGGTTTTGCAAAACGGGTTTTGTCCTATCTAACGCCCATGCTAACCGAGGCTTCCTACAACCAGATGGCTCGATACCAAGACTTGGGGGACCCGACTCATAAGTCGTGATCACCGAATGCACGTGTACAGTTATCCCAGAGATCAATGCTCACTGAACACACAGAAGCTGAATAACAAGAGTCTTACATCCATACATACCGTCTTACACAAATTATGACCATCATGGTCAAGTCTTACATAGATAAAGCCACAAGGGCCGAATACCAAATAAACTTAAGCAGCAGAAATCTTCGTCGATAAGTAGAACCCATGCCATCTGCCTTAACCCTACAGGCATTCTGACTGGGAAACGTCCTAGTTCACATGTTTGTCTCCAAAGAACTCTTTTTTGAACTCCTGTTCTTCCATGCCTGGCCAATAAAATAACCAGTGGCAAGCCAATGAGTACTTTGAATGTACTCACAAGCAACCCATGATTGGAACAGGTTACAATAATGCAACGATATAGGTAAATTTTTGCAGAAAGCTAATTTTGTTGTGCTATGACATGTTCAATAACTGGTAAATCATGCCTCGTATGAATTCAAGTAACCATAGGGACTGGTTATAAATACCAACATAAAAGGAGTGGGCGTAGTTCTTCCCACACACACACTGGTTTGTAAACAAGTGGACGTAGCCCAAGAGTGGTTACCAAACTTTCCTTGATCGTGGACACGTCTATTCGAATAGTTTTACACTCTGCAGAGGTTGCACTCCTTACCCACAAGATCCGGGGAACTTCCGTGTCCAACATAGAGTCCACTCGATTGGTAGTAACCCCCGTGCCCAACATTTCACATCTTAAAATTGTGGAGCCTTGCTCCCATATTCATCTCATACCACAAGCACGGGGTACCAACGGTGTGTCCGGTGCCCTGTGAAAACAGTCATGGCCGCCCTACCTGGCACGACCCCGTCCCGAGAGAGCACAACAACGACTCTCCCATCACTAGTAATGTGGGCTCCAAGCTAGTATCGGCCTAGGTAATCAATAATGCCCTTTCCCATATAAGGGTAGAGTGGTTGCGCATGTAAGGTTGGAATAACGGTCGCAACATAAACCAATCCGTTTTGAAAACAACACACACACTTGCCTCGGTACACCACTTTGTCATCAAGTGGTTACCCAACTCATTATCTCCCTCGGGCATATGTGGCACCCGGTGGGTTTTCGAAAAGTTTTTGAAAACAATCTTGCTTCCATCACCATGCATAACCCAACCCATTTGCGGAGCAGCTACTTAGCATCTTAACTACACCCACTCGCATAACCCTCATAGAAAGGTAGGGTCATGCATCATGCAAGTGTCAACGAGAAAAGCAGCGGAGGCAAAGCACCTCAAGTGGTCACCACATTATCATGACTTCGATGCAAGCAATAAAAGTGCCATATGACATCCATAAAAAGGGTTTCTTGGACATGGTCAAAGGGTTGCTTGCCTGGCTCAGCAAAGTCTTCTGGGTCTTCAAATTCTTCTGGTCCAACTCCTTTGTCAGCAACGCAATCTATCGTCGCAAAATAATAACGAGAAAAATAAGGCAATAATAAAATAGAAAAACCAAAGTGCTCAGAAAAAATGTCAACTCATTTTTTTAAATACTAGGGTGAAAACTAAGAAGGGGAAAATTCCTAGTTTTGGATTTGGAGTAGCAGAATAGAATAAAAGGATTTTTAGAGGGGTTTAATTATATTCAATTTTGAATTTGAATATGAACTGTACATAAAAGTTTGTTGGACATGAATGAAAGTTACACCATTAAATAGGTGGGAATTTTAACAAGAATTTAGCAACTGGAATTATTGCATTTGGATTAATATTTCGTCCTGAGGAATTTTCGCAAGTTTATAGAAAAAGAAAAAGGAGAAGCAGCACTCTGCAACTGGGCTAGAAGGACCACAGTGCAGCAGGCCCAGAGAGTATCCAGCCCGCGCGAGGCTGCCACGTCAAAGGTGTAAATGCAAAATACGCCTTCAGCCGACGGGCGAACTGGTACGCGTGCACGTGCATTTTAAACCTGACAGGTGGGGCCCACCCGTCAGAGTGTGAGGCTGACCGACGGGCCCCACGGCCGTCGTCTTCAACCTCGGGCCAGAGAGGGAGGCGAGCTCACCGGCGTCGCTGTGTTCGACGGTGAGGCGATCCGAGGGCACCGGCGTGCTCAGGTCGGAGTCGCCGTTCGGGTGGAGGTGGAGGCGGTCGCCGAAGTGTAGGGGTTCGCCCGTGATGAGGAAACCGGCGGAAGAGCTTCAGGAGGCGGCGGTTCCGCTCGTTTCCGGCTGCAAAAGAAGCGGGGAGGAAAGGGGAAATGATCAGTGAGCCGCGGTGGTTCCAGATCGAGGAAGAGGAGCGGCGGAGAGGGCCTGTACCCTGAGATCGACCTCGACCCGAGGCGGCCGAGCTCGAGCTCGATCTTGAGCTCGGGTGCTCCTGGAAAGGAGTGGGTTATTCAGGGGGTGTTTTGGAGCTGCAGAGGTCGAGTGGTGAGGAGAGGAGGGCTCGGGGAGGTCTTATATAGCCGGGCCAGGGCTTGCCGTGGACCCATGCGCCGGCGAGGTCGTTGCCGTTGCTGTGGGTCACGGGGGTGCGCGTGGGCGTGTCTGGGGTGCTTGTGGGGTTTGTCTAGGGCGAGGGGAGAGAACAGAGGGAAAGCAGGGGGGCCAGGGCACCGCGCGTGTGAGCGCGGTCACTAGTGCGCTTGGGCGGCCGGCGCGCATGCGAGCTAGGGCAAGAGGAGGGAGAGGGAGGAGGGGGGCAGAGGCGTGGCGCGACGCAGACGTCGAGGCGCATCGTCGGGCGTGCTGGGGAGGCCTGAGGTGGCCGGATGTGGATGGTAGGGGGTGGCTACACTGCCTGGCCGCACTGTAGCACGCTCCAGAGCGCCCAAATGGCTTGGCATGCCATTTTCTAAGCAGTGTGGGCGCCCCCAAGCATGTCTAGCAGGTCTAGGAGGGAGTAAAGAAAAAGATCTTGGCCTTGGATGCTTTGGGTGGCTAGTTGGTGAAGAGAAAGGAAGGAGAAGAGTGGAATTGGGGCTGTCCAGAATAGAAAATTGGTGGTTTCATCCCCTCAATCATTGAGCAATGGCCGGGGGACAGTTACTGGGGGTAGAAGAGGGTCAGGAACAGCTGTGGTACAAAGTTGAGCCCATGGAGATGATTAAGGAGGTGTTTGATAATGGTTTGGGAAAGTAGATGATTTCCATTTGTCACGAGACTCACAGGGTGAAATGACACATATAATTAGGGCCTTCCACCAATTTGGAGCTTATTTGGGCAAAGTTGCCATTGCAACTTTTGTAAACCCTAGAAATTAGCAGAAATGAACTTGTGTAGATCTAGTTGAGCAATTCACTTTCCCTTGATGCACCACTTGGTGTAGTGGCCTCATTTGGTCGTGTGATCACGCTCACAAAAGTTGGGGTCAAGGAGAGAAAGTTGGTAGTACAAAGTTGTTCAAATTTGATTCTGGTCAGAGAGGGTTTTGTGGGATTTTGGTGAACCAAAATGACCTTGATTGATATGATGCTTTGCAAGGTGATCAAAATATGCATTTGTGACTTGTTCGATTTTCCTTGATTTTTTATGAAAATATTTCCTGTAGAAATATTTCAACTCATTGAAATGGGCAGAAATGGTTTGGGAGGTTTTGTCCAATATTTTGAACATGACCATGTGTTGAAACTCTTGTATATGGAAAATATATGTCCACTGAGTTTCCCTGATTTTTGTCAAATACTTTTGAAACAGTAAAATAATTTTCCCTATTAAAGACCATTTCTGGCCTTAAGAAAAAGCTTTTAAATAAAATAGGAAAATAACTTTTAAAATTATATTTTTGTTGTTTATAGGAGTCCTATATCTAATAGGATTCAAATATACCTTTTGAAAGATTTTTCACACCCCAAATCAAGTACTCCCTCCGTTCCATAATGTAGCGCATATAGATTTTCTACAAAGTCAAACTTTATAAACTTTGACCAAGTTTATAGAGAAAACTATTTATATCTACAATACAAGATGTATATAATATGAAAGTATGTCTTGTGATGTATCTAAGCACATGTATTCGGTATTCTAGATGTATATGATTTTCTCTATAAACTTGGTCAAAGTTTATAAAGTTTGACTTTTAGAAAAATCTATATGCGCTACATTGTGGAACGGAGGGAGAACTTGCAGTGCAAACCTCAATTCAGGGGTTTTTGGAAAACTAATTTTAGAAAATACATTTTGGCCAAATTATTGTTTTGTAAGAAAATACTATATTGCTCTATACACATGGCATGATCATTGGGCAGAAGTTTGGGGCAAGGAGATGAGTTATAGAAGGTGGAGTTGTGTTGACTTTAAAGAGCACTTGAAAAATAGAGAGAGAAAACCAGCTCCAAACAAAAGCCAAATAATGCAAAAGTTTTTTGTCAAACCACACTTTATCTTGATTTATTAGCTTAAGTGTTGCGGTATGAAAAATCTGGGTGTGATAGGGCGTCATTAGTGTCGTACTAGCAATGGAGCAAAGGGGGAGAAGCAAGCGGAATGGGAAGAGATGGGCGACGGGGGCTCCGCCCCCCCTCGTCATTTATAGAAGGAGAAGACCAAACAGCACCCCCACGATCACAGGTAATGATGGTTTTTCCTTGCATGCAGCAGGGACTCGTCATGTCGGGCAGTTGCCGAGGCAGTCTGGGGAAGTGGAGACGCCCACGTCCAATCAACTGCCACGTGTCGACCAAGGCCGCAGGCTGTTGGGGCTCGCGGCGCTCCGCACTTGCCCTTTGGCTTCGCCTCGAAGCCAAGTCTGAGCGCGCCGTGGGCCCGGGGGCTACTATCGGCGTCCTAGGAACGGGGGTCCCCAAACTTGCCTGCCTGCGGCCCACGGCGTGGCTCTGCGAGCAGGCCCGTACGCCCCATCTTCACCAACACTCATTCGAGACCCTCGCGAGGGGCCAAGCCTCGCGAGGCGGACGACACAAGACCTCCTCGGGATTGGCCTCACCAGGCTGGCTCGCGAGGGGCGAAGAGATCAAGGCAAGGCGAACCTCGCGAGGTTCCAATGATGCAAGCCATGACGATCGAGACCAGGCGGGCGCCAGCGTGCACAGTGTCCTCGCTTCCTCTTTGGTGCTAGGGAGGCAAGCGCAGATGAGGAGTACCGAGGCATCAGGCAAAGGTTTCCATATCAGTGCAATGAGAGCAGGACCAGTAGGACGGCAGGACGGAGGTCATCGTGGAGCCCAAGCCGGCGTCACCACCGGAGCCTCTGGTAGGCGAAGACCACCTTTAGTCAGGATAGCTTGTACTAGTTGTCCCCTTTCAAATTGGCCGTTGTGGCATCTCTTCCTCCTCAATATTTGGGAAGAGAACCAGGGCCTCTATAAATAGGACTAGTCATCACCGTAGGAGGGACGGGTCTCCAACTCGTCTCGAACTCATTCAGTTCATCCTCACACCCACCAAGCACAAGAACACCTCACCTTAGGAGGTTGTTCTTCCCCTTGTACTGTTCATCCTCAGCCCAAGAGGCAATCCACCACACCACACTGGAGTAGGGTATTACACCACAATGGTGGCCCGAACCATTATGAATCTTGTGTCTCTTGTGTTGCGAGTTCCTCGAGCCAAGCTGAGAGATCCCAGTGAGGCTGAGGGCGTGGTCTAGTGAGGGGAAATCTTCGTGCACACCCCAGTGTTCAAACCTCGAGGGTTTTGCCGGAACCCGTATCCAACAGATTGCACTTGTCCTTGCCAAAATAAATATGAGTGAAGTATGTTGGCGGAGTCACCTTCAAGAACTCTCTAGTTCTTCTTCTTTGGGATCCACATCATTTTGATGGGAATCCTTGGAGTTGTAGTCGTACTTGATGTAGTAGAACTTGATGTAGTCTTGGGAACACACTTGACCAAGGCCTTTGGAGCTTCTTCAAATGCATCAATTTCTTCTTGAAGCTTGTCCTTGCCTTTTAGCTTGTGGTCTTGTTGTGGAAGATCATCTTGAGCTTGTGTTCCCTTGAAAGAAGTAGGATCATACTTCCCTTGTTGAGGAACAAACTTTGTCTTGGGGTATTGATCTTCTTCCCACTCAACTCCATTGGCATTGAACTCGCGTTCGAAACCAACACCTTGATTCTTCCGGTGCCTTCCTTGTTGGTGTACACTTTCCTCAAATTGCTTACTTTCGGAAAGGCTCTTGTAAACACCTTTCTCTATAATTTCCTTCAATAAGCTATTTTCTTGCTCAAGTGTAACTGGGCTAAGAGAATTATTAGTGGAATAAATAGAACTACTAGAAGCAACAATGTTGAATTTAACATGATTATTGTCACTACTAGAAGAAGAATCTTTCTTGCTCTTGTTGCTAGATTTTACTTGTGGCATGTAAATAGACAAGAGTAAATACTTGGCAATGTAAGAAGAACTTTTCTTACAAAGGTCATCATTGATTGCTTTTAAGAACCCATGCTCTTGCTCTAGATTGACCTTTTCAAAGCGTAGCTTCTCATGAGTCTTTAAGAGCTCTCGATGATCCTCTAAGATAGTTTCATGAGCTACCTTAAGAGTGTTTAGTTATTTAGTTAGACGCTCAATCTCCTTCTTACCATTCTCATTCATTTCATCTTGATTAATATGATTAATAGCAGTTTCATCATAGTTTTCATCACTAGAGTTGTCAACAAGTAAATCATCATCACCTAGCAAATCATCTTCATCACTATCGAAATCAACATACTCGGGATGTGATACCTTGGGGCCTCTAGCCATGAAGCATCTTCCAATCCCTTCATTTGGTGAATCAAATATGTTGTAGGAGTTGGATGACACAAGTGCAAGACCGGCTACTCCTTCATCTTGAGTATATTCAGAGTCGGAGTGATAGCTTCTTTCGGAGTAGTTGTCGTAGTCAGAACTGGATACCCATTCACCAACATGAGCTTGATGTCTTCATCTTGTGTAGCTCTTTGAGGACTTGTCCTTCCTTTTCGAATCCTTGCTTCTGTGAGAGGGTCTTCGTTCATAACGATCATCTCTACTCCTTCTCTCTCTTGGTGGTGATTTCTCTCTTTTATTTCTCCTTTTAGGTGAGTCTTCTCTTCTTTTGTAGGGAGCCGTACACTCACTAGAGTAGTTTCCGGGCCTTCCATAATTGTAGCAATTGTGATCACGACTAGAAGATCTTTTGTCATTGTAGGAACTTGACTTGGAACTTCTCTCTTTGCTTCTACTCTTGTAGAACTTGTTGAAGTTCTCCACCATTAAGCTCAATTCTTCATTGAAGGCTTGTTTCTCACTTGATGTTGTAGGAGCATCACATGTAGCTTTGTAAGCACCACTAGACTTGTTGTGAAGCTCTTCTTTATCTTTGAGTGACATCTCATGATCAACAATTCTACCAATGACTTCCGTTGGCTTGAGATCTTTGTAATTGCGCATCATTTGGATCAAGTGCACACGGTATCATATTTTCCATCCAAGGATCTTAAGATCTTCTTGATGATGAATCTGTCGGTCATCTCTTCGCTTACTAAGCCAGCAATCTCATCTGTGATGAGAGCAAGCCCAGAGTACATTTCAGCGACACCTTCACCATCCTTCATTTTGAACTTGTCAAGTTGACTTTAAAGCATATCCAATTTGGATTCCTTCATGGACTCGGTACCTTCGTGCATATCGACCAAAGTATCCCAAATTCCTTTGCATTCTCAAGGCGGCTGATTTTGTTGAATTCTTCGGGGCACAATCCGTTGAAGAGGATATCACAAGCTTGAGAATTGTATTCCAACATCTTCAATTCTCCTGCGGTTGCTTCACGATTCGGTTCTCTTCCATCTTCGAAGAATTCACCTTGCAAACCAATACACACAATCCCAAACGGCGGGGTTATGTCCAAGAATATGCATTTTCACCTTATGCTTCCAACTAGCAAAATTAGTACCGTCAAAGTAAGTACCTCTACGGTGGTAATTTCCCTCGCTAGACGCCATACTCTCTAGGTTGCCAATCCAAGGCTATGATCAGCAAACCTATGGAAATCAAGGCAAATCGAGACCAAAGCTCTGATACCACTTGTAGGATTGAAAGTAGGTCTAGAGAGGGGGTGATTAGACTACTTGACCAAATAAAAATCTAGAATTTTCCCAATTTTAAGTATTGATGGATTTTAGCAACTTAGAACAAGTCGAGCAATCAACCTACACATAAAATTCTAAGATATAGCGGCGGAAAGTAAAACAATGCATCAGAAGGTAAAGGGAATGGTTTAGAGAAGGCAAACTCAATGTAGACACGGAGATTTTGGGCGTGGTTCTGATAGGTGGTGCTATCGTACGTCCACATTGATGGAGACTTCAACCCATGAAGGATAACGGTTGTGCGAGTCCATGGAGGGCTCCACCCATGAAGGGTCCACGAACAAGAAACGTTGTCTATCCCACCATGGCCATCGCCCATGAAGGACTTGCCTCACTTAGGTAGATCTTCACGAAGTAGGCGATCTCCTTGCCCTGAAAAACTCCTTGGTTCAACTCCACAATCTTGTCAGAGGCTCCCAAGTGACACCTAACCAATCTAGGAGACACTACTCTCCAAAAGGTAATAGATGGTGTGTCGATGATGAACTCCTTGCTCTTGTGCTTCAAATGATAGTCTCCCCAACACTCAACTCTCTCACAGATTTGTTTATGGTGGAAAGATGATTTGAGTGGAAAGCAAGTTGGGGAAGGCTAGAGATCAAGATTCTTGTGGTTAGTTAGAATTTCTTGGTCTCAACACATGAGTAGGTGGTTCTCTCTCAGAAAATTAGTAGTGGAAGTGTAGGCACGTTTTGATGGCTCTCTCGTGAATAGAGAAGGTGGTGGAGGGGTATATATAGCCTCCACACAAAATCTAACTCTTACACACATTTGACCCAACTCGTTTGACCGAATAAGTGAACTCGGTGAGATTGATTCAGTTCAAAATGGTAATGTTAGGATTTTCGGTGGGACCGACATGATCAACTCGGTGGGACCGATGTGCTAGGGTTAGGGAAAAACCTCATCTCGGTGTGACCGAGTGCATGAACTCGGTGGGACCGATTTCAGCAATGACAAACAGAGAGTTGGTCTGACAAACTTGGTGGGACCGATCACTCATTTCGGTAATACCGGAACATTATGAAAGAGAAACAGAGAGTTTGCATTGCGAACTCGGTGGGACCAATCACTCATTTCTGCGGGACTGAAATGTTACAAAGGGAAACAGAGAGTTTGCAATCCCATCTCGGTGAGACCGAAATCCCTATCGGTGAGACCGAACTGATTAGGGTTTCTAGCTATGGCTATCTCAAAGGAACTCAGTGGCGCCGGATATATCAAATCGGTGGGTCCGAGTTTGACTTTAGGTTTAGGAAATATTTGGATTTGAGAAAGTGGTTTAGGGCTTTGGAGCATATCACTAAGCATTTGGAGAAGTAGACCATTAAGCAACACCTCATCCCCTTTTAATAGTATCGGCTTTTCTTATGGACTCAATGTGATCTTCGATCAGTAAAATAGAAATGAATATTCTTGAGCTTTTGCAAATATTTTTCCTAAGCATTTTGAGGGGTCCACATCTCTAGGCCATGCCATGCCAATCACTGAACTTTCTGAAATATTCAACTTGAATGGATATTAGTTCATTGAGCTATATGTTGTCGTGAATTACCAAAACCACCCGGGGATTAGTTGCCCTTTCATGGGGTCTGCTGTGGATTCTTGTAAAACGGAAGCTAGCCTTGTCTACTCTGCCTGCAAGCAATGTTCATCAGCGGCTGGTCACTGCAAAAAGATGTCAAATCAACACTGGAATATGGACTCAGGGCGGTACTTTATGTATATTTCTGGGAAGACAATGGGTGGTATAGATCCACATGTGAGCCGTCTGCCTCGAGGATGAGTCAATATTCCCAAACGTGAAGAACCAAGCTAGTGCAAAGTACTAGCAAGGCCAGTACCAATGGATTAACAGGGCAAATATGCATATAACGCTACACATCAAGGCATTTGCAACCAATGCAGACACAAAGAAAACCTCTGTAGACTCGCCGAACAAAAACAATCAAATGCTATTTTTCTAGCTCTTGCTTTGTATAATTAAATATTATTAAACAATTTTTTCGAGTTGTGCTATTATGCACGTAGGTGGATTAACTCATGGCCGAAGTATGATCCGGTCCTTGTGTGCTGGTGTTGGAGGCCACGTTTACATCTGTGCCAAGTGGCACTGTGCAACAGGCGCGTGCAAGCCGTAGCTTCTGCGGCCCAGTCTACATCAACATGATGCGACTGACTCGCCCGTCCACATGGCATACGCCTGCGATTGACTCATCCGTCCGCACCGGCTTACAACACCACGGCCGACCCATCTGTCAGTGCATGTGGTCGACTCGCCTGCGTATGTGCCGCTTCTCATGTCGCGGCTGTCTCTACTGTCCGCCCCATGTGGTACGGTCTATATCAACACGCCGGAGCCGCACATGTCTGCATGGGCTCCTTATTGAATACAAGCAAGTCACTACTCCTGCTGCCTGGTCTATTCCAAGAACTCTGAAGTAAGTCATGATGTATTATCAGCCTCTGCCTCCACCTGATGGCTCAATGGATAGGCGTACAAGTTGATGTCACTGTGGTTTGGTTAACTTCAAACAACCAGCTAGGATGAACCACTGGCTGGATTACTGACACAACTCATATGGCATCATTTAGAACCTGCCATGGTCGACCTCAACCTTCTGTGGATTCATCTCGTGTTATCAACACCAAGGATATACAATGAGTGTTGCGAAGATCATCAACATGCCATTTTGCCTCCGGCTTCAACACTTTCCAAGCGTTCTGCTGTTCAACTATATGCCGGTTTATATCACAGTCAAGTATGGAGAATTTCAAGCCAACTCCTCGAGTCGTTTTAAGCCAACTACTCACGCTTCATCAGAGAGGCTATGGTGCTGATGTAGAAGCCCTCTCTGACCGATTCCCCCTCCGGCAGATCGCCGGAAAAGGCCCAAAGATGGGATCTCATGGGTACAGAAGGATGCGGCGGTGGAAAAGTGGTTTCCTGGCTCCCCCTGATGTTTTTAGGGTATAAGAGTATATATAGGCGGAAGAAGTACGTCGGTGGAGCTACGAGGGGCCCATGAGGTTGGGGGCGTGCCTACCCCCCTTGGGCGCACCCTCCTGCCTCGTGGCTGACTTGTGGCGTTCAAGACTTCAACTCCAAGTCTTGTTGTTTGTTTTCGGTCCAAGAATGATCATCGCGAAGGTTTCATTCCGTTAGGATTCCGTTCGATATTCCTTTTCTGCAAACACTAAAATAGGCAAAAAAAATAGAAACTGGCACTGGGCCTCCAGTTAATAGGTTAGTCCCAAAAATAATATAAAAGAGCATATTAAATCCCATTAAACATCCAAAACAGATAATATAATAGCATGGAACAATAAAAAATTATATATACATTGGAGACGTATCAAGCATCCCCAAGCTTAATTCCTGCTCGTCCTCGAGTAGGTAAATGATAAAACAGAATTTTGGATGTGGAATGCTACATAACATAATTATCAATGTAATTTTCTTTATTGTGGCATGAATGTTCAGATCCGAAAGATTCAAGATATAAGTTTAATACTCCCTCTGTTCCTTTATGTAAGGTGTATTATTTTCGGCACGGTGACCAAGGCGCATAATTATAGACGCGTTAGGACAAAATTACCCCTGGCAAATTTGTTGGTTAGTGGCAAGTAAATCGGTGAGTCGAGGAAAGTAATAGAGACATGCAATCGAGAGAGAGATAGTTTCATTCTTTTGATACAAGGAGAGATATAGAAAACAAGAAAGAGACACTTTCCTCTTTCTGGAGGGATAAAAAGAGAATTATGTGGATTTAGAAGAAATGCACCTTACATTGTGAAATTTTGTCAAAAAATAAATACACCTTATATAAAGGAATGGAGCGATTATTGACACAAAAATAATAATACTTCAAGCATACTAACAATTGTTTGGCTATGCTCCATCTTCGTCACACAAAATGCTCAAATCATGCACAACCCCGATGACAAGCCGAGCAATTGTTTCATACTTTAGTATTCTCAAACTTTTTCAACTTTCACGCAATACATGAGCGCGAGCCATGGACATAGCACTACAGGTGGAATAGAATGGTGGTTGTGGACAAGACAAAAAAGGAGGAATATAGTCTCACATCAACTAGGCGTATCAATGGGTTATGGAGATGCCCATCAATAGATATCAATGTGAGTGAGTAGGTATTGCCATGCAATGGATGCACTAGAGCTATAAATATATGAAAGCTCAACAAAAGAAACTAAGTGGGTGTGCATCCAACTTGCTTGCTCACGAATACCTAGGGCATTTTGAGGAAGCCCATCGTTGGAATATACAAGCCAAGTTCTATAATGAAAAATTCCCACTAGTAAATGAAAGTGACAAAATAAGAAACTCTCTGTCATGAAGATCATGGTGCTACTTTGAAGCACAAGTGTGGAAAAAAGGATAGTAGCATTGTCCCTTCTCACTTTTTCTCTCAATTTATGGACCTTCTATTTTTTGGCCTTTCTCTCTTTTTTATCTCTTTTTTCCTCACATGGGACAATGCTCTAATAATGAAGATCATCACACTTCTATTTACTTACAACTCAAAAAATTATAACTCGATACTAGAACAAAATATGAATCTATACGCATGCCTCTGGCGGTGTACCAGGATGTGCAATGAATCAAGAGTGACATGTATGAAAAAATTAAGAATGGTGGCTTTGCCACAAATACGATGTCAACTACATGATCATGCAAGGCAATATGACAACGATGGAGTGTGTCATCATAAACGGAATGGTGGAAAGTTGCATGGCAATATATCTCGGAATGGCTATGGAAATGCCATAATAGGTAGGTATCGTGGTTGTTTTGAGGAAGGTAAATGGTGGGTTTATGGTAACGGTAAAATATGCGCGGTACTAGAGAGGCTAGCAATGATGGAAGGGTGAGAGTTTTTATAATCTATGGACTCAACATTAGTCATAAAGAACTCACATACTTATTGAAAAAATCTACAAGTCATCAAAAACCAAGCCCTACACGCATGCTCCGAGGGGGATAGATTGGTAGGAAAAGACCATCGCTCATCCCTGACCGCCACTCATAAGGAAGACAATCAAAGAAACACATCATGCTTCAAATTTGTTACACAACGGTTACCATGCATGCATGCTACGAGACTTGCAAACCTCAACACAAGTATTTCTCAAATTCACAATTAATTTACTAGCATGACTATAATATCACCATCCTGATGTCTCAAAACAATCATCAAGCATCAAACTTCTCATAGCATTCAACACACTTTTTATGAAAGTTTTTATTATACCCATGGTGGAAGCCCATCATATTAGGACTAATTTTATAACCAAAGCAAATTACCATGTTGTTCTGAAAGACTCTCAAAATAATATAAGTGAAGCATGAGAGATCAATAATTTCTATAAAATAAAACCACCACCGTGCTCTAAAAAGATATAAGTGAAGCACTAGAGCAAAATTATCTAGATCAAAAGATATAAGTGAAGCACGTAGATTATCCTAATAAATTCTGATTCATGCGTGTCTCTTCCAAAAGGTGTGCACAGCAAGGATGATTGTGGTAAACTAAAAGCAAATACTCAAATCATACAAGACGCTCCAAGCAAAACACATATCATGTGGTGAATAAAAATATAGCCTCAAGTAAAGTTACAGATAGACGAAGACGAAAGAGGGGATGCTTCCGGGGCATCCCCAATCTTAGGATTTTGGTTGCCCTTGAATTTTACCTTGGGGTGCCTTGGGAATCCCAAATCTTAGGCTCTTTCCACTCCTTATTGCAAAATCCATCAAATCTTTACCCAAAAACGTGAAAACTGCACAACACAAAACTCAACAGAAAATCTCATGAGCTCCGTTAGTATAAGAAAATAAGCCAACACTTTAATTTACTGTAATGAACTCATTCTTTATTTATATTGGTGTTAAACCTACTGTATTCCAACTTCTCTATGTTTCATACCCCCTGATACTACTCATAGATTCATCAAAATAAACAAACAACACACGAAAAAAAGAATCTGTCAAAACAGAATAGTCTGTAGCAATCTGACTAAATTGAATACTTCTGGAACTCCAAAAATTATGAAATAAATTGGTGTAACTGAGTAATTTTTCTATTAATCATCTTCAAAAATAATCAACGTAAAATCACTCTCCAGTAAAACATGGCAGCTAATCTCGTGAGCGCTAAAGTTTCTATTTTTTTACAGCAAGATCGCAACGACTTCACCCAAGTCTTCCCAAAGGTTCTACTTGGCACAAACACTAATTAAAACATAAAACCACATCTAAAACGAGGCTAGATGAATTATTTATTACTAAACAGGAAGAAAAAGTAAAGAACAAAAATAAAATTGGGTTGCCTCCCAACAAGCACTATCTTTTAACGCCCCTAGCTAGGCATGAAAGCAAGAATATATCTAGGTATTGTCATCTTTGGCATGCAATCCATAATTGGCTCTCATAATAAATTCATAAGAAAATTTAATTTTCCTCCTAGGAAAGTGTTCCATGCCTTTACTTAAGGGAAATTGGAATCTCATATTTCCTTCTTTCATGACAATAATTGCACCAATCGTTCTAAGGAAAGGTCTACCAAGAATAATAGGACATGTAGGATTGCAATCTATATCAAGAACAATGAAATCTATGGGCACATAATTCCTATTCGCAACAATAAGAACATCATTAATCCTTCCCATAGGTTTCTTAATGGTGGAATCCTAAGATACAAATTTAAAGAACAACATCAAATTCACGGAAACCTAGCACATCACTCAAAGTCTTTGGAATCGTGGAAACACTAGCACCCAAATCACATAAAGCATATCATTCATAATCTTTAATCTTAATTTTAATAGTAGGTTCCCACTCATCATAAAGTTTTCTTGGGATCAAACTTCTAGTTCAAGCTTTTCTTCATGGGATTGCATTTAAGCATCAATGATATGTTTAGTAAAAGCTTTATTTTGATTATAAGCATGAGGAGAATTTAACACGGATTGCAACAAGGAAATACAATCTATCAAAGAGAAATTATCATAATTAAATTCCTTGAAATCCGAAATAGTGGGTTCATTTCTATGTAATATTTTGACCTCTTCAATCCCACTTTTATAAATTTTTGCATCAAGATCTAAAAACTCCGAATCATTGGGACGCCTTTTAACTAAAGTTGAATCTTCTCCAGTCCCATCTTTATCAAGATTCATATTGGGAAATGAAGATTTAATCGGAGACACATCAATCACGTTTAGAACTTCATCATTATTATCACGAAAACTAGAAGAACATGCTTTCACAAAACAATCTTTTTTAGCACGCATCCTAGTGGTTCTTTCTTTGCACTCATCAATGGAAATTCACATGGATTTGAGATACTCATTGATGTGATGCTTAGGTGGAATAGATCTAAGTTTCAAAGAATCAACATCAAGAGAGATTATATCCACGTTCCTAGCCAACTCATCAATCTTAGGCAATTTTTCTTCAAGCAAAGCATTGAAATTCTTTTGCAAAATCATAAATTATTTAACACTAGTCTCAAAATCAGAGGGAATCTTATTAAAATTCCCATAAGAGTTGTTGTAGGAATTAACATAATTATTAGAGGAGTTACTAGGGAACGGCCTAGAATTAAAGTTTCCTCTATATGCGTTATTACCAAAGTTGTTCCTACCAACAAAATTCACATCCATAGATTCATTATTATTCTCAATCAATGTGGACAAAGGCATATCATTAAGATCAGAAGAAACACTTTTATTAGGTAACAATTTCATAAGTTCATCCATCTTTCCACTCAAAACATTAATCTCTTCAACCGCATGAACTTTTTTACTAGTGGATCTCTCGGTGTGCCTTTTAGAATAATTAACCATAATATTTTCTAGGAATTTAGTAGCTTATCCTAAAGTGATTTCCATAAAAGTGCCTCCCGCGGGCGAATCTATAAGATTTCTAGAAGCAAAATTCAATCCGGCATAAAAAATTTGTATAATCATCCACAAATTCAAACCATGTGTAGGGCAATTACGTATCACTAATTTCATCCTCTCCAAAGCTTGTGCAACAAGATCATGATCAAGTTGCTTAAAATTCATAATATCGTTCCTAAGAGAGATGATCTTGGTGGGAGGAAAATACTTAGAGATAAAAGCATCTTTGCACTTATTCCGTTAATCAATACTATTTTTGGGCAAAGAAGAGAACCAAGTTTTAGCACGATCTCTAAGCGAAAACGGAAATAGCTTCAATTTAACAATATCATTATCCACATCTTTCTTCATTTGCATATCACACAAATCAACAAAGTTGTTTTTGATGGGTAGCGGCATCTTCACTAGGAAGGCCAGAAAATTGATCTTTCATAACAAGATTCAAAAAAACGGTATTAATTTCGCACAATTTAGCATCGGTAGTAGGAGCCATCGGAGTGCTAATAAAATCATTGTTGTTGGTATTGGAAAAGTCACACAATTAAGTATTATCTTGAGCCATCGTGACCAACAAACAATCCAACACACAAGAACACAATAAGAAAGTGAAAAAGAATGAATGAAAAAGGGCGAAGAAAAGGCAAAGGTTTTCGAAAATCATTTTAGAAGTGGGGGAGAGGAAAAAAGAGAGGCGGATGGTAAACAATGTACTGCAAGGGAGAAGAGTTTATGATGGGTACTTGGTATGTCTTGACTTGGCGTAGATCTCCTCGACAACGGCGCCAGAAACTGGCAAGTTGACGGGAGATCAATTCTTGACTTCACTTGGCGTAAACCTCCCGGGCAACGGCGCCTGGAATCCTTCTTGTTACCTCTCTAGCATGCGTTGGTTTTCCCTTGAAGAGAAAAGGGTGATGCAGCAAAGTAGCGTAAGTATTTCCCTCAGTTTTTGAGAACCAAGGTATCAATCCAGTAGGAGACAACGCACAAGTCACCTAGTACATGCACAAACAATCAAGAACCTTGCAACCAACGCGATAAAGGGGTTGTGAAGCCCTTCACGACCACTCACAAAAGTGAGATCTAATAGATATAGTAAAGTAAATATTTTTGGTATTTTTGTTGTATAGATTGGAAAGTACAGATTGCAAAATAGTAAACAAGATGCGATGTAAATAAAAGAGATGCAATATAATAAGAAAGAGACCCGGGGGCCATAGGTTTAATTAGTGGCTTCTCTCAAGATAGCATGTATTATGGTGGGTGAACAAATTACTGCCGAGCAATTGACAGAAGAGCGCATAGTTATGAAGTTATCTAAGGCAATGATCATGAATATAGGCATCACGTCCGTGTCAAGTAGACCGAAACGATTTTGCATCTACTACTATTACTCCACACATCGACCGCTATCCAGCATGCATCTAGAGTATTAAGTTCATAAGAACAGAGTAACGCATTAGGCAAGATGACATGATGTAGAGGGATAAACTCAAGCAATATGATATAAACCCCATATTTTTACCTTCGATGGCAACAATACAATACGTGCCTTGCTGCCCCTACTATCACTGGGAAAGGACACCTCAAGATTGATCCCAAAGCTAAGCACTTTTGCCATTGCAAGAAAGATCAATCTAGTAGGCCAAACTAAACCGATAATTTGAAGAGACTTGCAAAGATATCAAATCATGCATATAAGAATTCAGAGAAGAACCAAATAATATTCATAGATAATCAAGTTCATAAATCCACAATTCATCAGATCTCGACAAACACACCACAAAAGAGTACTACATCGAATAGATCTCCAAGAACATCGAGGAGAACTTTGTATTGAGAATCAAAGAGAGAGGAGAAGCCATCTTGCTAATAACTATGGACCCGAAGGTCTGTGGTAAACTACTCATGCTTCATCGGAGAGGCTATGGTGTTGATGTAGAAGCCCACCATGATCGATTCCCCCTCCGACAGATCGCCGGAAAAGGCCCCAAGATGGGATCTCACGGGTACAGAAGGTTGCGGCGGTGGAAAAGTGGTTTCGTGGCTCCCCCTGATGTTTTTAAGCTATATGTGTATATCTAGGTGGAAGAAGTACGTCGGTGGAGCTACGAGGGGCCCACGAGGGTGGGGGCGCACCTACCCCCCTGGGGGCGGCCTCCTACCTCGTGGTCGCCTCGTGGCATTCCAGACTTCAACTCCAAGTCTTCTGATTTGCTTTGGGTCCAAGAAAGATCATCGCAAAGGATTCATTCCGTTTGGATTCCATTTGATATTCCTTTTCTGCAAAACACTAAAATAGGCAAAAAAACAGAAACTGACACTCGGCCTCCGGTTAATAGGTTAGTTCCAAAAATAATATAGAAGAGCATATTAAAACCCATTAAACATCCAAAACAGATAATATAATAGCATGGAACAATCAAAAACTATAGATACGTTGGAGACATATGAGCCACTTCGTCGACACCATCCGGATGTGGCTGAAGGAGAGGTTCTACATCACCGAGCTAAGGGAGGCCGCATATGGGGAGCGGCCCCCACATTCTGGTCCGGACCCCCCACCAGATTGGCCTCTGGGACCACCAAGAGTCCGGACTGGGGATGTGTTGCCGATACCAAAGTGCTGCAGAAGCGCGTCGACACTGTAATAGAGACCGGTGCGAAGCTGGTCGACGTGTTCCAGATCATGCTCCACCGGGCTCCTCCCTTGCCAGGAGAGGGCCAAACCCATGTGGGAGAATGAGCCCGAGGATCCGTCCACTGTGCGTGTCGCGGGATATCCGCGGCCACCTATGGGACCGGGTGGTCCCTTGATGGTTCAGTGGGGGTACATCACGTTGCACAAAGAGCAGATCAGCGCACGGCAGCACGACAAAGAGCACACAAGCAATTTACCCAGATTGGGGCCGCCGCGAGGCGTAAGACCCTTCTCCTGCTTTAGTTGATTGGTGGTGGAATGAGTGTGGTGATGCGTAGTACACTTGCCGGCAAGGTTTGCCTCTGGGCCGGTATGGTGGCTTGGGTTCATCAACTTTATAACCCTCTAGCCCCTCCTACGAGTACCATGGGCCTCCTTTTATGGATTAACTGGTCACCATAGTGGCAAAGTGGTCATTATCCACTGATATGATAGCAAACAGTGCTATCATACCTAACGTTGCGGGACTGACAGGGTGCATTTAATGCACCGCTTAGTATCACATCACTGGTTGACCGACAAGGTCTGCCGGGCTATCTCGCCAGCTCCGCACCTGTTGTCTTGACACGTCGCAGGACGGGAGTCATCTGTGGGTTTCTTCTGTAGGAAATGGCTGCCATGTGGCGAATGGCTGCCACTTAATTACCTTGCGGCTTGACACCGTATCGATTGACGACATGAGTCATGTTTGAGTGGTTGGCGGGGTGGTTCTGCCCCGTGAGCCCCGACAGGCTCTGCCGGGGAGTCTTGGTTGCTTGCTTCTGGTGGTGGCCTCGCCCCTTATCGGGCTCGCCTGCCTGGCAAGGGAGACCCTTCCCTTGCCAATATCTTTCTCCTCTGGGTTGATCTTGGTCTCTCTGACCCGCATGTTGGTTCTTCAAATCTCTTGGTCCTCCAACAGTATGGCTTGAGCTGGTGCTTCAATCTTGATCTTGTGCCTATGCACAGTTGGGCAAAAAACCTAGGGTTTGCTGCACCGACAGTGCGACTTCTCTTCGGCACGACTCCTGACAAGATATGTGGCCAATTATTCCATCCTCAGAAGGAGTGGTCGGCCGAGGGGAAGGACATCGGTCTTGACGCCACGAACCCCCAAAACAAGGTGAGTGGCATGTCTCTTTGAAGAGTGTTCGGATTTCACATTACGTGAGATTTGATCTAACCTTGTTACATGGATCCTATAGGGCTAGCTCGCCAAGTCCAAGAAGGTCAGCAGCCCGGCGCCAGTGCCAGAGGGGCCCCGATCATAATAGCTAGAGAAGATGCCGGTCGTGGTGCCCTACAAGGTGCCTGCCAAGAAGGGAAAGAAGCAAGAAGCACAGGAGGCTAGGGAGGGCCTCCATTGCAAGATCCGTATGGGAACCGATCCGGAGACGCTGCAGCCTTATCCGTACAGGATGGGGGCGAGGAGGAGGAGGAAGATGAAGAGGAGAGTGCCTCTTCGAACTCCAAAAAGAGGCTGTCATCCGAGGACGCCGATGAGGTCCAACCTTCCCCGGCCCTGAAGAGACACCATTGGCCTAAGCTGGTTATACCTCACAGCTCGGATGACGAGAAGTCCGAGGCATCCGAATAGCTCCCGAAGAAGGGATCCAAGGTCAAGCCCCCTGCCAGTAGGTAAGTGTAACGCCCCGGATTCGATGCGCCAGGTGTCCGTCAGTTATTCGTCGTTGTTGCCATGTCATTTGCTTGAGTGTTGCAATTTGCCATGTCATCATCTGCATTTTATATCATGTCATCATGTGCATCTCATTTGGCATACGTGTTCGACTCTGGCATCCGAGCATTTTCCCCGTTGTCCGTTTTGCAATCCGGCACTCCTATGTCTCCCGGCGCCCCCTTTTGCCTCTTTTCATGTGCGGGTGTTAAACGTTCTCGGAATGGACCGAGGTTTGCCAAGCGGCCTTGGTATAGCACCGGTAGACCGCCTGTCAAGTTTCGTGCCATTTGGAGGTCGTTTGATACTCCAACGGTTAACCGGGTAACCGTAGAAGCCCTCTTTGAGTTGCAGCCCAACACCCCTTCCAAAGTGGCCCAAAACCCAGCAAACTCCCCTCCATGCTCTCGGTCGTTCGATCATGATCGTGTGGGCGAAAACCGCACCTCATCTGGAGTCTCCTAGCTCCCTATGCCTATATAAACACCTCCCCCTCCGAAATTTGCGGTCAAATCCCCCTAACCCTAGTTTTTCTCCTCTGCCGCAGCGTGACGCGTCACGCCGGCGCCGGACACGTCCGCCGCCCCTCATCCAACCACAAGGCGCCACCCGTCCCTCCCGTCCTCAGACGCCACCATGGCCCGCCAGAGCCGCCAGCAGGCCCATGCGAGCCCGGCAGCCCGTCGCCCGAGGCCCGAGCGCCTCGCCGCCTCCCATCGCCGCCGCCCACCGCCCGCCGGCCTGCCCTCTCCGCCGTCAAGGCCCGGCGAAGCTCGCCTCCCGCGACTCAAGACGCCTCGCCGCCCGAGCCCGCCGGCTCCCTCCACCGCGCCGCCCCGGCCAGATCCGGCCGTGGGAAGGCCGGATCCACCGCCCCCCTCGCCGGCCCTCCTCCTCTCCGGCGATCCTCGTCGTCCGTGCCCGTTCCCCGATCCAGATTCATACGAGGTTGACTTTCCCCCCGAAATCTGCTAAGTCCCCAGATTCTGTAATTATCATGCCATTTTCATCGCATCATAACTCTGCATCCGTAGCTCCATTTTGTGCGTGTAATATGTCAAATTGTTCGCCTCGACGAGTAAATCATTTCATTCCATTGCATCATGTTCATTTGAGCTCATCTTGGTGCCCGAAATGCTGTTAGAAGAGGGCTATGTGATGTTAGTTTCAGATTCTTATCAGAACATGCACTTTTGTCATTTTTGCCATGATTGATGTGTGCATCCTATGAACTTGAGTCCTACATGTGTTTTGTACTATGCCATGCCATATTTACAGGGGTGTATGCCATGTATTTTTGTGATCTCTGTGGTGACTAGCACAAGCATGCAAACTAGGCTTCATGATGTTGCTGATTTCAGCCCCGTTTCTGCTGATATTTTTATGCCATGTAAACTTGATGCTACTGAGAGATCCATGCTTATTTTGAGATACTTCAGTAAGGTTGTTTTGAACATATGGTTATTCTATATCCATCCATTCCCTTGTTTGCAATTATGGAGTGCCATATCTTGAGTCAATCGAGCTCTACTTTTGCTATAAAATGTTTCCTGGCAGGTTGTTTACATGTTATTCAATTTTGCCAAGGTTGTGGTAGTTGATCCGTGTATGCTATAATGTTGTTCTTGCCATGTATAGCTTCTATGCCATGTCTTCTTACTGTGAGTTACCTTGCCATGCCATTTATTGCTCTATAGTGAGTGGTTCAAGCTCACCAACATGCCTACTTATTGTTGTTCCTGCCATGTTTGAATCTGTAATATAACTTGCTATGTTTACATGGGTGCCATCATATTTTCTGTGCCCTTTTGGCTTATGGTCAGTAAGGGACTTTTGTTCTATGCAATTAGTAGATTCATGCCATGCCTTTGTTTGCCATGTTAAGTTCCTGTAACATGTTGTTTCATAGCTCTAAACATGTTAACCTGATGTTATTTCTGCCATGTCCTGTGAATTCTGCCAAGTCTGTGAACCTGTTATTATTTGCAATCTTGCCATGTGTGTTTGAGCATGTTCTAGTGATTTCTGGAGATAGCTCAGTGTTCATGTTTTGTCATGCTTTACCTGTACATCATGTCCATGCCTTTTTTTCATATTGAGGTGCTGTAGCATATTGTTTTGATGCTTGCAATATGCCTAGTTGCTGTTTTGGACAGATTGTTGCTATAACTTGTATAGGGTGTATGTGTTGAACCGTTGCTCCGTTTTGAGTGTGATCTATATGAAACTTGCTTGTTTTTGCATGTAGTTTAATATTATCATGTTGCATCCTTGTTTTGAGGTGTTTGCTTGATGTTTGTATGCATTTTGCATCAATGCCATGATTAACTTGTTTTGCTCATATCTTCTAGGCCATAGCTCCGAATCTAATGAACTTTATATGTAACTTGACTAGAATTTGGTGTAGATCATCGTGGTTCATCTTAACTTGCTGTTTAACAACTTGAACATAAGGTTTATTCAGATCTGGACCAATTTCGAAATTTGCATATGAGGACTTACCGGAGTTGTTCTATGTTGTTTCCGGCCTCATTTAAACTTGCCTTGATGTGTTGCTCTTGTTTGCATCATCTCTTGCCATGAGTAGCCTCATCTACCTCTGTCATGCATCATGCTTGTTTGTGCATCATGCCTTGTTCATGTGTGGTGTGTTTACCTATGTTGTGTGCTTCTTCTTGTTAGTTCCCGTTTCGTTGCGATCGTGAGGATTCGCTCGCTCACGCTTGGTTAGCCTTCGTGGCTTCATCTTCTTCATGGACTCGTTCTTCTTCCTTGCGGGATTTCAGGCAAGATGACCGCTACCCTGGATCTCACTACTATCATTGCTATGCTAGTTGCTTCGTTCTTTCGCTATGCTGCGCTACCTATCACTTGCTGCTCAAGCCATCCCAAATTGCCATGTCAGCCTCTAACCTTTTGCACCCTTCCTAGCAAACCGTTGTTTGGCTATGTTACCACTTTGCTCAGCCCCTCTTATAGCGTTGTTACTTGCAGGTGAAGATGAAGTTTGTTCCTTGTTGGAACATGGAGATGCTGTTCCTTGTTGGAACATGTTTACTTGTTGGGATATCACAATATATCTTATTTAATTAATGCATATATATACTTGGTAAAGGGTGGAAGGATCGGCCTTATGCCTGGTGTTTTGTTCCACTCTTGCCGCCCTAGTTTCCGTCATATCGGTATTATGTTCCCGGATTTTGCGTCCCTAACGCGGTCGGGTGATTTATGGGACCCCCTTGACAGTTTGCTTTGAATAAGACTCCTCCAGCAAGGCCCAACATTGGTTTTACCATTTGCCTCACCTAGCCCTTTTTTTCCCTTGGGAGTCGTGCTCTCAAGGGTCATCTTCATTTTATCCCCCCCCCCCCTGGGCCAATGCTTGTCTAAGTGTTGGTCCAAACTAGAGCCACTTGCGGTGCCGCCCCTAGGCAACTTGGGGTATCGTCGGTTGCCGTACGTACTGCTCATCCGGTCGTGGCCTGAGACGAGATACACGCGGCTACTATCAGGATGTCGGCGCGCCGGGAGGTCTTGCTGATCTTGTTTTATTGCTGTCGAAATGTCTTGTAGCCGGGATTCCGAGACTGATCGGGTCTTCCCGGGGAGAAGGAATATCCTTCGTTGATCGCGAGAGCTTATCATGGGCTAAGTTGGGACACCCCTGCAGGGTATAAACTTTCGAGAGCCGTGCCCGCGGTTATGTGGCAGATGGGAATTTGTTAATACCCGGTTGTAGTGAACTTGAAGCAAACTCTTCTAAAATACACCAACCGTGTGCGTAACCGTGAGTGTCTCTTTTCGGGGTTGATCGAGAGGAGAACACGGTTTCTGGGTTATGTCTGACGTAAGTAGGAGTTCATGATCACTTCTTGATCATTACTAGTTGACGACCGTTCCTTTGTTTCTCTTCTCGCTCTCATTTGCGTATGTTAGCCACCATATATGCTTAGTCGCTGCTGCAACCTCACCACTTTACTCCTTCCTTACCCGTTAAGCTTTGCTAGTCTTGATACCCATGGTAATGGGATTGCTGAGTCCTTGTGGCTCACAGATTACTACACCAACAGTTGCAGGTACAAGTTTGCGATGATTATGACGTGAGAGCGATGTTTGCTTGTATTTGAGTTCTTCTTCTGCTTCTTCTTCGATCAGGGGATAGGTTCCAGGTCGGCAGCCTGGGCTAGCAGGGTGGATATTGTTTGAGTTTCTGTTTATGTTTCATCCGTAGTCGGATGTTGATCTTGTATATGATGTTGATGTATTCTTGTGGCATTTGTGCCTTATGTATGTATCCCCATCTATTATGTGATGTTGATGTAATGATATCCACCTTGCAAAAGCGTTTCAATATGCGGGTCTATCCTTGGTGGGACCGTCGAGTTCCTTTTGGATAGGGTCGCATATTGGGCGTGACAGTAAGTTGTCTGTATTTTCAGCTATTATGCTTTCAGTAGTTTATTTTAGTTGAAGGTTAACCCCTCCGAATTGTAGTCTCACACATGAGCACCCCACCGAGCAGGCCTCGGAGGGGACGTTCCCGCCCGCCGAGCTGGCGGACTATGGGTCTATGGCGCACTCTGCGCTTCCTATGATTCCCGAAGAGGCTGAGGAGGTGCGGTCCCGAAGAACTCCTCCTCCAAACACGAAGGGGGAGTTTGATGTTGTGATGGCCGAGGTCAACACCTCGGTCACCGTAGACCAGGAGGGAGAGCCCCTCCTAGCCGGCGAGGGAAAGGAGTCCCGACCATCCGAACCCCCTCCATCGACTGCTCCCGAGCCTCCGAGGCCCTCGACGGCACGGGTTCCTCCCAACGGGGAGGGGGCCGGGGAGCCAATGCCGGCGCCAAACACCTCCGCAAGGGCGGCGTTTGGCTGGCCGAACACGCTGGAGGAGTTGGGAGCAACTCCGTCATCATGGAAGGGCACCGCACTCTTGTGGGTGTGGTTATCCAGAGTGTTTGGTCTGTCCAATCCGAACTGAACGATGTTGTCCAAGGCCTTCTAATAGGCTTTGAGGTAAGTCAAGTAATGATCTTTCATCACAATGCGGTTATAGTTGTTAGTTCAAGTAGGCCGCATACATAGCAGCCCCGGAGACACTGCCAGGACCTCGAAGAGACCTGCAGAGGATCAAATTCGGTAGGTCACTTAACAATGTCGACATTTCTAAGGCAAACACAGGCATCTTCCATGGCCGTGGCTTCTAATGGCATGGCGTTAGAGGATATGCATCGCCAACTCAAGATTTCTGATCAAGAGCTGGATCTTGTCAACAAACGGCTTGACCAGGCACAAGGTAAGCTATGTAAAAAGATGTGTACTTGTTAGATAATGACTGGATGGACCATTTACTGATCCTTTATCTTGATGATCTTGCAGCTGCTTGAGCTGAGGTTGAGGGCTTAAAGGAGGCCCTGAAGAAAGCTGAGGCCAAGGCGGCCGAAAAGAGGCCAGCCGCTGAGAAGGCGGTGTCCGAGCTTGAGCAGGCAAAGCATGCTGCTAAGCAGCATGAGTCTCGGGTGACCGAGGTGCAAGGGGAGCTCCAGGATGCCATAGAGAAGCTTCAGGCCCTTGAGAAGGGGTGGGAGGAGCAATCCTCCCATCTATCCAAGGCAGAGAAGGAGCTCCAAGAGGCAAGGAGTGATGCCCGAGGTGTCCGGGAGAAGCTTCGGCAAGCCGCGCAAATTGCCAACAGTAAAAAATATTTACTGCTGAGTGTGTTCAGAGGCAATAGATTCACCCTGCTGATGAGGGTCTAGCGCTCTGCAGGCATCTTTGTCGAACTCTCGAAGAATGCGGCGGCCGCGGCAAGGCACTATGCCACCCGCGAGGAGGACTCCACACAGCGGCTCCTTTGGTCACAGTTTCCGGACTCCGAGCGTCCTCCCCTCCTCAACGATCAAATGAAGCAGTTGATGGAGATGCATCGGATGTCCGAGCTGGCCTTGAAAGACCTATGTGTCAGCCTGTGGCCGACCGAGTCCATTCCGGACACCTATTTCAGCCTTGTGCAGAGGCTGCGGGAGGCGCCGCTCGGGATTGATGTCGTGAACCGGTCGGCGTGCCTTGAGGGGGCGAGGCTCACGTTTGCGAAGAGCATGGTCCATTGGCCAAGGATTAATCCAATGGAGATGGCCACTGGTCCTCTACCCCAGGGAAAGGAGCATCGCCGCCCTGAGCAGTACTTCGCGCAGGTGATGACCGGAGCGCAGGCGATAGAGGGCCAGTGTTCGAAAAATGTAATGCTTGAGTAGTTGTAGAAAGTTTGTACCAAGTGGGATACATGCTTTATTATGCACCCAGCAAACTTATTTGAGATTGTAGTGATTAAATTTTGACTCTTGTGTGGTTGTATGTTTAGTTCCGAAAGCTACCAGTTGTCGGCTTCAGCCCCCAAGTGAATATCTGGAAGGGTGTTTTGTTTCCACAGTGTTACCCTTAGCCAACATCTTGGTGCCCAGAAGCGGGAGTGCTGGAACAAAACAAGGCGATCTGACTATTCGGTTTTACTGCTTTCACTTAGACTTAGGAGTCTGACAATGGGGACAAGGGACTATCCCTCGGTGTATTGTGATGTACTTAGGGATTAAAGCCTGCCCTTTCCAATCATGTGGTCTGTGTTAAAACAAACCTTTCGTGTGACGCAGCGAAATCGCCAATGATTTTTAGACTCCAACCTCGTCACTGGATCACGGACCCGTTCGCGCTTACTACGACTATCAGTTTTCGGCTTTTTCCTCCTGAGGTACTTGACCGGGCAAACCAGTAGTACAATCATAGGGGTTCTCCCTTTTCCCTCTTAGCCAAACATGCATATAGTGCAATATCCGAGACGCCGGACACCTAGCGGAAGGCGGTGCTAGACTTGAAGATACTGAGATCATATATAAATCAAACACTTGACTAATTAGTATGTTTTAATGTTGGGCTGTTCGGAGAGCGAGGAGAGAATCGAGAAGGGAATAAACGAGTCGTAGGATGTAGATATCCGAACACCGTAAAGGGTATTTTTATTATTTCTCATAAGCTCAGGACGTCTAACCGTACAATTTGAACTACGAAGGTAAAACTTGTAATATAGAAAAGAAAATTTATAGAGTAAAGGTTGACACAGGGCCTTGATGCGTGAGTTGAACCTTCACTGTGCCCTGCTGCATGTCTACGCCGTTTCTTCTGATAGGGGGAATTTGGACCTTCAATGAGACCTTAATGGGCGAGGACCCTGCCAATGGAGCTTTAACCTTTGGGGTATCAGGAATTGGCCCCCGTGTCGTCCAAAGACGAGGGAATTCCGAAGTTCGGTCTAGCCAAACATGTATTTCGGGTTAATGTATGCCTCACGGCTTCCCATGGTATTTTGTGTGCGAAGTTGTACTGACGAGGCACGTGGAGCGCGAAGAATGTGGGCATACTGTGGGGCGTTATCCCTATTTGCGATGAACGCATGTGGGTTCCCATGATGGGGAATGGGTTCGAACCCGTTCGCTATTGTAACTGGCCCTTACGGTGGGTTGGCATCCGGACCTATATGGGTCGGTGTGGTCTTCGGCCGCTAGAGCCATAGTGTGCTCTTCGGTTCGAAGAGAGTGTTCTGTGTTGCCATTGATAGTTATGATGCTCGAAGGACCAGGCATCTTCAACTTGAGGT
Organism: Aegilops longissima; assembly: GCA_021605205.1. Classification (NCBI taxonomy): domain Eukaryota; kingdom Viridiplantae; phylum Streptophyta; class Magnoliopsida; order Poales; family Poaceae; genus Aegilops; species Aegilops longissima. The sequence continues at coordinate 174,186,508 of CM038679.1, forward strand.
ACGCGTAATGCGGAACGACATTGAATTTAGTGAACATTGTTCGGCCAAGGAGGGCGTGATAGCCACTGCGAAAAGGTGCAATATCGAAGATCAGGTCTTCGCTTCAGAAATTATCCAGAGATCCGAACACTACTTCGAGCATCATGGTGCCCGTGCAGCGGGCCTCAACTCCCGGAATGACCCCCTTGAAGGTGGTGTTAATGGGTTTAATACTTGATGGATCGATCCCCATTTTCCTCACAGTACCATCGTATATTAGGTTGAGGCTGCTCCGTCCGTCCATAAGGACTAGTGAGGTGGAATCCATTGATGATGGGGTCTAGCACTAGGGATGCAGAACATCCATGGCGTATGCTAGTGGGATGATCCCTTTGATCGAATGTGCTTGGGCAAGTTGACCATGGATTGAACTTTGGCATTACTGGCTCGATGGAGTATATGTCCCGTAGCGCTCGCTTCCTCTCCTTCTTCGGTATGTGGGTTGCATAGATCATGTTTACCATCTTGACCTCAGAAGGGAAGGGTTTCTAGCCTCCACTATTCGGCATGCAGGGCTCGTCATTGTCCTCGCTTCGTGGGCTTTTGCCCGAGTCTTTGGCTGTGAGTTTGCCGGCTTGTTTGATCACCCAACAATTTCTATTGGAGTGGTTGGCGGGCTTCTCTGATGTGTCGTGGATCCCGCGCGGCCTATCTAGAATTGTGTCTAGTCTAGACAGGCCGTCACCATTGCCTTTAGAACCTTGCTTTCGGGGTTCGGACTTCTGGTTTCGGAATCCGGCATTCACTATTGTCGATGGAAAACGACACCTATGGGATCACAAGAATCCCTACTACGGTTGCCGGGGCACGGGGTTGTGAGAAGAGTAGGATTAACAGTCAACACAGGGATCATTTACAAAGGTTCGGTCCGCGAGGATGCGTAATACCCTAGTCCTGCTTTGGTGTGTATTTGAGAGAGTTCTTAAGCTCTCGTACTAGCTATGGTGGCTGCGTAGTACAAAAGAGCTGAATCCCTCTCCAGTAAGCCATGGGCCTCCTTTTATAGTCGGAAGGGGATGCCACAGTGGCACACAGGAGGTGGAAAGGTATACAGTGCTGCGAGCTTATCGCCCGTGTTACAGGACAAGACGCATTTAATGCGTAGCTTAGGTGTCCCTTAGCTTTATCGGGGGAGGGAACGAGGCAAGTCCAGTCCGTCGCCGCCTCGCCTTGCCTTGACACGCGCCCAGGTCAGCGCTGCATGCGGCGCCATGTAGGCAGGTAGGTAGCTGAGCTGGCGTGGTGGTAGGGTCTTCACGAAGATCTGCATTCCACCACGCAAGTGCTTGCTGAGTTAGCATAGAGGCCGCCCATCGCCGGTTCACGGGGCGACTGGAGCGACGTCGACGCCGATGATGAGAAGCTCACGGTCGCCACCACCAGGATCCTTCGCCTTACCTAGGCCAGGCTCACCCTTGAGATGATCGGGGCGGATTTCATCCGCTGCCAAATCGCTCCGCTGCATAACAAGGGGAGGCCGGCCTGGCTCTTCACGAACGTCGCTGACATCATGAGGCTTCACCCCGGCCTCGATGACAACTTCACGGTGATGGGGCATGCCCACTTCTGCCAGTGGCTCTTCTAGCTCGACATGAAACATGATGGCGAGGTCGAGCGGACCGGCAAGGTCGCGAGGACCGCCGCGAAGGCCGGCAAGGTTGCCAAGGGGCCCTTGTTCAAGTTGCCGGTAGGAGTGCTCCCGCTGAGCAACAACTCGCGCCGGACCGACATCATCGCCATGATGCCGGACTTCAACGCACATGGCCTTGACACGAGCTGGGTCGAGCCGGAGGAAATTCAAGTGCAGGAGTTTTTCGACACCTTGCATGAGGGGTACGTCACCGCCGATCCGCGACTCATCCAGGACACAACCCAGGCGGAGCTGGACTACATCGCTGCCAGGGCGATGGAGGCGAAGCTTAACGAGGAGGCCGGCAGCGCCGGTGGCGTGTAGGACAAGGTCGCGGTAGAAGCGGAGGAGAAGGAGCTCGCCCAGTGGGCGGATGCCACTGGGGAGGTCAGCAGCGCAGGCACCGGGGCTCCTCTCGTCGAGGAGGTGGTCGACGAGTCGTCGGAGGAGGAGGCCGAGGCTGTCGACCCTTCGGCCACGGGGAGGGGGCGAGTCTTGCGGTGAGCCACCTCCGGCGAGCCGGTCCGGCCCGTCAAGGCTGCGCAGTGGCCAAAGTCTCTGGAGGAGTCCGCGCGCTAGAAGAGAGCCGCGGCGGCGAAGAAGGTGGTGAGGGTCGTGGCGTGGAAGAAGAAAGCAGCTGCCTCCTCTTCATCCAAGCGCGTCCAGACACTGCCCTCCTCCCCTCCTTCGGCAGACGTTGACGCGAAGGTCACCTTTGACTTCAGGTCCCTTAGCCCAAGGAGGAAGAGGAAGGCAACAGAGGAGGAGGCCGATGACGAGTAAGTATCTTGTTCCTTTTTATCATCTCCATCTCCTTAATCTACGCCGCTTGTCTTGACTTGTTTTCAACTTGGCAGGGATGCGGAGACGCTGGCCCAGAGGGTGAAGAGGGCCAAGGCCTTGGCGGGTGGCCAGCCCCCGGCGGGAACTTCGAGGGCGTCGCTGGTGGTTTTGAGCAGCCCGGACAGCAGCCCCGGCCCAGCCCCCAGTGTATGTTCATCACTCACCCCTCGTCAACATGTGTTGGGGGCACGATCTCTTGGTGCTGACCTTGTCGTGGTCGTAGGAGGAGGACAGCAGCAGGACGAGCCACAGAGGGCTACCCCCAACACGCCGCCCCCATCGACCACGCCGCCCCGAGGGGCATCCCTGGCAAGGGCGCCAAGCACCGGCCCACGCACATGGAGGAGGAGGAGGAGAACTCGCGTGCCGGTGGCTTCACCTCAGCGCCGAATGTTGGCGAGGAGGGGACCTCTGCTTCCCAGCCCGGCAATGGTAAGTCGCTCGCCTTTCGTCCCTGTTCTTTTTCTTTTCTTGCTGACTCTTGGTCTTGGCTTTGTCTCATCCCCTTCTTGGTATCCAGATCATCCGTCGGCGGACCAGGACGACATAGACGCCGTCATCGAGGATGTCGCCAAGGACGCCACGGCGGAGGCCGAGAATATCGCTGCCGAGGAGACCGCCAAGGGGCCTGCCGGGGAGCCCGGCAAGGGGCCTGCCAGGGAGGCCGGCAAGGCCACCACCGAGGAGGAGGGGGTCGATGACCAGCCTTCCTCCTCCGCTGCCTCCGGCTCCGTCAGGTATCTGAGGGTGACCGACGACCTCTTCGTCCACCTCCCAGGGTCATCAAGCTCCAGGGTGCCCATTGAGGGAGAGGTGTTCGACGAGGAGGTGCTTGCTGCCGCCGGGCTCGAGGTTGTTGATGAACCGAGCACCAGAGGCGGCGGCTCTCAGGAGGAGTGGCTTCTCCAGGCCATGGGCGCCAACTTCCGGAAGCTCCAGGCGCTCCACCGCGCCCGCCTGGACAAGGCCAAATCCAGGATGGCCACGGTGGACAAGGCGGAGGCGGACCTCAAGGTGCGCGTCGCCGAGGCACAGACTTGGTTCCGCCAAGCTATCGAAGAGCTGAAGGCCGCCTAGGGCGAGCTGTCCAAGCGCGACATGGAGCTCACCATGAAGCAGGCTGACATCAAGAAGACCCAGGCGACGGCGGAGAGCTTGGCCGCCGCAGCCGAGGCCGCTCAGACCCAGCACCAGGCTGCGCTGAACTCCCAGGAGGAAGACCTTGCCGCGCGTGAGGAGAAGCTTGCCGCAACGCTCCACGGCAAGGATGAAGAGGTGGAGAAGCTCGTCGTGCAGTGGACCCAGGAGCTGGAGCAGAGGCACAGAGAGGCGCTCGATACCCAGGCTCTGGTTCACGCCGGCAAGGTGAAGGAGCTGGAGGTGGCGCAGGACGAGCTGAGGAAGCAGGCCCTGGAGCTGACGGGAGAGAGGGACGCGGCCAAGGGCGCCTTGGCAGACGCGTAGGCCGCAGTTCTCGGCAAGGCCGAGCTGCTCTCCACGGCCAACAACTCCATCCGGGACCTGAAGCTGAAGCTGGAAGGCCTTGAGGGGATGCTCTCGGAGGCCAAGGCCCAGGAGGGGACCCTGGCCAAGGAGCTGGAGACCGAGAAGCAGCTGCGGAAGAACGAGGCCGCCAACCACAAGGAGTTCGTGGAGGGTGTGAACCACTGGATCGGCCGTCTCGTGGACGTCGCTGGCAGGATCACCTCGCAACTGGCTACCATGGGATGCCAAATGTGAGGTACGCCCCAGAGCGTAGCGGGACTACCAACGCCAAGCCGACCCTGTTCTTCGAGGGCGTCCTCGGGGCCCTGGAGCAGTTCCACGCCAACAGGGCGGCTTTACTGGCCGACGAGAACCGAAGGCTCTGCCGGGGTGCCATGACCAAGGTCCTTGAGGGAGTCCTGGACTAGGGGGTATCCGGATAGCCGGACTGTATACATCGTCCGGACTATTGAAGCGTGAAGATATAAGAATCAAGACTCCGTCCCGTGTCCGGATGGGACTCTCCTTAGCGTGGAAGGCAAGCTTGGCGATCCGGATATTATATTTCCTTCCTTGTAACCGACTCCATGTAAACCCTAGCCCTCCCCGATGTCTATATAAACCAGAGAGGTTGGTCCTTAGAAGGCCGATCACAATTACAATCATACCATCATAGGCTAGCTCTTAGGGTTTAGCCTCTACGATCTCGTGTTAGATCTACTCTTGAACTACTCATATCTTCAATATTAATCTAGCAGGAAGTAGGGTTTTACCTCCATCGAGAGGGCCCGAAATTGGGTAAACATTGTGTCCCTTGCTTCCTGTTACCATCAGCCTAGACGCACAGATTGGGACCCCCTACCCGAGATCTGCCGGTTTGGACACCGACATTGGTGCTTTGATTGAGAGTTCCTCTGTGTCGTCGCTGCAAGGCTCGATGGCTCGTCTCTTTGTCAAGGACAACATTACCTCTGGGGGAGCGCTGGCTATAGGCCAAACTCTCCGACTTGGAGGCTTCATCATGGCTGCCCCATCGGCGGTTGCACCGACGATGGCCTCTCGGGTCATCACGCATAACCTTCGCGTCAATTCGGAACTCACCGAATAGATGGATCCGATAGAGCTCTCCTCCCTTAATGAGCTCTTGGATCGCATCGCCGCTTTGGGAGTCGCTACGGACTATGACCGGATCGGGCTTAAACTCGACCAAAGGGACATTAAATCCCCGCCGGCCACCCATGATATAGCGGTAGTGGAAGAACCACGCACGGATTACCCCTCAATTCTGAGGATGAATTATGTCCAGATCACCGAGCTCCTTGAGCCGGACACCCACCCAAGGGAATACATGACCCGGATCCCAGACTTAGAATCGGGCATTGGGCCGGAGAAATTGGGCAACACCCCGGATCCCGAGCTGTCGGGCTCGGAAGTTCCCATGCCCCTGGGTGCTAGAGCGGATCGGAGTCTGGATTCAGCCATCCCCACCCACACGGACTTAAACTGTCTCTCCCATATCAGGCAAGAGCCCCAGGAGACAGTACATCGTTACTGGGCCAGATTCCTCCTTGTGCTAAACAAGGTCAAGGAGTGCCGCGAGGAGGACGTAGTCTCACTTTTCTGCAAAAACTGCACGAACAAAGGAATCCTTAATGCTATAAGTCACCGTGACATAGTACACTTTGCGGACTTTGCAACCATAGTACAGAAGTACTGTGCGATGGAAAGCGCCTGGAAGACCCAAACAGAATTTTGGGATAGTCCGTCTCTCACCAAAACCTTTGTCCGAACTAAACGGGCGAACTCTCGTAAGTCGGCCGATCAAATCCCCAAGAAACCAAAGCCCACTCCAGGTCAGGGAACCGTATTGGAAGAATGGCTCAATGGGCCATGTAAACTCCACAGTACTCCGGACACAACAACAACTCATAGCCTTAGGGCATGTTGGATACTCCGGCAGGTCACAAAAAGTGGCGAGGTCCTTCTTGCAAGCCATAAAGCAGAACAACATCCCACCAACGAACACAATATGGTACTAACAGTCTTCGAGACTTTTGCCTCAAACAATAGGCGCAAGCAAGCTCATCAAAGCTCCGCTGAAATTTGCCGTGTGGCAAAAATAAACCCATGGGACGACACTGCTATAACTTTCAATGCCAGTGATGAACCTCGATTCCAGACTGTCCGGGCACCAGCCGCTCTGGTCCTTAGCCCAATCGTGGACGGCTTTCGGCTCACTAAAGTACTCATGGAAGGCGGAAGCGGATTAAACTTGATCTATGTAGAAACACTCAACAAGATGGAAATTGATAAAAGCCGCATTGAACAAAGCGGCACAACCTTCAGGGGAATTATCCCTAGTCGGGAAGCGCGGTGTGCGGGAAAAATCACACTCGATGTGGTATTCGGCACCCCGGAGAATTATAGGTCTAAAGAAATCACATTCCAAGTGGCTCCTTTTAGCAGCGGATACCACGCCCTTCTAGGGCGGGACGCGTTTACAAGCTTTCAAGCTATACCCCATTACGGGTACACGAAGCTTAAAATGCCCGGACCCAATGGAATCATCACTCTCGCCCGATGATCCGGACGTCGCGCCAGCGCGAAAACAAGACCGCAGCACTAGCCCTGGAAGCATTATCCGAAGCCCTAGCGGCCGAAGAACTAACAACACTTAGGTCAAACATGGACAGGGACAACGTGATACTCGACAAGCGAACCAAGTCTACCTCATTTAAACCCGCAGACGAGATAGTCAAATTCCAAGTCCATCCAACGGACCCCACGAAGACAGCTTCCATCGTGACACAGTTGAGCCCCGCAATGGATGCCGCACTACGAGACTTCTTACGCGAGAATTGGGACATTTTCACCTGGCACCCATCGGACATGACGGGCATCCCACACAGATTGGCCGAACACAGCCTCAATATACTAAAAGGATACAAACCGGTCAAGCAGTATAAAGGCGGTTTTCAGAGCCCAAACGACAAGCCATGGGGGAAGAGCTAGCCAAATTACTCGAGGCCGAATTCATCAGAGATATCAAGTATCCGGATTGGCTGGCAAATCTGGTAATGGTACCAAAGAAGGATAAATCCTGGCGCCTATGTGTCGACTTTAAAGACCTCAACAAGGTTTGCCCCAAAGATCCCTTTCCCTCCCTCGCATCGATCAAATCATCGATGCCAGAGCAGGACACGACTCGCTGTGTTTCCTTGACGCATACTCTAGATACCATCAAAAAAATGGCAGAGTCTGACCAAGCTGCAACAGCATTCATAACGCCATATGGCCCTTTTTGCTTCAACACTATGCCTTTCGGGCTTAAGAATGCCGGTGCAACCTATCAACGCATGATTCAAACATGCCTCGAAAAGCAAATCGGCAAAACAGTGGAGGCATACATGGACGAAGTGGTCATAAAAACAAGACACGTCGAAACCTTAATAGATGACTTGAGGCTTACATTCGATAACCTCCGGACATATGACATCAAGCTGAACCCGGAAAAATGCGTTTTCGGTGTCCCCTCGGGGAAACTGCTGGGCTTCATTGTTTCCAATAGAGGAATTGAAGCGAATCCGGCAAAAATCCGAGCTCTGTCACAGTTGGCTATACCAACAGACCTCAAGCACATTCAGAAACTGGCTGGATGTGTGGCTGCTTTGAGCCGCTTTATCTCTAGGTTAGGAGAAAAGGCATTACCTCTTTACCGCCTTCTCCGGCGCACCGAACACTTCGTGTGGACGGATGCAGCCGCGTCCGGACTGGATGAAATAAAGACCTTATTGGCCAGTAATCCAGTCCTAACAGCGCCAAATATCGGCGAACCTATGCTACTGTACATAAACACAACACATCAAGTTGTCAGCGCAGTGCTCGTCGTCAAACGAGAGGTTGACGGATACAAATTCCGCTCCAGAAGCCGGTTTATTACGTATCCACGGTCCTCACCCCATGCAAATCCCGATACCCACACTATCGAAAAATAGCATACGCGGTCTTCATGGCATCCCGGAAGCTCGACACTACTTTCAAGAGTGTTCGATTACGGTGGCCTCAAGTACCACTCAATGGCGTAATAAATAACCGCGGCGCTTCGGGCGGATTGCTAAATGGGCCATCGAGCTCCTTCCATTTGACATAACATACAAACCACGGCGGACCATCAAATCGCAAATCTTGGCTGACTTTGTCGCTGAATGGATGAAGCGAACACCCTAAAAAGTAGACGCGCGTACTTTAAGCTGGATCATGCACTTGATGGCTCTAAAATGCTGGCGGATTGGGAGCAGGTGTAGTCTGGCGCCTCCACGGAGACATGATCCAGATCGTCCTCCAAATATTATACACAAACTCCAACAATGCGGCCGAATATGAGGCTCTGTTGCACGGTCTCCGGATGGCAGTCTCTATGGGCATTCAACGCCTGGAAGTGCGCAGGGATTCAAACCTCGCAATATCTCAAATCAACGGAGACTTTGACACCAAGGATCCGAAAATGGCGGCCTACCGTAATGCCGTCCTCAAAATGCCAGCTCAGTTCGAGGGGCTTGAATTCCACCATGTGGCTCGAGAAAACAACCAAGCGGCGGACGTCCTCGCCCGCATCGGCGCTAAACGCGACCCTGTCCCACCTAACATATTCCTCGAAAGCCTGTTCAAGCCATCCGTAGTATGGGAAGGGGAGTCCGGCAATGCTAGCACGGATCCGAACACACCCCGAGATTCCGAACTATCAGACATAATCGGAGGCTCCACCACCGAAATAACATCTTCGGCCCACGAAATCATGGATGTAATCGCCCAGTGGACCGAGCCTTTCTTGGCCTACCTAAATAGGCAGGAGCTCCCCGAAGATCAAAATGAAGCACGCCGCATCGTCTGGCGTTCTAAAGCTTACAAAATCCATGAAAGGGAACTCTACAATAAAAGTGCGACCGGAGTGCTCCAAAGATGCATCTCCGAAGAGGAAGGGCGGCGGCTCTTGGCTAAAATCCATGCCGGACAGTGCGGACACCACGCCGCGGCTCGAGCACTAGTCAGCAAAGCCTTCCGTACAGGCTTCTATTGGCCGACGGCCCGAGCAGACGCACAGGACCTGGTCCAACACTGCGTTGGTTGCCAGCTCTTTGCCAATCAGAGTCATATGCCCCCTACCACTCTCCAAACAATCCCCATAACTTGGCCCTTTGCGGTCTGGGGGCTAGACATGGTCGGACCCCTTAAAGGGGGAAGCCATAAGAAAAAAATACTTGTTGGTCATGGTGGACAAGTTCACCAAATGGATAGAAGCCAAACCAGTCAAAACGGTCACCACTAATAGACTTCATATTCGGGGTCATACACCGATACGGCGTCCCCCACAGCATCATCACTGATAATGGCTCCAATTTCACAGCCGATGAAGTGAAAAATTGGTGCGACAAAATGGGCATTAAGCTCGACTACGCTTCCGTCTACCATCCCCAAACAAACGGCCAGGTCGAACGGGCAAACGGTCTCATCATGAGCGGCATCAAACCCGGACTAGTGCGATCCTTGGCAGTCGGATCGCCTTTGGGTCGAGGAGCTCGACTCCGTACTCTGGGGGCTGCGGACCACGCCAAATCGCACCACCGGTTATACACCATTTTTTATGGTGTACGGCGCGGAAACAGTACTCATCGTCATTGAAAGCCTGGTTCAGGGGCTACTAAGGGAGTCCTGGATTAGGGGGTATCCGGACAGCCGGACTGTATACATCATCCGGACTATTGAAGCGTGAAGATACAAGACTCAAGACTCCATCCCGTGTCCAGATGGGACTCTCCTTGGCGTGGAAGGCAAGCTTGGCGATCCGGATTTTATATTTCCTTCCTTGTAACCGACTCCATGTAAACCCTAGCCCTCTCCGGTGTCTATATAAACCGGAGAGGTTGGTCCTTAGAAGGCCGATCACAATTACAATCATACCATCATAGGCTAGCTCTTAGGGTTTAGCCTCTACGATCTCGTGGTAGATCTACTCTTGTACTACTCATATCTTCAATATTAATCAAGCAGGAAGTAGGGTTTTACCTCCATCGACAGGGCCCGAACCTGGGTAAACATTGTGTCCCTTGCTTCCTGTTACCATCACCCTAGACGCACAAATCGGGACCCCCTACCCGAGATCCTCCGGTTTTGACACCGACAGTCCTCACCAAGGTGGCATACTGGAACCCCACCCTTGACTTCGATGCCGCGCTGGAGAGCTTGACGGAGGGTACCAACCCCGCACCGCTCAAGGAGCGTATCGAGCCCATAATCAGCCTCATCGTCGGAATTCAAAGGGTGGAGGGCCAGCGTCGGGATTAGGCACCCCGTTTCTTATCACCGCTGCAGGTTCATGACCAAGACAATTTCAATCTTTAGTTAGAACCGTAGCAACAATTTGATGTAATATAACTCTGCACTACTTTTGATACAATACATGTTATTTTCCTGTTCGATTTTCCTTTGTATGTCCACCCTACGTTAACAGGGTAGGCTTGCCGGCGCGTAAATCCAGGGCGGCTCCTGGGGACAGATCCCCATTGGCCTGCCGGGTGTGCTTGCTGCTGGGCGAACCACCTTACCGCCCTTAGCGCGGCCGCCCAACCTGTGGAGCTTGACTCGAGTCAGAATCGAGAGCGTTGCCGGTTGCGGAAGACTACCCTGCCACTCTCGACGCGACCACTTGAGCTGTTGAGCGGACTCGAAAAAGAACAAAGGTGTTGCCAATCGTGGCAGGGCCCCTTTGCGTGCAGGATTTCCATACAAAGAACAAGATCTCTGAGGGGAATAACCTTGTACAAAAAGGAATATCTAAAGTTTTGCATGACTTAGCTTTCTTGTCGCCGAACTGGCGCCCTTCGCGTATGTGGGCGGCGCCATCCTCTGGGCCATCTTCTTCTCCGGAAGCCATGGCCACGAGAGACTGCTAGGCCGGCTGCTAAACCAGATTCTCACAACTGCGACCCCTACCTGGCGCGCCAAAGATGTCGGTGGAAAACAACACCTATGGGATCACAAGAATCCCTACTACGGTTGCCGGGGCCTGGGGTTGTGAGAAGAGATGGACTAATAGCCAACACAGGGATCGTTTACCTAGGTTTGGCCGCGAGGATGCGTAATACCCTAGTCCGGCTTTGGTGTGTATTTGAGAGAGTTATTGAGCTCTCGAACTAGCTATGGTGGTTGCGTAGTCCAAAAGAACCGAATCCCTCTCCAGTACGCCATGGCCCTCCTTTTATAGTCGAAAGGGGCTGCCACAGTGGCACAAGGAGGTGGAAAGGTATACGGTGCTGCGAGCTTATCGCCCGTGTTACAGGACAAGACGCATTTAATGCGTAGCTTAGGTGTCCCTTAGCTTTATCGGGCGAGGGAACAAGGCTCGTCCCGTCTGTCGCCACCTTGCCTTGCTTTGACACGCGCCCAGGCCTGCGATGCATGCGGCGCCATGTAGGTAGGCAGGCAGCTGAGGTGGCGCGGTGGTAGGGTCTTCACGAAGATCTGCATGCCATCACGCAGGTGCTTGCTGAGTTGGCGTAGAGGCCGCCCGTCGCCACGCTGGTGCCTGCCCAGCTGGTTGAGCTAGCAGCTGGTTGGGGACGGCGGTGGAGTCTTGGTCGATGCGAGCCTGGCTGTGGCCCCGCTGACACGCTCGGCGAGGGCCTTGCTGGGGGGCCGGCAAGGGTCTTGTCGTGGCTTTGCAGTCGTCCCCGGCAAGGCGCTTGCTGGGGGTCTTGTGGATCTCCTCGGCAAAGATCCCACCGAGGGTCGCCGTCTTCTGGTTCTCATCTAATCTCACATCTCTATGGTCTTGACAAAGATCTGCATGCCACCACGGAGGTGCCTCCCGAGCCCTAGTTCCAATGTAGTTGGTTGGGTTGGAACCTGTGCGCTCAAGGGTGGCTCAATCTGTTGGCGTCGGGCGTGCCGCCCCGACAAGGCCCTTGCCGGGGTTGCCGAGGTTGCCCTGAAAAAGGGTCTTGCCAGGGGAACCTGCTTCGCCCTTATGTCCTTTGTGTTCTTGGTCTTTGCGTTGCCTTGGCCATCTTCTGCTTTGGCTTCTCTCTGGTTTCCCTCCTTTGCACTGCTACGTGAGGCCGTGGCGCGCGGCTCTGACTGCCCGTGCACAAGTAAAGGGGTCAAAAGGAGAACCCCTAATTTTGTACACTGACAACTGTCGTATCCTCACTCTCGCCGTCATTGTGGTGATGTTTATTCTTGCTCCGTCGGGGATTTCTGTTTTTTCGCGAACCTCGGAGGTACCTGGTGCATCTGGGTTTGTGTTTTTGCGAGCAAGCCAAATGTCTTTGCCCGCGCAAAAGCGGGTCATGAGGGAAGTAAGGGCTACCATAGTTCTTGGTTTGTCCTGGCCGAGCTGCCTTACAAGCCATTCGTCCTTGACAGTATGCTTAAAGGCAACCAAGGCTTCGGCCTCTGGACAGTCGACGATCAGATTTTCCTTGGTCAGGAATCGGTTCCAAAACTGTTGGGCAGATTCTGCGGATTGTTGCGTGATGCGATTTAGGTCGTCAGCATCCGGAGGCCGGACATAGGTGCCCTGAAAGTTTGCTCAGAAAGCGTCCTCAAGCTCTTCCAAGGAACCAACAGAGTCTTCAGGAAGGCTGTTCAACTAGTGTCTAGCTGGGCCTTTCAGCTTTAGCGGCAAATATTTGATGGCATGGAGGTCATCTCCTCGCGCCATGTTGATCTGCAGGAGGAAATCCTTTATCCATACGGCTGGATCTGTACTTCCGTCGTATGATTCGATATTCACAGGCTTGAAGCCATCCGGGAATTGATGCTGCATTACCCTCTCTGTGAAGCACAAGGGGTGTGCGGCGTTCCGAACTCGGGCTACGTCACATCAGAGGTCTTCGGCCCTCCTAACCTGTTGCTACTACCGGACTCTATCGTTTCGGTTTAACCGATCATAGTATCCTTCCCGGTATGCGAGCAGGTCCTCTCTGGGTCCATAGATGGAACTGGTAAGGCCTCCACGAGCATCTAGGTCATGGCGGAAGTCGTACTCATAAATGGGCCACACTTGATCATTGCCGTGACGACGAGGTGGGGCGGCTGGGTGTTCGGCCTCGTCAGCTTCCCTGTACCACACTCTAGGGGGTGGTTCGGTTGTTCGGCATTTGTGTACATCGGGTGTGTTGGCTCTGCAGCCTCGTCATCGAGCTGGGGCAAAAGCCTTCACTTTGGAATAACTCCTGGTTGGCAGATTGCGGCAGTACCCCTCTTCGGCAGCTAGGACTTTAGTCCAACGGTCGTTGAGGGTGTCATGTTCAGCCTTGACTTTGCGTTTTTGCTTCTTTAGGTTGCGGGGGGTAGCTAAAGCCGCCGCTTGAACCATTCTTGCTCCAAAGGGTCTTCGGGGATGATAAAATTGTCCTCCCCAAGACTGGCCTCCTCTTTAGAGAGTGGCAGGTTCTTGCTATCCTCAGAGTCTCCATGGCTTTCCGGATTGAGCAAGTCCTCTTGCCCCGGGGGATCATCCTGATGATGCTCGTTGGCTGCATCTCTGGTGAGGTCATCCATATTATGTATGGTGTTGTTCTCTGTCGAGTCCATTTTGCTTGTGTGGCTTCGACGTGGTTTTGATCGATGGTGCTATTTTCGGCATTTGGGAGGCTCATCTCTGGGCTTGCCTCTGTCCTCATTGGAGGTGCTGTCATCGTCCTTGGGGGTGTCCACCATGTAACTGTCGTTGGTGGAAGTGGCCGACCAGTGGCCCATGACGGGGGGTGTCAGGACCCCGATTCTAAGTCACACCGATCTAGCATGTAACACCTCATATCACTTTGCGGTCTCAGGCATGGTATTCCCACGGGTGTCGCCTTACCTGGCTCGGGACCGTTTGCGCCTTTTAGCTCATGTATATGATAGTGTCGCTAGCATCCATATGACAGAGAACCCAGGCCGACATAACTAGTCGTGAACCCAAAGTGGCACTAACTTACGGGGACAGGCATACATGAAAACAACATCGAGCATGTCGGTCATCAGCGTGTGAATCCGGGCCGTAGCAACTGGGCTAACAGGACTCCGGGATTCTGGGCTGTAGCGGGCTAGCAGGACTCCGAAAGTCACCGCGTGACATTTCCCCTAAGGGACAGACACAGGAACGATGTGAATCACATGCTGGCCAGTCGAAGTGTTCCGGAGCAGTAGTGCTGGGCTAGCAGGACTCTGGTAAATCGGGCTGCAGCAGACTACCCTGGCTCAATGGAAGCACTAGACTACATTTCCCCATAAGTGAGGCTACCAAGGATAGACAACTAGGTTGTTGGATCCCACACATACCAAACATTTCAATCATACAAACAATATGCTCGATATGTGCAAATACAACATGGCATCACAACAAGACTCTACGACTCAGAGTATTTATTCATTAGGCTCCGAGGAGCCAAGTATTACAAACATGGGTCTCATGACCCAACATACAGAGCATACAAGCAACAAGCACATGCGGAAGCTTAAACATGTCTGAGTACAGACATCTACAAATGAAAAAGGCTGAGAAGCCTGGCTATCTACAAGACCCTCCCAAGGGTACAAGATCATAGCTGAGGTAACAATATAAACGTCGAATTCCACGCGGAACTACTAGTGAGAGTGAAGTCTCTGCAAAAAAGAAAAATTAAGCAAACGTGAGTACAAATGTACCCAACAAGACATACATCAGAACTAGCTACATATGCATCAGTATCAATAAAGGGGTGGTGGAGTTTGACTGTAGCAAGCCAGATTTGACTCGGTGGCTATCCTGAACTATGACTGCAAGTAAATCTTTTGAGGTGGCGCACACGAGTCCACATATTCGCCAATCAATACATCACTATGGATCCGCTCCCGTCTCCCTACGAGAACACCATCCATAGCACTCACACTTATCTTGCGCATTTTAGAGTATCCACTTCCTCTTGTCTATAAACTCTACAGGCAACCCAGAAGTCCTTTACCGCGGACGCGGCTATTCGAATAGATGATGTTAACCATGCAGGGGTGTACTTCTTCACGCACGCTCTCGCCACTTACCACCATGTACACATCGTATATCTCGACAACCTTCAAGCGGAAGCCTGGCGAGGGAGTCGGCCACGACCTGACTAACCGCACAAGTCTCTCGTCCAGTTTTATCGCCTATTCGGGTTCCATCCGCAAGGAGATCCGGCCGGGGTGTCGCTCACGGCCCCAAACAAAGTGTACAGGGTTCCAAGCCCACCAAACGGGCGTCGCTTGGCATACCCGGCCATGGTGCCTAGTCTGTCCCAAGCCCACCTATACCGGGTGCCACTTGGTAGACTACTAACACTACCTACAAACACCAGAAACTAGTTGCAACTCCTGGACAGAGACAGGTTGATTAATAAGTCGAGAGAGCTTGGAGTGCCAGGAGCCCAATGTGTGGTAGTAGCTGTTCATGGATCACAAACACAGAACTCAATTCCTAAGGACGGTTTCAATGAGACAAACAACCATGTACTCCTACATGGTCTCTCACCGCTACCTTTACCAAATCGTGGTCACACACTTAACTCTCAATAGTAGGACATGTTCACCACATTCCATTTCATCCCTGATGAATCAGACCTGACTCAACTCTAAGCAGTAGCAGGCACGACAAACAAGCATGAATGAGTAGGCACATCAGGGCTCAAACAACTCCTACTGATGCTAGTGGGTTTCATCTAGTTACTGTGGCAATGACAGGTCATGCAGAGGAAAGGGGTTCAACTACCGCAGCATGTAACACTTGAATCGTTATGGTCCTAATGCAGTAAAAGAGAGCAGGAGCAAGAGAGAGTGATTGTATTTGAATGAACAAGGGGGTTTTGCTTGCCTGGCACTTCTGAAGATAGTGTTGTGTCTTCATCAGTGCCATCGATCACATCGTCGGAACATACGTCTACCGAGGGGGAACAACCACCGGCAAACACAAAAAGGAACAACATTTACTACAATGCACAATCAAATGAATGACATGTCATGTTAAGGAATTGAATTGACCTAATGCAGTAGTAAGCCAAGTTAATTGAAGTGGAATTTAAACAAGGTTAAACTCCAACTCCAAATGCTAGTTCATAAATTGTCCTAATCATGATTTATCTTATTCAGTGAGGTTAAATTGTTCAAACATGCATGAAAGTGCCATAACCAGGTTCTTCATATTTTTCTGATAATTTTTCATATATAATTTATTTCATTTGGAGCTATAGATTATTTTATGTGATTTTTAGAAGTTTGAGGTATTTTTCTGAAATTTATAAATCATTTTTGATTTATTATAATTCCAGAAAAGGATTTATGATGTCGGAGTGACATCAGCACCATGTCAGCAAGTCAACTGTTCGATCCAGGTCAAGCCTGACCAGTGGGGCCCGCTGGTCAATGACCCGGTGCCAGTTTGCCTCACAAACAGGTGGGGCCAGTCAATAGTGACTTCAGCGGGTCAACTGACGTGTGGGGTCCATTGTGTTTAGGTTAAAACTTAACAGGGGTTTACCCCGGTGTTAAATAGGCGGTGGGGCCTAGATGTCATCGACACGTGACACTAACTAAACACGATTAACACCTAAACTAATGGCGCCACGTCAGCGTCACCGGAGTTAGACGCCGGCGACCTCAAGTCACGGCGGAAGGTCGCCGGAGCGGCGCTACGGGCGACAGTGGGTCAAGCCAAGGGCACCAGTGTGTTTCCCTTGCTCGCCCGCATCAAGGGATGGCAGCTGCTGGTCGCGGGTTGATCTGTAGCAGCAGCGGTGGCAAGTTGGGCGGCGGCCGGAGTTCGGCCAGGGCGGGGCTATGGCCTTGAGGTCAAACGCGACCAGGGAAGAAGCGGGAAATGACTCGGGGGCTCACCGCGTGTTTTTAGGAAGGCTAAGTGGGCTCGGGGACGTCCTGTCAGCAGCGAATTCAGCGACCGCGTTCGGTGGCGAGTGGTGAGAAGATAGCGATGGCAGCGGCAGCTGCGAGGGCATCCGGCGCATTCTTGGCTTGAGATTCATGTCGTCGGCGGAGCTAGTGGGCGCAACCACGGGGCATGGAAGCGGCGGTGGGCCTTGATGCTACGTTCACAGGATGGCGGTCGGCAGCTGCGCTCGGATCTGGCGAGGAGAGAAGCGAGAGGGGGGGAGAGCCAGAGAGGGAGGGGGAAGTGAGGGGAGGCATCGGGCGTCTCCAGGTGCGGATCAGGTCGAGGGAGGCAAGCAAGAGGTGGCGGGAGCACGCCTTGCGCCTCCTCCGCTTCCCTCTTCCTACTGGCAGGAGGAAGAAGACGGCTCTGCCCTCGGTGGGCTGGGCAGCTCTGATCTGAAACAGGTAGGCGGCCCGGTAACTCTCTCTGTTTTCTAATTTAAATTGTTTCGGTTTTCTATTTATTGTGTTTTGTTTTGATTTAGTAAAATACTAAACCATTTTCTTAGGTTCTGAAAATTATCATGTGGCTAGATATAATATATTCGGAGCCACTCACCATTTTACAGAATTATTGGATTCATAAACTAGTTATTATGAATATAAATCCAATTCAAATAATTATTGGTTTGATTCAAAATCCCAAAATAATCATTTCTGAGATTCAAAAAATATTGGTTTGAGTTTTAGCTCTTGCCAATATCTTCAGAGATTAACAGGAACATTTTTGTTGGGCTCATTTGAAAAATTTCAATGTTGATCATTTTTGAAAGATTTTTTTGAGGCTTGAGAATTCCCTCAATTAAATTTCACTGGAATTTAGACTATCACCCCCACTAAACAAGCAAAATTCTAGGGCTGTGACAACTCACCCCCACTAAACAAGAATCTCGTCCCGAGATTCAAGACATGAGGTAAGAAATCAGAAGGGAAACAAAGCCAACACAATCTTCTCGATCCAACTGCCCTTCTCGAAGATGTTGATTCATTGCTCCAATTAATCTTGACGTCTTTGCTTTTGAGAACTTACCCAACACGATGACAAGGAAAGAGACTCTATAGTGATCGATCTTCACGAAGATCAAGCAAATCATGATCAACCCACGAAATGAGATGTTGAAACATCCCTTGAGCTGAGACACAAAACACATATCAGGGGTGTTGGAAGGCAGATGATGAAGGTTCAAATTGGTAGGCAGTGATGACCCACAAGTATAGGGGATCTATCGTAGTCCTTTCGATAAGTAAGAGTGTCGAACCCAACGAGGAGCAGAAGGAAATGATAAGCGGTTTTCAGCAAGGTATTCTCTACAAGTACTGAAATAAGTGGTAACAGATAGTTTGGTGATAAGATAAATTGTAACGAGAAACAAGTAACAAAAGTAAATAAAGTGCAGCAAGGTGGCCCAATCCTTTTTGTAGCAAAGGACAAGCCAGGACAAACTCTTATAATAGGAAAAGCGCTCCACAGGACACATGGGAATATCATCAAGCTAGTTTTCATCACGTTCATATGATTCGCGTTCGGTACTTTGATAATTTGATATGTGGGTGGACCAGTGCTTGGGTGCTGTTCTTACTTGAACAAGCATCCCACTTATGATTAACCTCTATTGCAAGCATCCGCAACTACAACAAAAGTATTAAGGTAAACCTAACCATAGCATGAACCATATGGATCCAAATCAGCCCCTTACGAAGCAACGCATAAACTAGGGTTTAAGCTTCTATCACTCTAGCAACCCATAATCTACTTATTATTTCCCAATGCCTTCCTCTAGACCCAAATAATGGTGAAGTGTTATGTAGTCGACGTTCACATAACACCACTAGAGGTTAGACAACATACATCTCATCAAAATATCGAACGAATACCAAATTCACATGACTACTAATAGCAAGACTTCTCCCATGTCCTCAGGAACAAACGTAACTACTCACAAAGCATATTCATGTTCATAATCAGAGGGGTAATAATATGCATAACGGATCTGAACATATGATCTTCCACCAAGTAAACCAACTACCATCAACTACAAGGAGTAATCAACACTACTAGCAACCTACTAGCACCAATCCCGGACTTGGAGACAAGAATTGGATACAAGAGATGAACTAGGGTTTCGAGATGAGATGGTGCTGGTGAAGATGTTGATGGAGATTGCCCTCTCCCGATGAGAGGAGCGTTGGTGATGATGATGGCGATGATTTCCCCCTCCGGGAAGTGTCCCCAGCAGAATAGCTCTGCGGAGCCCTAGATTAGTTCCGCCAAGGTTCCGCCTCGTGGCGAGAGTCTCGTCGAAAGGTTGCTTCTAGTTTTTTTTTCTCATCGAAAGACTTCATATAGGAGAAGATGGGCATCGGAGAGCCACCAGGGGGCCCACGAGGTAGGGGGGCACGCCCCCCACCCTCGTGAGCAGGGTGTGGGCCCCCTGGCCTTCATCTTTGGCGACGATTTTTCATAATTTATTTTAAGATATTCCATGGAGTTTCAGGACTTTTGGAGTTGTGCGAGAATAGGTCTCAATATTTGCTCCTTTTCGGCCCGAATTCCAGTACCGGCATTCTCCCTCTTCATGTAAACCTTGTAAAATAAGAGAGAATAGCCATAAGTATTTTGACATAACGTGAAATAACAGCCCATAATGCGATAAATATCGATATAAAAGCATGATGCAAAATGGACGTATCAACTCCCCCAAGCTTAGAACTCGCTTGTCCTCAAGCGAAAAGTTGATAACAATAAATATGTCCTCATGTTTAGAGGTAGAGGCGTCGATAAAAATAAAATACGGACATGAAGGAATCATGATTATCCTCATAAGAGCAACATATATAGATTTTGTCATATGATTACTTACGTTCAAGTGATGATCTTTTCACAATGCAAAAGTATGAATCAGAAACCTTATTGGGCACCAACAAATTATAACCTCATTCATTGAAGCAATTGCAATTTATCATAACATCGGAAAGAGTCTATGTCAGAGCTTAAAAGCAAGTCCACATACTCAACTATCATTTAGTCCTTCATAATTGCTAGCACTCACGCAATACTTGTGGTTACGGAGTTTTAATCGGACATAGAGAAAGATAGGGGCTTATAGTTTTGCCCCACAACTTTTTACCTCAAGGGTAATGTCAACAATAACAATTCATGCTCCCCTACATCCAATTAGATATATATATCATGTTGTTTCCAACATGCTGGGCTTGCCAAAGGATAAAATGAAAAAGGAAAGGTGAAGATCACCGTGACTCTTGCATAAGGTAGAGGATAATAATAAAAGATAGGCCCTTCGCAGAGGGAAGCAGAGGTTGCCATGCGCTTTTTATGGTTGGATGCACAAAATCTGAATGCGAAAGAACGTCACTTTATATTGCCCCTTGTGATATGAACCTTTATTATGCAGTCCGTCGCTTTTATTTCTTCCATATCACAAGATCGTATAAAGCTTATTTCTCCCACACCAATCAATCATACATGTTTAGAGCAATTTTTATTGCTTTGCACCGACGACAACTTACTTGAAGGATCTTACTCAATCCATAGGTAGATATGGTGGACTCTCATGGCTAAACTGGTTTAAGGGTATTTGGAAGCACAAGTAGTATCTCTACTCGGTGCTGAGAATTTGGCTAGCATGAGAGGGAAAGGCAAGCTCAACATGTTAGAGGATCCATGACAACATACTTTATCTCAGATACAAGAAAGCATAACTCATTATATTGTCTTCCTTGTCCAACATCAACTCTTTAGCATGTCATATTTTAATGAGTGCTCCCAATCATAAAAGATGTCAATGATAATATATCTATATGTGAAACCTCTCTCTCCTTATTACTTCCTATTAATTGCAACGATGGCCAAAGCTATATTTGCCAACTCCCAACAACTTTTAATCATCATACTCTTTCTATGTGAAGTCATTACTTTCAATAAGATCAATATGAACTCTTTTTTTCTTTTTACTCTTTTTCTTTTATTCACCCAAGATCATGGCAAAACAATCAAGCCCTTGACTCAACACTAATCTTTATTATATATATATAGCTCACGAACTCGATTACATAGAGGGATCATAAAGCAAAACTTCAAAGCTAGATCATGCCATGACTTTATTCTACTAAATCAAGATGCTACTAATAGGATCGAACTAAGAAAAACGGTAAAGATAGGAGTTGTGATGGTGATACGATACTGGGGCACCTCCCCCAAGCTTGGCAGTTGCCAAGGGGAGTGCCCATACCCATGTGATTATGGCTCCTTCTTGGTTGTTGGTGTAATATTCTTGGCGATGATTCCCCTCAAGATACGTTTCTCCTCCTCGAGCTTATTGACTTGCTGCTTGAGGTCCATTATTTCCTTGCGAAGCTTTCTTGTAACGGCTAAAGCTCCTTGCACCCAAGGGTGTTGCATACCTGCGGGAGAACAAGAGACACTCCTCCTCATATTTTCATAAGAAAGAAATCTAACATTGCAAGGGATAACCGAGTTTGGAATAGCTGAGCTCTGTAGTTCCCCCATCGCGAACCCAGCTCGGAGGCGAGAGGTGACTTCTTGGTCCTCCATGGCATCTACCCTCATCAGGTCGGCCTCCATCTCTTCCTTCGTTGCTGGCCCAAAGTGGTCAGCGTCGCTATTTTCCCTTGGTTCCAGTGCTATATTAGATACCCGGCTTTTCCCGACTGACTCTTGAGAAGACATCTTGCTCTAATCTGCAGCAGCAACGGCTTGAAACAAAAACAGAGGATATTTGCGTGATACGAAAGCCAAAACCTTCGGGAGAATATATAATGAATTTTTACCGACCAAAATACGTATCGTGCAAAAAACGGAGTCCGGAGGGCAAAGAGGTGCTCACGAGGTAGAGGCGCGCCGGGGGTAGGCGCCCTCCACCTCGTGAAGGCCTCGTGCTCTTCGGACTGCCACTTATTTTTCTATTTTCTAAATATTCCAAAGCGAATATTTCCTTAAAATTGTTTTGGAGTCGGTTACTTACCGTACCACATACCTATTCCTTTTGAAGGCTGAAGCAGTGCAGAAAGTGTCCCTATGTATTCCTCAGGGTTCGGTTTCAATAATATTGGTTTCAACATTTATGGGATTACCTGAGATATAATGTTTGATTCTTTGACCGTTTACCACCTTCGGATTTTTGCCCTCGAAGTTGTTGATTTTTATGGCACCGGAATGATAGACCTCCTCGATAACATAGGGACCTTCCCATTTAGAGAGAAGTTTTCCTGCAAAAAATCTTAAACGAGAGTTGTATAGCAATACATAATCACCTATATTAAACCCACGCTTTTGTATCCTTTTGTCATGCCATCTTTTAACTTTTTGTTTAAACAACTTGGCATTTTCATAAGCTTGGGTTCTCCATTCATCAAGTGAGCTAATATCAAATAACCTCTTCTCACCGGCAAGTTTGAAATCATAATTGAGCTCTTTAATAGCCCAATATGCCTTATGTTCTAGTTCGAGAGGTAAGTGACATGCTTTTCCATAAACCATTTTATATGGAGACATACCCATAGGATTCTTATATGCAGTTCTATAGGCCCATAATGCATCATCAAGTTTTTTGGACCAATTCTTTCTAGACCTATTAACAGTCTTTTGCAAAATTAATTTGAGCTCTCTATTACTCAATTCTACTTGACCACTAGACTGTGGGGCATAAGGAGATGCAATTCTATGATTAACGTCATATTTAGCAAGCATTTTACAGAAAGCACCATGAATAAAGTGTGAACCACCATCAGTCATTAAATATCTAGGGACTCCAAACCTCGGAAAAATAACTTCCTTAAGCATTTTAATAGAAGTGTTATGAACAGCACTACTAGTTGGAATAGCTTCTACCCACTTAGTAACGTAATCAACAGCAACTAAAATATGTGTGTATCCATTAGAGGCAGGAAAAGGTCCCATATAATCAAAGCCCCAAACATCAAAGGGTTCAATAACAAGTGAATAATTCATAGGCATTTCTTGACGTCTACTAATATTACAAATTCTTTGACATTCATCGCAAGACAAAACAAACTTACGGGCATCTTTGAAGAGAGTGGGCCAATAAAAACCGGATTGCAATACCTTATGTGCAGTTCTATCTCCAGCGTGGTGTCCTCCATAAGCCTCGGAGTGACACTTGCGTAGGATCTGTTCATGTTCATGCTCAGGCACACAACGTCTAGTAACAACATATACTCCTTCTTTATAAAGATGTGGATCATCCCAAAAGTAATTTCGCAAATCATAAAAGAACTTTTTCTTTTGTTGGTATGTGAAGCTAGGTGGTACAAATTTAGCAACAATATAATTAGCATAATCAGCATACCATGGAGTGCTACGAGAAGTGCTTATGACATTTAATTGTTCATCAGGAAAGCTATCATCAATAGGTAGTGGGTCATCAAGAACATTCTCTAACCTAGATAAGTTATCTGCAACGGGGTTCTCAGCTCCTTTCCTATCAACAATATGCAAATCAAATTCTTGCAGCAAGAGAATCCATCTAATAAGTCTAGGTTTAGCATCTTTCTTTTCCATAAGATATTTAATAGCAGCATGATCGATGTGAATAGTTACTTTAGAATCAACAATATAGGGTCTGAATTTATCACAAGCAAACACAACTGCTAAAAGTTCCTTTTCGGTAGTAGCATAGTTTCTTTGAGCATTGTCTAGAGTCTTACTAGCATAATGGATAACATTTAATTTATTATCAACTCTTTGCCCTAGAACAGCACCTCTGACATAATCACTAGCATCACACATAATTTCAAAGGGTAAATTCAATCGGTGGCTGAACAACAGGTGCAGAGACTAATGCTTTCTTAAGTATTTCAAATGCTTCAACATAATCATCATCAAAGACAAATGGTACATCTTTTTCTAATAAATTAGTCAGAGGCCGAGAAATTTTTGAGAAGTCCTTAATGAACCTCCTATAAAATCCGGCGTGACCAAGGAAACTTCTTATACCTTTCATGTCCTTGGGACATGGCATCTTTTCAATAGCATCAACCTTGGCTTTATCAACTTCAATACCTCTTTCAGAAACTTTGTGCCCCAAGACAATACCTTCATTAACCATAAAGTGGCACTTTTCCCAATTCAAGACAAGATTAGTTTCTTCGCATCTCTACAAAACTTGATCAAGATTGCTCAAGCAATCGTCAAAAGAGGAACCATAGACGGAAAAGTCGTCCATGAAAACCTCACAAATCTTTTCACAGAAGTCAGAGAATATAGCCATCATGCATCTTTGAAAGGTAGCAGGTGCATTACATAGACCAAAAGGCATACGTCTATAAGCAAAAATAGCAAAAGGGCATGTAAAAGTAGTCTTTGATTGATCTCTAGCCGACATAGGTATTTGAGAGAAACCAGAATAACCATCTAGAAAGCAATAATGTGTATGTTTGCATAATCTCTCTAGCATTTGATCAATAAAAGGTAAGGGGTAATGATCTTTCTTAGTAGCTTTATTTAATTTGCGGAAATCAATTACCATCCTATAACCTGTGATAATTCTTTGCGGAATCAATTCATCTTTATCATTAGGGACAACAGTAATACCTCCCTTCTTAGGGACACAATGGACATGACTTACCCACTCACTATCAGCAACGGGATAAATTATACCTGCCTCCAGATGCTGAAGTATTTCTTTTCTTACCACTTCTTTCATTTTGGGATTCAAACGTCGTTGAGGATCACGAACTGGTTTGGCATCCACTTCCAAATTTATTTTATGTTGACATAGAGTGGGACTAATGCCCTTAAGATCATCAAGAGTATATCCAATAGCGGCACGGTGCTTCTTCAGAGTTTTTAATAATCTTTCTTCTTCATGCTCTGAAAGGTTAGCACTAATAATAACAGGATATATTTTCTTTTCATCAAGATAAGCATACTTAAGATTATTAGGCAATGCTTTAAGCTCAAACACGGGATCACCCTTGGGTGGAGGAGGATCCCCTAGGATTTCAACAGGCAAATTGTGTTGCAGAATAGGTTCCTGTTTAAAGAATACTTCATCTATTTCCCTTCTTTCATTCATGAACATCTCATTTTCATGGTATAGCAACTAGTGTTCTAAAGGATCACTAGGAGGTACGGCAATAGAAGCAAGACCAATAATTTCATCCTTACTAGGCAATTCTTCTTCACGATGTTGTTTACTAAATTTATAGAAATTAAACTCATGAACCATATCATCCAAGCCAATAGTAACAACCTTCTTTTTGCAGTCTATCTTAGCATTAACAGTGTTCAAGAAGGGTCTACCAAATATAATGGGACAAAAGCTATCTTGTGGAGAACCAAGAACAAGAAAGTCATCGGGATATTTGGTTTTTCCACACAAGACTTCAACATCTCTAACAATTCCCATTGCAGATATAGTATCTCTATTGGCAAGTTTAATTGTAACATCAGTATCTTCTAACTCAGCAGGTGCAATATCATGCATAATTTCTTTATATAAGTCAATGGGTATAACACTAGCACTAGCACCCATATCACATAAGCCATGATAACAATGATCTCCTATTTTAACAGAAATAACAGGCACGCCTACCACAGGTCTATGTTTATCTTTAGCACACGGTTTAGCAATTCTAGCAGTTTCACCTCAGAATTGAATAACATGCCCATAAATATTATCAGACAAGAGATCTTTAACAATAGCTATATTAGGTTCTACTTTGACTTGCTCAGGAGGTGTATAAGTTCTAATATTGCTTTTACGAACAACAGTTGAAGCTTTAGCATGATCCTTTACTCTAACAGGGAAAGGTGGTTTCTCAACATAAGAGGTAGGAATAATAGGATCATTGTAAGTGACAGTCTTTTCTTCAACTTTAATAGGTGTAGCTACTTTTACTTCTATGGGAGGATGATATTTAAACCACTTATCCTTAGGGAGATCAACATAAGTAGCAAAAGATTCACAGAAAGAAGCTACTATCTTAGAGTCAAGTCCATATTTAGTGCTAAACTTACGGAAAATATCGGTATCCATAAAAGATTTAACACAATCAAACTTAGGCGTCATACCTGACTCCTTACCTTCGTGGAGGTCCCAATCTTCAGAGTTGCATTTAATTCTATCCAATAAATTCCATTTAAATTCAATAGTCTTCATCATAAAAGAGCCAGCACAAGAAGCATCGAGCATGGTGCGATTGTTATCAGAAAGCCGAGCATAAAAATTCTGAAGAATTGTCACTTTTGAGAGCTCAAGATTGGGGCATGAATATAACATTGATTTAAGCCTCCCCCAAGCTTGAGCGATGCTTTCTCCTTCGTGAGGCCAAAAATTATATATATAATTGCGATCACGATGAATAAGATGCATAGGGTAATACTTTTGATGAAATTCCAATTTCAATCTTTTATATATCCATGATCTCGTATCATCACATAGCCAATACCATGTCAATGCATCTTCCTTCAAAGATAAAGGGAAGACCTTCTTCTTAACAACATCATCGGGTATACCTGCAAGCTTAAATAATCCACAAACTTCATCCACATAGAGTAGATGTTCATCAGGATGCTTTGTTCCATCTCCTATAAAAGTATTAGCTAGCAGTTTTTCCATCATACCCGAAGGAACTTCAAAAGGAATTTCATTTTCAATAGGTTCAGTAGGTTGAGGAGCAACTCTTTAATCTACTGGACGGGGTGAAGATACCCCGAACAAGCCCCTCAGAGAATTACTTTCCATAGTAACAAGTGACAGAAAATTTCAGCACACTATATAAATTTTTCCTTACCAAAGGCGCTACACTCAACGACAACGGCGCCAGAAAAGAGTCTTGATGACCCACAAGTATAAGGGATCTATCGTAGTCCTTTCGATAAGTAAGAGTGTCGAACCCAACAAGGAGCAGAAGGAAATGATAAGTGGTTTTCAGCAAGGTATTCTCTGCAAGTACTAAAATAAGTTGTAATAGATAGTTTGGTGATAAGATAAATTGTAACGAGCAACAAGTAAAAAAAGTAAATAAAGTGCAGCAAAGTGTCCCAATCCTTTTTTGTAGCAAAGGACAAGCCTGGACAAACTCTTATAATAGGAAAAGCGCTCCCGAGGACACATGGGAATATCATCAAGCTAGTTTTCATCATGTTCATATGATTCGCGTTCGGTACTTTGATAATTTGATATGTGGGTGGACCGGTGCTTGGGTGCTGTTCTTACTTGAACAAGCATCCCACTTATGATTAACCTCTATTGCAAGCATCCGCAACTACAACAAAAGTATTAAGGTAAACCTAACCATAGCATGAAACATATGGATCCAAATCAGCCCTTACGAAACAACGCATACACTAGGGTTTAAGCTTACATCACTCTAGCAACCCATCATCTACTTATTACTTCACAATGCCTTCCTATAGGCCCAAATAATGGTGAAGTGTTATGTAGTCGACGTTCACATAACACCACTAGAGGTTAGACAACATACATCTCATCAAAATATCGAACGAATACCAAATTCACATGACTACTAATAGCAACACTTCTCCCGTGTCCTCAGGAACAAACGTAACTACTCACAAAGCATATTCATGTTCATAATCAGAGGGGTAATAATATGCATAACGGATCTGAACATATGATCTTCCACCAAGTAAACCAAATGTTGTCAACTACAAGGAGTAATCAACACTACTAGCAACCTACTAGCACCAATCCCGGACTTGGAGACAAGAATTGGATACAAGAGATGAACTAGGGTTTGGAGATGAGATGGTGCTGGTGAAGATGTTGATGGAGATTGCCCTCTCCCAATGAGAGGAGCGTTGGTGATGATGATGACGATGTTTTCCCCCTCCGGAGAAGTGTCCCAGCATAACAGCTCTGCGGAGCCCTAGATTAGTTCCGCCAAGGTTCCGCCCGTGGCGGCGAGTCTCGTCGAAAGGTTGCTTCGGTTTTTCTCATCGAAAGACTTCATATAGGAGAAGATGGGCATCGGAGAGCCACCGGGGCCCACGAGGTGAGGCGCGCGCGGCGCCCCCTCGTAGAAGGGTGTGGGCCCCCTGGCCTTCATCTTTGGCGACGATTTTTCATTATTTATTTTAAGATATTCCGTGGAGTTTCAGGACTTTTGGAGTAGTGCAGAATAGGTCCCCAATATTTGCTCCTTTTCCAGCCCAGAATTCCAGCTGCCGGCATTCTCCCTCTTTATGTAAACCTTGTAAAATAAGAGAGAATAGCCATAAGTATTGTGACATAACGTGAAATAACAGCCCATAATGCGATAAATATCGATATAAAAGCATGATGCAAAATGGACATATCAGGCAACAATTACATGCTTGAGTAGGATGGTGCACGGTCTCAATGTAGCGAGGGGTTATCTGCCATGATCCTATAACAGGGCACCTACGAGGAGGTGACTCGTAGAATTATTCCCTTAAGTGGAAAATTAGTTACTTTTGATACAGAGATCATTGAAACTCTCTATACCAGCTTAAGGAAAATCACAATTGATCGTTTCAAAGATTTCAAAGGAATGGCATACTCAGACGAGAATGGATGATGTGAACTACCTTGTTGAAGACAACGCAATGGATGATTTTTGCTTATCACCAAAAATGGATGGGACTCTTGGTAAGTCCACTTTTAAAGATGATCCTGGACAGCAACTGCTGAGAAGGACAACCCACGGGAAATTGGCACGACGGGGTGCAAGCTGGGAACAAAATGCAAATGTTGG
The DNA here is from genome assembly GCA_021605205.1 of Aegilops longissima. Classification (NCBI taxonomy): domain Eukaryota; kingdom Viridiplantae; phylum Streptophyta; class Magnoliopsida; order Poales; family Poaceae; genus Aegilops; species Aegilops longissima. The sequence goes on from CM038679.1 coordinate 174,215,189, forward strand.
GAATGTTTCAACTGTCATATCTGCCTGAGATTCAGATCTGGTTAGAAACATGATACTTTAGACTCAACATGTCTGAAAAGAAAGTTTGCAACAAAATTTGATGAGATGACATTGCGAGATTCTTGGGAGATGAACTATAATAGCAAGCTCCAAAACATGAGCTGGTTCTGCTACATACATGTGAACACGTTGTCCCAGACAAGCATGACCACATAGTAGCCTTACAATAAAACACTACCAAGTTCTGGTTGGGAACAATCATTGCGGATAACGAAGTCCTTGCATCAATCATATGATTAGCTCTTATGAAGGAGCTTCTTCTCCTTGAAAAAATCAATCAGTGGCTTGGCGTGCTAGGAAACACATATGGAATGGAGGCGGCCAACCTATCAAACCATAGAGTACTTCGCACAGGCATGATTGGCTCGGGATGATTCCAAAGGAAGCAAAAACAAGCTTTCTCGAATCCACGGCGGCAACTTGCATCAAATGCACACAAATTAGAGGAAGTCACTCCTTTCATCCAAACATATCCTTCATGAAGGGGACATGAAGAATTCTAACACAAGTTTCCAACACTAGCTTAATGTTCAACACGAATCATGGAGGAGATAAAATGTTGCTGATGGGCTCAACAGCAACTCATCGAAATTTCCATATCACTGGAGTACCACCATTATGTGAACAAGGGGATAGCATTGGTCATACCAAAAGATGTAATGGTGTAAGCCCGATGGATCAACCATAAGTAAGACAACATTACGAACATCATTGGTTCTGATTTGATTTGATGATAGCCCATACTCAAATCAAAGTTTGGATAAGATGACAGGTCCATTAGCTGAACACGAAGATCAATCGATGAAGATATCATCTTTCTTCGACACACACAAACACAAGGATATCCCTTTGAAAATGAACTAAGCCAGGCAGCTTTTATCCTCCAACTCTCCAAGTTGTTGTTTAGCTTAACCAACTAGCTCAGGGGTACGTACCCAACACATATTCTTGGAGAATGGCTGGTTTAGAGAAAAACCAACATGATCACGAACTCAACATAGCGATCTGGTGACAACTTGGTAATACTTCCGAGAAGATATTCGGAAAATCACGAACCACCGATATGTTACTAAGCTCGAGATCAATCTTGCTTTTTAGGGCAAGATGATATGATCAAGGGAGCGAGGGGTTGACACAATCCCATCTCATGATCGAGGAGTGCACCAGGAAATATGGACTAGATAGCACGACCCATCTTAGAATAATGGTCCAGTAACCAACATGCTAGGAATGAAATTATCTTCCATTAACTACCAAGCAACAAGGTTGCTAGGAGTATTGACTTCACACATCATGGTTCAGCATTCTGGTTACATCAACACAGGAACCGAGGAATGAAGAATGATGGAGAGAAGTATCACGGCATCAAGAATCCATAAGAGGTGGTGCAATTCCCACAACATTCTTGATATAAAGATGGTAATACTCTAGGGTGGAACAAAACAAAAGCTGGATTGGCATTTTGATCTGCCGAATACAACTGCTTTGACCCAATCCTAGATGTGGATGGGGTACTAGAGTTTGTTTCTCCTAGTCATTCCGGAATATATATAGCCGGTCTATTCTGCTAATATTATCAGAATAACTATTCTGATAACACTTCCGCCTTTACTGCGCTCAGCGCGAGTGCTGCTGCACTTTAATAGCGATGGTGCTGCAATGTCTGAGAGTAGTGAACCGTGTCGAGAAATAAGCGCAGCGGTGTTTTTCGATACCTTTTTCGCTCTAATTTTTTAACCATTTGTCAGAACAAGGCACGTAATATAACGTTGAAAAGCTATGGATTAGGCGCTACTTCGCCATGTTGAACACTTTTCGAGATTCCTCATGGTTTGAGAGCAGTTTTGAAAATGGTGCGGCCCACGACCAGTGGCAGCAAGCGTTTTTTCGCGTTTGTGTCTAGACCACTCGTCGGAATGAAGCAAATGATATACCGTTGGAAAGATATCGTTGAGGCGCATGTTTTTCATATCTATTATTTTCTCTAATTCGTTACGATTTAAGAGCGGTTTCAAATTTACTAAATCGCGGAATTCTGTTTTTCAATTTTTTTTGAAATTTTCGGTACTATTTTTTGCTCCTGTTTTGTAACCGGTTGTCGAAATGAGGCGTATGATACACCGTTGGAAAGCTATGGACGAGGCGCAACTTTCATATGTTGAAATGTTTTAGAGATTCCTTACGGTTTTTAATTAATTGTGAAAATCGTGCGGCCGACGATGAGAGGCAGTGGCCGTTCTTCACGAATTTTTTACAAACCTTTGGTCAAAATGATTCACATTGTACGCCGTTGGAAAAAATATCGATGAGGCACAACTTGTTCATGTAGAACACTCTCTCCGATTCCTTACGGTTTAGGAGCAATTTTGATTTTAACGAAATGCGGACACTCTGTTTTCTCGCGACACCAAAATCGTCGTATGTACTGCATCAGACATAAACCGCACTTCTTCTAGACTGAAAACTTGTCGGTGTACTAGAGTAGGGGTACCCTAGTATCCGAACTCATGCCTGAAGCGATCGCAGCACCCAGCGGCAAGGCTTGCACAGTGACCGCAAGGTCCTCCATGGTTCCTCTGGAGCCATTCAAAAACAAAGTATTTAAGCCAAGAGACAAGTCCCGGCAAGAGGAGCTTGCGGGAAGGACCTCAAAGGCACGCAGAAGACAAGACCCGGCAAGAGGAGCTTGCGGGAAGGCTCGGTGGCGACAAGGTTCGAAGCGCGACAAGGATTCAGCCAGCGGCAAAGCGCTTGCCGCGACGAGCCTTCCTCTTCATCTCGCTCCAGCTCATCCACCAGCGTGTCGCCATGGGACCATTCCAGCGTGCGTGTCAAGAGGTTGTGCAGCCAGCGGAGAGCAGCGATAGCGGCGGCGACAGTGCCATCGTGGCAGCGGTGGCGCCCACGATCCCTTCTGCCTTGTTTAGGCGACATGGGCGGGCATTTAATGCTTTTGTCCCTTGCCGTCGAGTTAGGTAGAATACACTGTACAAAGTAGCTGTACCAACCGCAACTCATTTTCCCATTTTGCCCTTGTCTACGTTGCCACCTGTTGGTGACCCCTTGAGCATATAAAAGGAGGCCCATGCGCAACGTAGAAGAGGTTCGGTCGGTTCGGCTCGATTCATTCCAAACGAGAGACACTCACGCTAGGTTTTGTAGCTCTCTGTGCTCCCTAGCAAGAACACAATACAATCAGACAAGCAGCAGTAGGAGTATTATCTCTCCAGAGAGCTCCGAAGCTGGGTAAACTGCTCGTGTGTTCCGCCTCGATCTGCTCTTCGTGCAATCTCCGCCCCCACGAACGAAAGGGACTCGGTCCGCCGGTCCCATAGGTGTTAGTGGAGTTCGATCAACTTCCCGACATCTTTGGCGCGCCCGGTAGAAGGCGTCGAGGCTGTGTGAACCTGATCCGGCGTTCACACGAGCAACATCTTCATCATCTTCATCAACATGCCACGAAGAAGAAGGCTTCGCGGCAGCGAGAGCTGTCCACGTCGATCCGCCACCCTTTGGAGCAAGCGGATGGCGGGGTAGGCAATGGCGGAAGAAACGAGGCGTCGGCGAGGAGCTCATGGCGCTGCCAAGTCCAAGGACAAGGTCGCGCAGACCTCGGCGTCCGTACATGCACGCGCCCATCTCGGGAGGCGCGGGACCGGCAACGTCATGGTATTCATAGTACAATCGCTCGTTGGATCAAGACCGAGCTGGAGGATCGCGAGGCCCTCAAGACCAGCGTGCCGCCGACATCTTGGCGTGGCGAAATCTGATCGCCTAGGCAGCGATGCTGCTCCTTCTAACATAGTTAGAAGTCCGAGCATATCCGCTCCTCGCGCCGTTCACCACTGCCACCCACCACTCCGGCGGAAGCCTTGGCGAGCTCAAGCGCTTCTAGACTACCCTCCAACAGCCGACAAAGGTCGACGAATGGAGGCCACCATCGAGTCTCGCCGGCTTTGCCAGCGGCGATGCTCGCGGCAACCAACTACATCGCTGCGCGGCAAGGCGACAAAAACGAGCGGTGGCGGCGAAACCTGTGGGGTGCAACCACCATGCACTCTCCACCCGAAGGCCAAGATCACCAACTCGTCGGATCCACCTCGGCAGCGACTCCACTGCGTCGCCGGATCCACGAGCTCGCCGTGATCAGCGCCAAGTTCTTCAAAGCGGCAACAAGAAGGCGCTTCGAACTTCGCGCCGGCGCCCGAAAGCGGCGGCGTCAATCCGACCAGCGCGGCGGGCCCTCTGTCGATATGCATGCGCCCGAAGAACGAGCGACTTGCCGTCTGTGATAGGTTGCCCTGCGTTCACTCGTGAGCTGCGGCAAGTCGATGGCCCAGCAAGAAGAATTTCAAGCAGGCGTGCGAGAAAAAATGCGATGGCAGGGCGCATCGTCGGAGTTCCTCGGCATCTACACCATCGCGGTGCAAGCTGCGGGGGCGAGGCGACAAGATCTCGCCAACTACTTCCGCTGGTGCTGAAGCCCAATGTCGAGATCTTGGCTCATGCACTTGCCGGACAGCTCCATATCCTCTTGGGCTGATCTATGCCATCGGTTTGTCGGCGCCTTCACGGTGACCACAAGCCTCATGGCCAAGAAAGCGACCTTCACCTGCTCGCCCGAAGGAAGGAGAGTCCTGCGCAAGTTCATTCAGAGATTCAGCCGTGTGCACTACAACATCCCGGATGTCCACCTGCCATGGTGATCAGCGCGTTTCATCAAAGCGTGCGGAACCGCAGGATGAGGAAGAGATGGCGATGTGCAAAGTCAAGGACATCGATGAGCTGTATGCCTGGCGACAAGTGTGCGTCTTTGAAGAAGGAGAAGACTCGGGAGAGAATCTGAAGCAGGATCGATGGTGAGGAGACGCCCCGCGAAGAAGAGCGGCTGACGGAACAACGAGAAGAAGAAAGGCAAAGAGGTGCTGGTTGTCGAGCAGTCCGGCAGCGGTGGTGCCGCCAAGAAAGCCAAAGTTGGTGGCTCCGGCAAGGAGGTTGCCGCGACACCGACCGCCAAAGCTGTGGAGGCCGCCGACAAGCGGGACAGCTCAACAAGCGATCTTGCAAGATTCACCGCACCAAGGGCCATGACCTCGAGCTGCAAGAAGGTCGAGCAGCTTGTTGAATAACGAAGGCTGAAATCTGGCGGCGCGACAAGGAGAAGGCCGAGGAAGGTGTTGGGGAGTTAGCAAGAAGCGACCAGGCGGGGAGGGCGCGCGGCAAGGCTAAGCGGCGGCAAGAGACAGACCTCCCAGCGGCGCGACAAGGATGAAGGCGGCAGCGACGATGAAGATATGGAAGATAGCGAGACCGATGAGCAGGAATTTCAGAAAGCCACGAGGGTCCTCTGCGTTGGCGGCGGTGCTTCTGCGCATACTTCACACCGCCAACTCAAGCGATGGATGCGGGAAGTTAATGCAGCAGAACCATCCATAGAGTCATGCAAGCCTCGAAATGGTCCAGCCGCCTATCATCTTTGATATTGAGGACCACCACGATCGCATAACTGCGGTCGGTGCTTGCCGATGTTGGTCTCACCAACTATCCGCAACCTCAAGGTCACCAAGATGCTAGTTGGCGGCGGGCGGCAAACCTGATTTCCTCTGCGGTGCTCGAAGCTTCAAATCCTGACAATGAGCTCGAAGAGACGGCACATTCCATGGAATCAACCGGGAAGGAGCAAGCGAAAGGAAGATCACGTTGCGGTAACATTTGGCAGCGAGCTAAACTTCGGATCTGAGAGGTCACTTTCGGCGTTGCCGATTTTCCATTGCCTTACAATGGGATACTTGGCCGTCGGCACTTCGCCAAGTTCATGGCAGCCTCTCATTATGCATACAACTTGCTCAAGATGCCGGCCCGATAAGTGTCATTTCTGTCCATGGCGACAAGAAGGATGCTCTTATCTGCGCCGACAAGATCTACCGGGAGGCAGCAGCTGCAACAGATAGCAAATCACTTGCCGCCGAAGCTCTCGGGGGTAAGAAGAAGACCAAGTCCGGCAAGAGCTCTGATGCCCACTCCGGCAAGCGCACCTCTTCGGAGTGCTGCGCTACCGTCGAGTACGCACCATCGAGCTCCACTGGCAAGTGCAAGAAGGCGATGGCAGCTCCACGAAGACCAAGAAGGTGCCCGCCAAGGAGGGCGGCACTGGTGGTACCTTCACCATCGATGCCACTCTCGACCCTAAATAGGAAGCGCGCTCGTTGCTTTCCTGCGGCGAAACGTCGGCGTGTTTGCATGGCAACCGTCGACATCCCGGTGTTCCCAGGAAAGTAATTGAGCACCACTTAGCTATCTGTCCTCATGCGCGGCTCGTCAAACAGAAAAGTCGAGAAGCGAGCGGTGGAGTGCCAAGAATTCATTGCGAAGAGATCAAGAAATTGGAAGCAGCGGGCATTGTCGGGAGGTGCTCCATCCTCGTGGTTGGCCAATCCTGTAGTTATGCATAAGGCAAATGGGAAATGGAGACTTTGTATCGACTTCACGAGATGTTAATAAAGCTTGTCCCAAAGACCCATTTCCTTGCGGCGCATCGACCAGATTGTTGACTCCACGGCTGGATGTGATTTTCTTTCATTTCTTGATGCATACTCAGATATCATCAGATCTTCATGGTAGAAGAGGATGAGGAAAACTGCATTCATCACCCCATGTGGCACGTCTTGTTTTGTCACGGATGCCTTTCGGGCTAAGAATGCTGGTTCAACGTTTGCAAGAGTAGTCCATGACGCTTTTGAGCCGCAAATGCACAGAAATGTAGAAGCCTACATGGATGACATAGTGGTCAAAAGCAAGGACAGGGCAACTCTAGCTCAAGATTTAGATGAAACCTTTGCAAATCTGCGCAAGATCAACCTCAAGCTCAACCCTGAGAAGTGCGTGTTTGGAGTCCCTTCCGGCAAGCTTCTCGGGTTCTTCGTGTCTCAGCGGGGAATTGAAGCCAATCCCGACAAGATCAAGGCCATTGAGCAGATTGAAGCACCAAAGCGCGTCAAGGATGTATGAAGACTTGCGGTTGCGTGGCTGCTCTCGGCGAGTTTATCTCTAGAGTCTGCTGAGCAGCGCCTTGCCATTTTCAAGATTTTGAAAAAGCAGGTCAATGAAATGGACTCGAAGCGGAGGCTGCTGCTGCAGGACTTAAAGAGGTACATGTCCTCCACTCCAATACTTGTCGCACCTAGGCCACAAGAGAAGTTGCTGCTATATATAGCGGCAACCAATCAAGTGGTTAGTGCTGCGTTAGTAGCGGAAAGGAGGCGGATGATGAGCCGGCAACAGGCGAGATGCATCCAGCGACAAGCGAGGGCTTCACCGGCGAGCTCTGGTCCCGACAAGGGCGGATCTGCGCAGGAGTTGCGAAAGATCTGAAAAAGGATGGTGCAGCGCCCGATTTACTTTCGGTTCCCTTCTGCGGGGGCTAGGTCAAGGTACTCGGTGTGCGAAATTGCTTCGGCCTCCTCATGGCCTCGAGAAAGCTGCGCCATTACTTCCAAGCACATGAGATAACGATCGTCACTCGCTTTCCCAAGAGGATATTGCAAAATCCGAAGCAACAGCAGGATTGTCGGTGGGCCTTTGGGCTATCAAGCTTTGGCCTCAAGTTTGAAAGCACTTGACTATCCAAAGCGAGCATTGGCGAGTTTATAACAGAATGGGCGCCAACGCAAGATGAAGAAATTCGAGATGAGCATTCCCGTCAAGGAAGCAAGTAAAAGTGGCTGATGTACTTTGATGGTGCCTTCTCGCTGCAAAGCGCCGGTCTTGAGCATGCTGCTCGTCGCGCCCACCGGAGAACACCTCAAGTACATAGTTCAAATGCACTTTCCCAAGGAGCAAGCAACAAACAATACTCCAGTATGAAGGTTTGCTTGCGGTCTCAGTGCGGTGAACCTTGGGATCAAGAAACTCATTGTCGGGGTGACTCGCGACTTGTCGTCCACCAAGTGAACAAAGATTATCGAGTCCGTTGATGGAAGCTTACGTTGATGAAGTGAGAAAGCTAGAAGAGCACTTTGGCGGCTGCAGATGGAACATGTTCCAAGAGCTCAGAATGATATTGCTGATGGCTGTCAAAGTCGCCGCACTCAAGTTACACATGGAACCAGGGATTTTGTGCTCAAGCTGACTCAACCGGTATAGCGCCATCAAGCTGGACAGAACAAGAAGAGGAAGTTGATTTCTGGTGACTATTTTCGGCGAGCTTCCGAAGCCGCCGCCAAGAAGGTCCCGGGATCAACACCAAAAATCTTGAGGAAGCGATCTGCTCCGACAAGCCCTAGGGTTTGTTTATTTGAAGCGGGCGCTCCCGACAAGTTTTGCTCGGCAAGCTTGCCGGGAACATCAACTCGGCCGAGCGCGAGTTCTTGCCGTGAAGCGGATGTTCCGCAGCAGCGAATGTGCCTTTAGTCCTTGTTGTCGAGCCGCAAGATCCGACATGGGCACAGCAGATTGGCCATTTCCTTGAGACGGAGAACTTCCGAAGAGCAAGAAGAAGCGGAAAGAGTAGCCCGGCGGTCAAGTATGTACCAGTTTGTCGACGACCGCTGTCTGAAAGAAGACTCAGCGGGGTGAAATTGAAGTGTATTCACGGGAAGATGGACGAAGCTGTTGGCGAGAGATACACGGAGGCATATGTGGTCACCACATTGGCGCAAAACACTTGCCGCAAAGCTTTCGGCAAGGTTTCTTCTGCCGACAGCCCTCCGGGATGCAACTGCACAAGTAACCAAGTGTGAAGCGTGCGGTTCCATTCAGCAGATACACCAGCCAGCTCAAGCTCTCCGGGCGATCCCTTTATCCTGGCCATTTTTGGTGCAGGGGCTCGACATTCTCGGCCCCTTTCCCGAGCTGTCGGGGGCTTTGAGTACTTATGCGTTGCAATCGACAAGTTCACAAAGTGGCGGAAGTGGAAGCGATGAGGAAGGTGGCAGGCACGGTCGGCGGTCAAGTTCTTGGTCGATTGTTTGCGTTTTGGATTTCCTAACAGGATCATCACCGACAACGGCACACAATTCCTGACCGCACCTTCATGCGATCGTCCAAGATCTTGGCGCCAAGGTCTGCTTTGCTACATTGCTCATCCGAGAAGCAGCGGTCAGCGAAGAGGGCAAATCTTTGAAGTGCTGCGTGGGCTCAAGACCAGAACTTTCGACAGGCTGCACAAGTGCGGAAGAAAGCTGGATTGAGGAGCTGCGGTGGTTCTTTGGTCGATCGGGGCGGCGCCGTCGAGCCACTAGCGGACACCTTCGCTCTAGTCTATGGGCGAGGCAGTTCTCCCCACGGAACTTCGTATCTGGGTCACCTCGGTACTAAACTTATGATGAGCTTGATCAAGAGCAGCTGCGACAAGATGACGCGCTGCTCCTTGAGGAGGACCGTCTTCAGGCTCTTTGTCTGAGCTGCTCGTTACCAGCAAGCTTTGCGCCGCTACCATAGCCGCAAAGTTAATGCGGAAGTCTCGAGGAAGGCGACCTTGTTCTTGGTAGCGTTCAGTCCGCCAAGAATTCCAACAAGTTGACACCGAAGTGGGAAGGCCCTTATCGGGTGAAGCAGTCACTAGGCCTGGCGCTGTCATGCCTTGAGACCGAAGATGGCATTCGGTGAGCAACTCTGGAACATTGAGCATCTTCATAAGTTTTACCCGTGAGGCGCGGTTGCGGAACCTGTTCGGCAACCACCTTATACAAGTCTTGCCGATGTTGCATGTAATCCTTTGTACAAAGTCGGGCACAGACCCCGTGCATAAGTAAAGCTCATGTTTGCGCACAATTTGTCAAATGCATGCTTTCATTATCATTTTTGCATGTGTTATCTAACATTTTGTGCAGCATCCACACCCAGTAAGCAATAACGAGCCACAAGGCTCCATAACTTTATTTTCTCTTCTTTCTCTTTCTCAAAGAAAGGAAGGTTCCTTCGCCCACAAGTTAGCGGAGGAAGGAGAAGATAATGGTGTGGGCATAGCGTCGCTTCAGTGTCACTTTACCGGGAAGCAAGCGACAGAAAAGCTAAGTTGCCAAAGTTTGAGCAATCAGTTTTAAATTTTTAAGTTATCTTCCTCGAGCGATAGTACTTTGTATGGAAAACACATGCGCGGAGGAACCAACTCGTAGCTGGTCGCGCCCTTACTTTGTTGAGTCCGCTCAACAACTTAAGTGAGCTGCAACCAGTTGCGACAAGGTTGCTTGTCGGGCGGCACCGCCAGCCAGGTCTCTTGACGTTCCTTTTCAGCGCTTCATGACAAAGGTGCCAGCGCCGACAAGTTCCCTAAGCGTAGGGCACAAACATACAAAGGAAGGAATCAAGTAAAGGAAATAACATTGCAATCATTGCCTAAGATAGAGTTATATTACAAAAATAGCTTGTGCAGATCTAATAAATTGTTCTCCTAAACATGATCAGCGGCGACAAGGGAAAGATAAAATTGGCGGCCTAGTCTACGGTTAGCCATCAACCAACGATCTTGCCCACCTTGTCCACAATGGGTGCGACAAGGGCTTTGAAGCCCTCACGTCGGCATCTGGCGGCAAGGATGCGGAGCGCCCGTTGAGGTTGAGGCACTGGATTGCGGAAGGCCACCTTCATCAACACCTTACGGAAAGCTCCGCTTGCAGATCTGGCGCGATTCCTCGGCGGATGCTTTGGGATCTCTTCCGGTCGCTGGAAGCCGTCACCACGCCCTTGAGGAACAAGCTGAGCTTGGCGCTGGGTTGGAGGCGCTCGTCGGATGATACCAAGATCCACCATCCCGGCTCCATCGGCTCCTTGTCGATGGCGGCGGCGATATCCACAAGACCCTCCGTCCGGTGCATCACGTTCTCTCTAAAGGTGTTACAGGCGGTGTGCTTTCGCCGGCAGCTCCTCGTTGGCCTTGATCTTCTCCAACAGGCCACCTCCGCTCCTTGGCGCCGTCCGGCGTCGCATCGAGGTGGTCAGCTTCAGCTCAAGATCTGCCTTGGAGTCCTTGGCGGCATCGAGCTCTTTGATCCTTTCAGCGAGGCGGCCTGCAACTTCGCCAAGAGTGTAGGCGTCCTTCTCGCGCTCGTGCTTCAGCGCAGCAAGCTCCTCGCCCGCTCTTACGGAGGTTGGCCTCGGCTACGTCTGCTCGTCTCCAACTCTTTCTTGGCGGCCTCGGCGGCTGCGGCAGCATCTTTGCTTCCTTGAGAGCTCCACCAATTGATTGCTCGCGCCGCGGCAAGCTCTTCCTCATAGCTGTCAAGATTGATCTTCCGCTCGCCAACTTCGCCTTCTTGCGCGAATAGCTTCTCGGCAGCAAGCCGTTGCTGCTCCTCGACCTCAACCTTCTCAAGGATGAAGGTTGTGCGCTCTTCATCGAGTCGCTCCCGCTCTTACGCTACGTTCGGAGAGCTTCTTGGTTGGCGCCCGGAGCTCTTATCGGCGCTTCTCCATGTCTGCTCCCACCCTCGCGACAAGTGCTTCCGGGACTCCAACTTGGCTTGTCGGCGCGGTGAAGCGGCAGCTTCTTCGGCTGCTGCTCCTCCTCGAACTTCGCCGCTGCTTTGCTGCGGCGCATCCACCGCGTCAACCCAGCGGAGCGAAGCAGCTCTCCGTCGAAGGTCTCTCCTTCGACCGGCGCCCTGAGCTCGATGCCGGGGAGCTTGATTAAACGCCGTCGCCGGCCTTGAATAAGCGCGGGCTGGCGCTCTTGAACTGGCGCTGCACGGTGGTGGAGGGATCAGCGGATCGGTGTATGGCGCTGGCGCTCCTGCGACCTCGGGGTCATCGATCGATCGCGGACCCTCACCAGCCTTTGCTGGCGGCAGCCTTGGCGGCCTCCTGGCGGCGGACCCGCCGGCGCCGACCTCTTCCTCCATGATGGCGGCGTCGTCAGTGTTGCCGCGCGCGTCCTCCTCGCCGGCGACCTCAGTCTCCATCGGCTCTGCGGCAGATGGATCTGACGATCAGAAAAAGAAAGAACAGTCAAGCAAATGTTGAAAAGAAAGCAGAAAAAAGAACCCAAGGAAATTTTTGGTCGAAGGATTACCTGCGATGGGATCTGCAGCCATGGTCTCGGCGATGGGAGGATCACTTTAGTGTTGTCCCTCACGGAGAAGTCTCCTTGCGGAGAAGCTCCTTGCGAGAACTCTCCTTGGCGGCGTAGTTGAAGCGAGATGGTATTTGGGGGCGGCTTCGGGCACTCTGATGAGGCTGCTCTGCTCCTACACAAATCAACAAGTCAGATATTAGCAAAGAAAAGAGCACCCAGGCACACTAACGTGAAGTAAACCATATACTTCTGGCTGGGGGTTGTCTTTGGGGGCTGCTTTGAGGAAGGGTTGCGGGTCCGGCAAGGTGGTCTCGAGCAGCGCCTCCACAGCCCAGGGGGATCATCTCGATGACAACCACGGGGTCTTGGCTCTCTTCGGCTCTCTGGGCCAGCGTCACAGAAGGAAGAGTTGAGAATGAAACAAATCAAATACAAGACAAAGCAACCAAATTGAAGAAATACAAGCACAACATAGAAGCTTACTCTTCTTCTTCTTCCTCGTCGGACTGGCCTTGAAGAGATCAAATTCGGCTCGCCTCCGATGCGAAGAGGCGGAGGAGTAGTTTCTCTTGGCGCTTGGCGAGGTGGCAGCAGTGGCCTAAGAAGATCCGCCTCGGTTATTGCAGCGGTGTGGGGTGCTCCAGCGGCAGATGCTTGCCTTGATGGAAGCGCGTCACTGCACTGCGGCTGTTGGCCGTCTGCCGCCCGTCACTTCCCGGCCTTGCGGAGGCGCCTTCTTGGTGGAGCTGTGGGCTCCGCTCGCGGCAAGCTACTTGAAGGTGTGGAGTTGGCGCCTCGGCGGTTTCGCTCGGCTCAACCGGGCTCGGCCTGCTCCTCCTCGCCCGGCAAGCTCCTCTCGTCGGCAAGGCTTGCCGCCTCTGCTGCCTCTGCCTCCTCCACGGTGAACCCGAATTCGCCCGGCGGCAGCGGCTGCTGCCGCCTCCTCCAACTTGGTGGCGTCGCTGCATCTCGGCGTCGGCGGTGTCGCGGGTGAGCCACTTACGCTCGTCGAGGCGGATCGACACTTCTTCAAGCTATCGAAGAACTGCCGCCTGGCGTCGTCCGCGAGCTCTTGCCAGGTTGGAGCGATCCCATGCGAATCGCTGCAGGCATCATTACGCGGATGCGATCGGCGAAGAGTTGTTGCACAATGGAGCGACCCCCTCGGCAACCTAAACCACTCGGGGTGATCGAGGTGCGTGCTTGAACAGCTCAAAGACAGTGAAATTCCAGTTGAGGCCAGGCGCAGCCTCGCAGTATCCGCCGCATTTTGGAACTCCCAAGCAGGTCTCCTCCTCTCCTGCAAGGGAAGCGTCTGGCGATGAAGGAAATATCATAACAACGCCCTACGGTGAAATCCGGCAAGCTGAGGCGCAAAGATCCGAGTCACAGCAATCTTCAACCTAGCATCCTCCGGCGCCAAGTTGCTCCAATCGTTGTCGCGCACTATGGGAGTTTAGGCTGGGCGGTGAAAAACTCGGGTTCTCCTCAGCGATCCAACACCAATCGGCTCTCCACTCCTCCCACTTGCTGCGGAGCTCTCCTTCGGATAGGCTTCTTTCTTGCCGATCACGGAGATCCAAGCAATCCCTCCGGCAGGTGGCTCTCCTCTCTCGGCGGGGCATGAAGAAGTGGCGCAAGAGGGCTACGTTTGGGTGGACTCCGACAAAGTTTTCGCAAGGTGTGTGAAAACCGCCATGGTCGAGGACATCGTTGGGGTGAAATCAAGGAGGCCGAGCCGTGAGGTATTCATGATGTCAAAGAAGAATTCAGAGAAGGCGGGCGAGCCCTAATAGAAAAAGCGAAGAAGGGTACCGCTCGGACCCAACTCGATGCGGCGAAAAGTACCTTCGTCTTGCGGATCGCCGCGTCTCCGTCGACGGAAGAGGTAGTAGCCCTCCCTCGGCTCCTTTGCGTCGAGCTGGGGGAAACGGCCGCTCCTTCGCGGCGCCCGCGACGCAGCGCCTCGGCCGACTTCCGCCCTTCCCTTGTCGGCTTCCGAGCCATGGCGGAGGTGGTGGAGAGACCGGCGTCGTTGATGGCGCTGGTGGCGATGAAGCGGGCGTTGCTCTCTTGATCTAGAGAAAGAAGGGAGGAGGCGGCGGTGGTTTTCGAGATGGGACAGCAAATGGCGAGGTGGGCGACCTGCCCTGTTTCCCCTTTTATAAGGAGGGAGAGGGGCGTTCCGCTTTTCAATTAAAAAACCCCACGATCTCCCACGGCGCCATACGTTAAAGCGGCGTGCTGTTAAATGGGGGCGTGGTGGGTCGAGCGATTCTGGCGTGATCTGGGCAGCGTGCCCGTGCCTTTGTTTTGGGCCTGGCCCAACAGCGCTTCGGCACCGTGTGTAACCCGAGCCGAGGCTCTGTCGGTGTACTAGAGTAGGGTACCCTAGTATCCCGAACTTCGTGCCTGCAGCGATCGTAACACCCAGCGGCAAGGCTTGCTGGTGACGCCAAGGTCCTCCATGGTTCCTCTGGAGCCATTCAAAAACAAAATATTTAAGCCAAGGAGACAAGTCCTCGGCAAGAGGAGCTTGCGGGAAAACCACTCAAAGGCCGCGAAGACAAGACCCGGCAAGAGGAGCTTGCGGGAAGGCTCGATGGCGACAAGCTTCGGCGCGACAAAGATTCAGCAGCGGCAAAGGCGCTTGCGGCGAGCAACTCAATCTTCATCTCCGCTCCAGCTCATCCACCAGCGTGTCATGCCAGGACCATTCGAGCTTGCGTGTCAAGAGGCTGTGCAGCCGGCGGAGAAGCGCGATGGCGGCGGCAGAGTGCCATCGTGGCAGCGGTGGCGCCCACAGCAGTCCCTTTACGCCTTTGTTTAGGCGACATGGGCGGGCATTTAATGCTTTTGTCCCTTGCCGTCGAGTTAGGTAGAATACCTTTGTACAAAGTAGCTGTACCAATCGCAACTCATTTCCCATTTGCCCTTGTCTCGTTGCCACCTGTTGGTGACCCCTTGAGCCTATAAAAGGAGGCCCATGCATAGCGTAGAAGAGGTTGATCGGTTCGGCTCGATTCATTCCAAGCGAGAGACACTCACGCTAGGTTTTGTAGCTCTCTGTGCTCCCTAGCAAGAACACAATACAATCGGACAAGCAGCGGTAGGGTATTATCTCTCCGGAGAGCTCGAAGAGTAAAGTAAACTGCTTTCGTGTGTTCCGCCTCGATCTGCTCTTCGTGCAATCTCCGCCCCCACCGAACCGAAAGGGACTTGGTCCATGGTCCCATAGGTGTTAAGTGGAGTTCTGATCAGCTTCCCCGACAAAACTGCACTTCATTGGACAAATAAGTGCACTACATGATTTCTTTTTTGTGGGACCTAAATTTTCCTAAACGAGGTGGAGCGCACTTCATGTCGAGTGTTGGTGAACCGCAATACTATAAAAAGTGAACCTCGAGACTACCGTAGACGGGTCGTACTGCATCAGATAGAAAACCGCACTTATTTAGACTAAAACCCGCACTTCATTGGACAGACAAGTGCACTGCAAGATTTCTTTTTTGTTGGACGTAAATTTTTCCAAACGAGGTGGAGTGCACTGCTTCAGACTAAAAATCGCACTTCATCGGACAAGCAAGTGCACTGCATGATTTATTTTTTGTGGGACGTAAATTTTCCCCAAGCGAGGTGGAGTGCCTTTGCTTGAAAAAAACGCCTTTGCATCAGACGAGCAAGCGCGCCGATTTCTTTTATCGAGACTTAAAAATTTTCAAGTGTGTACTAGAAAGTCCTTGAGGCGGACTTTTTAAAGACCGAGTGCCTTTGCATTTTATTTTTCTTTTTCTCTCTGAGTTTTGATTTTTCCTTTATATATATCTATATATATATATATATATAGTGTTACTATTCATCACCGAGGTGCGAATAATTTATTCTTCACCGAGGTAATCTTCTGATCATTTCATAAATATAAATTACATTTCAAATACAAATAGTTATATTCATATTGATTTACTGCATAAAATTTGTCATAACAAAAAAATATAGGTCAAAAATTGTATTTTATGTACATTTTACACTATGTTTTTACATTTGTAATTTCTGAACATAAAATATTTTTCACGACGATTATAGGTTTTCTTCGTTCTCTTTTTATGTCTAAAATAAGACAAAATCTACGGAACGTAAAATTATGGTGCATAGATGTTGAAATAGAGGTGGGTGAAAATAACTATTCCTTACGTAGTGAATAAATAAGAATGTAACTATTTGAATTCCAAGCGTAATTTAATTATAAAATGATCGTAAGATTACCTCGGTGAAAATAACTTATTATGCACCTGGGTGATGAATAGTAACTATATATATATATATATATATATATATATATATATATATATATATATATATATATATATATATATATATATATATATTAAAAAATGAAATATGCACATGAGGGCGAGGCGAGTGGACTGCATTGTTTGTTTGCACGCTACACATTACACACAAGAATTCATCCACATCTCTTTACTCTCATTTCCTATCTGCATTTTCTCAAACAACAAAATGAACTTTCTTTTAAAGGAAAAGTGATGCTCTCTTGTCCTTCTTTATTGAGTGCACAACAAATTATTTTTCCAACAAATGAAAAACATGGGTGTAGTGGGCTTCATCAATCGGCTGCAAGAACCCTTTTTTTCATCAAAATGAACCTCTCTAACATACCAATCAAACTGCACTGGACCAAACTTAAACAAAAACAAAAAGGAGTTAACATGTGAAAGAAGCGAACTACTCCAACATACACAGCAAACTGCATCATCACTGGACAAAAATATTCTTTGCACTTTTTTGAAGCTATGCCAACGAGACACTGGGAGTTCGGCGGCAAGGGGCTCGCCCACCTTCAGGCACCTTTGTTGTCGATGTACTTCCTATAGGGGAAGATCGAGCTGCAGGTGCCCGTGCTATGGACTGCAATCACAGGTGAAATCCAGGCAGGATGGGGGTCGCTGGTTCTTAGTAGATCCGTGGAGGTTGGAGGATTTGTACGTTGGCCCGAGGACAAGCGGAACTGCGTGCCTGCCCGACAACGGAGGAGGTGCACAACCCACAAGGTGGGGGCAGTAGTTTTACGATCCCGGCGTTGGCCGAGCCGCACTTCCTGTTGGCGGCCTTGCGCTTTGTGTCTTGATCGCGATCGCCCGGCTTAGGCGGTGTGAGCAGCAAGGACAAAGGCGGCCTCGCCGGAGCTGCCGGAGAGGAGTGAGGGTAGGCTGCCTCCTCTTCTCATCGGGGATCTTCTCCTACCGGATCCATGGCAGAGAGGAGTAGCTAGGGTCGGGCTCACCGGATCTGCGGCAGAGAGTGAGGTCAAACTTGGTGGGGAGCCCTCTCCTCCATGGTCGCTGGGCGGCGATTGTCGATGAAGTAGGAGGAAGAAGAAGGAAATGAGAGGGGGAGGGTTGCTCGCCTCCATTGCTGCTATGGCCGGCCGGCACAGCGGCGTGAGGATAGGCAGGACGATACGAGCCCATGCGGCGGTGCTGATCTTGAGGAGGGGAAGACGAGGGGAGGTGGAGCCAGATCTGCCGAAACCGGTGGCTGCTGGGCGGGGCTTGGCCGCCGAATGTAGTTTGTTGGGCGGGGGCACAACCCGTGCAGCGGCGGCGAGCGAAATAGGAAGGTGGGGAGGGGGGATGATCCATGGCAGCCAAGATCCGGTGGTGGTGCGTCCCCTGAGGTGACGGGGACTGGGTGGGATCGAAATCGCGTGGTCGGGCATGGGCTATTGGTCGTCGGCCATGCGCGGGGAGGCGTGGATGGTGGGATCCATCACTGACAGGCGCGGCGGTGGCTCACCGGGGCAGGGGTCGGTGGTTGGTGTGTGCGCGCAGGGAAGATGGTGGAGGGGGAGGCGTGGGATGTGGAATCCGTCGCCAGCAGGCACGACGGTGGATCACCAGGGCAGGGGTATGTGGGTGGTGTGTGGGCGCGGGGAAAGTAGTGGAGGGGTAGGGGTGTGGTGCTGGGAAGAAGGTGGAGGAGGATCTGGGGTATGGTGCTGGGACGAAGGTGGGGTGGAGTCAGAACCTTTATTAGCGAGAATAAGCGTACGTGTTATCAAAATAAGGTCTTAAGGGGTGTTATTAGAATAGACCCACCTATATATATATATATATATATATATATATATATATATATATATATATATATATATATATATATATATATATATATATATATATATATATATATATATATATATATATATATAGAAGAATAACTACATAACACTTCTCCTTGCATGTTCAGAAGTGGTGCATATTCTTCTGTGCACTACAATGCTACACGAGAAGCTGCTTCATTTTACGCGGTGCGCCCGCGTGTGCATGTGGAATCAGGTGTTGCGGGATGATTTAATTTGTTTATGGATGTCAGTTGACCTTTATTCTTTGTAATTTATAGGAAAAGTGACTAAAATCTTGGTAAATCGAGGGATTTGGCGGGCGAGTGTTGCTCTGTTCGTTCGTGTTTGTGTCGGATGCGACTTTTTGGTGCTCGGATGTTGTTTGTTAGTTGGAATTGTTTGATATCGTTCGTTTAATCGCACCTTTTACTCTAGACATTGTGTAATTTTTAGGAGTTAGTTTTCAGTTCCCGCGAATTTGGTTGTGTGGGCGGGTGAGCTACGTCCGCTCCTCTATTTTTGTTGATTTTCTAGATTTTGCGCCTCGATGTGTTTTTGAATCTTGTAGTTACTGTCGTTGTTGGTTTTAATTCATTGTATTGCGGGTATAATTCTCATTCTTTGATTTGCAATTTTTAAATAAAAGCTCATGTTGTTCGCCCAGTTGCCGTGTGTTCGATGTAGTTTTTTGCGGGGTACTTTTCGATAGTTTAGTTGTTGGACAATTTTTAGGCGAGTTATGTAAGTGCGATTGAATTGGCACCTCTGTTAGTCTACGCCACATCTGTATTTCTACTCCTTTAATTGTATTGTTGTTGTTCTACATACTGTTGTAGTGCTTGCATTTTAGATTAGCAGTGTGCCGTTTTAAACTGCATTCACGGTGGTCATGGCAGCTTATGAGGTTTCTGTTTTCTTAAACTGCATTTTGTGTTTTAGAGGACTGCATAATATGCACTTTCGTACTGCATTAGCAGTATGGTTAATCTTATATTGTGCTATTAGAATATATGGTCCATTATATACTTTTGTTAGCTGAATAGTTATTATGACTATTTTTTTGAATTGCATACTATGAGAATTCTTTCAAACATCATATGTTAACTGCAAAGTTTCGACCATTCGCACTGCATTGTTACTGTTCAAATGACTGCTTTTTTATATTTAGGACCAACTATGTGTTTGAGAGAACTGCATTACCGCCAGCAGCAAGTTGTCTAAAAATGGGTGATAAAATGATGCAGATGAGGTTGCATACTTTTAATAGGCACCATTCAAAGTGTCTGGTGGACATAATTTTAAAAGCATACAACATTAGTAAAGCATTAGAAATATGCCACCAATGGCTTGCTTCATATTTAGACTGCCGACAGTGCAAATATTGTGAACTTCAGGGGGTCTTCTTCTTTGTAGAAAAATAGCATGGCCACTTCTCCGACCTCAAAGCCATTCTGGGAGACAAATTATTTCCAACCAGTAGTTATGTTGATGCATTCTTCAGAGTCAATGTGGTAGTCAGCTTGCATGTCTCCATACCCATTCGTGTGTTCTGTCTCCAAAGTAACATTCCCTGAACTCGGAGCAGGAAATTTTACTGTGGATGGCAGTTTCTGCATTTTGGAAAGGATGAAAAAAGAATGTTTATAAGTAAATAACAATGTATGAACATATATATACCCATTCTTTATACTTCGGATGATCTGTTTTATGTTGAGTTAAATATGTACATATATATGACTACTATTTTTTATAAAGTAGTTGCAATGTATGAACAAACTTATATCTGGAATTGACCTCTAGTTTTACTAGGTTATATATTATCTTTGTAACATGTTTTGTCTTGCAAAGGTCATTTCTGATTGTACTTAAGCTAGCATGTTAAGAGAACGCAATCTTGATCTCTTGACCCTCTTTTTGTTAGGTGTGTTGTGATGCTTGAAGAAAATAGGTGGAACCATCTAGTCTTAATAGGTAAGAAATCTGAACAACAATACAAATTCTGTTTGTATCTGTTGACACTACTGAACAAATTAATGGAACTATACATTCAGATGTGAATTTGCAGCCTAGATTATGTCAAAAATTGTGAGGGGAACAACAGTACCCAACTTTCCTACAGATCTGCGGGTGTGAGGCGATGAAGAATGGTGCCCGAAACCCCCTGTTGGGTATCATCAGGCACCGGAGCATGCTGCGCCACTCTGTGTTGGTGAGCTTTAGCCCCTCTGCGTAAACGCATGTATCCGCTACCGGCGCCATCCTTGCCAAACACCCGCACTTACAGTCCATGGCGGGTTCAGTTGAATTTTAGAGAACAGCGTGTGATGGGATAAACCCTAGATCTATGATTTGAAGAAAAAAGAGGAAAGGGGGAGGAGTTGTGTCAGTCTGGAGCATGAATGGATAGGTTTTTTATGCAACCAATTGAGCAATGGGAGTAATAAATGTTTGTGGTTGGTGTTAGTTGGTAGATTGATTCTGATTCAGTGTACGCGAATGCATTTAGAAGCAACATGCACTACAAATAAAATACACTTCCGTGATGATACGTGTTTGTCACAGTAGGTCGCGATTTTTGTCATGCATGTACATCCATGACAAATTTATGACAGAATCAAGATAGTCATACTGTCTTTGTCGTGAAGTGTTCCATGACATTACCAAAATTATCATCACGGAAGTGTCCACTTCCATGACGATAAACCACGCGTCACAGAAGTGCTTTCGTCAAGGGTGACCGACATTTGGCATCCACCGTAACGGAACGCCGTTAAGCTATAGGGTCGGGTTTTGGATCCGATAACCCGTTAACAGCCCCGACCAAAGGGGAATTTCCACGTGTAAAATCATCATTGGCTGGAGGAAACACGTGTCGACTCATCGTTGGGACAGATGTCATCCACTCATTGGACAGAAGGCGCCTATGATACGTCGACCGTGTACGACCATGAAGGCCCATTACTGTGAAAAGGTCAGCCTGTTTGACTTGGTAAAAAGGTGGCGGGCCGGCCCATGGAAAGCCTGTTAACGGCCTGTTCGCATATAGCCCATTTACCGCCCGCTAACCCAAGGCTCGTTACGCCCTATCCAAATTAGGCCCAGTAGCGTCATCTGGGCCATCCAATATGATTCCAACCCGTTTTCACTTCTGGCCCATGTATGGCCCATGACGTCTTTCGGCCCATACGAGGCCCTATGTAACTCTTGGCCTATTAATGGCCCGTGGTGAAACTGGCCCGCAATGAACAGTGTATCACTTTACACCCATTAACGGCCCATGGTGAAACTGTCCTGTAATGAACAGTATATCACTTTATACCCATTAAGGGCCCGTTATTCAGTTGGGCCGTTTCCAGCAAATGTTATCTTTCGGCCTTCTCAGAGCCCATTTATTCTTGGGCTCATTTCCAGCATTCGTTTACTTACGGCCCGTTACTGTCATTTTCTGCTTGTGGGCCAAATTCAGCCCGTGGTTACATCGGCCCGTTTGTGGTCCGTTAATACGTTGGGCCATTTTCATAGCGTCATCAAATACGGCCTATTAACGATGGCCCGTTATGGTCACACGGACCGTATAAGGCCCATTGATGATCTGACCCATAAAGCCCCATTGTTTCTCTGACCCGTAGAAGGCCCATTGTTTCTGACCCGTAGAAGGCCCATTGTTTCTCGTCCCGTAGAAGGTCTCTTGTTTCTCGACCGTAGAAGGCCCTTGTTTCTCTGACCCGTAGGAGGCCCGTGTCACTACGATAAATATTTGCCCATGGTTATTGTGGCCTAGTTTTAAAAAGAAGCTGCGACTACAAGCAAACAAATAAACAAGACAACAAGGAAATAAATAAGCAAGCAACTTATGCTAGGCTATCACGGCTATTACACATATTACATCCTTTGGGCATCAAAGTTAGCCACCGGTGCAAATATAGGAACAAAGCAGCATATCATATACCTTTGGTTGTCAAAGTTGGCGACCAGCGCAAATAAACGCCGCAGAAAAAAAAATCCGAACTGAAACCACTTGAAGATCTCAAGAAACAATATCACAGGTACCCATAATCTTTGGCAAGATGCTTAGCAAGCTTATTAACTTTCTCTTGTTTGGCGCTTAAATCCTCAAGTGCTTGCTGTTGCACGGAAAATATGCATCTCAATTCTGCAGGGACTTCCTCAGTCCTTGACTTCTGTCATGACACATCTGATCGATGTCTTTCAACTTGAAGTTGAGACTCAAGAAGACGAACTGATTCAGGCAGCGAGTTCGAAGAGCTTGTGCCAGCAGTAGTGGATAGTAACTCGAACACTACATCAAGACAGGACTTTTGGGTTCCCTCACTATCGTCAAGATAGTTTTATCACCTTTCTTGGAGACCAACAGGATGTCTCACTATCTTGAACCTTATCTGCATTACTTCCTTTACCATTGGATAGCAGCGTCTGTTCTCCAATATTTTGTCCGCATTCTAAAAGAGAAACAAGCGAGACACATCACATGTTTACCATGTTGTATATGAAACTCATTTTGGTAAATGAGTTCAGTAGTAAAGTGGACATGATAACAGCATGAAACAAACATATATCTATGTACCATGGTCACTTTATGGTCTATATCATTCTAGTTTTTGTTGCCAAATCAAGATAGAGACACAGTACAAATAATATTTGTTCAAGACAAAGCAGAATAGACAGAATATAAGTGTGGGTAACTATAGAGCAATAACAACACTTGTAATGTGCATGACATGGGAACATAACTGTTTATTCAATTGAAACTGAAATCAACATAGAGCAGGTTACAACATTAAACCAGTTAAAGAAACAGGTTTAAAACATACCTATTGCGCCATTGGAGTTTCAGTTCCATCCTTCAAATTTGAAAATAGTTGGTATGAATAAATACAGTAATGCAAGAGCAAAGGAGTATGAACCATAGCTCTGAGAACCGACACGAGAACAAATCTTCTTCTCCTTTAAGCGTTGAGTTGGGATTGGAGTGGTGGTCCTCGTGCTTTGGGCACTGCAGTTCCCTTACTAACCGCTCGTGTTTGGGTGCTCTGTGGTGGAGGCGGTCTTGTGTCAAGCTGGAATTGGGTTACTATCTGCCGGGGTTGGGATTAGAAGGGGTGTAGCTGGTTCTCTGTCCAAGCTGGGTAGGGGTACAATCTGCGAGAGTGCAGGTTATGTGTGGTGGATCTGGTCCTTGGGCAAGTACAACCGTGGTTCTATCTGCATCAACTGGTAGCACTATCTTTTACGAAGACCGTGTTGTTACTCCCTTAGAATCTGCCATCACGCTCTCCAATTCAAATGGCTGATAAACAAGAAAAGTAATTGAAAGTATAGACATTGTATGATGAGCAGGTGCAATGGATAGTGGGGAATAAAGAGGGCATGAAATAATTCATATTTATGTTGTCTAACCAAACAGGATAGCATGACACAATTTCACATATATGATGGCTAACTAAGCAGGATAGCATGACACAATTTCACATTATGATGGCTAACTAAAAAAGATGGAAAGACATAGTTCAAAATATGAGACTATGTAAACAGGATGACATGACATAACTATATAATGTGTTTATTAAATAGGTTGGCATGCCATAATTCACATACATTCATGGATAGAATGCCATAATTCTAAA
The DNA here is from genome assembly GCA_021605205.1 of Aegilops longissima. Classification (NCBI taxonomy): domain Eukaryota; kingdom Viridiplantae; phylum Streptophyta; class Magnoliopsida; order Poales; family Poaceae; genus Aegilops; species Aegilops longissima. The sequence goes on from CM038679.1 coordinate 174,239,046, forward strand.
TATGATGATTTGTAAACACTAAACAGGATGAGATGATATAACTATATGATGTCTTTATTAAATGGGTTGCCATGCCATAATTCAGATAGATGATGTGTATGTACTATGTAAACATGATGGCATGATATAATTCAAATATATGATTTATATAGTAAGCAAGTAAGCAGATGGCAATCTATATATGATGTAAAAACTAAGCAATGCAAGACAACATGCATGACATGGGTAATATAACCCTGCCAAGTTTGAGCATAGACCTCAGGGGGGAAATAGGACTGGTCATCAGTCTCTGAATCCTCCTCTGAGGAGCTCTCTGTAACCAGACAAGATATACGCTTGATGGGTAGCATTATGCGCTCTGAATACCTTGTTTTCACTCGGATACTTCCATCACCGCTTCAAATGGCTGATGCACAGGAAGAGTAGTTGAATATACAAACGTTGTCGACAAATGGAACACGTAATACAAAAAAATGATAGCATGATATAATTCACATACATGATGATTGGCTAAACAGCATGGCATTGCATAATTCACATATATAATGCCTTTGCAACAAGATAGCATTGTATAATTCACATATATAATGTCTTGCAACAAGATGGCAATGCATAATTCACATATATGGTAATTAGACACTGAACATGTGGCATTCACACAAAGCATGTCTAAACTAATCAAATGGCATAGCAATGCGAGACACCATACGCACGATATGAGCAACATAACACTGCCAAGTTAGAGCATACACCTCGGGGGGGATAGGACTGGTCTGTCTCTGAATCCTCCTCTGAGGAGCTATCCGTAACCACGAGATATGTGCTTCGTCAAATAGCATAGTCTGCTCAGAAGACCTTGTTTTCACACTAGAATTTGCCATCACCGTGTCAAATGGCTGATGCACACGAAGAGCAGTTGAATGTACTAACATTGTTGACAAATGTAATATGTAACAAAAAAAGGATGGCCTGATATAATTTACATATAAGATGGTGGCTAAGCGGGATGGCATTGCAAAATTCACATATATGATGCCTGGCTAAACAAGGTGGCGTTGCATAATTGACATAAATGATGAATAAACTAAACAGATGGCATTCGCATAAAGGATGTCTAAACTAAGCAGATGACATATTTGATGTATAAAGTAAGCAATGCAAGACACCATATGCATGATATAACCAACATCAGCATGCCAAGTTAGAGCGAAGACCTCAGGGGGTAAATAGGAGTTATCTTCTCCTTTTGAATCCCCCTCGGAACATATATCTTCCTCTCGATTACAATCCGAAATGCGTGGAGGGGGGGAGGGTTGCCTTTGCGCCTACTATGAAGCGACGTCTGCATGAAATTGTATTGCCATGCAAGGCTCGTCTCTTTTGCTCTACATGTTCGGTTCCATTGTTTACAATAACTGTCATGCATAGGAATAAAACATAGTGAGATTATGTAAGGAGTGCATGCAGAAATCCAGAGTAATGGTAGCAACTTGTGGATAGACCCAAAACCAATAATAGCGAGGCGGATAATGGCTTGGTTAATAAATACAGATAATGGCTTCTTTCTTGTTTGTTTCCACCCAACATGAAACTCATAGTAGACACCGGAGATTAACGGATAGTAGATAGATACTATTGATAGCGGCCCGATATGTACCCCACAACCATTTAAAAACTCAAGTTTGACCATTAGTTTGGAGCTGACTCGAGTCTAATCGGTGAACAGGACGATAAAGTAGCATGTAATATTAGCGATGCATAAGTAAGCGGACACGAAAGAGTGCGACCTCTCTTGCGGACCCGTGTAGTCCTCGAGGTCATCTGCTCGGTTGATGATGGTAATGCAGTTTTCATGGCTGCGGTGGGGGAAGAAGATCTGAGGCGGCGAAAGACGAGTCTGGAGGCGGATCCTGCTGTCTGGACCCTTACATCGTTGGAGCACACTGAGCTGGGGTGGACGACAGCGCAGCAGGAGCGGGACAAACCACGCAAGATTTTCTTTGACAACTATCTGTAAGAGAAGTAATTCTGTAAGGGCTCGTTTGAATTGGAGGATTCCAACAATGCAGGGATAGGAAATAGACAGGAATAGGATAGGAATGCACGTGCAAACGCAGAGAATTTAAAACACAGGATTTACGCCAATCTGGGTGTTTGATTCACAACAATTGGAAGATCAGAGGATGCAAAGAAGCACGGTGAGATTAAGTCAAACCACAAGAAAATGTACGGTTATAATGCTATTATGCTACTATCTCTTAGTCTTGTGCTTCATGAATAGGAATTTGAAAAGGAGGACAAGTGAAAATTAAAATTCCTATGTTTTTTCTTTCAAGGAGACACTAAAGGAACAAATCCGTGTGCTCACTGGACAATATATACAACATGTAGAGTAAAAAAGAGATGCAACAAGTGTACAACCTCTTTGGACACCGAAGAACATGCGCACATCCTATTCTATCGGCGTCATTGCATGCACTTGGACGATCGTCAAGTAGCATCATAAGAGCACCTCCCTTCGAGTACCCAAATGGAGCGGTCTTTATTTGTGTTGTTGGTTGGTCTTTCTCAGCGATGCGAACCATGTCAATCTCGGCGTGATTGGGTTGGCGGTGAGGATGCTCGGCTGACTTTGCTTTGTCGGAGGAGGAAGAAGATCATAGGCGTTGGAGATGGAGCCGAGTCTTTGCTCGGCTGTGATGGAGGGTTTAAATCGTTGGAGCAGCTCCGGTGAGTTATGTACGACGCCGAGGCTGAAGCGAGACAAGAGACAACGAACAACGTTAACCTGAGTGGAATTCTAATAGCATCTCAATACATGACGTAAAATACATAACCACAAAGTGCTAGATGTAAAATACATCAGCCGCTCATCTCTGAACTTAACGTCGAAACAGAACTTAGCGTCGAAACTGAACTTAACTATCGAAACTGAACCTAAGCTATCGAAACTGAATTTTGCTGTCGAAACTGAATTTTCTTTGTCAAAACTGAGCGCACTAGCAAGGTGAGGCTACGTCGGTCGACTGACTTTTCATCTCTGGTCGATCGATTTTGCAGCCGTTGGATCTGAAATCAAGGGCATGCGGTTCATCTTCAACCTCCACCCCACGAGCCGCCACCACCACCGCCAAAAGCAGCCCCCCGCCAGCGGCGGTGCTCGCCCGCCCGCCAAAAACACTCCCCACCGCGGTCCGCCGCCGCCCAGCCATCCTCTAGGCCCCCGTGTGAGAGCTTTTTCTCCGTGATCCCCACGCCACCACCCGCCAACGCCCGCCACCGCCGGCGACCACCGCCCCATCCCGAACCCTAAGATAGATAGTGGGGTACCTCTCCGTGAGCCCCCCTCCCGTTCGGCTGGTTCTTCCTTCACCCAGCGAGCCCACCCTTGAAAATCGGTGACCAAAAGTCGATTCAGTCGGCGAAGTGTAGCCAAATCGAGCAGCATCGCAAGCAAGCAAGCGCGAGCAATAAGCGCGAGCAAAGCAATAGCAAGAGCGAGACCAGGCGGGGACCGAGAGCAAGAGCGAGAAGCAGCGCGGCGAAGCTAAAGCAGCAGCAGCTCCTCTTGATGTGGGCGTCGCCGCCGAGGGAGCGGCGCCGTGGAGGAAGTGGCGGCGGCGTCGCTGTGGATGGAGCAGCGCCATGTCGGCTCGGGACCGAGCGCGGCAGCACCGTGAGATCGAATCAAGAAGAAAATCGGCGATTAGTGTACAACCTCTTTGGTGGCGCCGATTAGGCGCAGCTTCATCAGAAATGGTGATGATGATGCTCTTCGGTGGTCGGTGAAGGCGGTGTGGGAATGGAGGTGGCGCGAAAAGGCGAGGGAATGTCGGGGCAGCTCCTTGGAGGTGGAGGGCGGGTGCTGAACGGAGGGGCGATGAGATCGACAGCGGATCCTCATCGATCACGGTGGATGAGGGCGTCGAGTGTTCTTGTGGACGGCGTCGTCGGGAAGAGGCTCCGGCTGGGTGGCGGACGGAGCAGGGTGTGGGGTTTCGTCGCGGGTTTTGCGGCCTCGGTGTCTGAATGGGTGGGCGGATGGGATGGCGGTGGGGAACCATGGCTTAGAGGCGCTTGTCCGAAATGTGGGGTAAGTTCAAAGTACCCCCACCGATTTGAGGTTCTTCGGTTCAGGGTACCACGGGCATTTCGCGTTTCGGGATTTCACAGGAGGTGAGAGTTTTCGCGCGCGTTGTAATTTCGGAATAGCAAGGCGCGGGTTGAGATGGAGGGAGTTGTCGGAGCACAACAAGACAAAGATATATCTTAAATATTTCGGGCTAACAAAGGCGCGGGTTGAAATTTCGGACAAGCCTAACGTGTACTGTACCAAATCAATGCACTACAAATGTCATTCAAAACTTTGAATTCATGTTATGTTCAATTAAAATATTTACGCTCGTGTATAATGCATGCAACCTACTACTCAAATGAGCGTTTTAGTGCATTCCAAGCGTATATACTACAGCTTCAATATGAACTAAATTTGAATAAGATCTACAGTAATGATTGTTGTGAAGTCAAAGCATTTGAATTCGTTTCTCTGTTTTAATAAGATCTACAATCATCATTATTGTCAAGTTAAACCATCGTTTGTGTATTATCTTCACAGCACACACATGATTAGTCTCGAGTTACATATGAACTATGTGTACTATATGAACTCGAACTAGATTTTGAATCCACTTTATTTTGATTTCAAATCACATTACATTTCTAGCTCTAGCTAGATCTTCATAATCTAAACCATGTCTCATATGTATAATGTGTTTATCACATTATGTATGGTGCCCGCCCCTATGCCTACAAGTATTTAGATGTGAGTTGCAAACACCACACATTACCACAAATTCAAATAAAATGTGAGAATGTTAGATATATAGTATTGTTTAGATTGCTCGATATTTAGTTGTAAGCTGCAAGCATACACATTATCACAAATTCAAATAAAATGTGAGATTGTTTGATGTATAGTATGGTTTAGATTGTTCGGCATTTAGTGTGAGTTGCAAGCATGCATTATCACATTATGGTATAACATGTGCACAACACGTGTATCACCGCTATATTCATGCATGCAATGTTTAAAACACTATGATCTCCTATTCAAATATATGAATCCGCTTTCATATCAAATTATGATCTTTGTTAGTCTCTTACACCCACACAATCCTCTAGCCTTTGTAGCTACCACTAACTTTCTCTCGTGCATGCACACGCCCTCCTCGCCCTCCTCCTCCCTCGGCATTCTATCCACCGGGCACATTCATTTTTTTCTTTAGGTCGTTCTCCCAGAGTCTCCACAACTCCTTTCCGACACACACCGATCGATAAACCTCTCCAGCGATGCCTGCCTACAGCATACACACACAGCTTCAATCTCCTCCTTTATGTGTCCTTGCCTCGTGTCTCTCATATGGTCAGACACATGTGTAAACTCTCGCCCCTCTTTTCATCGATCTCACAACCGCACACTCCTCCCCCTATCTAGCTAGTAGTTGGGCCTCTCGCACCACCTCCTAGCTCCATTCTCTCTGTCTATCCGTCTCGCTGGGCCTTATTTTCCTCTAACAAATGGACGTACACCGACCGATCTCTCGCTATACATATAGCCAGCTAGGTCCTTATAACTTGCTTTTACCCACACATCGATCGATCTACCTCATTAGTTGTGTCTCTCCCTTTCCTCTGACAAACAACAATTGATCTACCGATCTAGTTAGGTTTTCTTACCAAACACATGGTTCCCCTTCATCATCCATGGATGCGTCCCGACAGATCTATCACGCACAGGCACACACAGAAACACATCCCCACTCCTAGTGATAACATTGCAGTTCCACCCTCAGTTTGTCTATTAGGCCTCTCCCAACATCTCAGAAGCAACTCCATCACCCATCCAGCACTCTACCCCTCTCCCTCCCCTCTCTCTCTCTCTCTCTCTCTCTCTGTCCCATCATATTTCCCGTCCTTGATTATGTATGGATGTCGACCGATCTCTCTCAAGACATAGCTGGGTCTCTCCTTCTCAACACATATCTGAGTCGTTCTACCTCTATAGTTAGGCCTCTGCCTACCCCTCCCCCACCCCTCACCCCCCACACACACCGATACATCAAGCGCTCTAGTCATGTCTCCACGCCACACACAAACTTGACATGTGCCCTCTAACGTTCCGTGGGCCAGTCGCCCTATATCTTTGACTTGCACACACACACACACATTTGATGGCTCTCTCCATCGATCTACTTTCCCACCCACTTGATCCTCTCTTGACTCTATCGATAGCTATGACCCCTCCCTCTCTTCTCGTGGATTGCCCGACCCTCTATGTATGATATGGATAGGCCTCCATTTCACACACATTGCATGCAAAATTTTGTTTGAGATGTCATCGACACATATTCCCACAAATAATTCACGAAATCAACCCCCACCCCACCCCACCCCCACCACAAAAAAAAACACTCACGAACATGGTTTGTATCTCTCACACACACCCACGTAGGTGGGGGCGTGCCTGAAGAGAAGAGGTGCATGCATGGCGCACGGACTCCGTCTCTTTCCCAACCACACCCTTGCGGGTACACGGTGGAGCTCATTTCTGTCGAAAAAGGCAGCCCACGTGGTAATTTGGCACATGTCTTGATTGTCCACTTGGTGGAGGAGGATCGTCTACCATGGGTGAACAAACAAATTGCGACTTGACGCATTATGTTAAATTAAAAAAGAGGCAAACCATGTGGGGCCTACCTTAGAGGCAAGGCTCTATACACCTGGAGTACTTTTGATGTGTCCGTCAACTCATGAGAACAAGGAGAAGCTTGCTTAGTCGCCATCTCCCCGCCCACAGGCGCGGTGGCTCGCAGGATGAGGTGAAGCTTGCTCCTCCCTCGCCCATCTTGTGTGATGGCTCATGGGACGAGGAGAAAATTTACTACTCCTCCGTTTACTCCTCGTCCCTACTACCTTGGTTATAGAGATTATATCATATTGTTTGGAATATATATGTCCTTTAGTAGATTTCAATATGAACTACTAGTACATACTCCAAACAATGATGTATATAGGCGTATTTTAGAGTGTACATTCACTCATTTTGCTCCGTATGTAGTAGCACTCTCCCTCGCCCTCGACCCTGCATACGTGGTGGGCGTGCAACAATTCATTCGGTCTCATATAGCGAGCGATATATACTACACTACCATTATTGCTCGACTTCCAAGAGGCGAAGAGCCAATCGCAAGGTTAATATTTTGGAGATGCCAAGCGCAAGGTTAGTAGGTGCCGCGTCATTTATAAATAATTTTTTTCTTGATGGGCATGTACGCAATATGATAGGTTCATATGGAGAAAAAGGAAACCGCTCCACTATATACATAGTCAAGGCGGGCCAGCCTACACGGTTGCTTGCTGGGGTTGCTCTCTTCACACTCTCTCGCACAAAACGATTGTGGCCACATCTCTAACATCCCAGCGGATCACGTCCGCTTGGGGAAGGTGGATGCTTAGTGTAGATCGGTGGCCGTCCGACGGCGAAAACCTTGTCGGCACGTCCGATCAGGGGTCCCCGTCGTTCTCTCTCACAAAGCGGTGAGGTTGCCTTCGTCCCTTGCTCCTTTGCCGTGGCGTGGGCGGTTGCCGCCTCCGCCGCCCTCCTCAAGGTTGAGCTATGTCCCTCGGTACAACTCCTTTATAGCCGGCTTGCACCATGCTCCAGCTGCCCACATCACTCCTGTGGATATTTCTCTACTTCTTTGCCCCGCACATACGATACCTCTCTGGCTTCTCGTCTTGTATTTGTGATGAGTTTATGTCTCATCAACTAGTCCTAGTAATCTTATTCTAATCACGCTTCTTCAATTTCTTTGCCACAGGATGCTCATCTCGATTTTGGTGAAACTGCACAAAATGATCCGATGGTCAAAGGTTGCAAACTTCATTTATTAGGAAGCTTCGAGCGTTGCCGACAAATTGAAGCCTGGTCGGGGTTCACGGTTCAAGGGCTAGGGACTGCATGGATCATTTTTTCTTTAGCTGCCTCTGTTCCAAAATAAGTGTCAACTTTAGTAGTAGTACAACTTTGTACTAAAGTTTGCACAAAGTTGAGACACTTATTTTGGAGCGGAGGAATATATATTGCTATGATCATCAATCATTGAGATGCAATAGCATGCATGTTAGTCTCCTTTGTATTTGATGAAATGTTGCAGCGGGCAACCTTGGATGCAAGATACATGTAACGAGAGCTGGAAGCTTCATAGCATTGTACAAATTTATCTCGCTGATAAATTACGATGCGTACTAGTACTATACTAGTACTTCCTCATTCCTAAATATAAGTCTTTGTGGAGATTTCACCATTAACCACATGCGGATGTATATAGATGCATTTTAAGTGTAGATTCATTCATTTTGTTCCATATGTAGTTCACCTAGTGGAATCTCTACAAAGACTTATCTACTAGTAATAGCTAGCCCCCACTACTAGGAATTCTCTATCCTCTCCTTGAGCCACATCATCAAAATTGACATAGTCGTTAGATGAAGTAAATCAGTCATAATAGCCGTCTGATCTAGAAGTTGAGAGGCTCCGCACTAAGCCACATGCAAGCATGCAGAAATACCGTGGCACATGCATGTGAGTGGGTTTTAAATCACATCAACATGTCTGCATGCAAGCATGCACCGGTAGCATGCATGTAAGTGAGCTTTTAAGTCCCATTAACATGTCAAAAAGAAAAATATAATCCCATTATGCAGTAGGAGTTGGCTGATCTTTTTTCCTTACGTGGGATGATCTAAATGATTATGGGAGTTTATTTAGTTTGGCTACCACATTTGTCATGCGGTTATATATTTTTTTAGTTCTATGAAATCGATAATTTAGTGCAGAGAGATATACCGCTGTTCATGACAACAGCGAGGACTCATCTAGTAATATTTAGGAGCGGAGGAGTACTATGTAAAGAGTTAGGTGTCGCGCGGTGATAGTGTGAGGTGGGCCATGTAATCACTGAGCCTGCGTGTTTTCACTGCTCTTGCACTCCTCCGCTGTAAGAATGGAGAAAATATTAATCTACTACCTCCTTTCGCCGAAAGCATGGGACATCCAACAGTCCTACCACCTCAGTATTAAAGACCAATGAGCCGTCAAATCACATAGACCCAACAGTAAGTTGGACGGACGAAGCAACCATCACTCTTGCGCGAGTGAGAGGTCGCGTCCGCTCTGCCCGGGCATGAATGCGTCACCGATTCTTTGGAGCGGCGCTGACCATTTTGGGAGGGAAGCGCGCGCGGGCGATGGAGGGGCTTTGGGTGGGCCAGGCTGGTCAGGAGCGGGCGTGGCAGCTGTCCGCGTGTCCCTATCAGACACACCCGGAAACGAGAGGATGCACCGACTCTCGCGGCAAAAATCGTACACTACACACCATATCTCTATAGGAGTAGGTCGATATGTCGCACTATCTAACACACACATGCTGTTAAACACACACACGCACCTTGGTCCCGTTGCACCTTCTAACGTGACTTATTACACCTAGACGGAGGGAGTAGTAAGTATCTGAGATCACGGTGGCACACTTGACTTAAGTCGAATACAAGTGCCCAAAATTTGTGTGCATGTTATAATAAGGATTCACTTAAAATAGTGCGTGAGCGAACAGAGGATCAATTGGACGGTGTTCCCGAGCGATGGCGAAATGTGTGAGGTAGTAAGATACACCGCTGGCGCTTTTAATTTTTCTTATTAATTTGTTTGTTTCACCCTCTAACTGGTGGGACCCAACGTACTACGTGTAGAGAGGTAAGGTGACTAAGGCTGCATTATTTCTACACCACTGTGGATAGTCTTACCACCAAAGCCACATGACACGATTATGATTGAAATCCTAATGACTCCCACACACACGAAAAAAACATGGCATGCCTATCACACGAATGCAGGAATGTATAAAAGATTATTTTCCTCTCGTTGAACATAACGGGAGGGTTGTGTAGCTGGTTAGCCTGTTCGCTCATCAAACTTGAGGTCTCGGGTTCGATATCTGCACTTGAGCATAATTTTTGCCAGCAGGATTGTTTGATGGGTCAAAATGTTTTCTAGGGTTTGCACGCTTCACACACTCTCTCCAGTATATATATACACGCTGGAGCCTCAATGCTTGTAGTTGCTCTCTTCACACTCTCTCGCCCTCTCCCGCTGGAGCCTCAGGGCTTGTAGTTGCTCTCTTCACACTCTCGCCTCTCGAGATCTAAACAAGACTTAGTTGGCCTCTCTCCCCCTCCTTTGCTGCTCAAAGAGCCGGCAGGATCCGTTCGCCGGGAAGGAAGGAGGCTTAACGCTGTCGCCGTCGGCGAGGGAGGGAATCCACTACCGGCGCTGCTGATCACTTTCCACCCAGCGGCGGCGCGGGAGGGCCTTCGACCCCTTCTTCTTCGCAGCCGTCCCGTCGCCCACCGAACCACGCCCCAAGAACCTTATGGTATATTTTACTTACTCCACATGCATTGCTCTAGCTGCATGTATACCATGAATCTAGGACGTCGTTCAAAGAGGAAAGGAGTGGGGGAAAGTAGTGGGAAAAGTTGTATATAGCATGAATCTAGGACGTGGTTCAAAGAGGAAATGGAGGGGGAAAGTTTCATAGCATGAATCTAGGACTTGGTTCAAAGAGGAAAGGAATGGGGGAAAGTAGTGGGGAAAGTTGTATCGCAAAAATCTAGGACGTGGTTCAAAGAGGAAAGGAAGGGGAGAAAGTACTAGTTCAAAAAGGAAAGGAAGGGACAAGGCTGTTTGAGCAGGACTAGATTTGCTGCGAAATACCATATCTAGTTCCTGGCTAGCTCCCATCTTCGATGCATGGATCTGACTATCCGAAGATCGGACTCATCTGCTTGAATCAAAAGAAAATACCGGTATTATGTTCCAAGTTAGGCCTCACATAGGGAAAGGTGTCTAAAGATAACAAAACTGGGACCAACACAAATATGCTCCTTGGTTGTTTGTTCTTTGTTGCAACAGACTGTGCATGACCACAGTACATCGGTAGATGCACATGGTGCTGGTGCGTCCACTGTCCCGTGCAACTCATTAGTTGTTGTTAATCTAAGGCCCTGTTTGGTTAAAAACTCCCTAGTCCCTACCTGCTTGGTTCCAGGGACTAAACATGGACTAGAGGTTATTAAATGACATGATAAAAGACCATGTTACCCCTAGTAATGAACTAATAGAAACAAGGTGCGATGCGTGGTAGGGGCAACTGTTGGAAAAGTCCCAAAAAGACTCCCTCGGGGTCTTCTTTCTTTAGTCCCAAATGCCCACTTTTAGTCCCGAAAAGTCCCTCCTGTTTGGTTTAGATGTGACTGACACGGAGTTTTTTTAGTCCCTACACCAAAATGTCCTGTAAACAAACACCCTCTAATAATGCCCTTGGAAAATTGATGTAATGCTACAGTTAAAAGCAAATTACATGTTTAACAATTTTATTGTTAATATAATCTCTATGTTAATATTAATCAATGCCACCGTTTGAGAAATGCTCTTGTCTTGCTTTCTTTCCCATTTAGATAAGGTAGATGCTTCTTTTGTTGGCTTCATGTCATCCACCGTTATTGACCACTAATTGTTTCCTTTGCACCTCTGTGTAAACAGGGTTATCTACTTCACCTCGTTGCCATTGTGACCTTTTGTTGCCTTTGCACAAAACACTTTTGTTTTAAGAGTGTTTTGTGCAGTTCAACAAAATATCACACCGACAACGTTAGCTTGATTGCTTGATCTTAGTGGAACTGCACAAGAGGAGATCTTACTTCCTATCCATTAAAGCGAATTTGGTTCAGATCTTCTTCTTGTGAGTTTTTGAATTCCGCATCATGAGAGGTCGATTACTAGCCTTCTTTCACATGATTCTGTGTGTGCTTTCATATGTTGTGCTACTTATGCGATAATGTTGCTTGATTTTAGTGAACTGCACAAATGGAACAAGACTTCCAATCTGTATGTGCCGTAATATCCCATTGAGGTAAGATTTCACAACTGCTGGCCTGTATTTTACCACTTTCATCGAGAAAATTAAGTTTAGTACTATACTTTTGCTCCCTAATTGACATGCCAAATCTTACATTGAAGGCGAAGCTTATGCATTATTGAACCAAGTGATGAAGGGAAGAACAAGCGGAAGAAAACAAAATCAACTCCGGTCTTGTAATGAAACCTTTGGGCTGTGATGACACAAGTAATGATATAGTTTTGCATCTTAATTTATTGCTATGGCTGGAATGAGCAATTGTTTTGCCACTGATTTGATGCCATACGTAATTATCTCTACTTGTGCAAACAGGATCTTCTTTGAAGATACCATATATTTTAGTGGAACTGCACAAGAAGATGTTGGAAACATTAAACTAATCGAAGAGTATATAGTAAGCATGGCCACCCCGTAGATAGCAACAGATGGTTCGGAGAAGTGCTTCATCTGTATGCTCTACACAATCAGCCTCGACAAATGTTGGTACTCACCCACTGATTTCATCCATATGATTGAGCTTTGTCATCTCTATTGGTGTTGTGCTACTGTTTAGATCTTGTCATGAAAAGTGGTATTGTCCTTGAGAAGTGCTTCATCTGTGCTGTTTTAAATATTTCCTTTACTTTTTTTCGAGCAAACAAGGATCATCTTCCTCTAAAGAAGAATATGGAGTACGTGAAGTGACTAGTTTCGATTATGCCAGGATGAAGAAGCCTTGTCTATCTTCTCATCAGAAGGAGCAGTTGAAGGATGGTTACATTACTCCCCACAAGACCAAACTAACTTCAGCTCGGAAGGACCGACAAATCTCCATTTTTTTTGTGATCTTGAGTACAATGTTGTTCTAGGATTCTTTCGGTGAGTTCCATTTTTATAAAAGTGTGCTCTACATGGACCATGTATGTGCTGTTAAGCTGTTAATTCATAGTCTTGTTTGCTTTATACTAATCACTTTTTGTATTTTGTGCAAGCAGGGTGCTCAACTTGATTTCAACAGGGAACTGCACAAAATGTTCATGAATACATCGAATCATTCATTTCCACCACAAGAAAGGAGGTGCCCATAAGTTCAAGGCGTTGCAACATATAAGGGCGAAATCATACAAGCTACTGCTGCAATTTGGTTGATTTTGGTGGAACGCACAAAAGAACAGCTGGTTTATTTAGCATGAGGTGCCATGTCAATGTCGAACGATGGCAAACCCTGCCCATTCCACAATCATAGGCATTTGATATTTTGGAATGGGACAACCATGTCAAATTTTGCTCATTGATTTTAGCAAGATATCGTTTGATATTTTTGAATGGGGCGCCCTTTGCTGTCGTCGTGGCGATTAATTTTTTCTTTATTCTTTAGTTGTGAAGTAAATATTGCCTATGACATGTGAGTTCTTTGAGATGCATAATCATCGATTGTTTTGAATGTTCTCTATGAATTTCCGAGCCTGTGTGTTATATTGCAATGTCTGAAGCGCTAAAAGCTGCTCAAACTCTTTGTACTCATACATTCCTTTTACTTAGCACATTGTGAAAGTGCATACTTTTTGTATAAGATTGGTCAAAGTAGAGATACTTTGATTGCAGACAAAACTTGTATGCAGACTAGAAAGGACGGAGGAGTACATGTGAAACTACTGCAAGCGTGGTGATCACCACAGGAATAATGCTAGTGCGTATTGTTTTGCATGTTCATGCAATGCCGGTGATCTGAGAATTCTAACTAATTGAAATAAATTCATTCATACGGTCGGTTCATATAAACATGCGGATTTCATTACATTTCATACATTCTTGAACTAAAAGGGGTGTTTGTGGCGCATGCATCTCCCGATCACGGTGGCACAGGTCATCCTCCTTTTGAAAAAAACTAAAAAGTGCGCTGGAGGTATAATTAATTAACGAAGCTAACCACATGTCCCATCGAGCGAGCAGAAGCTTGATGACTTAGCTGCAGTGCGATTGCGTGTCGACATGTGGCCTGTTGGGCCCACGTGTCGATCACCAACTGCACCAGCGATTAAGTAAAGCAGCGTTCTTCTCGGCGTAGCTCTCCGACTCCACGTCGCCGCCAAGAAGCTAACCGGCCGTCAATGGTCAACCCGCCTAGCTTGGCTTCAACGGAGGTAGCAATGGTGGCCTTACTTGGACCCGGCGGCGGCGACCTACCGTGTTCTACTCTTCCTCGTTTTACGTGTGCGCGGCCTCGTTGGCGCGAGGCGGGGCCTCGGCGGAGCCGATGATATCCTCTGTCTCGTTGCCGATGGCGGCACCTCGGCGGAGCGGTGGAATCCTCCCCACGTTGATGGCAGGGTGGGGCCTCGGCTGAGCGGCGATGTCCTCTGCCTCGTTGTTGGCGGGCGGGGCCTCGGCGGGCCGCGGTGTCCTCTGCCTCGTTGTTGGTGCGCGGGCCCTCGGCGGAGCAGGCGTCGTCGGCGCCAGTGAGCGAGGACTTCGCCGGGCCGGCATTGTCCTCTGCCTCGTCCTCGGTCTCGCCAAATAGCGCCTCGCCCGCTTCGCCGCCCTCTTTGCTAGCCTCTTTGTAGGCGGCGCAGCCTCCGCCACCGCATGCGGTACCGCCCGGCCTTCGGCGGCCCTTGCGAGCGGAGCGGTGCGAGTCGAGTAGCACCTCCTGCTCCACCGCTCGCGGTGATCTGCTCCTCCACTGCGGGTGCTCTGGAGAGATGGTGGTTGTAAGGCGGCGTCGGCTGCGCCTCCGGAACTGCTCCTCACGCGCCGGCCTCACCTGTCCATATATTGGGCACGGGCCTGCGCCGATGGTCATGGTGCAATGCACCGGCGAGATGGCGTGGAGGAGGGTTGGCACCGGATCGTCGACTACCATGTTCTCCATTAGGGCGTCGTCGTCCTTGGCTGCTGTCGGCCAGCCTGTCGGCAGCAATGGCTGCCATCTCCTTGTGGTCCGTCGTCCGCCCGTCGTCGAGCGCTGGAGCGCGAGGAAGCCATGGTGGGCGATAGTGGTGTGGGCGGGAGAAAGGAGCGGATGCGGATGATGCGGCTATGGCGGCGCAGCAGTTTATATAGCAATGGTGGGCGGGCGGAGGGACGGACGTGTGGCACCGGAGTAGCCGCCTTAGCAACCGCGTATCATTAATGTGTGCGGCAGATGGACGGACGGACGGCACTTGTGTCGTTTGAAGGCGGAGCATCGCCTGCACCGGGAAGCGGGGCGGTCGGCGCTGATTGTTTCGGGCGGAAAGCGCGCGTGGGCGAGGAGATGACTTTACTTGGATAGGATGACAATGGGGACCCACCCGGTCCATAGCCTCACGTACGCAAGTGCCTCCTTATTATATGTATATAACTATAATTTATTTTGCTTCCTCCTGGTTTCCTGACATCACGGTCCCACACCATTGTCAACCTATGTACTCTAGTCAATAAACGAGAGAATTGCACAAGAAGCGGCTGGCAGCTGGGACCAAGCAGCTCGAGCAGTATTTGTGTTTTTGAGGTGTGAGCACTACAGATTTTTTTTCGATGTTTACCCCAGATATTAATTTTTCTCCTCTGAACAACAACGTAAACATCGCTGCAGGTATTAACTGGGCGGGCTGTAGCCCGTCTAGCCCAGGCCAGATATCCCGCCGAGATATTAATTTTTTTCAAGCTGAAAATGGCTAGCCCAGCTATACTTTTTTAGGAATACCGGGCAAGGTCAAGTTGTTATTCACCGCCCATTGGCTGCAAATCTTTCCTAGGAGGGATGCATTAGGCTTGACAAGAAAATGGGCTTTAAGAAATAATAAATGGGATGTAATTATAAAAAGCTGGGTAGTAACTATTAAAAATGCAACAAACAGTGATTACTTTATAAAATATTATTTTTGGAATATTGAAAATTTTAATTTCATTAATTGTTCTTGGCGCAATGTTTCGTTGGATTTTTATGTAATATAAATTTATATTGAAATTGTATTTAATCGACTAGAAATTTTGGGATAAAATATTGGATCCCATCAAAATGTGGGAAATTTTATTAAATTCTGTTTTGAGCGGTTGGTTGAAATGGGCTGTAGTTTTAACAAGCTGGAAATGGGTTGTAGTAAATCCCATTAGAATTCAAAAATGGGCTACACATTCTTACAAATCTCAAATGGGCTATAAGTTCTCGCCACACACTTACGGCCTTACTAAGTTGTGCGTCCCTTAAAAAGTTGAGTTGGCGCATATGCAAGGCTTTGTCAACTTATAGTCAACACACAGTTCTAGCGGCGGTGGCGTTGGATGTCCATCCAACGGATGCCGTCTTCTTCTTCAATCTCGGATATTCTAGCTTCACCCGCCCAAAAAATGATTCCTCCCGCTGACATCTGGGGCGCACCGTTTCGGAAGCTGACCTGTGGGCCTACTAAGTTGACATACCAAGGGCTTTGTCAACTTAGTCAATAATAAACGACTCTAGCTACAGTGACCGTACGATGTCCATCCAACGGCCGTCATGCTTCTTCAACCTCCGGTCTTCTTGCTCCAGCCGCCCAAAGCAGCACCGGTCGTGCCGCCTGCTCCTGCCTCCCGTGGCCGGTTGTGTTGCCGCGCAGGCCTCACCGCCCCTACTACTCCCACCGCTGGCCAGGCCATCCCTCCACTCACCCACACCCCCTGTTATTTTGCGGCAACGGCAGCGCAGCCGAACCAGTGAACCCTCGTACTCCTCTCCGCGTATGCATCCACTGCCGCGTCTTCCCCGGCTCCACGTCGTCCCCTTCCTAGGCCTCGTCGTTGTCCACCGCCGTGGTGCTCTCGGCGCGGTCTGGTAAACGTGGTCAAGGAACAACTTCCATCGGACGTGGACTGTATGTGGAGAGGCTGACAGTTGGGTCCACGGCAGCCGCAAGGAAGTGCCTCCTTATTACGCGCAAAATAATTATTCCTCCACCTGACAGCGAGGACCCACCGGACGGGCCACCGTATTTCGCGAAAAAAATAATTCGCCCCCTAACTGCTGGGACCCACGAACTACATCTTCGCACGCAAGGAAGTGCGTCCGAAAAAAAAACGATTCGCCCCCTGACTACTGGGACCCACCAGCTACATCTTTGCACGCAATGAAGTGCGTCCAAAAAAAATGATTCGCCCCCCGACTACTGGGACCCACCAGCTACACCTTCGCTCGCAAGGAAGTGCGTTCGGGAAAAAAAACGATTCGCCCCCTGACTGCTGGGACCCAGCAGCTACACCTTCGCAAGCAAGGAAGTTTGTCCGGGCAAAAAAAACGATTCGCCCCCCTGATTGCTGTGACCCAGCAGCTACACCTTCGCACGCAAGGAAGTGTGTCCGAGCAAAAAAAACTATTCGCCCCCCTGACTCTGGGACCCACCAGCTACATCTTCGCAGGCAAGGAAGTGCCTGAAAGTCGGGACCCACCTGGTCGGAGCGTACGTAGCGTTGTCATCCTGGTCGCGAACATGTACGTACATACTGGTCGATGTAGAGGCGTGCACGTGTCCTAGTACAGTAGCGCGTAATCGTAGTAGATGCGCGCACGTAGCATGTACACGCGTCGTCTGTGCGGCCAGGGTGCAAGAAAGAAAATCTGACCATGTATGTGTACATAGGGGGGTCTCGACGCCTATTCGCGCGCATACATACGGCGAGGCTCGTGTTCATGGGGAGGCAGCGGAATGCGTCGTGTTCATGGGGAGGCAGCGGAATGCGTCATGTTCATGGGGAGAGGCAGCGGAATGTGTCGTGATCATCGGGAGGCAGCGGAGGCGTGGGAGCCAACCGGCTTGGGCGGTGCAGTGATGGAAGCGAGGCACAGAATACCACGTAATGGAGGAAGCGGCCTTGTGTTCGGCCGCCACGTTCGAACAGGGTCTGTTGATTGGGAGGGTGTGGCAGCGCATCAAAACGGAGGAAACATACCTCCTACGGTCAAAGCAGGGGTCCTGTTGATCGGGAGGGTGTGGCATACCACAAAGCGGAGAAATGGACCTCCCTACGGTCGGCAGGGGTCCCAGTACATCGGGAGGGTGTGGCGTGCGCAAAACGGGACTCCACGGGATACTGTTCATCTCCACCGTCGACCTCCTCCAGCCTCCACGGGCTACCATCGACCTCCTCCAGCCTCCACGGGCTCCTGTTCATCCAGCCTCCACCGCGCGCTACTCCACCGGCTACTGTTCAACCACCCTCCACGGGCACCCCTCCACCGTCTACTGTTCATCCAGCCCTCAACACCATGGGGTCCTGTTCAACCACCCCTCCACGGCCACCCCTCCACCGTCTACTGTTCATCCAGCCCTCCACACCATGGGGTCCTGTTCATCCAGAGGCAACGCCACCGCTCACTGTTCATCCAACCCCCGCCCCCCCACAACGCTTGTTCATCAATCGATCGGCTTGATTAGCGGCGATAGCGAAGAATCGCTCCATCGGGTTCAGTTAACAGCCATCGATCGATCGCTCAGGTTCAGTAACGCGTAGCCTGCAGTGCCATTGCTCGGGTTCAGTTAGAGAACAACGCCTCGCTCGGGTTTAGTTAGAGCCGACGCCTAACACACACGCCAGCGTCGTGTACGAGAAAGCGCTTGTCGCTCGGCCCCCGACCTCCCACCGTAACCGGCAACTCCTCGAAATTTTCCTACCCCTCGCTTCTACCACGGTTTTTTTTCGTCATGGACGGCCCAAAGAATGTCATGCAGCTGCTTCTCCGGCCCGCCCAGGATGAAAAGCCCATTTTTTGTCATGATTTTTTGTCATAGAAGTAGGAGCCCACCACATCTATGATGATACCGGGTTCTGTCACAATTATCGTCATAGAAGTGTCATATGTATGACCAAAAAAAATCGTTCGGCCCAAAATGTCATGCATGTGTCTTTTTTTGTAGTGATGACTGCTTACTTGAAAATAGAGAACTGCATTGTCGTATCACAATGAACTGCGGAACATGTGGTTGGGCCTGTGTTTGTGGAGTGGTATGTGGTAAATTTTTTTAATATTCAGCAGGCTTTCTCTTTGCCTGTTGGGCCTGTGTTTAGGGAGTGAATACACATTCGGCCTGTGTTCGGGGAGTGAGGACGCATTGGGCGCAAGCCGGCCTGTGGGCATGGCTGGTTCCCGGTGCGTTGTGTGCGGCCTAATATTTAGTCCCACCTCGCCCGCGGAAGGCGCGCCCGACCTGTTTATAAGCATTGGCGAGGCAGCCATATCGAACTCCTCTGGTTACTTATTTGGGCGCTCATACACGACGCTCGCCTGTTTTCGTGGTTTTGCTCTTATGTAATCTTTTTTCCAATATAGGGGAGTGAACTGCTTAGTAAATCATGCGTGTACTGCATTGATTACGTTTCCGTACTGCACGTTCATATATTTCCGCACTACATATACATATCGCATTTTTCTTTTTGTGTTTACTCTCTTATGTATTCGTTTTTCCAAATTTAGGGGCGTGCACTGCTTTGTTGGGTATGTGTAAACTACATCTGACGGAGTCTGTACTACATTGGTACACAACTTGCAATGCATGTGTCCTATTTGCACACTGCATCTTATTTCATTTTGTGCACTTCTCGAATCTAATGGTACATAAGCAAACAACAGAAAACAAATTATCACAAGCATTCTGTACAACAAGTTCATCATCAGCAAACTAATTTCAACAGAAAGTAATCTAACATAATCAAAGTTCATCATTACAAGCGATTCTGCATGGCAAGCAAACTAAGTTCAGCAAAAGCAAATGATCACAAGCAAACTAACCATACATAAGCAAACAACATAAAGCAAATTTGATGATAATTCTAAAACGACGCTGGCATTGTTGGCTCTTTGGCCGGCACCTTCTTCCTCTTCACCAGGTAGCGTCTCCCCATCCCCAGCTACTCCTGGCGTGCTTCTTGGGGGGCTCCTCCTTCTCCATCTTTGCACGACGAAGCCCGTCCTGGGTGAGCGTGATGCGGTTCCATATCTCGTACGCTGCGTAGGTGTTCTCTGCCACGTACTTGATGTGCCTCATGGACATAAGCAGGGTGGCCCAGTGCTTGTGTTAGTTGTTTGTGATCTTCTTCTTCATGTTGTTGTAGTAGTCGTCGATGAGCATGCCGGAGACGTCTCCAAGGGAGTCCAACTGCTTGGTTGCCTCGGGCACCCTCCACTCCTTACGGATGTCGGCGAAGTTGGCGACCTCGGATTGACGCTCTAGCCTGGTTTTGTCGCCATCGATGGAGAAGCACGCAAAGGTGTACAGGGGTCGGCGAGAAGTTGTCGAAGCGTGACCCCCTCCCCACCCCCTGCGAGGCCGAGCACAGAGCGAGGCGGAGCAGGTGGCGGCTTGACATGCCGCGGCGCCCTTGCGCTTGTGACGAGTCCGTCACACCCCGTCGCCTCCCTGTCTATCTTAGGGGTGTGGCTCTAGGGTTTCGTGCATCCTATTGTTGGAAAAACAGAATGTCCGCATTGCGCCTGTCAACCAGGCACACTCCATGCGTTAGCGTGAGGCCGAGCAGGGAGGTGGGAGGGGGGGTCGTGACCCCCTCCCCACCCCCTGCGAGGCCGAGCCTGGAACGAGCCGGAGCAGGCGGCAACGCGGCGTGCCGCGGCGCCGCATGCGCAAGCGAGTCCGTCACACCCCGTCGCCTCCCTGTCTATCTTAAGGGTGTGGCTCTGGGGTTGCGTGCGTCCTATTGTTGGAAAAATAGAATGTATGCACTGCTCATGTCAACAAAGCGCACTGCGTGCGTTAGCGCGAGGCCGAACATGGGGGTGGGAGGGGTCATGACCCCCCCCCCTCCCCTGTGAGGCCGAGACTAGAACGAGCCGGAGCAGGCGGCGACGCGGCGTGTGCCACGGCGACGCATGCGTAGGCGAGTCCGTCACACCCCGTCGCCTCCCTGTCTATCTTTGAGGTGTGGCTCTGGGGTTGCGTGCGTCTTATTATTGGAAAAACAGAATGTCCGCACTGCGCCTGTCATCCAGGCACACAGCATGCGTTAGCGCGAGGCCGAGCAGGGGGGTGGAGGGGGGATCGTGACCCCCTCCCCAGCCCCCTTGTGAGGCCGAGCCTGGAATGAGCCGGAGCAGGCGGCGACGCGGCGTGCCGCGATGCCGCATGCGCAGGCGAGTCCTTCATACCCCGTCGCCTCCCTGTCTATCTTAGGGTGTGGCTTTGGGTTGCGTGCGTCCTATTGTTTGAAAAATAGAATGTCCGCACTGCGCTTGTCAACCAGGCACACTGCGTGCGTTAGCGCGAGGCCGAGCAGGGGGTGGGAGGGGGGATCATGACCCCCCCTCCCCACCCCCCTACGAGGCCAAGCCTGGAACGAGCTGGAGCAGGCGGCGACGTGGCGTGCCGTGGCGTCGCATGCGCAGGCGAGTCCGTCACACCCCTACGCCTCCCTGTCTATCTTAGGGGTGTGGCTCTGGAGTTGCATGCATCCTATTGTTGGAAAAACAGAATGTCTGCACTGTGCCTGTCAACCAAGCGCACTGCTTGCGTTAGCGCGAGGCTGAGTTGTGGTGGGAGGGGGGTCGTGACCCCCCTCCCCACCCCCCTGTGAGGCCGAGCCTGGAACGAGACGGAGCAGGTGGCAACGCGGCGTGCCGCGGCGCCCCATGCGCAAGCGAGTCCGTCACACCCCGTCGCCTCCCTGTCTATCTTAGGTGTGTGGCTCTGGGGTTGCGTGCGTCCTATTGTTGGAAAAACAGAATGTCCGGATTGCGCCTGTCAACAAAGCGCACTGTGTGCTTTAGCGCGAGGCCGAGCAGGGGGTGGGAAGGGGGGTCCTGACCCCCCATCCAAACCCCCCAGCGAGGCCGATCCTGGAACGAGCCGGAGCAGGCGGCGACGCGACGTGCCGCGGCGCCGCATGCGCAGGCGAGTCCGTCACATCCCGTCGCCTCGTAGTCTACCATGTGCAGGCGAGTCCGTCACACCCCGTGCGCCTGTCAACCAAGCCAGGATGTGACGTGGGATTGTGTCGTTGTAGCGAAGTGAAAAGATTCGCCATGGTAGTGTTTTTGATTGGCTCGAAAAAATATTCGTCTAAGAGAACTGCAATGCTTTATTGACAGCACATCTTCCGTCCCGTACCGTACTGCATCGTGACTGCATTTTTTTAAGGTGAGGGGGCACTGGAGTAACTTGCTAGTTGTGCGTCGTTGGGCTTTGTTTTTTTTGGGCTGTGAGAATTTGTTGGGCCTGTATTCGGGGAGTGAACACGCATTGGGCCCAAGTCGGCCTGTGAGCACGGCTGGTTCCCGGTGCGTTGTGTGCGGACTAATGTTTAGTCCCACCTCGCCCACGGAATGTGCGCCCGACCTATTTTTAAGTGCTGGCGAGGCAGCTGTATCGAACTCCTCTGGTTATTTATTTGGGCTCTTATACACGGCGCTCGCTGCTCTATGCTCTATGACCTGTGGGCCCATATGTGCCCGTCCCCATGCATTGTGACTCAGAACGGCTCGCCTTCTGTGGGCGCGGACCTACTACGAGATTGGCTGGGGACGGGTGCACCTGTGGTGGTCAATTTATTTTCTATGTATTTTCTATCTTAAGTATTTTTTAATGCAGGGGCGTGCACTGCTTAGCCAAACATCCTTGCACTGCATTGATCAGGGTTCTAAACTACATGTGCACGCATTCTGTACTACACATGTTTGCGCTACATTTTTGTGCATTGCATGGGTAGCATTTCTCTTTATTGTTTTTCCCTCTTACGTATCATTTTTTCTAGTGTACGGGTGTGCACTACTTTGTTGCTTCTATGTGCACTGCATTCGTTATAGTCCTGTGCTGAAGGTGTACACATTTTCCACTGCGTGCATCCTTCTTTGTGCCAAAGTTCTGACTGGTTATGCCAACGATGCGGACTGCATGACTTACATTTAAGTACTGCATCAGGTGCACTAATTCTGTGTTGTGCACTGCGCGAAAGTGCTTCTCTTGTGGTTCATTTTGAGCATGTACCGCACTTCATGCACCCATATAGTGAACTTCTTTGTAAGACTTTGGAGAACTGCACACATTTTTTAGAGACCTATTACGGGACTGGCTCGGGCCTGGTTGTAGCTGGACGGTCAATTTTTTTCATTATCTGAAGCATTGTTTTATTTTGGAGTATATATATTTCGTGGTAGTACAAATGATGTCATTTGTACTGCTTGCATCAACGTTGAGTACTGCACTGCACGTACCATGTCTGTATGTTGTGCACTGAACGAAAGTTGTTGCAGCCCCTTCGTTCTGCATTTATGCATGTACTGCACTTCATGTATACACTTTGTGAATTACCTTATATTTGTTATGTGAACTATATTCACGTTTCTTTATAAATATTAATATTAATGATCTTTTTCTATAATTACTTTTTGTGGACTGCATGTGTACAAATGTGTAATGCTTATTTTTTAGCATTGTGAACTGCATTAATCTTTCTTTTTTAGGTATGAGTTGTAGTCAGATTACTTAATTTTTTTAACATTGTTTTTGAATATGTTTTGTATGTGAATAGTATGTTTTGGTATCACACATTAAATTTTTCAAAGTTTTCTGCATACTTGTTCTAACACAAACTAATTTCAGCGAAATCAATTGATCAGAAGCAAACTGTGATACATAAGCAAACAACAGAAATAAAATTTAATGATTATTCTAAAACGACATTGTTTTTACAAAAGAAATGTTCGATATGAAGCAACGAACATAATGAAAAGCTTGCATACATGAAACAAAGAACAACACAACGACTAAAGTAAAGTGAAACTAAAACATACCCCTGAATTATTTCTAGTTGCTGTATTGGATTACATCCTTGTTCTTCTTCTGCTTGGCTTCTTTGTCTCTTTTTGCCCTGTCCAGTCCCATGATGACATCATAGATGATTCTCCATGACTCATATGTTGCAAATGCATCTATTGCTGCATACTTGATAAGCTTTTCTGGTAGTGGGCAAAATCCCCATAGAGTATGGTCCTCCTTGCGGTTAATTTTTTTCTTCATGTCATGGTAGTGAATGTCTATCATCCTGCCGGCAACATCAGCCAAAGAGTCAAACTTCTTTTTATTGTATGGGTCTCTCCATTCCACCTGAATATCAATGTAGTTGTCGGAGTTGATCTCCAAACCAGATAGCTTCAGCTTGCTTTTGCCTCCTTCAATGGCGAATCCGACGAAGGTGTACTCACCATTCATGAGGAATTTTTCTAGTTCCATTGGCCTACAAGATGTTTGTATACAGTAAATATAGTTTATTTTCTTAGAAGTACCAATGTTTTTTGTTTTTTCTGAAACTGAACTACAATATGAATATCTGAATCTGTTGCATTGAGTAGTTGCTAATACTTTGTGCAGCATAACTAGTAAATCTGATAATACATTGCCTAAACAATGCATGTTTTGTGCATGATTGTATTCATGAACTAAATTTCATACATGTTTTGTATAGTAATGTTGCAGTTTTCTATTGTTCAGTCAAATAGTTTGTATTTGGTAAAACAAAATAAAACTGTGTGTATTGCTAGATCATATAATTCAAGAATTGAACACATGAGTGACATACATGGAGCCAGATGAAAACTGTCAATCAATTCATATGCCATGCTTTTCAAAAATTAAAACCAAAGTTTAAATATTGGTGATTGTAGTGAAGAAAATTTAAAATCAATATTGACAATCAATAGTACAGATTGATAGTTATTCTGACCTGTCTTTAGCTGCAAAGATGTGGTAGACAAGGCATTCTTTTTCTACGCATAGCTGGAGCATTGCTGCCCGCTGTGGCTTCACGTAGTGCGTGTACTCGACATCAACACTGACTAGTTTGACGGGCATTCCGCCGAGCTTCCTCCTGAGCATGGACAACATCTTGTCCACATCTTCACCCTTGCTTGTGCAAACGACGTGGAGCTTGTGGTTGCCGTGGAGGTCGACGTCGTGGAGCTCCCTTGTGAACCTGCGGCGCTGCTTGTAAAGAGGTGCATCCGCCATGACTCTCCTCTGCTCTCTCATGTTTGTTCTGGAGAGAAGAGGTTGGTGAAAGGAAGTGTGGAGAAGAAGATGCAATGGGGTTTTTTGGGGTACAAAGCAGTTGTGTTTTCTCCTCTGATCTCCTTGACGGGACGTGGGAGAGGTGGAGCGCGGTAGTAGCATGGTGGGCTCTGTTTTTAGTTACGTGGCAACTACAGAGAGGTTCTGCTACGAGGAGGCTCTGTTAGTGCGTTGGAAATTCGGAACGTCGTGTCCTCTTTTTCGTGACTTGTTCAGGTATGCACGCAACTGTCAGAAATTGTGATGATTGTATTTTCGGTGAATTTTCCTATTAAGTGCACTTCTTTGCTATCAGAACAGAACTGCGTATGTCCACATAGTGTACTGCATGGAAGTGAAATTTATTCTTCGTGCACTGAATTATATCAGATTAGGATTGATACAGATGTACGCACATTTAGTTTCTTGATGGAGTTCTTTCATGCAGTTCTTTATTTTATAACGGACAGCTTTTCTTAACTAACAGGGTTGCATTCTTCATTTTAGCCATACTGCAATGCAGTAGAAGGAGAACTGCATTTCATAAAAAAGAATACTTCGTGCTTCCATGTGGAGAACTACACTGTTTGGCGTCGCGGACTGCATTTATACGTTGACTTCTGGCTTTCTGCGTTTTATATATTAATAGCAAACTGTAGTTTCTGGCAGTGCCCACGCACATTTTCTTTTGTTGTTGTTATTCATTTAAAAAATGTTTCTTATTTTTCTTTGATGTTTTATTTTTGAATTTATTGTTTTTTCTTAGTGGGCCTTGTTGGGCCCGTGTTCGTGGAGTGAAGACACATTGGGCCCAAGTCGGCCTGTGAGCACGGCTGGTTCCCTATGTGTTGCATGCGGCCTAATGTTTAGTCCCACCTTGCCCGCGAAAGGTGCCCCTGACCTGTTTATAAGCGCTGGCGAGGCAGCCATATCGAACTCATCTGGTTACTTATTTGGGCGCTTATACACGGCGCTCGTTGCTTTATACTCTCTGACCTATGGGCCCATGTGCGCCCGGCCCCATGCATTATGACTCAGAACGGCTCGCCTACGGTGAGCGCAGACCTACTACGAGACTGGCTGGGGCCGAATGCACCTATGGTGGTTATTTTTTTTTCTTTGTATTTTTTATCTTAAGTATTTTTGTAACGAAGGGGCGTGCACTGGTTATCAAACCATTCGTGCACTGCATTGTTCAGGGTTCTGTACTGCATGTGCACGCATTCCGTACTACATGTTCATGTCTCATTTTTTGTTTTCATGTTTTTGCTCTTATGTAATCTTTTTTCCAATGCAGGGGAGTGCACTGCTTAGTAAACATACATGTACTGCATTGATTATGTTTCTGTACTGCAGGTTCATATATTTCCGCACTACATTTTTTTCAATGTAGGAGCGTGCACTGCTTAGCAAATCATCCGTGCATTGCATTGATCAGGGTTCTGTACTACATGCGCACGCATTTCGTAGTACATGTGCAGTTCTCATTTTTTGTTTTCATGTTTTTGCTCTTATGTAATCTTTTTTCCAATGTAGGGGAGTGCACTGCTTAGTAAACATACCTCTTCGCATTGATTATGTTTACATCTTCGCAGGTTCATATATTTCCTTTTCTACATATATAGGTCGCATTTTTTCTTTTTGTGTTTTTGCTCTTATGTATTCTTTTTTTTCAAATTTAGGGGCATTCACTGCTTCCTTGGATATGTGTAA
The DNA here is from genome assembly GCA_021605205.1 of Aegilops longissima. Classification (NCBI taxonomy): domain Eukaryota; kingdom Viridiplantae; phylum Streptophyta; class Magnoliopsida; order Poales; family Poaceae; genus Aegilops; species Aegilops longissima. Next base: position 174,265,783 of record CM038679.1, read on the forward strand.
ACTTCATTCGACGGAGTCTGTACTGCATTGGTACACAATTTGCACTGCATGCGTTCTATTTGCACACTGCATCTTATTTTCGTTTTGTGCACTGCTCGAATCTAATGATTCGTAGCCAAACAACAGAAAACAAATTATCACAGGCATTCTGTATGAAAAGTTCATCATCAGCAAACTAATTTCAATAGAAAGCAATCTAACATAATCAAAGTTCACATCATTACAAGCGATTCTGCATGGCAAGCAAACTAAGTTCAGCAAAAGCAAATGATCACAATCAAACTAACGATACATAAGCAAACAACATAAATCAAATTTGATTATAATTCTAAAACGACGCTGGCATTGTTGGCTCTTTGGCCGGCACCATCTTCTTCTTCACCTGTTAGCATCTCCCCATCCCCTGCTGCTCTTGGCGCGCTTCTTGGGGGGCTCCTCCTTCTCCAGCTTTGCACGGCGAAGCCCGTCCTGGGTGAGGGTGATGCGGTTCCATATCTCGTACGCTGCGTAGGCATCCTTTGCCACGTACTCAATGTGCCTCATGGACAGAGGCAGGGTGGCCCAGCGCTTGTGCTCGTCGTCGGTGATCTTCTTCTTCATGTTGTTGTAGTAGTCGTGGATGAGCATTCCGGAGACGTATCCAAGGGAGTCCAACTCCTTGGTTGCCTCGGGCACCCTCCACTCCTTCTGGATGTCGACGAAGTTGGCGACCTCTAAATTGACGCGCTCTAGCCTGGTTTTGTCGCCGTCAATGGAGAAGCCTGAAAAGGTGTACCTGGGGTCGGCGAGGAAGTTGTCGAAGATGGTGCACCTTTCAGCGGCGCTCAGTTGGAAGAGCAGCACCGGGTGTTTCTTGCAGATGGAGAGTTGGCAGAGGACGGGTTTCTGGGTCGCTTGAGGCTCGTTGTTGTACTCGAGATCAATGCCGACGATCCTGTGGCGCGAGAGGCTGAGGTGGCGCTCGTACTGCATGAGGGTGATAGCCATCTTCTTCTTGTTGTTGGTTTGGATGATGTGCAACTTGGTGTTGCTGTGGGCCTCCATGTCCTTGTACTCGTCGGTTAACGCCATCGCCGATAGTAGGGCTTGGTGTTTTACGTGGAGATGGATGTGATGAAGTGATTTGGTGGTAGCTCAATGGATACTTGTGTTGTTGTGGATGAGAAGGCCTATGGCAGGGGTCTGAATTTAAGGGGAGGGTGAGGGAGTCCTGGATTAGGGGGTATCCGGACAGCCAGACTGTATACATCGTCCGGACTATGGAAGCGTGAAGACACAAGACTCAAGACTTCGACCCGTGTCCGGATAGGACTTTCCTTGGCGTGGAAGGCAAGCTTGGCGATCCGGATATTGTATTTCCTTCCTTGTAACCGACTCCATGTAAACCCTAGTCCTCTCCGGTGCCTATATAAACTGGAGAGGTTGGTCCTTAGAAGGCCGATCATAATTACAATCATACCATCATAGGCTAGCTTCTAGGGTTTAGCCTCTATGATCTCGTGGTAGATCTACTCTTGTACTACCCATATCTTCAATATTAATCAAGCAGGAAGTAGGGTTTTACCTCCATCGAGAAGGCCCGAACCTGGGTAAACATCTGTGTCCCTTGCTTCCTGATACCATCAGCCTAAGACGCACAGATCGGGACCCCCTACCCGAGATCCGCCGGTTTTGACACCAACATTGGTGCTTTCATTGAGAGTTCCTCTGTGTCGTCGCTACGGGGCTCGATGGCTCCTTCAACCATCGTCAACAACACGGTCCCGGGTAAGACCTTTCTCCCCAGATAGATCTTCGTGTTCGGCGGCTTCGTCCTGCGGGCCAATTCGCTTGGCCATCTGGTGCAGATCGATAGCTACGCCCCTGGCCACCAAATCAGGATCGGAAACCTGAATTACACGACGGATATCTACGGAGACTGGATCACCGACGGATTCGTGCCTATGCCAGGGGCACCGGACAGATACAACGAGCACGGCTTAGACCTGCTGTCGGACAAAGTTCAGGGTATCACCCCCGCAGTAGCCTCGGCCCTAAATCCGAAGCAGGCCGCGTTGCCTAAGGACGGAGGGCTGGACCCCGCCCCGTAGGTCGCACACTTATCGGCGATGGAGCTGAACACGGGCCTTACCTCTGTGGTGGCCTGTGATTCCGGACCCCCAGATTCGTATCAGGATGTTGGTTCCGGTCCGCCACTCCCGAGCCAGTCGAGCCAGGTTGGGCTCCGGCAATGGAGTTCACCGCTGCGGACATCTTTCAGCACTCGCCCTTTGGTGACATGCTGAACTCGTTGAAAACTCTCTCTTTGATAGAAAATTCTGGGCCAAACTTTGTCTGGCTCGAGTGGGAAGCAGGCGACGAAGAAATTCATTGCCCACCCACCACCCACTTCATAGCCACGGTCCAAGATTTAACCGACGTGCCTGATTTCGACTCCGAAGGCATCGACGGTATGGACGACGATGCAGGAGAAGATTCGGAATCTATGGGGCGCTGGACTTCTGCCTCGTCACACGACATATACATGGTGGATACGCCCAAAGAGGACAAAGGCGACAATCCGGAAGATCAAACCCACAGTCAAAAGCCAAAGCGACGGCGCAGACGCCGTTCTAAGTCCAGCAACAGCTAAAATAGCGACAAGAGCGCCAGAGGGATCGATACTACGGTCAAATCCGAAGGCAACAACGACCATACAGACCCAGCATGGAGTAGGGCGAACCAGCCACCCCGAACACAGTTCAGAGCAGACGCCCGAGGATAACGATCCCGAGGTCATCAAACTGAACCAGTACAAGAAAACAGTCCGGAAGATGATGCATTCATCATCCTGGAAAAACGCGTGGAACAAGATAACATCCACAGAAAGCTTATGGCCACCGCAAGAAGCCTAAAGAAGCAGAAGCAACGGCTCAAAGCCACACAGGAAACGCTCAACCGTAGATGGAATAAAGTACTAGATACTGAAGAAAGATACGGCGATGATCGCCATACAAAGAGCTATCCAAAACGCAAGCTACTGCCAGAATTCGACGATGAAGCCGTGCCACTTCATAACCGCAACAAAGCGGCTACTGACGCCGCACACGATTTACGTGAGCACCTGGATAAGAAAGCCGGCGCGGCCAGGTCCATTTATGGATCTAAAGGACACACCCCGGAGAGGGACTATTGTCACCACAACGATTATGCCAATTGAATACCAGTTCGGAATAAACACCGGACACAACAACAGCCAACGGCATACCACAACACGTCCAGATACAGAGGGGCTGCTCACCCCCTGTGCTTTACCGAAGAAGTACTTGACAATGAATTTCCACAGGGCTTTAAACCTGTGAATATAGAGGCATACGACGGAACGACAGACCCAGGTGTCTGGATTGAGGATTTTATCCTGCATATACATATGGCTCATGGGGATGACCTCCACGCCATCAAATACCTTCCCTCAAACTGAAGGGACCAGCCCGACACTGGTTGAAAAGCCTCCCCGAATATTCAATCGGGAGTTGGGAGGAACTCGAGTACGCTTTCAGGGCCAATTTTCAAGGGACCTATGTCCGGCCTCCGGATGCTGCGATTTAAGTCACATAATCCAACAGCCCGGAGAGTCCGCCATAAGCTCGGAACAGATTCCTCACTAAGAAGAATCAAATTGTCGATTGTCCGGGGCCAAGCCTTAGCGGCATTCAAACACAGCATCATGACGAGTGGCTCGCCGAGACACCTCGGCCAAGAAAAGCCAAGGACAATGGCAGCCCTAACAAGCCTTATGACCCGCTTTTGCATCGGTGAAGATAGCTGGCTAGCCCGTAAAGGCACCAGCGACCCCAGCACATCCGAAAGAAGAGATGGCAACGGGAAGCCACGGAGTAATAAAAACAAACGCCCAAACAAGGAAGATAGCCGGATAACACAATGGTTAATGCGGATTCAGGGGCTCGACCGATCAGACAAAAGAAGCCATCTAAAAGCGGTAAAGAGGGACCGTCCGGTCTGAATAGAGTCATAGACGGTATGCCAAATTCATGGCACCTCGACAAACACAAACCACACACACAGAGAGTGCTGGGTCTTCAAGCAGGCCGGCAAATTAACTGTCGAACACAAGGGAAGGGAAACACCAAGTGAAGACGAGGATGAACCTCGCCAGCCGAACACTGGGGGACAGAAACAATTCCCGCCAGAGGTTAAAACAGTGAACATGATCCACGCGACTCACACATCTATGAGAAGGCACGAACGCACGCATAGAGACGCGCTCGATATAGAGCCCATCGTACTCACACCTAACCACTGGACGTCTTCTCTGATCACCTTCGATCACTGGGACGGCCGAACTGGTATTCGGCGCGGAGGATCAAAGGCCTTGGTTCTTGACCCAATAATCGACGGATACCATCTAACCCACGTCCTTATGGACGGCGGGAGCAATCTCAATTTAATATATGAGGACACTATCCGCAGGATGGGGATAGACCCATCCAGAACTAACCAAAGCAACACCACCTTTGAAGGGGTGATACCAGGCGTTGAAGCCCACAGCAGGGGCTCCGTCGTACTGGAGGTAATATTGGGCTCTCCAGGCAACTCCAGAAGCGAAGAGCTAATCTTCATCATCGCACCCTTCCAAAGCAACTATCTTGCATTGCTTGGAAGAACGGCCATCGCCCGCTTCAACGCATTGCCGCACTATGGCTACCTTACACTCAAGATGCCCGGTCCACGTGGCGTCATCACTGTTAGCGGAATCACAGAGCGCTCTTCACGCTTGAGAGGAACTCGCGACGGCCCTAGCGGCGGACTATAAGCGACCTCAATATCGAAAACATGACTGGTCATTAAGACCACGAACACGGTTATCTGAGTCTAGTCGCCAGATAAAATTTAATCGTGTCTTCAGATATGTAATTCCATAGTGGACACGGGGCTATAAATATATAATACAGCCCCACACTTGGCTCAACCTTATTGGCAGGCCAACATCTTACATTTTACTATCCGCCGTGATACTTACGTTGTACTCTCCTCACGAGTTTTCTTTTTCACGAGACAACGTTCACGTGATACCCTTCGAGATACGGCTGCAACAGAGACAAAGGAGCGACGTGCAGCGGGGCCCGTTCAACAGGTTTCTTTTAGATTAAGCCCTGTAAACCTTTTCTATTGCCTCTTGTTGTTTAACCATCCCATGGGTTCCATACCCACAGAGGATACTGCCTTTATTGGCATTTCGCCACGACAGATTAACGCACGTACCTGGAAACACAGTGTTTATAATGAATGGGCATTTTGAGCCCATCGTCTATTATAAAGTCCGAATACCTTCGGGAGTGTTCGGCGTCATGAGTTTTGCCTTATATGCAGCAGCTCCGAATCATGTCTTTGGTCAAATGTTGGGTTTTCCCGGCTCCTGGGTTTGCCGCCTTACGTTCCATTATTATCGGCTAAGGTGGCCAAAGGAGAACTACTGCGATTGTGCCCTGGTTATTCGGACGAGCACCTCGATGAAAGCCGGCCCTGATCTGTCATGATACAACGAGAGACTATTCAACCACTCGAAGACTTATCGAATCTTTAGGATCCTCCGCATTAACGAAGGACCGTTTCGGTCATGTACACATGCGCCGTATACGGATGCACGCGAAGGTACCGGGGCTACATAGTAGCCCCAACATTAGAACTCCATGGCTAGCGAAAGTGTTACAGCTATATAGTCCGGTTGCCTAGTTCGACGTCGCTCACCTCCTTAATGGACCAAGGCGTTGGATCAAGTGTGATTAAGCATATTCAAAAACCCACGCATTATGCGCATGGGGCTGAAGCCAACATTGCTAACTTTGGATTACATATTCATATATATATATATATATATATATATATATATATATATATATATATATATATATATATATATATATATATATTTCTAAGGAAGAGCTACCTATCGAAGGCATGAAGAAGTGCATCATTTGTGCGAAAAAAGAAAAGAAGGGTCACCAATTATTCACCGAGAGACAATGCCACGTGAAGAAAGCAAATATTCCTGAAGATTGAAGCTTGTCGGCACTCTCTCACACTTTTCTATATTATTAGAAGGACACGTGTGTACCCTAGTAGGACACGTGTGCATACTACCGTGTGTAAAATAAGTGAAGGAAGGCTCCCAAAGGCCTCCCTTGCAGCCACCCCTCATGGATATAAAAGGAGATCTTTGGCTCAAGAAGAGGAGACACAACACTGACGGAGAAGAGCCACCAGCCACCGATAGAGCAAAGAGCTGCGACCCAGCTAGCAAGCTCGTTGCTCGATAGTAGTAGTAGTAGTTTCATCCTGCAATAAGAGCCACCATATCCAGAGCATTGTAAGGCTCAAGAAGGTAGTTAGAAGGTAATTTTCTTTAGTTTGTGTAATCCTTGGGGCCTCCCAAAGGAAAAGCCATAGGTAAATTATGTTGTTGAAATGATGTAGTTTCTTGGTTTCACTTGGTATTTTTACTTATGAATTTATGGGACGAGTTCTTATGCTAGGGATCCTATAGGAGAAACCTCTGCGTGTGTAGTTCTCTGTGTAGCCAGTGGCGTTTGAATGAGAACCTTGTGGCCAGTGAAAGTGTTCCTTGGGTGGAACTGCACAGGAAGGCGATAGAATTTAACCCATAAATTTGCAATTAAAACTGCTAAGTGAGCGTAACTAGCTACATCGATGCAACATAATGAAAAATATGGTGAGTCTTGAGTAGGATTTTACACCTCTGCGTACACCGTCGGACGAATTGTTGGCCTCGCCAGACCGTAATAGATCCCGCATCAAAGAGATAATTAGAGCGTGAAGGTAATCATATTGAATTAAATATTGTTGTGAATAGTGGAATACTATTCCAAATAGTGTATTCAATAGTGGAGCACTATTGCGAATAGTGCCCTACCTAGTGAATAGTAAATACTATTCAAGATAAAAGGCATACATGTCTACCACTTCCACCTAATCCCAAATTAACCTAATCAAAATCTAATCACATATTAAGCTAAGTAAAAAATTTGATTATTCCTATATTGTTGGTATCGGGTCCAGCGTTTAATCATTGAAAGGTTAAAATATTTAAACTTAGAAGTTAAGCGCAGTAAAGTAATAAATACTAAGGAAAATCTAAATATAAGGTGTAGAGTAAATCCTTCCGAAGAGCATATCGGCATTCATCTCATAGCCGATTAAATACATCGTTGATTTGATATATAACTTTTACATATCTTGGGAAAAGACAAGATAACTTAGACCAAAATTTGAAAGTTTATTCAAAGAATACCAAAAACTTGCGGATAAGTATTCAGGTTTGAATAATAAAATTGATCTAGCTTTACATAAGCTAGAGGAAGCAAAAGCAAGACAGAATACAGTTTGCAAGAATAACGATTATATTAAAGAGGAAGTGTTGGCAATAGGCGTTACTTAAGTAAAGGCAAAGAGTCACTCCCACGCACCGATACAAGACAAGATATACTTGAAATTAAAAAGTTGGTGCAAGAGGTTAAAACTTTGATTATCTCATAATTTTATGACTGAATATACTCAAGCATTAAGCGAAGTAGCAAAATACTGTCACCTCCTGTAGGATTCTCCGATCACGACTCCCCAAAGGAAGATTCCAAAGTAATAATAAGACAAAATAACACAATCATCCAACTACTAATTCAAGTATTAGATAAGCTAAAAAGTGTTCAAAGCAACAAAGAAATTGTGTTATCATCATCTGGAATAGTTGCCTCTACTAGAAATATTAATTCAGAAAAATGGACGTATCTAAAGGCTTCCTTAGAAGAGACAAAACCCTCCAATTAGTAAGACAAGATTCAAGACCTCTGGCCATGAAGCATAGATTATCATGCAAAGCTGATGATATTGATAGCATTGAAGAAGTTATTGATATACAAAGAGATCTAGAAAGATATCAGAAAGATACCCTAAGAAAAATAAAGCCGCAGCAAGTATACCACATGGGAATGTTTGAAAGTAAAAGTGGTCTATATAGAATATCCAGAGAAGTAGAATTAAGTGTGTTAACACACCCAGTAGATTTAAGAATTGTAAGAAAAAATATTTAAAATGAATTAAAATATTGTGGGTACAAATATATTCATCAAGGCATTTATATCATAGGAGTCAAAGGTATGACAAGGAAGAAATTAGGTGTGAAGGTTTTCATAACTTTATTAGATAGAAGATGGGAATCAGTAGACAAAGCAGCATTAGGATTTTTGGAAGGAGACATGAATGAAAATAGATTAATAACCTATATAGCTCCAGACCTAATGATGCCTGTAAAAGAATTTATAGAAAAAATGAGTTTTGGTTTCCAAACTAAAGGTTATGAAGATTTTAAAGGAACAAATTTGCTAGTAAGAATAGAATTTATAGGAAGGCTCACTAATAGAAGTAGCTCCAGATATAGAGTGAATGTGAATGACGTAATTGATAGTATGCAATCAAAAGGTATTAAATTTATGAATCCTCTTAAAATTGGCTCTGAAGAAAGAGCAGGAGAAGAATGGAAGATAGGAGAATTAATAGAGAAAAAAGAATTAAAGCAACCTGAAAACTACATAAGCTATCAAAATTGTGAAGGAAGTAGCGATTCGATTTATGAACTATAAAGCTTCATCAATAGAAGACTCGAATCATTTATGTCGAATCAGAAATTAATGATGATAAGAATAAAGGTATATCTGAATGTATGGAAAAGGCTAATTTAGATGATGAAATAATTCATTGGGAAAAGAAGCTAAAGCATATTGAATGGGAATATAGTCATTCTATGACAAAGGATTGGCCGAAAATTAGAGAAAGAGAACTATTTATCATTCGAGAAATTGCAAGGTTAAAGAAGCTTAAAATGATAAAATGTTTGCCACTAGTAGTTCAAGCATGGAAGATAAAATAATAGCATCCGCAGAAAGAAAAGCAAATGCTATTATTAATAAAAATTCTATCAATAATAATAATAATAATAAAGATAAGAATATTATTCACAAAGAAGAAATTGTTAGTGAAGAGGAGCAATGGGATATCAATAATAAGTTATTATTAGAAAGTTATGAGGAAGAGGAGGAATTAATAAAAGAAGTGTGGTTAGAAGATGAAAGATATGATGATTCAGAACAAAATAGTGATTTCTATAACTCACTAGATGATGTGGGACTACATAATTTAGACAATGCAATGGAAGCCATGGAAGTAGAAAGTAGTGGTAAAAGAAGAAGGGGATATGGAGAATCATCTGTAAAAAGAGAAGGAGAAAGAGAGAGACCTACCAGGACAGCTGGACAATGGCCTCCAGAAAAAGATGATTATCAACCTACATATATCCCAGGACAATATAGATACATGGGTACTAAAAGAAGAGATTTTGAAAAACCAGTGCAATTCCAAAATTATAAAAATGATGGTGCTATATTAAACCTAGCAGCTCATGATCCAATAGATTGGCCTAATATAATTAGCATATGGAAAGGTTTAATAGTACAAAAATATATACAAAATCAGTATAGCATAGGCACTAAGGTAGAAGATATGTTAACATATCTTGAAACATTTTTAGGAGAATCTGTAAAAGTTCTTTGGGAACAATGGGTAGAATCATACCCTGGTCAATATGAAGAATTAAAAAGGGCAGGAAGTAACCCTAATAACTTTGCGAATGTTATCTCAAATATGATCATAGCAGAAGATCCAGAATTAGGACATACCTCATTGCAAAATGAAAGGTTAAGAGAAATAGAAAAATTAACATTAACTAGCTGGAAAGGTATTAAAGAATTTTCTCAGCATTATTTGTATAATGCTACTACTGCTAAACAAGGTTTTAATGTAGGCGTAGTAGAAAGATATTTTAATAAGTTGCCTGACCCACTAGGGTCAATAATATTTGAAGAATATAAAAAGGAAACGGCAGGAAACGTGGTAAATATATCTCAAGCTGTAACATTTGTTTTCAAACAATTAAGAAAGGTGTGTACTAGTATTCAAGCCCAAAGATCTATGAAGAAATCAGATTATAATTTTTGTAATAATATTGTCCAAATACCACTTACATATGGAGAAGAAAGGCATAGGAAAAACAAATATTATAAACCACAAAGGAGAGATAATAGAAATTTTAGAACAAAGAAAAGATATTTCTTAAGAAGATCAGACAATAGAGCCCCATTCTTGCATAAAAGAAATGTAAGAAGATATAATCCCAAGAAAACCTATGATAAAACATGTAGGTGTTTCATATGTAACTCTCCTGATCATCTAAGTAGAACTTGCCCTAATAAAGACCAGAAAAGATACTCTAGCAAATATGAAGAACAAGAGAGAGTGTTAATTATAGATAGCGTTAATGAAAATATATTAGTATGTGATGATGAAATAAAGGACGATGAGTCAATATATTCAATTATAGAAACAGATGAAGTAGAAAATGAGGCTCGAATATGAATCAAGTGAAGATGAAATAGACCTAATAGATGATTTAGCGGTTTAAAAATTGAAATGATGAACCAAGTAGATTGTGAACATGATTGGATTAGAGGAAAAGGTGATTATAACATAAAATGTGCTTTCAGATATATTACCCAAGCCAAGATAATAGGTTCACTTGTAGCTTGTGTTTAAAACAAGCATGTGCCTCATGTCTAAAAGCCAATAATCAAAAATGGAGACAAGAGATAGAATTGGAACCCAAGAGCGAATATTATCCAAGAGGGTTAGAAATTTAGAAAATAGAATAAATAAGCTAGAAGCGAGCTAGAAAAACTTAAAGATGAGTTAGAAAATAGTAAAGAGGAAAATGATAATGTTCCAAAAACACAGAAATGAAAGAGCAAATGATAACAGTAAGGGATAAAAAGGAGACAAATTAATACAATTGAAAGATGCAATTACTAGATTTGGAAACAAATATATTGTTCGATTACCATTCAAAGAAGTGTTAGGAATAAGGATCCCAGTTAAGATTGTTCGAAGCCAAATATTTCATATAAAATACTGGCACTATTAGATACTGGTTGCACTAAGAATATCATCCATGATAAATATTTTATGAGATGTCCCAAATAGTTGAAACTATAGATGATAATAAAGCTGAAGTATCTACCGATATGTCGTGAATAAAGAAGATCCATAATCAGCTAGCATATAATATTGAGGCTTACATAAATGGCACAAAATATATAATAGATGAAATTACAATAAGAGATTTGTCAAGTAATAAATGATGACATGATAATAGGGTTAAGATTTTTACAACAATCTTTACAAACCACAATCATACATGAAGAGGGTGTAACATTTATCCCTTATCAAGATAATGTTCCATACATATCTGAAGTACGAAAACAAATAAAGTCCTTGCAAAATGTAGAAATATCTAATTTAGATGATGAATATAGCACAAGTCCAGATCCCCTTGAATTCTGTAAAGACGAAGAACTTAGTGAGACCATAGAAGAATATCATATAGAAAATACATGTACAGAATGCATTGGGTTGCAATCATTCTCTCCAAATTGGTATAGAGATATAAAATCTAAAAGGATATAGATAAGATTGTGCAAAGACTAGAAAGCATACAAATTATTGGAGAAATACCAATGAAGCATTGGGATAAGAACTCTATAGTTTGCAAAATAAATATCATAAATCCAGATTATATAATTAAGTCAGGGACCAATAGAAGCTACTCCTAAAGATATCAAGAGTTCAAAATGCATATTGAAGAGTTATTAAAGTTAAAAGCTATAAGAGAAAGCGAAGCCCTCATCGATCTGCTGCTTTTATAGTTAGAAATCATCTTGAAGAAGTTAGAGGTAAATCTAGAATGGTAATTAACTTTAAAAGGCTTAATGATAATACAGTTGACGATGCATACAACATACCCAATAAGCAGGAATGGATTAACAGAATACAAGGAAGTAAATATTTCTCTAAATTCGATTTAAAGGAAGGATTTTGGCAAGTAAAAATGGCTGAAGAATCTATTCCGTGGACAGCATTTACTTGTCCACAAGGCCATTATGAATGGCTAGTAATGCCATTAGGCCTAAAGAATGCACCTGCACTATTTCAAAGAAAGATGCAAAATATATTTAATGAGTATCAAGCATTTATATTAGTATACGTAGATGATTTGTTAGTATTCTCAAAATCATACAAAGAGCATATAGCCCATCTTGAAGTGTTCTTTCGAAAGGTAGAACAAAATGGGCTCATACTATCCAAAAAGAAGATGGAAATCTGCAAAGAGAAAATAAATTTCCTTGGTCATGAAATAGGAGAAGGAAAGATATATCTACAAGAACATATTGCAAAGAAAATACTAGAGTTTCCTGATAATATGAGTGATAAAAAGGTTTTACAACAGTTCTTAGGAATTGTAAACTATGCGCGAAACTATATAGATAACTTAGCAAAGCTAGCAGGACCTTTATATGCTAAATTCAGAAAAAATGGTCAAAGATACTTCAATTCTGAAGATATAAAATTAGTAAAGGCCTTCAAGGAAAGGGTCAAGAATTTAAAACCCCTAGAATTGCCTCTAGAAGACAATTATTTTATAATTGAGACAGATGCATCTAAGTTAGGATGGGGTGCGATACTAAAACAAAAGCCCAATAAATACTCTCCAAAGGCGATTTAAAAATATGCAGATATGCTTCAGGAAGTTACAAATTAAAGACGGTAAATAATATTGATAGAGAAATTCTTGCAGTGGTAAATGCAATAAATGCATTTAGGTTATATCTAGGATTTAAAGAATTTACAAGATCTAACAGATTTGTGAAGCCATATGCCGATATTACAATAAAATTAATAGTAAGAAAAGCTCAACCAGAAGATGGGTCTTATTTGAAGACACCATAGCTGGGAATGGTTATAAAGTTATTTTTGAGCATATTAAAGGGAAGGATAATACCTTACGACATATTTTCTCGTGCATCAAATTTGCAGGAATGAGGAAAGGATTATTCGCCAACAAGGATGAATATCTCTTCTTTGGAGAAGAAAATAGGCTGAAAATGTTTCAGCCAAATACATTCAATTTTAAGCCAAAATCCCATATTAAGCTCGATGAAGCCCAAAGATGCATATTGGATAACTTTTGGTTCCAATATGCTCGTAAAAGAGAGGAACAAGGATATTTTTTATCAATTCTCAACAGTTTGGCTGAATATTTTAACGAATTAAACAAAAATGTGCCAAAGCCAGCAAAGGTTGAAATACCAAAAGGAGAAACTCTATATCTCATATTCGATGGAAATAAACCTGGCATATATTTGGAATGGGAAAATATTATGATTGAAAAAATAGATGCAAAAAGAAATGGAGGAGATTTAACATTCAAAAGATATTACAGTATAGATGAGGCCTTACTTTGGGCAAGAAAGGTATTAGGACCAGATTATTATATTGACCCAAAGGCTAAAGACTATATCCAAATGAAAAGAGGCATACCTGCTTCACCAACTCCCACAAAGGGGAGGCATCAAGCTCAAAAATATAAAGAAGCAAGAATCCCCAAAATATAAGACATACCAAGAATGCCTTCTAAAGGGCTTGACCCTTTAGATAGTGAATACATGGATCAAGAAATGGATAAAAGGTTTGAAGAATTTTCAAAGATAATAAAGAAAGAATTAAAGGAGGAAATATTAAAAGAATTAAGGCAAGAAATGGATGAAAATTTTGAAGAAATAAAGAAAGAATGTGATGAAAATTTGATTTCAATCTGTTAAATGATGAGGATCATATGGACATAGCAGGGCATGGGCAGCGGCCTGAATAAAGCCCAAATTGCATATATTGATATTGATATCAATTATTCGGTATGGAGGACCTATACCCACCGAATATTGATAGAAATTCCATAATAGATCCTTTAAATATTGATAAGGTATTATCAATTATATGGGCAGGAGGACCCCCCTGTAAAAAAAAAGATAACAATAATAATAATAATAATAATAATAATAAATAAAAATAAGCAATGTCTAATATTTAAACAAGTTAAATTAAATTTAAATTAAATGAATAAGCAGTGTTGAATATTTAAGCAGCCTTGGCATGTATGTACGCATACACTGACACAAGGATTCCTAAGGAAGAGCTACCTATCTGAAGGCATGAAGAAGTGCATCGCTGGCAAGCGAAGAAGAAAAAAGAAGAGTTAGCCAATTATTCACCAAGAGACAATGCCACGTGAAGAAAGCAAATATTCCTGAAGATTGAAGCTTGTCGGCACTCTCTCACACTTTTCTATATTATTAGAAGGACACGTGTGTACCCTAGTAGGACACGTGTGCATACTACCGTGTGTAAAATAAGTGAAGGAAGGCTCCCGAAGGCCTCCCTTACAGCCACCCCTCGCGGCTATAAAAGGAGACGCTGGGCTCAAGAAGAGAAGACACAACACCAGACGGAGAAGAGCCACCAGCCACCGATAGAGCAAAGAGCTGCGACCCAGCTAGCAAGCTCGTTGCTCAGTAGTAGTAGTAGTAGTTTCATCCTGCAATAAGAGCCACCATATCCAGAGCATTGTAAGGCTCAAGAAGGTAGTTAGAAGGTAATTTTCTTTAGTTTGTGTAATCCTTCGGGCCTCCCGAAAGGAAAGCCATTAGTAAATTATGTTGTTGAAATGATGTAGTTTCTTGGTTTCACTTGGTATTTTACTTATGAATTTATGGGACGAGTTCTTATGCTAGGGATCCTATAGGAGAAACCTCTGCGTGTGTAGTTCTCTGTGTAGCCCAGAGTGGCGTTTGAATGAGAACCTTGTGGCCGTGAAAGTGTTCCTTCGGGTGGAACTGCCGGGAAGACGATAGGAATTTAACCCATAAATTTGCAATTAAAACTGCTAAGTGAACGTAACTAGCTACATCTGATGCAACATAATGAAAAATATGGTGAGTACTGAGTAGGATTTTACACCTCTGCGTACACCGTCGGACGAATTGTTGGCCTCGCCAGCCCGTAATAGATCCTGCATCAAAGAGATAATTAGAACGTGAAGGTAATCATATTGAATTAAATATTGTTGTGAATAGTGGAATACTATTCCAAATAGTGTATTCAATAGTGGAGCACTATTGCAAATAGTGCCCTACCTAGTGAATAGTAAATACTATTCAAGATAAAAGGCATACCTGTCTACCACTTCCACCTAATCCCAAATTAACCTAATCAAAATCTAATCACATATTAAGCTAAATAAATTTAATACCCCTATATTTACTATTGAATATATATATATATATATATATATAGACGGCCGCACAGGGGACACAATCATATTTTCAGGCAAACAGTACAATAAATACTATTTCATAATCAAAATAAACATTGTTTTTTACAGTGATTCTATTCATCACTCGAACAAGGCATTCATCGAGCATTGCGCCTCTATTAGGCGGGCACCTTCTGTGACCTGCCCCAAGTAGTGCTCTTCCGGATATTGGCCCCCGCCAGATCCTGGGTCGCTATAATGGTGGCCTCCATATCCGTCCAATAGGCTTTAACGCCGGCAAGAGCCATTCGTGCACCCTCTATGCATGCCGACCTCCTCATGGCGTCGAGCCGAGGCACGGCCCCAAGGAATAGCTGCACCAAGCCAAAATAACTGTCTGGCTTAGGCCCTTTCGACCAAAGATGGTCTATCACAGCCCGCATTGCAAGCCCGGACAGCCTGTGAAGCTCTGCTACAGGAGCCACCTTGTCACTTAACGGCAGCGGGCGAGTGGGAGCATTGAATTGCGAACAGAAAAGCTTCTCCACTTCTTTATCACCCTGATCCTCGAAGAACTTGGCAGCGTCAGGTGTACTCATCGCCAAATCCGCATACATGTCCGCAGGACTCCATTGTCCATCCAGGGGAGCGTACTTCGGATCGAAAAACTTCGTCCGCAGCAAGTAGGAGCCTCCAGTCGCGATTTCAGCGGCCTGTTGAAGTTCCTCCCGCGCACCCCTGAGCGCGGTCCATATTTCCTTGATGGCATTAAGTTCCTTGTCCAGCTCGGCCGAACTATCCTTATGCTCCTTTTTAAGGAGCTCATACCGGTTAGCGGCATTTTTTAACTCACCAGCCATTTCGGCTATCTTTTCCTCGCTTCGGCGATGAGCAGTCCGTTCGGCTCTCAATTCTTCGGCCGCCTTTAGGGCAGCTGCATTGCTAACCCGATCTTGTTCCTTGGCCTGGACAAGTTCTGCCCTCAGGGCCTCCACGGCAGCAGCACCATCTGCAGTCCGAACATATTACATTAATATCATGCCGCCTCCATATTTTCCTATACAAAGGAAGGCAGAGCACATACCTTGTGATTTGTTTAGCCGCTCGTTCACCAGCGTGATATCGGCATCAATCGATCCAATCTGCATGGTTAGTTCGGCAACTTCAACGGATCGGCGGCGGCCGGACCTGAGTACCGCACGCATTTACAGATAGTCATTGATTTATGATCCCCCGTTTGCCGCCTAGGGCGGGCAACCAGAGTCTCAGGGGCTACTATCTATATGGAGCACACCTAATGCGTGCCTCACAGCCAAAAACAGTGCATTCTTCACTACATACCTCAAAGCCTCTGAGCAGACTTGTAAATGCTTCATTCAAACCGCTTGTAGCGGATGAAATCTTCCTAAGCACCGCGCTCATTAAGGAGCGGTGCTCCTCCAAGAGCGCAGCCTGCTCCAGTAGGCCCGTCAGTACATCCGGCCGGACATCAAACTGTGTCGGACCCTTCCCATCGCCCCTCGTGGGAGCCATACGCTCCGGGCTCAGGGCGGCAGACGCATTGGCTTCCGGCTTCGGCAGATCCGGACTCCTCCGTGACAACACCTCGGTATCGCCCGCTTCATGAGCCAGAGAGGTGGGTGGGGTCTCGCTCTCCATCATCTCCGGTGGAAGATCCCCCGAAGACGAACTCTGTTGAGAAGGGCTGCTAGCCGGACTGCGAAAGAAAAATCCTAGTTATTGATCTAGGAGGAACGCGGTACCTTCGAATTAAAAATTAACTTATAGCTCGGTGGAGGGCTGGCCCGTTGGTGGGCACGACGCGATGAGGGTCCAGTCGGGGCAGAGCCCCCTGGTGTTATCTTTTCCCCTGGTTTGGGCATCTCCGTCTCCGAGTCTTCGGAGGCAGCCCTCTTCTTCCCACGCGGGGAGGAGGCCTTAGCCTCCCCTTCCCAACTATCCTCCTTAGGGGACGCAACAATTCCCCCGGTTCGGATGCGTAGCGCGTGAAGTTCGGTTTCTTCGTTCTTCCCCTTGTCTTTCCCTGAGGGCATTCTGCTGAGTACCCGGTCAAGCATCTTGGCCATGGTGGGACCAGGCGAGCCTTCTGGAAGTGGCGCCGGACACCTGATTCTCTCCGCCTTGCTGAGCCATTCCTAGCCACGGGTGATTTTCAGAATAAACAATTATGACAAATACAAAATAAGGTGTCCGGTATCAAGTTTACTTACTTGGGTATCTAGGCGATTGCAGCTTAGGCCCGCATCCTCGGTGGTGTTCGGACACTTTACTTTCGATCCGAAGAATAATTTGCACATCCCTTCGAGCTTCGGGCCGAAGAAGTGCTTACCAGTCCGCGGACCCTCTGGATTGAATTCCCACATCCGGAGAGGCCGGCGTTGGCACGACAACATCCATCGGATTAACATCACTTGCATTATGCTGACAAGGTTAATGTCCCTCTCAAGAAGCTCTCGGATGCGGTTCTGCAGTACTGGAACATCACCAGCGGACCCCCAATTCCTTCCTACATCGGTCCAAGACGATAGTTGTGATGGAGGGCCCGAGCGGAACTCGGGGGCGGCCACCCACTTTGTGCCTCTGGGAGCCGTGACATAAAACCACCTCCGTTGCCATACATCGGATACTTCCGGGAAAGAACCCTCTGACCATGGGGCATCAGTGTTCCTGCTTATTACGACACCTCCGCACTCCGTGTGTCGCCCCACGATCATCTTTGGCTTCAAATTGAAGGTCGTGAGCAATAAGCCGAAGTGTGGGGTGACATGGAGGAAGGCCTCACACACTATAATGAATGACGAGATATGGAGGATAGCGTCCGGAGCTAGATCATGAAAATCCAACCCATAATAGAACATTAGCCCCCTCACAAAGAGATCGAGGGTAAGGCCCAAGCCACGGAGGAAGTGAGGAACGAACACGACGCACTCATTGGGCTCCGGCGTAGGGATGACCTGCCCTGGAGCAGGAAACCTGTGCTGGATGTCGGCGGTCAGATATCCGACCTCCCTAAGCTTCACAATGTCCTCCTCTTGAATCGAGGAGGCCACCCACCGGACTTGGGGGTCGAATTCGGACATATTGAAGGATCTGGGGTGTTGGAGCTTAGATCTCGGGTGTTAGAACTCAAGGTGCGGAAAGGCGCGAGAGGGGTGGAAAAGAGGCATAGGCCTCGGTCCCCTTTATAAAGGGGGTGAATATCAGGAGTCCTTAGGGTGACCGCCTGAGGTTTACCTTACGGCACACGGAGTCATACCAACGGTCGTCGTAGGGCTACGCACGCCCTCATTAATTAAAGATCCCGTAATAAGAGGAACACGATCTTTGCTTCGACAGGACGTGCCAATAAAACCGCCTCGCAGCGCGAGTCGAGGTGGGGCGAGAAGCACCGGTTCGTGTTGAAATGGGCCACGATGTGAAGGCACGGCATACAAAGATTGCCAATGGATCAGATTTATGCCATATTCCCTACAACGGTGTGTAAGTATCCCCTCGTGGGTCCGGACACGATCTAAGTGTTCGATGATTACTTTGGAGTATTCGGAGGAGGAACCCGCCATGCAATGCCGAAGACAAGACTGCGCGCCGGACTCATCGTCATTGAAGCCTGGTTCAGGGGCTACTGAGGGAGTCCTGGATTAGGGGGTATCCGGACAGCCGGACTGTATACATTGTCCGGAGTATGGAAGCGTGAAGACACAAGACTCAAGACTTCGACCCGTGTCCAGAGAGGACTTTCCTTGGCATGGAAGGCAAGCTTGGCGATCCGGATATTGTATTTCCTTCCTTGTAACCGACTCCATGTAAACCCTAGTTCTCTCCGGTGCCTATATAAACCGGAGAGGTTGGTCCTTAGAAGGCTGATCACAATTACAATCATACCATCATAGGCTAGCTTCTAGGGTTTAGCCTCTACGATCTCGTGGTAGATCTACTCTTGTACTACCCATATCTTCAATATTAATCAAGCAGGAAGTAGGGTTTTACCTCCATCGAGAGGGCCCGAACCTGGGTAAATATCCGTGTCCCTTGCTTCCTGTTAGCATCAGCCTAAGACTCACAGATCGGGACCCCCTACCCGAGATCCGCCGGTTTTGACACCGACAAAATGGAGAGGTTGGTCCTCTCGGGTCATCACGCATAAACATTGCATCAATTCGGAACTCACCGAACAGATGGATCCGATAGAGCTCTCTTCTCTTAATGAGCTCTTGGATCGCATCACCGCTTTGGGAGTCGCAACGGACTATGACCGGATCGGGCTTAAACCCGACCAAAGGGACATTAAATCCCCGCCGGCCACCCATGTGATAGCGGTATCAGAGGAACCACACAAGGAGTATCCCTCTATTTTGAGCAGGAATTATGTCCGGATCGCCGAGCTCCCGGAGCCGGACACCCGCCCGCGGGATGATATGACCCGGGTCCCGGACTTAGAACCGAGCTCGGAGCCGGAAAAATTGGGCAGCGTCCCGAATCCCAAGTTGTCGAACTCGGAAGCTTCCATGCCCCGGGGTGCTAGATCGGATCAGAATCCGGATTCAGCTATAACCACACACGCGGACTTAAATCGTCTCTCCCATATCAGGCAAGAGCCCCAGGAGACAGTACATCATTACTGGGCCAGATTCCTCCTTGCGCTAAACAAAGTCGAGGACTGCCACGAGGAGGACGTAGTCTCGCTCTTCTGCAAAAACTGCACGGACAAAGGAATCCTTAATGCTATAAGTCGCCATGACATAGTACGCTTTGCAGACTTAGCAATATAGTATAGAAGCACTGTGTGATGAAAAGCGTCTGGAAAACTCAAGCTGAATTTTGGGACAGTCCAGCTTTCATCAAAACCTTTGTCCGAACTAAACGGGCGAACTCTCGTAAGTCGGCCGATCCAATCCCCAAGAAACCAAAACCCACCCTAGGGCGGGGAACGTATTGGAAAAATGGCTCAATGGGCCATGTAAACTCCATGGCACTCTGGACACAGCACCAACTCATAGCCTTAGGGCATGTTGGATACTCCGGCAGGTTGCAAAAAGTGGCGAGGATCTTCTTACAGAACAACATCCCGCCAACGAGCACAATACGGTACTAACAGTCTTCGAGACTTTTGCCTCAAACAGTAGGCGCAAGCGAGCTCATCGAAGCTCCACGAAAATTTGCCATATGGCCAAAATAAACCCCTGGAACGACACTGCTATAACTTTTAATGCCACTGATGAACCTCGATCCCGGACTGTCCGGGTACCAGCCGCTCTGGTTCTTAGCCCAATCGTGGACGGCTTTCGGCTCACTAAAGTGCTCATGGATGGCGGAAGCGGATTAAACTTGATCTATGAAGAGACACTCAGCAAGATGGAAATTGACAACGGCCGCATTGCACAAAGTGGCACAACCTTCAGGGGAATTATCCCTAGTCGGGAAGCACGGTGTGCAGGAAAAATCACACTCGACGTACTATTCGGAACCCCAGAAAATTATAAGTCAGAAGAAATCACATTCCAAGTGGCCCCTTTTAGCAGCGGATACCACACCCTTTTAGGGCGGAACGCATTTGCAAGCTTTCAAGCTATACCCCATTACAAGTACATGAATCTTAAAATGCCCGGGCCCAATGGATTCATCACTCTAGCCAGTGATCCGGACGTCGCACTTCGCGCCGAAAACAAAACCACAGCCCTAGCCCCGGAGGCGTTATCTGAGGCCCTAGCAGCCGAAGAATTAACAACACTACGGGCAAGCGATCCGAGTCCACCTCGTTTAAACCCGCAGACGAGATAGTCAAATTCCAAGTCCATCCAACGGACCCCACGAATACAACTTCCGTCGGGACACAGCTGAGCCCTGTGATGAACGCCGCACTGCGAGACTTCTTACGCGAGAATTGGGACATCTTCGCCTGGCACCCATCGGACATGCCAGGCATCCCACGCAGAATGGCCGAACACAGCCTCAATATACTAAAAGGATACAAACCGGTTAAGCAGACTCTAAGACGGTTTTCAGAGCCCAAACGGCAGGCCATGGGGGAAGAGCTAGCCAAACTACTCGAGGCCGGATTCATCATAGATATCAAGCATCCGGATTGGCTGGCAAACCTGGTAATGGTACCAAAGAAGGACAAATCCTGGCGCCTATGTGTCGACTTTAAAACCTCAACCGATTTAGAGTGACGTGGAACATTGGTGCTTTCATTGAGAGTTCCTCTGTGCCGTCGCTGCAGGGCTCGATGGCTCCGTCAGCCATCGTCAACAACACGGTCACGGGTGAGACCTTTCTCCCCGGACAGGTCTTCGTGTCCGGCGGCTTCGCCCTGCGGGCCAATTGGCTTGGCCATCTGGAGCAGATCGATAGCTACGACCCTAGCCACCAGATCATGATCGGAAACCTGAACTGCACGGCGGACATCCTCGGAGACTGGATCTTCGACGGATTCGGGCCTATGCCAAGAGCACCGGATAGTCACGACGAGCACGGCTTAGACCTGCTATCGGACAAAGCTTGGGGTATCACCCCCACAGTAGCCTCGGACCTAAATCCGGAGCAGGTTGCATTGCCCAAGGACGGGGGGCTGGACCCCGCCCCACAGGTCGCACACTCATCGGCGGTGGAGCCAAACACGGGCCTTACCTCTGTGGTGGCCTGTGAATCCGGACCACCGGATCTGTATCCGGATGTTGGTTCTGGTCCGCGCACTCCCGATCCAGTCGAGCCAGGTTGGGCTCCGGTAATGGAGTTTACCGCCGCGGATATCTTCCAGCACTCGCCCTTCGGCGACATGCTGGACTCATTATAGTCTCTCTCTTTGTCAGGAGGCTCTTGGCCGAACTATGTCCGGCTCGAGTGTGAAGCAGGCGATGAAGTAGTTCGTTGCCCACCAACCACCCACTTCATTGCCACAGTCGATAATTTAACCAGCGTACTAGACTTCAACTTGGAAGACATCGACGGAATAGACGACGATGCATAAGAAGAACATGAAGCACCGCTCACTGGGCGGTGGACAACCGCCTATCCCTATGATATATATGGCGGACACTCCAAAGGAAACCACTGGCGATGAGGCAGCGGAGGATAATCCCTCAGGGAGAAAAGCAAAGC
This sequence comes from Aegilops longissima, assembly GCA_021605205.1. Classification (NCBI taxonomy): domain Eukaryota; kingdom Viridiplantae; phylum Streptophyta; class Magnoliopsida; order Poales; family Poaceae; genus Aegilops; species Aegilops longissima. The sequence goes on from CM038679.1 coordinate 174,288,167, forward strand.
ATGCGCGTCGTCGGCGCCCCTCCAAGCCCCGCCACAGGAATACCGGCCCAGAAGATGAAAACAATCCGGATGGCGCCGAAGAAGAATATAACCCTAGTCGGCTTGCCTTTCAGAAGGCCGGACTGGCCACTGTGGGATACTTGGAGAGGGACAACTATATGCCCCCCTCCGAGGACGAGGCAAGCCTCAGCAATGACGAATTCAGCGTGCCTGAAGACCCAGTGGAACAAGCTCGCTTCGAGCGAAAACTCATGAGCACGGCAAAGAGCCTGCAAAGGAAGCAACAACAGCTTAAAGCTGACCAAGATTTTCTGGCGGACAGATGGATCAAGGTCCTGGCCACCGAAAGATACGAACCCGACCGCCCCGACAAAGGGCACACAGGGCACATCAGGCCACCCCAACCTAAGCAGGAGAACCCAAGGCACATGCCCCGACGTCAACACAGCACTATGATCCAAAACAATACGAAGGACACAAGAAGAAGCGTCCTCAAGCCTCGGTGCAATGGTCATAAGCATCAAGTTAGGAAAGCTGGTGCTAATTCCAGCAACTCCCAGTCCGGTCAGCAGACAAAGAACAGCTCAGACCTATCCGGCCCGAGCCACACACTCGATCAACCATGTGAAATTCATGGTACTCATAGAAGGACGGCAAAGCATACCAATAGAGAATGTCGGATCCTCAATACAAAGCGGCTGGTCGCGTGCCGGAAACAATGAAGGGAGGCGTCTGGTCAAGAGCCCTCCCATAGCATAAAAGTACGGCCGATCGCCCCCGGCCGCATTAACCACAGCAACTCAACTGCAGTACCTCTGGACATAGCAAACCGGGGGCTCCATAACACATAAAACCCCCGTAGGTGTGAAATCACAATCAACATCTCCTAAAAGATGCTAGGGGCAAAGGCCAAGTTTTTCTGGCCCATCACTCTAAACGGCTGTCTTCGCTGGTTTAGAGTGACATGGAACATTGGTGCTTTCATTGAGAGTTCCTCTGTGTCGTCGCTGCAGGGCTCGATGGCCCCGTCAACCATCGTCAACAACACGGTCCCGGGTGAGATCTTTCTCCCTGGATAGGTCTTCGTGTCCGGCGGCTTCGCCCTACGGCCAATTCGCTTGGCCATCTGGAGCAGATCGATAGGTACGCCCCTAGCAACCAGATCAGGATCGGAAACCTGAACTGTACGGCGGACATCCGCGCAGACTGGATCTTCGACGGATTCGGGCCTATGCCAGGAGCACCGGACAGTCACGACGAGCACGGCTAAGACCTGTTGTCGGACAAAGCTCGGGGTATCACCCCCGCAGTAGCCTCGGACAAAGCGCGGGGTGGGATGGCCGCATCAGATGAACTGCATGATCTGGCTGACGATGTGGTTTGTGCAGATCGTGGGTTGGTGTTGGGTCTGTGATCCTGGGCTTGTGGCGATGGAACCTCTCCGATTGGGTGGTTGTATGCGAACGTGGTGTTTTTTAACATGGTTTCTTTATTTTTGATCAGTAATTTTTTTAACCACCACTATCTGTGCGAACGGGCATTTTGTCACGTTTATAAGTATCTTGCGTGATAATGAAACTGCATTGATTACAGTTCCGCACTGGATCATATTCAATGGAGAACTGCATTCTGTGTACAGGTGCGTACTTCATAGTATTTTGTGTGTGTCCTTGCTGCAGCCCCTGAATAAAGTACAATGTATTCCGCAATTTTACGAGTTTTTCGCTGTGTTCTATTCCGTGTTCATATTTCTAGTGTTCCGTAGTGCATCTATTTTTTTGCCTGTACTTACTGCAGTCCCTGGTACGGGAGGGGTAGGGGGGTTGCCCCCCCCCCATTTTTTAAAGTTATTGTTTTTTCTTAGTGGGCCTTGTTGGGCCTGTCTTCGTGGAGTGGAGACGCATTGGGCCCAAGTCGGCCTATGAGCACGGCTGGTTCCCGGTGCGTTGTGTTCGGCCTAATGTTTAGTCCCACCTTCCCGCGGAAGGCGCGCCCGACCTATTTATAAGCGCTAGCGAGGCAGCCGTATCGAACTCCTCTGGTTACTTATTTGGGCGCTTATACACGGCGCTCGCTGCTCTATGCTCTAGGACCTATGGGCCCATGTGCGCCCGGCCCCACGCATCATGGCTCAGAACAGCTCGCCTACAGTGGGCGCAGACCTACTACGAGACTGGCTGGGGCCGCATGCAGCTGTGGAGGTCTTTTTTTCTTTGTATTTTCTATTTTATGTGTTTTTTTCAATGTAGGGGCGTGTGTCGGTGTCAAAACCTGCGGATCTCGGGTAGGGGGTCCCGATCTGTGCGTCTTAGGCTGATGGTAACATGAAGCAAGGGACACAGATGTTTACCCAGGTTCGGGCCCTCTCGATGGAGGTAAAACCCTACCACGAGATTGTAGAGGCTAAACCCTAGAAGCTAGCCTATGATGGTATGATTGTAATTGTGATCGGCCTTCTAAGGACCAACCTCTCCGGTTTATATAGGCACCGGAGAAGGCTAGGGTTTACATGGAGTCGGTTACAACGAAGGAAATATAATATCCGGATCGCGAAGCTTGCCTTCCACGCTAAGGAAAGTCCTATCTGGACACGGGTCGAAGTCTTGAGTCTTGTGTCTTCATGTTGCAATAGTCCGGATGTTGTATATAGTCCAGCAGTCCGGACACCCCCTAATCCACGTGTCGAGCGAATGCGAGGAGCCGAGGTCTTTTTCGCATTTACCACCCTCAATCCTTTGGGTTGACCGCCTATTTGAAGAGACGGGGATCCTCAGATCCAAACCTCACTCCTCCCCCTGAGCAAGCATCCAACAGTGCGCTCTGGAAAAAACCATTCCAACATGGCTGGTCGTCACAGCTCTTCTGCTCGCTCTCCTCGCTCCAAGCCGGGGGACTGGGAAGAGTTTTCAGTTCCCAATAGTCGTTTGATTGAGTTACAAACCCAAGGGTTTCTTCCACCAGCATTTATGGTCCCTGTCCGAGCCGGAATGGCCACCTATAATGGCGGGAGCAAGCGGAGAGATCTCCCAATCCGTCTCTAGAGGAGCGAATATGTCTCATTCTGCATCTGCTAAGGGGCGTGGGTTTCCTATCCACCTGCTCCTTCATGGGCTCTGGAGTTCTACGGCCTCCGCCATACACAATCTTACCCCTGCCTCCATACTACATATAGCAGGGTACGTTGCCCTTTGCGAGCTATTTTTAGGCTGCGAGCCTCACTTCGGTTTATGGAAGAAGCTGTTCTGCCTTGTCCCCCGCAACCAGGGAGAATCCCTATGTAAGGTGGGCAGGGCCGAAGTATGGCGCATTGCGGAGACCGGATACCTATCCGGCACTCCCAAGAAGGTACCAGAGAACTGGCCTTCAGAGTGGTTCTACATTGACGACGTTCCCCTTCCGGATCCAGTCCGGACAGGTCTCCCCCAGTTCAGTAACTCCCCGCCGAGGGCACGTCTAAGCTGGCGCCCCCGAGGCCCACAAGAGGAGGATACAAGGGAAATATATTACCTGATGAGCAGGATAAAGTTACTGGCCAACTACGGACTGACGATAGTCGAGGTCATGGCAATATGCATAATACGGGGAGTGCAACCACTTCAATATCGGGGAAGCCCATGTGGCACTTCAACGGGGAAGATGATGCCACCCGTTGTGGCCGTAAGGGTCTGGACTCCGCCACTGCTCTGGCAAGGATATTGTCCGATTTATACAAAGGGGAGGAGGAGGAATTCCTTCACATCAAACCGCGAGATGGATTCTCCATGTACAACCCCCCAAACAGGGTAAGTTGCCATTCCTTTCCCTACGTCACTTATTGTGGCGTTCTTCGCTAAGATCATTGATACGTCTCCAATGTATCTATAATTTTCTATTGCTCCATGCTACTTTATCTATTGTTTTGGACTATAATGGGCTTTATTTTCCACTTTTATATTACTTTTGGGACTAACCTATTAACCGGAGGCCCAGCCCAGAATTGCTGTTTTTTGCCTATTTTAGTGTTTCGAAGAAATGGAATATCAAACGGAGTCCAAACGGAATGGAACCTTCGGGAACGTGATCATCTCACCGAACGTGATCTAGGAGACTTGGACCCTACTCCAAGAAGTGCCAGAGGAGGTCACGAGGGTGGAGGGCGCCCCCTGGGCGCGCCCCCCTGCCTCGTGGGCCGCCTGACGCTCCACCGACGTACTCCTTCCTCCTATATATACCTACGTATCCCCGAACGATCAGAACAGGAGCCAAAAACCTAATTCCACCGCCGCAACTTCCTGTATCCACGAGATCCCATCTTGGGGCCCTGTTCCGGAGCTCCGCCGGAGGGGGCATCCACCACGGAGGGCTTCTACATCAAAACCATAGCCCCTCCGATGAAGTGTGAGTAGTTTACTTCAGACCTTCGGGTCCATATCTAGTAGCTAGATGGCTTCTTCTCTCTTTTTGGATCTCAATACAATGTTCTCCCCCTCTCTTGTGGAGATCTATTCGATGTAATCTTCTTTTTGCGGTTTGTTTGTTGAGACCGATGAATTGTGGCTTTATGATCCAGCTTATCTATGGAAAATATTTGATTCTTCTCTGAATTCTTTTATGTATGATTGAGTTATCTTTGCAAGTCTCTTCGAATTATCCGTTTGGTTTGGCCAACTAGATTGGTAGTTCTTGCAATGGGAAAAGTGCTTAGCTTTGGGTTCAATCTTGCGTGTCCTTACCAAAGGATGTAAAGGGTTGCAAGGCACGTATTTTATTGTTGCCATCGAGGATAACAAGATGGGGTATTTATCATATTGCATGAATTTATTCCTCTACATCATGTCATCTTGCTTAAGGCGTTACTCTGTTTTTAACTTAATACTCTAGATGCATGCTGGATAGCGGTCGATGAGTGGAGTAATAGTAGTATATGCATAATCGTTTCGATCTACTTGTCACGGACGTGATGCCTATATACATGATCATTGCCTAGATATACTCATAACTATGCTCAATTCTTTCAATTGCCCAACAGTAATTTGTTCACCCACCGTAGAATATCTATGCTCTTGAGAGAAGCCACTAGTGAAACCTATGGCCCCCGGGTCTATTCTCATCATATCAATCTCCATCACTTTATTTACTTGCTTTGCTTTTACTTTTTACTTTGCATCTTTATACCAAAAATACCAAAAATATTATCTCTATCAGATCTCACTCTCGTAAGTGACAGTGAAGGGATTGACAACCCCTAATCTTGTTGGTTGCGAGTAGCTATCGTTTTGTGCAGGTACGAGGGACTTGCACGTGGCCTTCTACTGGATTGATACCTTGGTTCTCAAAAACTAAGAGAAATACTTACGCTACTGTGCTGCATCATCCTCTCCTCTTCGGGGAAAACCAACGCAAGCTCGAGACGTAGCAAGAAGGATTTCGGCGCCGCTGTCGGGAGGTCTACGCAAAGTCAACATACCAAGTACCCATCACAATCCCTATCTCTCGCATTACATTATTTGCCATTTGCCTCTCGTTTTCCTCTCCCCCACTTCACCCTTGCCGTTTTATTTGCCCTCTCTTTCCCAATCTCCTCCTTTTTTCCCCTTGCCTTTTTCTCGTCCGTTTGTTTGCTCGTGTGTTAGTTTGCTTGCTCGTCGCGATGGCTCAAGATGCTACCAAATTGTGTGACTTCACCAGTACCAATAATAATGATTTCCTTAGCACTCCGATTGCTCCTCTTGCCAATACCGAATCTTGTGAAATCAATACTGCTTTGTTGAATCTTGTTATGAAAGATCAATTCGTCGGCCTTCCTAGTGAAGATGCCGCTACTCATCTGAGTAGCTTCGTTGATTTATGTGATATGCAAATGAAAAAAGATGTTGATAATGATGTCATTAAATTGAAGCTATTTCCTTTTTCTCTTAGAGATCGTGCTAAAGCGTGGTTTTCATCTTTGCCTAAAAATAGTATTGATTCTTGGAACAAGTGCAAAGATGCTTTTATCTCTAAGTATTTTCCTCCTGCTAAGATTATCTCTCTTAGGAACGATATTATGAATTTTAAGCAACTTGATCATGAACATGTTGTACAAGCTTGGGAGAGAATGAAATTAATGATACGTAATTGTCCTACTCATGGTTTGAACTTGTGGATGATTATACAAAAAATTTATGATGGATTGAATTTTGCTTCTAGAAATATTTTACTTCGGCCGCGGGAGGCACTTTTATGGAAATCACTTTAGGAGATGCTACTAAACTCCTAGATAATATTATGGTTAATTATTCTCAATGGCATACTGAAAGATCTACTAATAAAAAAGTGCATGCGATAGAAGAAATCAATGTTTTGAGTGGAAAGATGGATGAACTTATGAAGTTTTTTACTAAGAGTGTTTCTTTTGATCCTAATGATATGCCTTTGTCTACCTTGATTGAGAATAATAATGAATCTTTGGATGTGAATTTTGTTGGTAGGAATAATTTTGGTAACAATGCGTATAGAGGGAATTTTAATCCTAGGCCTTATCCTAGTAACCCTTCTAATAATTATGGAAATTCCTACAACAACTCTTATGGAAATTTTAATAAAATGCCCTCTGAATTTGAGAGTAGTGTTAAAGAGTTTATGAATTCACAAAATAATTTTAATGCTTTGCTTGAAGAGAAATTGCTTAAAGCTGATGATTTGGCTAGGAACGTTGATAGAATTTCTCTTGAAATTGATTCTTTAAAGCTTAGATCTATTCCTCCTAAGCATGATATCAATGAGTCTCTCAAAGCCATGAGAATTTCCATTGATGAGTGCAAGGAAAGAACCGCTAGGACGCGTGCTTCCAAAGATGCCTTTATTAAAGCGTGTTCTTCTAATTCTTCTGATAATCAAGATGAAGATCTAAAAGTTATTGATGTATCCCCTATTAAATATTTGTTTTGCAATATGAATCTTGATGAAACTCAATATGATCTTCCTTTACCTAGAGGACGTTCTAAGAATTCGGAGTTTTTAGATCTTGATGATGAAATTGATAAAAGTGGGATTGAAATAAATAGAAATCTAGATGTTGCTAAACCCACTATATTGGATCTCAAGGAATTTAATTATGAAAATTGCTCTTTAATTGATTGTATTTCCTTGTTGCAATCCGTGCTAAATTCTCCTCATGCTTATAGTCAAAATAAGGCTTTTACCGAACACATTATTGATGCCTTGATGCAATCTTATGAAGAAAAGCTTGAGTTGAAAATTTATATCCCTAGGAAACTCCATGATGAGTGGGAACCTACTATCAAAATTAAAATTAAAAATTATGAGTTTCATGCTTTGTGTGATTTGGGTGCTAGTGTCTCTACTATTCCCAAAACTTTGTGTGATTTGCTAGATTTCCGTGATTTTGATGATTGCTCTCTAAACTTGCATCTTGCGGATTCCACTATTAAAAAGCCTATGGGAAGAATTAATGATGTTCTTATTTTTGCAAATAGGAATTATGTGCCCGTAGATTTTATCATTCTTGATATAGATTGCAATCCTTCATGTCCTATTATTCTTGGTAGACCTTTCCTTAGAAAGATTGGTGCAATTATTGATATGAAGGAAGGAAATATTATATTCCAATTTCCATTAAAGAAAGGCATGGAACACTTCCCTAGAAATAAAATAAAATTACCATATGAATCTATTATGAGAGCCACTTATGGATTGCCTACCAAAGATGGCAATACCTAGATCTATCCTTGATTTTATGCCTAGCTAGGGGCATTAAACGATAGCGCTTGTTGGGAGGCAACCCAATTTTATTTTTAGTTTTTGTTTTTGCTTCTGTTTAGGAATAAATAATCCATCTAGACTCTGTTTAGATGTGGTTTTATCTTTTAATTAGTGTTTGTGCCAAGTTGAACCTATTGGATCTTCTTGGATGATAGTTATTTGATCTTGCTGTAATTTCCAGAATATTTGTGCTCAGTGCCCGAATTGTTAAACATCACCAGAACGTGATAAAATACTGATTCCAATTGATGCTGATCAATAAACAAATTTTCTAGGTCGTCTAATTTTGGTAGAATTTTTTGGGTTCCAGAAGTTTGCGTTAGTTACAGATTACTACAGACTGTTCTGTTTTTGACAGATTCTGTTTTGCGTGTGTTGTTTGCTTATTTTGATGAATCTATGGCTAGTAAAATAGTTTACAATCCATAGAGAAGTTGGAATACAGTAGGTTTAACACCAATATAAATAAATAATGATTTCATTACAATACCTTAAAGTAGTCTTTTGTTTTCTTTCTCTAACGGAGCTCACGAGATTTCTATTGACTTTTGTGTTGTGAAGTTTTCAAGTTTTGGGTGAATTCTTTTGATGGATTATGGAACAAGGAGTGGCAAGAGCCTAAGCTTGGGGATGCTCATGGCACTCCCAAGATAATCCGAGGACACCAAAAAGTCAAAGCTTGGGGATGCCCCGGAAGGCATCCCCTCTTTCGTCTACTTCCATCGGTAATTTACTTGGACCTATATTTTTATTCACCAACATGATATGTGTTTTGCTTGGAGCGTCTTGTATTATTTGAGTCTTCGCTTGTTAGTTTACCACAATCATCCTTTCTGTACACACCTTTTGAGAGAGCCATACATGAATTGAAATTTGATAGAATACTCTATGTGCTTCACTTATATCTTTTGAGCTTGATAGTTTTGCTCATAGTGCTTCACTTATATCTTTTTGAGTGTGATAATTTTTGCTCTAGTGCTTCACTTAGATCTTTTAGAGCAAGGTGGTGGATTTGTTTTAAAGAAACTTGATCTCTCATGCTTCACTTAGATTATTTTGAGAGTCGTTAATAGCATGGTAATTTGCTTAATGTTAATATACTTGGTTTTCAAGATATGTGAAATTTTCTTTCTAGTGCGTTGAATACTAAGATAAGTTTGATGCTTGATAACTGTTTTGAGATATGGAGGTGATAATATCAAAGTCATGCTAGTTGAGTAGTTGTGAATTTGAGAAATTCTTGTGTTGAAGTTAGCAAATCCCGTAGCATGCACGTATGGTTAAAGTTGTGTAACAAATTTGAGACATGAAGTGTACCTGGCTTGTGCATCCTTATGAGTGGCGGTTGGGGACGAGCGATGGTCTTTTCCTACCAATCTATCCCCCTAGTTGCATGCGCGTAGTACTTGATTTTTGATGACTTCTAAATTTTTGCAAGAAGTATATGAGTTCTTTTGACTAATGTTGAGTCCATGGATTATACGCACCTTTACCTTTCCGCCTTTGCTAGCCTCTTCGGTACCGTGCATTGCCCTTTCTCACCTTGAGAGTTGGTGCAAACTTCGGCGGTGCATCCAAACCCCGTGGTATGATACGCTCTTTCACACATAAAGCTCCTTATATCTTCCTCAAAACAGCCACAATACCTACCTATTATGGCATTTCCATAGCCATTCCGAGATATATTGCCATGCAACTTTTCACCGTTCCATTCATCATCACCATGACATACATTACTTTTGTCATATTGCCATTGCATGATCATGTAATTGACATCGTATTTGTGGCAAAGCCACCATGAATTATTTTCATACATGTCACTCTTGATTCATTGCATCATCCCGGTACACCGCCGGAGGCATTCATATAGAGTCATATCTTGTTCTAGGTTTCGAGTTGTAATCCTTATGTTGTAATCAATAGAAGTGTGATGATCATCATTATTAGAGCATTGACCAAACAAAAAAAAGAAAGGCCTAAAAAAAGAAAGGCCCAAAAAAAAGGGTAATGCTACTATCTCTTTTTCCACACTTGTGCTTCAAAGTAGCACCTTGTTCTTATTGTAGTGAGTCTCATATATTGTGCTTCAAAGTAGCACCTTGTTTTTCATATAGTGAGTCTCATAAGTTGTCTTTTTCATACTAGTGGGAATTTTTCATAATAGAACTTGGCTTGTATATTCCTACGATGGGCTTCCTCAAATGCCCTAGGTCTTCATGAGCAAGCAAGTTGGATGCACACCCACTAGTTTTGTTTTGTTGAGCATTCATAGCTCTAGTGCATCCGTTGCATGGCAATCCCTACTCCTCATGTTGACATCGATTGATGGGCATCTCCACAGCCCATTGATTATCCTCGTCAATGTGAGACTTTCTCCTTTTTTGTCTTCTCCACACAATCCCCATCATCATATTCTATTCCACCCATAGTGCTATATCCATGGCTCACGCTCATGTATTGCGTGAAGGTTGAAAAAGTTTGAGATTATTTAAGTATGAAACAATTGCTTGGCTTCTCATCGGGGGTATAGAAGTTGGGAACATCTTTGTGTGACGAAAACGAAGCATAGCCTAACTATATGATTTTGTAGGGATGAACTTTCTTTTGCCATGCTATTTTGAGAAGACATGATTATTTTGATTACTACGCTTGAAGTATTATTATTTTTATGTCAATATGAACTTTTGTCTTGAATCTTTCAGATCTGAATATTCATATCACAATTAAGAAGTTTTACATCGAAATTATGCCAAAGTATCACTCCGCATCAAAAATTCTCTATTTATCATTTACCTACTCGAGGACCAGCAGGAATTAAGCTTGGGGATGCCTGACACGTCTCCAACGTATCTATAATTTTTGATTGCTCCATGCTACTTTATCTATTGTTTTGGACTATAATGGGCTTTATTTTCCACTTTTATATTACTTTTGGGACTAACCTATTAACCGGAGGCCCAGCCTGTAATTGCTGTTTTTGCCTATTTTAGTGTTTCAAGAAATGGAATATCAAACGGAGTCCAAACGGAATGGAACCTTCGAACGTGATCTTCTCACCGAACGTGATCCAGAGACTTGGACCCTACTCCAAGAAGTGCCAGAGGCGGTCACGAGGTGGAGGGCGCCTTGGGCGCCCGCCACGTGGGCCCCCGACGCTCCACCGACGCATCCTTCCTCCTATATATACCTCGTATCCCGAACGGTCGAACAGGAGCCAAAACCTAATTCCACCGCCGCAACTTCCTCAGATCCACGAGATCCCATCTTGGGGCCTGTTAGGAGCTCACGGAGGGGGCATCCACCACGGAGGGCTTCTACATCAACACCATAGCCCCTCCGATGAAGTGTGAGTAGTTTACTTCAGACCTTCGGGTCCATAGCTAGTAGCTAGATGGCTTCTTCTCTCTTTTGGATCTCAATACAATGTTCTCCCCTCTCTTGTGGAGATCTATTTGATGTAATCTTGTTTTTATGTGTGTTTGTTGAGACCGATGAATTGTGGGTTTATGATCCAGCTTATCTATGGATAATATTTGATTCTTCTCTGAATTCTTTTATGTATGATTGAGTTATCTTTGCAAGTCTCTTCGAATTATCCGTTTGGTTTGGCCAACTAGATTGGTAGTTCTTGCAATGGGAGAAGTGCTTAGCTTTGGGTTCAATCTTGTGGTGTCCTTACCCAAAGGATGTAAAGGGTTGCAAGGCACGTATTGTATTGTTGCCATCGAGGATAACAAGATGGGGTATTTATGATATTTCATGAATTTATTCCTCTACATCATGTCACCTTGCTTAAGGTGTTACTCTGTTTTGAACTTAATACTCTAGATGCATGCTGGATAGCGGTCGATGAGTGGAGTAATAGTAGTAGATGCAGAATCGTTTCGATCTACTTGTCACGGACGTGATGCCTATATACATGATCATTGCCTAGATATACTCATAACTATGCTCAATTCTGTCAGTTGCTCAACACTAATTTGTTCACCCACCATAGAATGTCTATGCTCTTGAGAGAAGCCACTAGTGAAACCTATGGCCCCCGGGTCTATTCTCATCATATCAATCTCCATCCCTTTATTTACTTGCTTTGCTTTTACTTTTTACTTTGCATAATTATACCAAAAATACCAAAAATATTATCTCTATCAAATCTCACTCTCGTAAGTGACCGTGAAGGGATTGACAACCCCTAATCGCGTTGGTTGCGAGTAGCTATCGTTTTGTGCAGGTATGAGGGACTTGCGCGTGGCCTCGTACTGGATTTATACCTTGGTTCTCAAAAACTGAGGGGAATACTTACGCTACTGTGCTGCATCATCCTCTCCTCTTCGGGGAAAACCAACGCAAGCTCGAGACGTAGCAATCATCTGCCTCGATATTCCCAAGTAGGAACTAAGGAGGGCCATAGAAGGAATCTCCAGCCCCTCCCCGCAGCCAGAGGACCCCGGAAGGGCCCTAGATCCAGGTATCGAGAAGATCCAGATATTACCGTGGAGCTCGTCAATGGGATATTTTATCAAGCGAGCTGCGATGGCGCCTTAGTGGCCATTACTGCCAACTATCCCGGACCGCTTCCTACATCGCGCGAAAGCTAAATCGAAAAACCATATCCTCCGAAGAGGACTCCCTTCAGATGTCATGCCTTACCCTTGAAGTGTCGTGTTTTTGCAGAGACGACGATCAGAGCGTGGGGCCGAGCCCCTAGGGACTCGTCGGCCAAGGGCGTCCGGATCGGGCAGGCTCAAGAGGAAGGTGGTAAGGGTCGACTCGCCGCTACAGAGGTAAGACAAAAACTTGTGCTATGATTATGGTATTTTGAAGTATGACAGCACCCTTTTTGTTCTGGCAGGAAGAGGAGCAGCCGGACTATATTCGGGGATCCTGCCAACCACGCCTCCACCAGCCAGATTCCAGAACCAGCTTCGAGAGCGAAGGCGGGAGCGGGGCCGATGCCGCATAGTTCTCCAACAGAGAATGCGGACATGCTCTCAGCCACGAATTCCTAAGTAGAGAGCGCCATGAATCACCGGCGCCGACGGGCCGTACTTCGGAACAACATCTTTTCCGAAGAGGCATTTAACGCCTTCAATTCGGAGACGATACATCCGAGCTGCTCAAGGCGGGCTTTCCGAAAGCAACGGACCAAGATACCAAAGATATACGGGTAAGAAAATTTGATAAGCATGTGTAGCAAGAGCCCCGAGACTTGAAATGGTTGGAACAACTGTTTTAAGGTTCAATTTATGCATGTGTCCTTGTAGATAAGAATGAGCAATTGTCTCGGAGCTGGAGGAATGCAAGGCCCAACTGAGGGCCGCAGTTGCCAAGTTAGAGGAACCCCAAAAGCCCTCATCTGGTAACAATTGTCACAATTGTACGAAGATGCACCAGTTAGTAAATGGCTGATATGACCAGTCTAATAGAAAATTCTGCAGACAATCCCGGGGTGAATCCGGAGGGCGTAAGAGAGGACGCATCGCATCCCAAAAGGCAGCTGGAGGCTGGCGAGCGCATTCTTACGCGAGTTAGGCAGGAGAAGAACGATCTTCAAGATGCCAAAGTCCAGCTGGACGTGGAGTTAAAAGATCTCCGCGCTCAGCTGGCGGACTCTGTGAAGGAGAAGAAAAGGCTTCGACGCGGCATTTAAGATAAGTGCCTAGATGAACTGTAGTATAGTTTGGCGAGGAAGTATATTGAAAGAATTTTGCTTGTAGGAATGTTAACGGGTCGCCCTGAGGAGGAGATGCCCTCATCTGCAAGTGATTTACTGCAAGACCTTTCACAACTGCACGAGCGAGCTCGGCAAGTGATGCAGGGTGTTGCTCATGCTTCGTGGCCATCAAGCTTGCTGCCGAATGGCATGTGGGAGCTTGTGAATATGCTTCAAGGAGAACGGCGGCGCTTCCAACTATGGAAGGTGTCCGCTTACCGGCAAGGTGCAAGAGAAGCCTGGGCTATGGTGAAGACGCGCTACACCAAGTTGGACCCAAACCATATGGCCGAAGTAGGACCGGCGGGGCCCGATGGGCAAGAAATTCCCGTGAGTCTTGTATATGACCAGGTAGCGTTAGCCGCTAAGTATTCTCAACAGGATTGTAAGCTAGATAGCTTGTTGGACGGTATAGAGGAGGAATATAGTCAGTCCAAGTGACTGTGTAATTTAATGGACATGATTAGCCCCTAGCCGGATTAAAATCATTTGTCATGGCGGACCTTTTAAGCTCAGCCCCGGATCCTACAGTCAGGGTGTGTCCGAATACCCACTCGTTATACAAAACTGGGGTATGCGTGGAAACAAGGCATAGGGTCATAAGTGCTAGAATGCATAAGTACCCAACTAGTTATGTTATATTACATGGATAGTAAGAAACATCTTCCAGGGAGAATAGTTCCGTTAGGGGTTCCTTTCCCTGGGTACGCATGCGACGATGCACATGTCCGGACTACGAACAATGGCGCAGGATACAAGACTTCTGGGGATTGATCTTATAATAAACGAACTCATCTTCGTTCACCGACCGAATATTCTCTTAAGGAAACTAGCATTCGGCTTCACCCAGTCTGAGGTACACATCCGACTGAACCGGCAGTAACAATCGCAGAGGTGCTCCCCTTATGCCCTAGCCGAATTAACAGGAACGTAGGGCATAAACACAAGAGCCAGGCAACCCAGCTTGGCCACATCTAAAGTCATATCGATTCATATAATGGTAAAGAAAAGGCACATGTGGAAACAGAATGCATATGTGATGGGCAGAAGGCCGTGTGAGTAATTATTTTTAGCTTCCGTATAGGAAGCCCACAGGTATTGCTTACACACCTAGTGCGGCCAGAGTGATCCAGGACTGCGCACTGTATTGAATACTTTGTGTGAAGAGAAAAAGGTCGAGAAAGGAAAAAGAGATGGAGCATAATTAAAAAGGAGGTGTTAGGAGACGAACATTGAGTTCGGCGTTAGGCGTAGAATCTCTGGAGTCTGGCCGAGTTCCATGGGTTCGGCTCGAGTCTGTTATCCGATGCATTACGTAAGCGGTATGCTCCTCCGGTGAGAACTTTGTCAATGACGAAGTGACCCTCCCACTTGGGTTTGAGCTTGTCCTTCTTCTTCTCCGGTAGGCGTAGAACAAGCTCGCCAATATTGTAAGTTTTGGCCCGCACTTCTCTGCTTTGATATCGTCGAGCCTGCTGCTGATAGAATGCGGAGCGGGCTTTTGTGACGTCGTGCTCCTCCACCAGGGTGTCCAAGTTATCCTGCCGATCTAACTCGGCTTCCTTCTCTTCATACATGCGTACGCGTGGCGAATCATGTATTATGTCGCAGGGTAATACCGCTTCCGCGCCGTACACCACAAAAAATGGTGTATATCCGGTGGTGCGATTCGGCGTGGTCCGCAGCCCCCAGAGTACGGAGTCGAGCTCCTCGACCCAAAGGCGATCCGACTCATCAAGGATCGCACTAGTCTGGGTTTGATGCCGCTCATGATGAGACCATTTCCCGCTCTACCTGGCCGTTTGTTTGGGGATGGTAGACGGAAGCGTAATCAAGCTTACTGCCCATTTTGGCGCACCAAGTTTTCACTTCCTCGGCTGTGAAATTTGATCCATTATCAGTGATGATGCTGTGGGGAACACCGTATCGGTGTACGACCCCGGATATGAAGTCTATTACTGGTCCGGATTCGGCCGTTTTGACTGGTTTGGCTTCTATCCATTTGGTGAATTTGTCCACCATGACCAGTAAGTATTTTTTCTTATGTCTTCCCCCTTTAAGAGGTCCGACCATATCCGGCCCCCAGACCGCAAAGGGCCAAGTTATGGGGATTGTTTGGAGAGCGGTAGGGGGCATATGGCTCTGATTGTTAAAGAGCTGGCAACCAACGTAATGTTGGACAAGGTCCTGTGCGTCTGCTCGGGCCGTCGGCCAGTAGAAACCTGTACGGAAGGCCTTGCTGACTAATGCTCGAGCCGCAAAGTGGTGCCCGCCCAGTCCGGCATGGATTTCAGCCAAGAGCTGCCGCCCTTCCTCTTCGGAGATGCATCTTTGGAGTACTCCGGTAGCGCTTCTCTTGTAGAGTTCCCCTTCATAGACTTTGTAAGCTTTAGAGCGCCGGACGATGCAGCATGCTTCATTTTGGTCTTCGGGGAGCCCCTGCCTATTTAGGTAGGCCAAGAAAGGCTCGGTCCATGGGGCGATTACAGCCATGATTTCGTGGCTCGAGGACGTTATTTCGGTGGTAGAACCTTCGACTATGTCTGATAGTTCGGAATCTGGGGGTGTATTCGGATCTGTGCTAGTATTGCCGGACTCCCCTACCCATATTACAGATGGCTTGAACAGCCGTTCCAAGAATATATTAGGTGGGACAGGGTCGCGTTTAGCGCCGATGCGAGCAAGGACATCCGCCGCTTGATTGTTTTCTCGAGCCACATGGTGGAATTCGAGCCCCTCGAACCGAGCTGACATTTTGAGGATGGCATTACGGTAGGCCGCCATTTTCGGGTCCTTGGCATCAAAATCTCCATTTATTTGTGATATTGCGAGGTTTGAATCCCCGCGCACTTCTAGGCGTTGAATGCCCATAGAGACTGCCATCCGAAGACCGTGCAACAGAGCCTTGTATTCAGATGCATTGTTGGAGTCTGTGTATAATATTTGGAGGACGTACTGGACCGTGTCTCCTGTGGGAGACGTCAGGACTACACCTGCTCCCAATCCGGCCAGCATTTTAGAGCCGTCGAAGCGCATGATCCAGTTTGAGTATGCGTCGTACTCTTTAGGGAGTTCGGCTTCTGTCCATTCGGCGACGAAGTCAGCCAACAATTGCGACTTGATGGCCGCCGAGGTTTGTATGTTATGTCGAACGGAAGGAGCTCAATGGCCCATTTGACAATCCGGCCAGTAGCATCGCGGTTATTTATTATGTCATTGACTGGTACTTCGGAGGCCACCATAATCGAACACTCTTGAAAGTAGTGTCGTAGCTTCTGGGATGCCATGAAAACTGCGTATGCTATTTTTTGATAGTGTGGGTATCTGGATTTGCATGGGGTTAGAACCGTGGATACGTAGTAAACCGGCTTCTGGAGCGGGAATTTGTATCCGTTAGCCTCTCGTTCAACGACGAGCACTGCGCTTACAACTTGATGCGTTGCAGCTATGTACAACAACATAGGTTCGTCAATATTCGGCGTTGTTAGTACTGGATTACTGGCCAATAGGTCTTTATTTCATCCAGTCCGGCCGTGGATGCATCTGTCCACACGTAGTGTTCGGTGCACCGAAGAAGGCGGTAAAGAGGTAATGCCTTTTCTCCTAACCTGGAGATAAAGCGGCTTAGAGCAGCCATGCATCCGGCTAGTTTTTGGATGTGCTTGAGGTCTGTTGGTATAGCTAACTGTCACAGAGCTCGGATCTTTGCCGGATTCGCTTCAATTCCTCCGTTGGAAACGATGAAGCCGAGTAGTTTCACCGAGGGGACGCCAAAAACACATTTTTCCGGGTTCAGCTTGATGTCGTATGTCCGGAGATTGTCGAATGTAAGCCTCAAGTCGTCTATTAGGGTTTCGACGTGTCTTGTTTTTATGACCATGTCATCCACGTATGCCTCCACTGTTTTGTCGATTTGCTTTTCCAGGCATGTTTGAATCATGCGTTGGTAGGTTGCACCGGCGTTCTTGAGCCCGAAAAGCATAGTGTTGAAGTAGAAAGGGCCATATGGCGTTATGAAAGCGGTTGCAGCTTGGTCAGACTCTGCCATCTTTATTTGATGTTATCCATAGTATGCATCGAGGAAACACAGTGAGTCGTGTCCTGCTGTGGCATCAATGATTTGATCGATGCAAGGGAGGGGAAAGGGATCCTTGGGGCAAGCCTTGTTGAGGTCTTTAAAGTCGACACATAGGCGCCAGGGTTTGTCCTTCTTTGGTACCATTACCAGGTTTGCCAGCCAATCCGGATGCTTGATATCTCTGATGAATCCGGCCTTGTGTAGTTTGGCTAGCTCTTCCCCCATGACCTGTCGTTTGGGCTCTGAAAACCGTCTTAGAGTCTGCTTGACCAGCGTGTATCCTTTTATTATATTGAGGATGTGTTCGGCCAATCTACATGGGATGCGTGGCATGTCCGATGGGTGCCAGGCGAAGATGTCCCAATTCCTGCGTAAGAAGTCTCGTAGTGCGGCGTCCATCGCAGGCTCAGCTGTATCCCGACGGAAGCTGTCTTCGTGGGGTCCGTTGGATGGACTTGGAATTTGACTATCTCGTCTGCGGGTTTAAACGAGGTGGACTCGGTTCGCTTGTCGAGTATCACGTCGTCCCTGTCCATGGTGGCCCGTAGTGTTGTTAATTGTTCGGCTGCTAGGGCCTCAGATAACGCCTCCAGGGCTAGTGCTGCGGTTTTGTTTTCGCGCGAAGTGCGACGTTCGGATCACTGGCAAGAGTGATGATTCCATTGGGCCCTGGCATTTTAAGCTTCATGTACCCGTAATGGGGTATAACTTGAAAGCTTGCAAACGCGTCCCGCCCTAAAAGGGTGTGGTATCCGCTGCTAAAAGGGGCCACTTGGAATGTGATTTCTTCGGACCTATAATTTTCCGGGGTGCCGAATACTACGTCGAGTGTGATTTTTCCTGCACACCGCGCTTCCCGACTAGGGATAATTCCCTTGAAGGTTGTGCCGCTTTATTCAATGCGGCCGTTGTCAATTTCCATCTTGCTGAGTGTCTCTTCATAGATCAAGTTTAATCCGCTTCTGCCATCCATGAGCACTTTAGTGAGCCGAAAGCCGTCCACGATTGGGCTAAGAACCAGAGCGACTGGTGCCTGGACAGTCCGGGATCGAGGTTCGTCACTGGCATTAATAGTTATAGCAGCGTCATTCCAGGGGTTTATTTTGGCCATATGGCAAATTTCCCTGGAGCTTCAATGAGCTCGCTTGCTCCTATTGTCTGAGGCAAAAGTCTCGAAGACTGTTAGTATCGTATTGTGCTCGTTGGCGGGATGTTGTTCTGTAAGAAGATCCTCGCCACTTTTTGCAACCTGCCAGA
The DNA here is from genome assembly GCA_021605205.1 of Aegilops longissima. Lineage (NCBI taxonomy): Eukaryota > Viridiplantae > Streptophyta > Magnoliopsida > Poales > Poaceae > Aegilops > Aegilops longissima. The sequence goes on from CM038679.1 coordinate 174,306,958, forward strand.
GTATCCAACATGCCCTAAGGCTATGAGTTGGTGCTGTGTCCGTAGTGCCGTGGAGTTTACATGGCCCATTGAGCCATTTTTTCAATACGGTTCCCCGCCATGGGGTGGGCTTTGGTTTCTTGGGGATTGGATCAGCCGACTTACGAGAGTTCGGCCGTTTAGTTCGGACAAAGGTTTTGGTGAAAGCCGGACTGTCCCAAAATTCAGCTTGAGTTTTCCAGACGCTTTCCATCGCACAGTACTTCTGTACTATGATTGCTAAGTCCGCAAAGCGTACTATGTCACGGCGACTTATAGCATTAAGGATTCCTTTGTCCGTGCAGTTTTTGCAAAAGAGCGAGACTACGTCCTCCTCGTGGCAGTCCCCGACTTTGTTTAGCACAAGGAGGAATCTGGCCCAGTAATGATGTACTGTCTCCTGGGGCTCTTGCCTGATATGGGAGAGGCGATTTAAGTCTGCGTGGGTGGTTATAGCTGAATCCGAATTTGATCCGATCTAGCTCCCCGGGGCATGGAAGCTTCCGAGTTCAACAGCTCGGGATTCGGGACGCTGCCCAATTTTTCCGGCCCCGTGCCCGGTTCTAAGTCCGGGACCCGGGTCATATCATCCCCCGGGCGGGTGTCCGGCTGCTGGAGCTCGGTGATCTGGACATAATTCGTCCTCAAAATAGAGGGATACTCCTTGTGTGGTTCCTCTGATACCGCTATCTCATGGGTGGCCGGCGGGGATTTAATGTCCCTTTGCTCGGGTTTAAGCCCGATCCGGTCATAGTCCGTTGCGACTCCCAAAGTGGCGATGCGATCCAAGAGCTCATTAAGAGAAGAGAGCTCTATCGGATCCATCTGTTCGGTGAGTTCCGAATTGATGTAAAGTTTATGCGTGATGACCCGAGAGGCCATCGTCGGCGCGACAGCCGATGGGGCGGCCATGACGAAGCCGCCTAGTTGGAGGGTTTGGCCTACAGCCAGAGCTCCCCCCGTGGTAATGTTGTCCCCGACAACGAGACGAGCCATCGAGCCTTGCAGCAACGACACAGAGGAACTCTCAATGAAAGCACCAATGTCGGTGTCAAAACCGGCGGATCTCGGGTAGGGGGTCCCGATATGTGCGTCTTGGGTTGATGGTAACAGGAAGCAAGGGACACAGATGTTTACCCAGGTTCGGGCCCTCTCGATGGAGGTAAAACCCTACTTCCTGCTTGACTACTATTGAAGACATGGGTAGTACAAGAGTAGATCTACCACGAGATCGTAGAGGCTAAACCCTAGAAGCTAGCCTATGATGGTATGATTGTAACTGTGATCGGCCTTCTAAGGACCAACCTCTCCGGTTTATATAGGCACCGGAGAGGGCAAGGGTTTACATGTAGTCGGTTACTAGGAAGGAAATATAATATCCGGATCGCCAAGCTTGCCTTCCACGCCAAGGAAAGTCCTATCCGGACACGGGTCGAAGTCTTGAGTCTTGTGTCTTCATGCTTCAATAGTCCGGACGTTGTATACAGTCCGGCAGTCCGGATACCCCCTAATCCAGGACTCCCTTAGCGTGCACTGCTTAGCAAAACATCCGTGTACTGCATTGAGCAGGGTTCTGTACTGCATGTGCATGCATTCCGTACTACACATGTTTGCGCTACATTTTTGTGCACTGCATGGATAGCATTTTTCTTTATTCTTTTTCCCTCGTATGTATCATTTTTTCTAGTGTACGGGTGTGCACTTCTTTGTTGCCTCTATGTGCACTGCATTCGTCATGGTCCAGTGCAGCAGGTGTACACATTTTTGCACTGCGTGCATGCTTCTTTGTGCTAAAGTTGTGACTAGTTATGCCAACGCTGCGGACTGCGTGGCTTACATTTAAGTACTGCATTAGGTGAATTTCTGCTTTTGTGCAATGCGCGAAAGTGCTTCTCTTGTGCTTCATTTTGAGCATGTACTGCACTTCATACACACATATAGTGAACTTTCTGGTAAGACTTTGGAGAACTGCTGATACATCTCCAATGTATCTATAATTTTTGATTGCTCCATGCTATATTATCTATTGTTTTGGACTATATTGGGCTTTATTTTCCACTTTTATATTACTTTTGGGACTAACCTATTAACCGGAGGCCCAGCCCAAAATTGCTCTTTTTTTGCCTATTTCAGTGTTTCGAAGAAACGGAATATCAAACGGAGTCCAAGCGGAATGAAATCTTCGGGAACGTGATTTTCTCATCGGATAAGACCCAGGAGACTTGGACCCTCCGTCAAGAAAGCCATGAGGCGGTCACGAGGGTGGAGGGCGCGCCCCCCTAGGGCGTGCCCCCTGCCTCGTGGGCCCCTCGAGGCTCCACAAACATACTTCTTCCTCCTATATATACCTATGTACCCCCAACAGATCAGATACGGAGCCAAAAACCTAATTCCACTGCCGCAACTTTCTGTATCCACGAGATCCCATCTTGGGGCCAGTTCCGGAGCTCCGCCGGAAGGGGATTCCACCACGGAGGGCTTCTACATCAACATCATAGCCTCTCCGATGAAGTGTGAGTAGTTTACCTCAGACCTTCGGGTCCATAGTTAGTAGCTAGATGGCTTCTTCTCTCTTTTTGGATCTCAATACAACGTTCTCCCCCTCAATCGTGGAGATCTATTTGATGTAATCTTCTTTTTGCGGTGTGTTTGTTGAGACCGATGAATTGTGGGTTTATGATCAAGATTATCTATGAGCAATATTTGAATCTTTCCTGAATTCTTCTATGTATGATTGAGTTATCTTTGCAAGTCTCTTCGAATTATCCGTTTGGTTTGGCCCACTAGATTGGTAGTTCTTGCAATGGGAGAAGTGCTTAGCTTTGGGTTCAATCTTGCGGTGTCCTTACCTAGTGACAGAAAGGGTTGCAAGGCACGTATTGTATTGTTGCCATCGAGGATAACAAGATGGGGTATTTATCATATTGCATGAATTTATTCCTCTACATCATGTCATTTTGCCTTAGGCGTTACTCTGTTTTCATTAACTTAATACTCTAGATGTATGCTGGACAGCGGTCGATGAGTGGAGTAATAGTAGTAGATGCAGGCAGGAGTCGGTCTACTTGTCTCGGACGTGATGCCTATATACATGATCATACCTAGATACTCTCATAACTATGCTAAATTCTATCAATTGCTCAACAGTAATTCGTTCACCCACCGTAAAATACCTATGCTCTTGAGAGAAGCCACTAGTGAAATCTATGGCCCCCGGGTCTATTTTCCATCATATTAATCTTCCTCGCTTTATTATTGCTTTGCTCTTTACTTTGCCTTTTTATTTTACTTTGCATCTTTATACAAAAATACCAAAATATTATCTATCATCTATATCAGATCTCACTCTAAGTAAGTGACCGTGAAGGGATTGACAACCCCTATTCGCGTTGGTTGCGAGGAGCTATTTGTTTTGTGTAGGTACGAGGGACTTGTGCGTGGCCTCCTACTGGATTGATACCTTGGTTCTCAAAAACTGAGGGAAATACTTACGCTACTCTGCTGCATCATCCTCTCGTCTTCGGGGAAAACCAACGCAAGCTCAAGACGTAGCAAGAAGGATACTTACGCTACTCTGCTATATCAGATTTCTGGCACTGTTGCAGGGGAGTCTACGCAAAAGTCAACATACCAAGTACCCATCACAATCCCTTATCTCTCGCATTACATTATTTGCCATTTGCCTCTCGTTTTCCTCTACCCCACTTCACCCTTGCCGTTTTATTCGCCTTCTCTTTGCCAATCTCCTCCTCTCTTTTTCGCTTGCCTTTTTCCTGTTTGCTTGTGTGTTGGATTACTTGTTGCCATGGCCGAATCAAAAAGAACTAGGGGTCCTTTCCAAGGTTCTAGTACCTTGGATAACCCTTCTATCCTCTCTAAGCTCATAAATAATGATGCTACGGAGAGACCCACCGGGGTTACCAATGAGATCTTAAATAATTTTGATGAAGATGACTCTGGAATTTTTCGTTATTTACTTGATGAGTCTTTAAAGGATCTTGGGATAGGTTGTTGAGACTTCGGGCCAGCTAAGTACCACAATATCAAATTGAGGTTTACCTAAAAAGTTTCTATATTGGAGTGCCCGCTTCTTTCAAACAAGTTCTAGACTCTATTTTTGATGAAGGTTTTGTTGAAGGGGATGCTATAGATACCTATGAAAGAATGAAAACTATATTGGGCACCCCGTGAATGATAAGGTTGAATCAACTACTCTCTTGTGCTTTTATCAAAATGAAATTACTAAAGAGATGAAGTCTAGTTTAGAGGCAAACTTCCGTAACATGCTTAATCTTTCTTCTTCCATTAAAGGCCACGTGCTTACCTTAAATAGAAGAATGAATGCCATAGAAAGGAGATCCTCCTCTCCAAGTGCCAAAGATGGCAATACATAGATCTATCCTTGCTTTTATGCCTAGCTAGGGGCGTTAAACGATAGCGCTTGTTGGGAGGCAACCCAATTTTACTTTTTTTATTTTTGTTTTTGTTTTTGTTTAGGAATAAATAATCCATCTACCTTCTGTTTAGATGTGGTTTTGTGTTTTAATTAGTGTTTGTGCCAAGTTGAACCTATAGGATCTTCTTGGATAATAGTTATTTGATCTTGCTGTAATTTCCAGAAACTTTCGGTTCACGAAAATAATTGTTAAAGATCACAAGAACGTGATAAAATAGTGATTCCAATTGCTGCTGATTAATAAACAAATTTCCTAGGTCTTCCTATTTTGGCTGAATTTTTGGAGTTCCAGAAGTTTGCGTTTTACAGATTACTACAGACTATTCTGTTTTTGACAGATTCTGTTTTTCGTGTGTTGTTTGCTTATTTTGATGAATCTATGGCTAGTAAAATAGTTTATGATCCATAGAGAAGTTGGAATACAGTAGGTTTAACACCAATATAAATAAAGAATGAGTTCATTACAGTATCTTGAAGTGGTCTTTTGTTTTTTCTTTCGCTAACGGAGCTCACGAGATTTCTGTTGAGTTTTGTGTTGTGAGGTTTTCAAGTTTTGGGTGAATTTTTTTTATGGATTATGGAACAAGGAGTGGCAAGAGCCTAAGCTTGGGGATGCCCATGGCACCCCCAAGATAATCCAAGGACACCAAAAACTCAAAGCTTGGGATGCCCCGGAAGGCATCCCCTCTTTCGTCCACTTCCATCGGTAACTTTACTTGGAGCTATATTTTTATTCACCACATGATATGTGTTTTTCTTGGAGCGTCTTGTATTATTTGCGTCATTGCTTGTTAGTCTACCACAATCATCCTTGTTGTACACACCTTTTTGAGAGAGCCATACATGAATTGGAATTTCTTAGAATACTCTATGTCCTTCACTTATATCTTTTGAGCTTGATAATTTTGCTCTATGTGCTTCACTTATATCTTTTGAGCTTGATAGTTCTGCTCGAGTACTTCACTTATATCTTTTAGAGCATGGTGGTGGATTTGTTTTAAAGAAACTATTGATCTCTCATGCTTCACTTAGATTATTTTGAGAGTCTTAAATAGCATGGTAATTTTCTTAATAATAATATGCTTGGTATTCAAGATTTGTAAAATTTTCTTTTGAGTGCGTTGAATACTAAGAAAAGTTTGATGCTTGATAATTGTTTTGAGATATGGAGGTAGTAATATTAGAATCATGCTAGTTGAGTAGTTGTGAATTTGAGGAATACTTGTGTTAAAATTTGTGATTCCCGTAGCATGCACGTATGGTGAACCGTTATGTGATGAAGTCTGAGCATGATTTATTTATTGATTGTCTTCCTTATGAGTGGCGCTCGGAGATGAGCGATGGTCTTTTCCTACCAATCTATCCCCCTAGGAGCATGCGCGTAATACTTTGCTTTGATAACTTGTAGATTTTTGCTATAAGTATATGAGTTCTTTATGACTAATGTTGAGTCCATGGATTATACACACTTTTCTCACCCTTCCACCATTGCTACCCTTTCTAATTCCATGCACCTTTCGCCGGTATCATACACCCAACATAAAACCTTCATCAAAACAGCCACCATACCTACCTATCATGGCATTTCCATAGTCATTCCGAGATATATTGCCATGCAACTTTCCACCGTTCCGTTTATTATGACATGCTCCATCATTGTCATATTGCTTAGCATGATCATGTAGTTGACACAGTATTTGTGGCAAAGCCACCGTTCATAATTCTTTCATACATGTCACTCATGAATCATTGCATATCCCGGTACACCGTCGGAGGCACATATATAGAGTCATATTTTGTTCTAAGTATCGAGTTGTAATTGTTGAGTTGTAAGAAAAATAAAAGTGTGATGATCATCATTTTTAGAGCATTGTCCCAAGTGAGGAAAGGATGATGGAGACTATGATTCCCCCTATAAGTCGGGATGAGACTCCGGACGAAAAAAAGAGGCCATAAAAAAAGGCCCAATAAAAAATGAGAGAAAAAGAGAGAAGGGACAATGTTACTATCCTTTTACCACACTTGTGCTTCAAAGTAGCACCATGATCTTCATAATAGAGAGTCTCTTGTTTCGACACTTTCATATACTAGTGGGAATTTTTCATTATAGAACTTGGCTTGTATATTCCAATGATGGGCTTCCTCAAAATTGCCCTAGGTCTTCGTGAGCAACCGAGTTGGATGCACACCCACTTAGTTTCATTTCTTGAGCTTTCACAAGGTTATAGCTCTAGTGCATCCATTGCATGGCAATCCCTACTCACTCACATTGATATCTATTGATGGGCATCTCCATAGCCCGTTGATACGCCTAGTTGATGTGAGACTATCTCACCTTTTTTGTCTTCTCGACAACCACCATTCTATTCCACATATAGTGTTATATCCATGGCTCATGCTCATGTATTGCGTGAAGATTGAAAAAGTTTTGAAAATGTCAAAAGTATGAAACAATTGCTTGGCTTGTCATTGGGGTTGTGCATGATTTAAATATTTTGTGTGGGAAGATAGAGCATAGCCAGACTATATGATTTTGTAGGGATGAACTTTCTTTGGCCATGTTATTTTAAGAAGACATAATTTCTTAGTTAGTATGCTTGAAGTATTATTATTTTTATGTCAATATGAACTTCTGTCTCGAATCTTTCGGATCTAAGTATTCATACCACAATTAAGAAGAGTTACATTGAAATTATGCCAAGTAGCACTCCACATCAAAAATTCTCTTTTTATCATTTACCTACTCGAGGACGAGCAGGAATTAAGCTTGGGGATGCCTGATATGTCTCCAACGTATCTATAATTTTTGATTGCTCCATGCTATATTATCTATTGTTTGGGACTATATTGGGCTTTATTTTCCACTTTTATATTACTTTTGGGATTAATCTATTAACCGGAGGCCCAACCCAGAATTGCTGTTTTTTGCCTATTTCAGTGTTTCGAAGAAACGGAATATCAAACGGAGTCCAAACGGAATGAAATCTTAGGGAACGTGATTTTCTCATCGGATAAGACCCAGGAGACTTGGACCCTCCGTCAAGAAAGGCACGAGGCGGTCACGAGGGTGGAGGGCGCCCCCACCTAGGGCGCGCCCCCCTGCCTCGTGGGCACCTCGAGGCTCCACCAACGTACTTCTTCCTCCTATATATACCTATGTACCCCCAACAGATCAGATACGGTGCCAAAACCTAATTCCACCGCCGCAACTTTCTCAGATCCACGAGATCCCATCTTGGGGCCAGTTCGAGTTCACGGAAGGATTCCACCACGGAGGGCTTCTACATCAACATCATAGCCTCTCCGATGAAGTGTGAGTAGTTTACCTCAGACCTTCGGGTCCATAGTTAGTAGCTAGATGGCTTCTTCTCTCTGTTTGGATCTCAATACAATGTTCTCCCCCTCTCTCGTGGAGATCTATTCGATGTAATCTTATTTTTGCGGTGTGTTTGTTGAGATCGATGAATTGTGGGTTTATGATCAAGATTATCTATGAGCATTATTTGAATCTTCCCTGAATTCTTTTATGTATGATTGAGTTATCTTTGCAAGTCTCTTCGAATTATCCGTTTGGTTTGGCCAACTAGATTGGTAGTTCTTGCAATGGGAGAAGTGCTTAGCTTTGGGTTCAATCTTGCGGTGTCCTTACCTAGTGAAAGAAAGGATTGCAAGGCACGTATTGTATTGTTGCCATCGAGGATAACAAGATGGGGTATTTATCATATTGCATGAATTTATTCCTCTACATTATAGTGACCCGACTCGGTAAGAGTCGAAGTCTCTGTGCTTACCGTGCTAGTCCCTGGATCGACTTGCTAGCACACACAATACTTGATGAAATAACAGAAATAACACACATCTCTTTATTACATCGATAATCCAGGAGCAATACATTTATTACAAAATAGGGCATAGAGCCAATAAACAAATACTGCGGAAGCAAAGTAGTAAATGAGTCCAACTCCATGAGCAAGGTTGAGTGTAGAACATCGACCTATCGCACATTAATCCTCGTCGGATATATCTGCAACGTGATAAGTTGCAGCCATATAGGTCAGTACATTGAATGTACTGGCAAGTCACATCATAAGTGTAAAGAACCTATTTGTACATGCAATTTGGCTGGTGAAAATCTCTAAGTTTAGTTTTTGCATAAAGCTAGTTTTCCCTATTAGAAAAGATGTTATTCTACTACTACACATTTGCATAGGATGAGTTGGCAAAGCCAACTCCATCCGTTCCCAAGTTTCATTTAAATGCCAACTGTTTAATTAAAGGTGAGGAGATCTCTCGGCATTTTCACTACTAGATGCTCAAGATGTCCATAACCGAGGACATGGCTAATCGATTAGGTTGACACTCTGCAGAGGTTGCACACTTTTCCCCACAAGACTCGACCACCTCCATGATCGGAAGATCGAGACATAGTCTTTCGAAAATGTTCCCCCTTAACCCACGGATAGGCCGGTACACCTACATCATTCTACATCTGCTAGCCCATCCCGGAAGGGGTCACACTAACTACTCAACTAAGCCAGAGCCCATATTGGCTTGTGGCTGCACACGTAAGCTTCTATACATGAGAATACGATTGATCTCTTTGAGGCTGAGCGGACGGTTCACTAGTGGTGCACCACCATGGATTTCCCATGCATGCCCCACTGTACTTCGCCACCATTCCAACAAGTTTCCGCCCAGGTAGTTCATTAATTATCTTGGGTCCTATTTACTACATTGTCACTCATACTTTACAATGATCACTCCCCAATCCACGTCTACTTAGCGAAGCAACATAATGTAAAACGATGGTGACAATGTGGTAAGGTTCAGACCTACCTCAGTGAACTACTTGGTGTAAGCATAGTCATACGGCATTAATTCCTACCATGCAGTCCTACCACAAAGAACTAAGTGCATAATAAAAACATAGGTAATGAAACATGATCAAGATGCAACTTGCCTTGGTACTGCTGGTTGAATTCTAAAGACTGATAATATTCTGCTTCGCACTCCGGGCAATCTACCACAAAGAAGATAAACAAACATAAGCAAACATTCTAGAGAACCAGAATGAACATGCAAAGCAAAAGTCTCGGAAAAACCAAATGAACAAACATCACACTTAACTAGCATGAAAATTTTCTAGGTGCAAAACAAAATAGGCACATGGTTCAAGAAGTGATGTGAACTATAGTGCATACTATGCATACTAGTAAAATATTAATAGGCAGATTCTAGTGTGTGAAAATTATTGTGACAAAGTTCCAGGTGATAGGGTTTGGCTATGGTGACAGAATGCAAAAAAAATCAACTTAATCAGTGCTACGGTTTGAGAGATATAGCCATTTGAAGTTTGAATTCGAATCTGAATAAATTCAAATTTGAATCTGACAAAAGTTTGTAAAAGGATACCACTGGATAGGTCTAAACAATACGGAGAATTTGCCGCTGGTTTCATCGAGTTTGGATCTACAGTTAAAAAGTTATGGCTAATCTAAGCTCAGGGACTAATCTGTGATAAAAGGGACTAAACAGTGAAGAAAACTATCGCAACCAAGTCCTCGCCACGTGGCGGCTCGTGGCTGGCGAAGCGGCGTCCGCTGCGGAGGTTATACGCTGACGGCCGCTAAATAAGAAAAAAAAGCGGCGGCTAACTTAAACAAAACCGTCGGTTTTAAATAAAAAAACCCATGGTTAACGCGCATCGTTCAATTAAAAAACAACCTAATCTAATCTAAGTCGTGGATCTTCAATCTAACGAACGTGGGTGGGGCGGTGGCTCACAGTGGGCTGGAGGTGGTGGCCGGCGATGATGAAGACGGCGGCGCGACGTCGGTGACGGAGGGGGCGGCGGCTACAGCGGTCCTCGGCGTCGGGGAAGAATACGGGGAGGTGCGGCGCGTCGAGGGCGTTGCGAAGGTGGTGACGGCGTGCGTCCGCGGCGTCCGGATAGGGCGGGGCGAGGACGGCCGGCCTTCGGTGCTCCGGCGGCTCCTGCGTCGACGGTGCGGTGGCTTCGACGGGACCTAGGGGCAAAAATCGTGTCAAAAGGATGCGCCTCGGCGGGCTAAGAAAATTTACAAAAAAGGGATGGTCGGAGTGGTCTACGGGCGAAGAAATGCTCCGGCGAGTTGCGCGGCTCCGGCGAGATGCGAACGGCGACAATGAGCGATAGAGGGGCGGCGTGGGAAGAAGCGGACGGCGAGATGGAAGAGGGGTCCTGGCCTTTATATAGGCGAGGGCGAGGGCTCGGGTGCAGCGGATAAGCGTTATCGCGAGGGCCTCGCCCGCGATTCGCGGGCCAGGCGGCGAGCTCATCCGAGCGGGGCAAGCGGGAGGTTGGGGGAGATGAGGTGGAGCGGGCCCACCAGTCAGTGGCGGCGGCGGTAGCGAGTGAGGGCGGGCGCAGAGCGGTCGACCGTGCGGGAGGTTTCGAGCGCGCGGGCGCTGACCTTGGGCCAAATGGCCACCGGGGCGGTTAGGCGCTCTGGGCGAACCCAGCCTCGGTCCAGGCTGCGGTGAGTCGTCGTGCGCTTTTTTAAACCTAAGACTAAAGTGTCCCTAAACAATTCAAAAGAATTTATAAAACACCACAAAAATATATAAAATAACTATACAATATTTAGAACCTAATGAACATTAACTTAAGCACGTAACATTTTTAAAATATTTTCCTAATGCAATTAATGCACTTTTTGCAGATAAAATAAATACCAATAAACTCCAAAACTTTAAATAATATTCAAAATAAAATTTCCCACTCTTTTATATTTTGAGGAAGTCATCTTATCCCCTCTCATTTGTTTTTCTCGAGTGGAAAAATATTATTTGAATATTTTAAAAACTCCAAAATGCAAAGAAATATGATATGCATTGAATGATTCTATTAATATCCAAATTTAATAAAAATTGGGATGTTACAAACCTACCCCCCTTAAGATGAATCTCGTCCTCGAGATTCGGGTTGGCCAGCAAAAAGGTGTGGATGGTCTTGTCTAAGATCTTCCTCTCGTTCCCAAGTGGCTTCCTCCTCGGTGTGGTGACTCCACTGAACCTTGCAGAACTTGATGATCTTGGTATGAGTGATTCTCTCTGCAGTCTCAAGAATCTTAACCAGCTTCTCCTTATAAGTCAGATCGCTCTCCAACTGAATTGCCTCGAGTGGCACTGTATCTCTCGAAGGAATATCTGCCATCTCTTCATGACACTTCTTCAGCTGGGAAACATGAAACACATCATGAACTCCTGACAAAGCCTCTGGTAATTCCAACTGGTATGCAACCTCTCCTCTGCGTTCAAGAACTCTGTATGGTCCCACAAATCGTGGTGCTAACTTTCCTTTGACTCCAAATCTCTTAATACCTCGAAGTGGAGACACTCGAAGATATGCTCTATCTCCCACTTCATAGATCACTTCCTTGCGTTTAGCATCGGCATAACTTTTCTGCCTTGACTGAGCTATCTTAAGTCTGTCACGAATCAACTTGACCTTCTCCTCAGAATCCCTGATCAAATCAGGTCCAAACAATTTGCGATCTCCAACTCCATTGAACATCAAAGGTGTCTTGCATTTCCTTCCATACAATGCCTCGAAAGGGGCCATCTGCAAACTGGCTTGATAGCTGTTGTTGTACGAAAACTCTGCGCAGGGTAAGTTATCATCCCAACTAGACCCATAGTCTAGCGCACAAGCTCTCAACATGTCCTCCAGAATCTGATTGACTCTCCCTGTCTGCCCATCAGTCTGCGGATGGAAGGCTGTACTGAACTCTAGCCTGGTACCCAAAGTTTCGTGTAACTGCTTCCAAAACTTTGAGGTAAACTGCGTTCCTCTATCTGATACAATGCTCCTCGGAACTCCATGCAGACATACGATCCTGGTCATATATATCTTTGCCAGCTTAGCACTTGTATAGGTGGTCTTCACTGGAATGAAGTGAGCAACCTTGGTCAAACGATCCACTATCACCCAAATGGAATCATAACCTGAACGGGTCCTGGGTAACCCCGTGATAAAGTCCATACCAAGTTTATCCCATTTCCAATCGGTATCGGCAACGGCTGAAGTAAACCTGCTGGTTTCGATGCTCGCCTTTACTCTCGACATACATCACATATTGCCACATACTGGCAATCTCTCTCTTCATACCGCCCACCAAAAACTTTCCTTCAAGTCCAAATACATCTTGGTGTTGCCTGCGTGTATCGAATATGGTGAGTCATGAGCCTCCTGAAGAATCAACTTCCTGATCTCTGGATCATTGGGTACACAAATCCGTTGCTCAAACCATATGGTTCCATTTTCATCCTCACGGAATCATACGCTTTCCCTTTGCTCATCATTTCCTTTATCTCAGCAATACCTTGGTCCAACTTCGGGCTTCTCGATTCTTCCCAACAAGGTGGACTGTACCTCGAGTCTTGACAACATAACCTCTTGGAACTATTTCCAACTGAAGGTCTCTAAGCTCATCACATAACTCCTGAGGTAAACCTCCTGCTGTAAGGGTATTAACATAACTCTTACGGCTCAAAGCATCCACCACAACATTGGCTTTTCCTGGATGATAATGCAGACTCATGTCATAATCCTTTATAAGTTCCAACCATCTCCTTTTCCTGAGATTCAACTCCTTCTGCGTGAAAATGTACTTCAAACTCTTGTGATCCGTGTAAACATCACAACTTTTCCCAATAAGATAGTGTCTCCATGTCTTGAGTGCATGCACTACGGCTGCTAACTCCAAATCATGCGTGGCATAGTTCAACTCATGAGGTCGAAGCTGTCGTGAAGCATAAGCTACAACTTTTCCCTCCTGCATAAGAACACCTCCAAGTCCCTGACGTGAAGCATCACAATACACCTGAAAGTCCTTGTGTACGTCAGGCAGGATTAGCACTAGGGCTGTAACCAAATGCTTCTTTAACTCTTGAAAGCTGGCTTCACACTCTTCAGTCCAAATGAACCTGGTGTCCTTCTTCAACAACGCTGTCATGGGCCTTGCAATCTTGGAGAAATTTTCAATAAATCTCCGGTAATATCCAGCAAGTCCAAGGAAACTGCAAATCTCGACGACTGTGGTGGGTGCATTCCATTCTCAGGATGACTCTACCTTGGTAGGGTCCATTGCAATCCTTCACCGACACAACATGTCCAAGGAATCCGACTTCCTTGAGCCAAAACTCACACTTGCTGAACTTGGCATAAAGTTGATGTTCTCTGAGCTTCTCCAAAACCAAGCGCCGATGTTCAGCGTGTTCCTCCTCATTCTTGGAGAAAACCAATATGTCATCAATGAATACTACAACAAACTTATCCAAGAACTCCATGAAGACCTTGTTCATCATGCTCATAAAATAGGCAGGGGCATTAGTCAAACCAAAGGACATGACTGTATACTCATAACGCCCATACCTTGTGGTAAAAGCGGTCTTGGGTATATCCTTCTCACGGATCTTCAATTGGTGATAACCCGATCGAAGATCGATCTTGGAGAAAACACTAGATCCTTCTAGCTGGTCAAACAAGTCATTGATCATCGGTAGGGGATACTTGTTCTTGATGGTCACCTCGTTCAAAGAGCGGTAATCCACACACATCGTCAAGGTTCCATCCTTCTTCTCTACTAAGAGTACCGGGCTCCCCAAGCTGATGAACTCGAGCGAATATACCCTTTCTCTAGCAACTCCTTAATTTGTTTCTTGACTTCCTCCAAATCATTAGCGGGCATCCGATACGGCCTCTAGGGGATAGGTCCTGTACCTGGCAGCAACTCAATCAAAAACTCAATCTCCCGATCTGGCGGCATACCCGGTAACTCCTCCGGAAATACATCGGGATAATCCTTCACCACTGGTACTTCTTCCTGGACAACTCCGTAAGAGAGTTCACCGAGTCCTCTTAGGCTTAAGCACGGATACATACTTGATCCTCTTCTTCTCGGGGTGGTGAGAAAATTGATCTACTAGCACAATCAATGTTTCCCTCATACTTGGACATCAATCCATCCCTAGGATTACATGCAACCCTTGTGACTCTAGTATGATCATATCCGTGGGAAAATATGTCCCCTATGTTCAAAGGCAACTGGAAACATCCCTGACTAGCCATAGACTCGGCTCCTGGGGAACTCACTAGAATGGGTGACTTAAGAGCTACGGTAGGCAACTTATGTTTATCCACGAATCCCCTTGATATGAATGAATGCGATGCACCGTGTCAAAAGAATGAGTCTGGAAATGAATTAACCAAGAACTTACCAATCACTGCGTCAGGCTGCTCATAGACCTCTTCCACATTGACATGATTCACATGCCCCTTAGTGAAAGGATTAGGTTTCTTGCCTCCAGAATTCCCATTTCCATTCCCATTCTGCTGCTCGGGACACTCATTGGAGTAGTGCCTGTCTTCTTGCATTTGAAGCAAGTGATGTGACTCAGATCTTTCTTCATTGGTGTAGAAGAGTTGAAATCTGCTGATTGCCATTCCTCCATTGCCATTGCCATTGCCATGCTTGTGACCATGGTGGTTGTGTCCATTTCCTCCATGCTGAATGTGACCTCCATGGTTATGATGATTCCTCAAACTTGCTAGTGCCCGATCCGAACTTCCCGAGTGCGGGCTGTAGCGGGTTTCTGTTGAACTCGAGTTATACTTCCCATGACCGTACTTCCTCTTACGATTCTCCATCTGCTGGTGCTTGCCTTGAGAATGGTAGCCTTATCAACCAACTCGATAGTTCGCAAAGGTCGCCACACCAATCTGAACTCCCAACTCATCGTTCAGTCCCTCCGAAACTTCTCCCGCTTGGCTGCATCGGTGGCCCGTCCTCAGGGCATAACGGGCCAACTTATCAACTCATCAACATCTTGAGATACCGTCGTCCTCCTGGCGCAAGCTGCGGAACTCCTTCTTCTTCGCACTCATGGCTCCAGCTGAGACATGAGCAGTCTGAACGCCCATCTTGAACCGAGTCCAAGTCACACTCTCCAAGGGGTATGTGGTGGTGTAGTTCTCCCACCAAGCAGCGGCCGGGCCATCCAGCTGATGGGCGGCAAACTTCACATTCTCAGCATCATTGCATCCTGCCATGGCTAGCTCCCTTCCTATCTTGTGGAGCCAGTCATCTGCGACGATCGGCTCCGTGCTGCTGGAGAACACGGGTGGGTTCAGCCTCAGAAAACGGGTAAGACTGTCAACTGGGGGTGGCAGCGGTGGGTTGTTGTTGTGGTTGTTCTGGTTCTGGTTCTAGTTCTGAATGAGCACCTGCATAAGAGCATTCTGCTATTGGATCAGTTGCGTGAGCTCCGGCGGAAAGTTGAACCCGGGGTCACGTCTTGGAGGCATCTGATGGGTTTAGAGTGGATGATAAGTTAGAATAGAATAAGGCCAAGTGAGTAAAATCACACTACCCATAAGCACATGATAGCAATAAAACTTCAAATCACTCCAATTCAATTTCAATCAAGAGGTCCACAAGAACAATCAAACCTAAGGTAAGCCATGTCACAAGATTTGACAAGGTCTCACAAATGAGATAAAACTAATCGGATAACGAAATCGAATTTCTAACTCTCATGGTGGTATAAAATCTAACTCTCATCGGATGAGGACCAGTCAACCATGTTGACATCAGTGTCCTTGCATCACTTTATGCGTGTCGTCATCTCCAAGCTCATCATCCCGGTCCTTGTCTGGCTGATGTAATCTCCATAAGAGTGATCCTCTGGATGTTTTCTCCTCATCCAGCTTCTCCTCGGCCTCCTCAAGCTCAAGCTTCAGTCGCCGATCTTCTCTGCAGTCGTCCAACTCTCCCTCATGCTCGATGCGAAGCGTCCCGGAGTTCCTCCTCGAGATCGGCCTTGCAGGTCATGAGGTTCTTGATAGCGATCATGTTGTCGACAACTCCAGCTCCATCATCTGAATGTGATCCTCCATGTCCTGGATATGGGATGCTATCGTCTCGTCCTCCGTGTCGCACCACATCTCCATTTGTGTCGCGCGTCCAGTACATCACGAAGGAGGTCCTCTTGAGGTCTTCGTCATACTCCTCCCGAATCGTCCGAGAGCAATGTGAGCAGCGATGCCCTGCCCAAGCCCCATGTTGCAGTATCCACATGGAAATCAATGGGCTTGGTGCGGTTTCGAGGATGCGTCCGGGGATATGGGCATCGATCCTCCAACGTGTCTCCTCGGGCAAGGTGGCGGTGAAGGTTCGATAAAGGTGGGAAGCCCAATCTTGGTGCTTCACAATCTTCATCATTGCCGTCCAAAGGGCATGGTCTCATCGGGCTGCTCAAACTCGACAATGGCGGACGACATCTACATTTTGAAAGAGGGGAGAAATTAGTATCAAGTAAAGAAGGTACGAGACCAAAGGATATATAGGGAAAGTGAAAATAAAGTTTTTATCCTATGGCTTTTCCATTTTCTAGGGTCGCGTCCTCACAAATCAACGTGTGCTCGATACCATCTTGTAGCGACCCGACTCGGTAAGAGTCGAAGTCTCTGTGCTTACCGTGCTAGTCCTCGGATCGACTTGCTAGCGCACACGATACTCGATGAAATAACATAAATAACACACATCTCTTTATTACATCGATAATCCAGAGCAATACATTTATTACAAAATAGGGCATAGAGCCAATAAACAAATCTGCGGAAGCAAAGTAGTAAATGAGTCCAACTCCACGAGCAAGGTTGAGTGTAGAACATCGACCTATCGCACCTTAATCCTCGCCGATATATATACGCAACGTGATAAGTTGCAACCATATAGGTCAGTACATTGAATGTACTGGCAAGTCACATCATAAGTGTAAAGAACCTATTTGTACATGCAATTTGGCTGGTGGAAAGCTCTAAGTTTAGTTTTTGCATAAAGCTAGTTTTTCCCTATTAGAAAAGATTTTATTCTACTACTACACATTTGCGTAGGATGAGTTGGCAAACCCAACTCCATCCGTTCCCAAGTTTCATTTAAATCCCAAATGTTTAATTAAAGGTGAGGAGATCTCCCGGCATTTTCACTACTAGATGCTCAAGATGTCCATAACCGAGGACACGGCTAATCGATTAGGTTGACACTCTGCAGAGGTTGCACACTTTTCCCCACAAGACTCGACCACCTCCATGATCGGAAGATCGAGACATAGTCTTTCGAAAATGTTCCCCCTTAACCCACGGATAGGCCGGTACACCTACATCATTCTACATCTGCTAGCCCATCCCGGAAGGGGTCACACTAACTACTCAACTAAGCCAGAGCCCATATTGGCTTGTGGCTACACACGTAAGCTTCTAGACATGAGAATACAATTGATCTCTTTGAGCCTGAGCAGACGGTCCACTAGTGGTGCACCACCATGGATTTCCCATGCGTGCCCCACCGTACTTCGCCACCATTCCAACAAGTTTCCGCCCAGGTAGTTCATTAATTATCTTAGGTCCTATTTACCACATTGTCACTCATACTTTACAATGATCACTCCCCAATCCACGTCTACTTAGCGAAGCAACATAATGTAAAACGATGGTGACAATGTGGTAAGGTCCAGACCTACGTCAGTGAACTACTTGGTGTAAGCATAGTCATACGACATTAATTCGTACCATGCAGTCCTACCGCAAAGAACTAAGTGCATAATAAAAACATAGGTAATGAAACATGATCAAGATGCAACTTGCCTTGGTACTGCTGGTTGAATTCTAAAGACTGATAATATTCTGCTTCGCACTCCGGGCAATCTACCGCAAAGAATATAAACAAACATAAGCAAACATTCTAGAGAACCAGAAAGAACATGCAAAGCAAAAGTCTCGGAAAGACCAAATGAACAAACATCACACTTAACTAGCATGAAAATTTTCTAGGTGCAAAACAACATAGGCACATGGTTCAAGAAGTGATGTGAACTATAGTGCATACTATGCATACTAGTAAAATATTAATAGGCAGATTCTAGTGTGTGAAAATTATTGTGACAAAGTTCCGTGATAGGGTTTGGCTACGGTGACAGTAATGCAAAAGAATCAACTTAATCGGACTACAGCTTGAGAGATATGGCCATTTGAAGTTTGAATTGAATCTGAATAAATTCAAATTTGAATCGACAAAAGTTTGTAAAGGATACCACCGGATAGATCTAAACAATACGGAGAATTTGCCGCTGGTTTCATCGAGTTTGGATCTACGGTTAAAAGTTATGGCTAATCTAAGCTCGAGGACTAATCTGTGATAAAAGGGACTAAACAGTGAAGAAAACTATCGCAACCAAGTCCCTGGCCACGTGGCGGCTCGTGGCTGGCCGAGCAGCGTCCGCTGCGGAGGTTATACGGCGAACGGCCGCTAAATACGGAAAAAAAACGGCGGCGGCTAACTTAAACAAAACCGGTCGGTTTTTAAATAAAAAAACCCGCGGTTAACCGCGTACCGGTCAACTAAAAAAAACAACCTAATCTAATCTAAGTCGTGGATCTTCAATCTAACGAACGAGGGTGGGGCGGTGGCTCACAGTGGGCTGGAGGTGGTGGTCGGCGACGATGAAGACGGCGGCGCGACGTCGGTGACGGAGGGGGTGGCGGCTACGGCGGTCCTCGGCGTCGGGGAAGAAGACGGGGAGGTGCGGCGCGTCGAGCGCGTCGCGAAGGTGGTGACGGCGTGCGTCCGCGGCGTCCGGACAGGGCGGGGCGAGGACGGCGGCCTTCGGTGCTCCGGCGGCTCCGGCGTCGACGGTGCGGTGGCTTCGACGGGACCTAGGGGCAAAAATCGTGTCAAAAGGATGCGCCTCGGCGGGCTAAGAAAATTTACAGAAAAGGGATGGTCGGAGTGGTCTACGGGCGACGAAATGCTCCGGCGAGTTGCGCGGCTCCGGCGAGATGCGAACGGCGACAGCGAGCAGTAGGGGCGGCGTGGGAAGAAGCGGGACGGCGAGGATGGAAGAGGGGGTCCTGGCCTTTATATAGGCGAGGGCAGAGGGCTCGGGTGCCGCGGATAAGCGTTATCCGCGAGGGCCTCGCCCGCGATTCTTGAGCGCGGCGGCGAAGCTCATCCGAAAGGGCAAGCGGGAGGTTGGGGAGATGAGGTGGAGTGGGGCCCACCAATCGATGGCGGCGGTAGCGAGTGAGTGAGGGCGGCGCGAGCGGTCGACTGTCTTGAGATTTCGGTAGCGGCGCTGGCCTTGGGCCAAATGGCCACTGGGCGGTTAGGCGCTCTGGGCGAACCCGCCGTCCAGTGCTGCGGTGAGTGCGTCGTCGTGCTTTTTTTAAACCTAAGACTAAAGTGTCCTAAACAATTCAAAAGAATTTATAAAAACACCACAAAAATATATAAAATAACTATACAATATTTAGAACCTAATGAACATTAACTTAAGCACGAACATTTTTAAAATATTTTCCTAATGCAATTAATGCACTTTTGCAGATAAAATAAATACCAATAAACTCCAAAACTTTAAATAATATTCAAAATAAAATTTCCCACTCCTTTATATTTTGAGGAAGTCATCTTATCCCCTCTCATTTGTTTTTCTCGAGTGGAAAAATATTATTTAAATATTTTAAAAACTCCAAAATGCAAAGAAATATGATATGCATTGAATGATTCTATTAACATCCAAATTTAATAAAAATTGGGATGTTACAAACATCATGTCATCTTGCTTAAGGCGTTACTCTATTTTCATTAACTTAATACTCTTGATGCATGCTTGATAGCGGTCGATGAGTGGATTAATAGTAGTAGATGCAGGCAGGAGTCGGTCTACTTGTCTCAGACGTGATGCCTATATACATGATCATACCTAGATACTCTCATCACTATGCTCAATTCTGTCAATTGCTCAACAGTAATTCGTTCACCCACCGTAAAATACCTATGCTCTTCAGAGAAGCCAATAGTGAAATCTATGGCCCCCGAGTCTATTTTCATCATATTAATCTTCCTACGCTTTATTATTGCTCTGCTCTTTACTTTTCCTTTTTATTTTTACTTTGCATCTTTATACCAAAAATACCAAAAATATTATCTATCATCTCTATCAGATCTCACTCTCGTAAGTGACCGTGAAGGGATTGATAACCCCTATTCGCGTTGGTTGCGAGGAGCTATTTGTTTTGTGTAGGTACGAGGGACTTGTGCGTGGCCTCCTACTGGATTGATACCTTGGTTCTCAAAAACTAAGGGAAATACTTACGCTACTCTGCTGCATCATCCTCTCCTCTTCGGGGAAAACCAACGCAAGCTCAAGACGTAGCAACTGCACACATAAAATGGTTTGTGGATTATAATTTTTTAGAGAAATATTATTTAATGATCTACGGTTAGTTCATGGGAATTTGTGCAGTCAAAGTCTTTGTAGAACTTCCTGGTAAGACTTTTTCTTTCGTAACTTAAACCTTTATTGATTATCCTTCATTCTTGGTAACATAATTTTCATTAACTTCCCTTTAATATTCAATTTTGACCTTTTTGCATTCCTCTTCTATAAATGTAGGCTAACTTCTACCCTTCCTTTGTAGTTCATTTCTCCTCTAGCCGCAACTTCTCTCCTTTCTCTAGCCTCTCTTTATTTTTTCCTTTTCTAGGTTTTTGTTGCGATGGCTCCAGCCCCCTGCGCGAATCTCTCCTGCTACGGCCATGGTTGTGGTGTGTCGACGCACTGCGATTGCTCAGCTTGCTCGCAGGCCCATCGTGCTCGTCGTGGGGGGAAGGTACTGTGCCGAGCTGGGTGAGCGGATCAGCTTGCATATGGCACAGTATTCTGTACCGGAGATCCTAGTGCCGAACGGACGGCACCTCCGCGTTCAACACACGTACAGCCCGGTGACGTCTCCCACGCCTTGATCCAGCAAGGAGAGAGGGAGAGGTTGAGGAAGACTCCATCCAGCAGCAGCACAACGGCGTGGTGGTGGTGGAGGAGCGTGGAAATCTTGCAGGGCTTCGCCAAGCACCAAGGGAGAGGAGGAGGAGGAGAGGCAGGGCTGCACCAAGAGGAGAAGTTCTCATGTCTGTTGGGCAGCCCAAAACCTCAAGTATATATAGGGGGAAAGGGGGGCTGCGCCCCCTTTAGGGTTTCCCACCCCAAGGGGTGCGGCCAGCCCTAGATGGGACTTGGGGGGCGGCCAAGAGGGGGAGGAGTGCCTCCCAAGTCAAGTGGAGGCCCTCCCCCTTAGGGTTTCCCCCCTCCCATGCGCATGGGCCTTGGGGGGGCTGGTGCCCCTGGCCCATTAAGGCTAGGGCGCCCCCCTACAGCCCATGCTACTGTATTGGACGTGGTGGAACTATTTCCGGACCTCCGGACCCCTCCGAATCCTCCGAACCTTCAGAAGCTTCCGGTACAATACCGAAAAACCCGAACTTTTCCGGAACCCGAACAACAACTTTCCATATAT